>VTFQ01000021.1:3338859-4013331 GCA_036281575.1 Ancherythroculter nigrocauda | reverse complement strand
CTGCTGAGTTTGTCAAGGTACCTGAGGTTTAAATTAGAGTACAACCATCATTGTAAGTACATGAGCTTTGATAGAGTGGGAGCTTAATAAAGTATGTATCTGTACAGAGAATGAGAGTTCGGCAGAAATTAAAAAACGGAAAGGAAAAGGACAAGACGGAAAGGACAAAAGGTTTGCTGGTCAGATGCTGAAGTTACAGCTGTAATTGATCATTTTAAGGCACATATGACCAAAGGAAAATTGTGGACAAAACACAAGAGATTTTGTAAGAAATCAAGGAATTAGCTTGAAAAGAAAAGCACAAAATAAGTGATGTTGCATTGTGTCTCATTTGATGCTGTTGTATAAGGATTATTATTTTAGTTGTTGGTTATGTTAGTTTCATTCTAGAGCATGAATATACTAAGACTTCACTCTGTAAATCTCTAAAGTTTAACTGTTCTTTAAAGCAGTAGTTTCTCACAAAAACATGACAATTTAATATTCAACATTATTATTGATCTGACTGCATTGACACTATTGTATGAGAACTGAACTGAGCTGGACGATGACATGACTGTTGTCTCCAGAGCTGCTGCTGCTGTATAGATGAAGTGAACTAAATTAATAACTGATGAGTTTTACAACGTAATTGAATCAACACTGAACTGACTCTGGCTGAACAATGACACGATACTCTTCTAGAGCTGCTGTACAGCCCAAACAATCTTTGTTGAACAGTGTTCCTGTTATGAGGGCTGCTTTGAAACAATATGTAGTTTAAAAAGCGCTTTATAAATAAAGGTGACTTGACTCAACAATTCTGTTCACATTTTTTCAAAGTTTTGAATGGTTGCCATTTCAATATGTCAAAACAGTAATATTGCTGTATGCTTTCTGATTACACAGATTACACAGTTGTCCATGAGTTATTGACCTAGTTTTTTAGTTGTGGATTTCATTTTCCCCTTAAAATGCCATTCCATGATGGTATTACATGGTTAAAACCGGAAAAAACTCGATGTTTATGTTGTTATTTTAAGTCATAATTAAAGTACTTCTAATACACACTGGTCCCTGTAATGTTGGAGTGTGTCAGTTGTGTATTGTGTTTAAGATCAGGTACTCATTAATCACCTCAGTCTTAGTAATACACCATATCGTCAGGTTTGTGTGTTGTGTGTGGTCATGTACCATTAAACACGCTGGTCCCTGTAATGTTGGAGTGTGTCAGGTGTGTATTGTGTTTAAGATCAGGTACTCATTAATCACCTCAGTCTTAGTAATACACCATATCGTCAGGTTTGTGTGTTGTGTGTGGTCATGTACCATTAAACACGCTGGTCCCTGTAATGTTGGAGTGTGTCAGGTGTGTATTGTGTTTAAGATCAGGTACTCATTAATCACCTCAGTCTTGCTAATACACCATATCTTCAGGTTTGTGTGTTGTGTGTGGTCATGTACCATTAAACACACTGGTCCCTGTAATGTTGGAGTGTGTCAGTTGTGTATTGTATTGAGGAACCGGTACTCATTAATCACCTCAGTCTTAGTAATACACCATATCGTCAGGTTTGTGTGTTGTGTGTGGTTATGTACCTGTAAAACACACTAGTCCCTGTAATCCAGAGAAATGACATGTTTTGTGTATTGTACAATAGGTGTCCTCATAAATCAGGTTGTACCCAAAAATCACAATTATGTCATAGGCGGGAACATTTTTGGATGGGCGGGAATGTCCTTGTATACCACTGATATATCAGGTTGTCATATTTTCCGTTCTGTTGTGTGTAAAGAAACTTTAAAGCCAGATTTGTGATCTGCAGATCAAAACAAAATTTTTGATAGTTTTATCATCACTGTAGGGCATCGGGAAAGGTGTGTCCCCCTAAACCACAATCCTACTGGTTTGAGCATCAAAGTCCTCGTAAACCACAAAAACCAGTATGTGTGTGTGTGTGTGTGTGTGTGTGTTGGCATATGTGGTTTATGAGACCAATTTTCAGGTTTACATACCAGCATTACAAGACCAATCGGTTTATGAGACCAATTTTAGTGGTCTCGTAATTCGGGAAATTTAACTTGTTATAATTATTGACTAATAATAATTTAAATAACTATTAATACTTGTATGTTTACTACATTACTGCTTTTATTAATTAATGTTGCTATTTTACTGTTACGACACTCCCTACCTTTTTTATAACCTTTACAAACATGGTCCTCATAAACCATGTTGTGTATGTGTAAACTCGGAACAGCGCCCCTGTAGGTGGGAATTGGTATTGCAAGGTATACACATTAGCGCCAAATTATACACACATTGGCGCCAAATTAAGCATTCACGCAGTGTACGTCAAGAAGAGCAGTTCGGTGAACAACGCAGCAGCATCTATGGTGAAAAAGTAAGTACTTAATATATTTTATTTTTTTATATACGTTAATTTCAGTTGTCAAATATTCATTTGATGTCATTTAATCATTTAAAACTGTATTGTTAGTAATGGCGCGTAAGAGGAGCACTGCTTGTAGAAGCGGCTAAGAGACGCAAAGATAATGTAACGTTATGTTAGATCGCAACAAATGTGTTAATCATAAAGAAATACTTTAATTTAAATTAAATATATCATCGTGAAATAAAGTGGCCTTGGGCAGAGCACACGGCTAGGTCACTGCATCTAAAAAGAAAACACTTGTGCGATATATATCGCGGGAGTTTACGTGGTCTGAGCGGGAGAGTTCGCCGGTTCAGCCGGTTGAGGTGCACTCTAATACGGGGACGCTTGTCTCTCGTTCCCCTGGCCACGGCCTGGAGACTGGAGCGTGCAATTTTCACACCCAAACCACTGCCTGCTGCTGTTTCTCTTTGCGTTTAAAGAGAAAAGTTAACAAACAACAGGGCCAGTGTTAGGAGTAATGCATTACTAATCAATCTAATTAATGTAATTGAATTATTTTTCTTGAAAAAGTAAAATAAGTGATAGGTTTAAAATGATTATTCCACATTATCAACAACGTGATATATATATATATATATATATATATATATATATATATATATATATATATATATATATATATATATACACACACACACATGTGTGAAAAAAAAAAAAAATATATATATATATATATATATATATATATATATATATATATATATATATATATTTCACACATGTGTATATATATGTATATGTATATATATAGCACTTAATTAATATTACACTGTTTATCTGTGTTTATCTGTGATTGACTTGACATGATATTTTGTAGTGAGTCTGAGTCGTCGGACCAGAGGACTCAATCCTTTAAAAGATGCAGAAATACATGTCAAAATGGGGAAGGACAAAGACATAACTGGGAGATACATTAATCCCATCAAAGGTAAGGGTTTTTTTTTTTTTTTGGTTTCCCATAAACTATCTCTTAACTACATAACTTCTATTATACAGGATACACAGTGGTCCACCGTAAATACAGTCTGTGACCTGTACAGAGATTTATATATATAATATTAGATTTATATATAATATTAAAACAGTAAAATTTTAGCTTTCTATTTGATAGATTTCTGTGATGCGCAGCTGAATTTTCAGCATCATTACTCCAGTCTTCAATGTCACATGATATACTGATTTGCTGATTATCAATATTTAAAACAGTTGAGTACATTCTTTTTCACGATTCTTTGATAAATAGAAAGATCCAAAGATCAGTATTTATCTGAAATAAAACACTTTTGTTGTTTGTTACACTATTCTGTTCAAAAGTTTGGAGTCAGTATAATTTTTATTTTTTGGGGAAAGAAATTATAGAAATTAGTAATTTTATTTAGCAAGGATGCTTAAAATTAATCAAAAGTCATGATAAAGGAATTTATAATGTTAAAAAATTTCAGATA
Source organism: Ancherythroculter nigrocauda (assembly GCA_036281575.1). Taxonomy (NCBI): domain Eukaryota; kingdom Metazoa; phylum Chordata; class Actinopteri; order Cypriniformes; family Xenocyprididae; genus Ancherythroculter; species Ancherythroculter nigrocauda. Next base: position 4,009,448 of record VTFQ01000021.1, on the reverse strand, counting down.
GTGTTTATTTCGATATCGGATCTATATTGTATTGACCGAAATTAAGAAATATATTGTGATATAAATTTTGTCCATATCGTCCAGCCCTACTTCAAAATAGTCACATCATAATGACTTAAAGGATAAGTTCATTTTCAGAATAAAGATTTCCTGATAATTTACTCACCATGCATTTTGGATGTTCAATCATTGGCCACCAGTGAAGTCACAATATGGAGAAAAAACCTTAATCTCAAAAACCTTAATTTCTTTACGACTGAAGAAACAAACACATGAACATCTTGAATAACATGAGCGTGAGTAAATTATAAGGAAATTTTTGTTCTGGAAGTGAATTTATCCTTTAAGCGTGCTCCAGCCTAGTGTGGGTACTCCATAAGTTTAATCTAAACTCAGGGCTCCAGGTGCACAGGCACTACTGCCCTCAAATTATAGAATTATAAAACTTGGGAGACTAGTAAACGACAGTCAAAAGCCAAATGGCAAAATAAAAAAAATTGAACTGGACGGAAAGCCTCATCTTTGTTTATTTGCTATAAAAGACATAAATTTATAAAGATGACGAGATCACATATAATTATGGAGGACTAGTCTTGCCATGGCGTTCTCACTCTGGGCAGGAACTGTGCAAGGTAGAATATTTTCAAATGATATTCAAGTATTTATACTAATATCATCCAGTAGTTTCAGTTTTTTTTCTGTCTTCCAGTTTGTCCATGAGCCTGTCGCTGCAGCCATAATGGGGAAGTGAAGTCACTTCTGCTAAAGAGGTTTGTTAACACTTTTGTCAATTTAGTTTTGTTATAACAAGACCTGAAGTGAAATTCTCTCATTACTACAAAATGTGTTTCAGCAGTACACTATTGTTAAAACAGTTGTGTGTTATCAGTATACTGAAAGCCTTGTGTCCTCATAAACCATGAGTAAAACACACACAAGTATTGTTAAACTATACTCTACTGCTGAGTCACATTCAATAGTCGTGTGTCCTCATAAACCATGAGTAAAACACACACAAGTGTTGTTAAACAATACTCAACTGCTTAGTCACATTCAATAGTCATGTGTGTCCTCATAAACCATGAGTAAAACACACACAAGTGTTGTTAAACTATACTCTACTGCTGAGTCACATTCAATAGTCATGTGTGTCCTCATAAACCATGAGTAAAACACACACAAGTGTTGTTAAACTATACTCTACTGCTGAGTCACATTCAATAGTCACTTGTGTCCTCATAAACCATGAGTAAAACACACACAAGTGTTGTTAAACTATTCTCTACTGCTGAGTCACATTCAATAGTCACTTGTGTCCTCATAAACCATGAGTAAAACACACACAAGTGTTGTTAAACTATACTCTACTGCTGAGTCACATTCAATAGTCACTTGTGTCCTCATAAACCATGAGTAAAACACACACAAGTGTTGTTAAACTATACTCTACTGCTGAGTCACATTCAATAGTCATGTGTGTCCTCATAAACCATGAGTAAAACACACACAAGTGTTGTTAAACTATACTCTACTGCTGAGTCACATTCAATAGTCACTTGTGTCCTCATAAACCATGAGTAAAACACACACAAGTGTTGTTAAACTATACTCTACTGCTGAGTCACATTCAGTAGTCATGTGTGTCCTCATAAACCATGAGTAAAACACACACAAGTGTTGTTAAACTATACTCTACTGCTGAGTCACATTCAGTAGTCATGTGTGTCCTCATAAACCATGAGTAAACACACAAGTGTTGTTAAACTATACTCTACTGCTGAGTCACATTCAATAGTCATGTGTGTCCTCATAAACCATGAGTAAAACACACAAGTGTTGTTAAACTATACTCTACTGCTGAGTCACATTCAATAGTCATGTGTGTCCTCATAAACCATGAGTAAAACACACAAGTGTTGTTAAACTATACTCTACTGCTGAGTCACATTCAATAGTCATGTGTGTCCTCATAAACCATGAGTAAAACACACACAAGTGTTGTTAAACTATACTCTACTGCTGAGTCACATTCAATAGTCATGTGTGTCCTCATAAACCATGAGTAAAACACACACAAGTGTTGTTAAACTATACTCTACTGCTGAGTCACATTCAATAGTCATGTGTGTCCTCATAAACCATGAGTAAAACACACACAAGTGTTGTTAAACTATACTCTACTGCTGAGTCACATTCAATAGTCATGTGTGTCCTCATAAACCATGAGTAAAACACACACAAGTGTTGTTAAACTATACTCTACTGCTGAGTCACATTCAATAGTCATGTGTGTCCTCATAAACCATGAGTAAAACACACACAAGTGTTGTTAAACTATACTCTACTGCTGAGTCACATTCAATAGTCACTTGTGTCCTCATAAACCATGAGTAAAACACACACAATTGTTGTTAAACTATACTCTACTGCTGAGTCACATTCAATAGTCATGTGTGTCCTCATAAACCATGAGTAAAACACACACAAGTGTTGTTAAACAATACTCAACTGCTTAGTCACATTCAATAGTCATGTGTGTCCTCATAAACCATGAGTAAAACACACACAAGTGTTGTTAAACTATTCTCTACTGCTGAGTCACATTCAATAGTCACTTGTGTCCTCATAAACCATGAGTAAAACACACACAAGTGTTGTTAAACTATACTCTACTGCTGAGTCACATTCAATAGTCATGTGTGTCCTCATAAACCATGAGTAAAACACACACAAGTGTTGTTAAACTATACTCTACTGCTGAGTCACATTCAATAGTCACTTGTGTCCTCATAAACCATGAGTAAAACACACACAAGTGTTGTTAAACTATACTCTACTGCTGAGTCACATTCAGTAGTCATGTGTGTCCTCATAAACCATGAGTAAAACACACACAAGTGTTGTTAAACTATACTCTACTGCTGAGTCACATTCAATAGTCACTTGTGTCCTCATAAACCATGAGTAAAACACACACAAGTGTTGTTAAACTATACTCTACTGCTGAGTCACATTCAATAGTCATGTGTGTCCTCATAAACCATGAGTAAAACACACACAAGTGTTGTTAAACTATACTCTACTGCTGAGTCACATTCAATAGTCACTTGTGTCCTCATAAACCATGAGTAAAACACACACAAGTGTTGTTAAACTATACTCTACTGCTGAGTCACATTCAATAGTCATGTGTGTCCTCATAAACCATGAGTAAAACACACACAAGTGTTGTTAAACAATACTCAACTGCTTAGTCACATTCAATAGTCATGTGTGTCCTCATAAACCATGAGTAAAACACACGCAAGTGTTGTTAAACTATTCTCTACTGCTGAGTCACATTCAATAGTCACTTGTGTCCTCATAAACCATGAGTAAAACACACACAAGTGTTGTTAAACTATACTCTACTGCTGAGTCACATTCAATAGTCACTTGTGTCCTCATAAACCATGAGTAAAACACACACAAGTGTTGTTAAACTATACTCTACTGCTGAGTCACATTCAATAGTCATGTGTGTCCTCATAAACCATGAGTAAAACACACACAAGTGTTGTTAAACTATACTCTACTGCTGAGTCACATTCAATAGTCATGTGTGTCCTCATAAACCATGAGTAAACACACAAGTGTTGTTAAACTATACTCTACTGCTGAGTCACATTCAATAGTCATGTGTGTCCTCATAAACCATGAGTAAAACACACACAAGTGTTGTTAAACTATACTCTACTGCTGAGTCACATTCAATAGTCATGTGTGTCCTCATAAACCATGAGTAAAACACACACAAGTGTTGTTAAACTATACTCTACTGCTGAGTCACATTCAGTAGTCATGTGTGTCCTCATAAACCATGAGTAAAACACACACAAGTGTTGTTAAACTATACTCTACTGCTGAGTCACATTCAATAGTCATGTGTGTCCTCATAAACCATGAGTAAAACACACACAAGTGTTGTTAAACTATACTCTACTGCTGAGTCACATTCAGTAGTCATGTGTGTCCTCATAAACCATGAGTAAAACACACACAAGTGTTGTTAAACTATACTCTACTGCTGAGTCACATTCAATAGTCATGTGTCCTCATAAACCATGAGTTAAACACACACAAGTGTTGTTAAACTATACTCTACTGCTGAGTCACATTCAATAGTCATGTGTGTCCTCATAAACCATGAGTAAACACACAAGTGTTGTTAAACTATACTCTACTGCTGAGTCACATTCAATAGTCATGTGTGTCCTCATAAACCATGAGTAAACACAAAAGTGTTGTTAAACTATACTCTACTGCTGAGTCACATTCAATAGTCACTTGTGTCCTCATAAACCATGAGTAAAACACACACAAGTGTTGTTAAACTATACTCTACTGCTGAGTCACATTCAATAGTCATGTGTGTCCTCATAAACCATGAGTAAAACACACACAAGTGTTGTTAAACTATACTCTACTGCTGAGTCACATTCAATAGTCACTTGTGTCCTCATAAACCATGAGTAAAACACACACAAGTGTTGTTAAACTATACTCAACTGCTGTCACATTCAATAGTCATGTGTGTCCTCATAAACCATGAGTAAAACACACACAAGTGTTGTTAAACTATACTCTACTGCTGAGTCACATTCAATAGTCATGTGTGTCCTCATAAACCATGAGTAAAACACACACAAGTGTTGTTAAACTATACTCTACTGCTGAGTCACATTCAATAGTCATGTGTGTCCTCATAAACCATGAGTAAACACACAAGTGTTGTTAAACTATACTCTACTGCTGAGTCACATTCAATAGTCATGTGTGTCCTCATAAACCATGAGTAAACACACACACAAGTGTTGTTAAACAATACTCTACTGCTGTCACATTCAATAGTCATGTGTCCTCATAAACCATGAGTAAAACACACACAAGTGTTGTTAAACTATACTCTACTGCTGAGTCACATTCAATAGTCATGTGTGTCCTCATAAACCATGAGTAAACACACAAGTGTTGTTAAACTATACTCTACTGCTGAGTCACATTCAATAGTCATGTGTGTCCTCATAAACCATGAGTAAACACACACACAAGTGTTGTTAAACAATACTCTACTGCTGAGTCACATTCAATAGTCATGTGTCCTCATAAACCATGAGTAAAACACACACAAGTGTTGTTAAACTATACTCTACTGCTGAGTCACATTATTTCTCCTTTCTCTTATTTTCTGTCTTCCAGTTTGTCCATGAGCCTGTCGCTGCAGCCATAACGGGAAGTGAAGTCACTTCTGCTAAAGAGGTTTGTTGACACTTTTGTCAATTTAGTTTCGTTATAACAAGACCTGAAGTGAAATTCTCTCATTGCTTCAAAATGTTTCAGCAGTACACTTGTTAAAACAGTTGTGTGTTATCAGTATACTGAAAGCCTTGTGTCCTCATAAACCATGACTAAAACACACACAAGTGTTGTTAAACTATACTTTACTGCTGAATCACATTCAATAGTCACTTGTGTCCTCATAAACCATGAGTAAACACACACAAGTGTTGTTAAACTATACTCTACTGCTGAGTCACATTCAATAGTCACTTGTGTCCTCATAAACCATGAGTAAAACACACACAAGTGTTGTTAAACTATACTCTACTGCTGAATCACATTCAATAGTCACTTGTGTCCTCATAAACCATGAGTAAAACACACACAAGTGTTGTTAAACTATACTCTACAGCTGAGTCTCATTCAATAGTCACGTGTCCTCATAAACCATGAGTAAAACACACACAAGTGTTCTTAAACTATACTCTACTGCTGAGTCACATTCAATAGTCATGTGTGTACTCATAAACCATGAGTAAAACACACACAAGTGTTGTTAAACTATACTCTACTGCTGTCACATTCAATAGTCATGTGTGTCCTCATAAACCATGAGTAAAACACACACAAGTGTTGTTAAACTATACTCTACTGCTGAGTCACATTCAATAGTCACTTGTGTCCTCATAAACCATAAGTAAAACACACACAAGTGTTGTTAAACTATACTCTACTGCTGAGTCACATTCAGTAGTCATGTGTGTCCTCATAAACCATGAGTAAAACACACACAAGTGTTGTTAAACTATACTCTACTGCTGAGTCACATTCAATAGTCATGTGTGTCCTCATAAACCATGAGTAAAACACACACAAGTGTTGTTAAACTATACTCTACTGCTGAGTCACATTCAGTAGTCATGTGTGTCCTCATAAACCATGAGTAAAACACACACAAGTGTTGTTAAACTATACTCTACTGCTGAGTCACATTCAGTAGTCATGTGTGTCCTCATAAACCATGAGTAAAACACACACAAGTGTTGTTAAACTATACTCTACTGCTGAGTCACATTCAATAGTCATGTGTGTCCTCATAAACCATGAGTAAAACACACACAAGTGTTGTTAAACTATACTCTACTGCTGAGTCACATTCAATAGTCACTTGTGTCCTCATAAACCATGAGTAAAACACACACAAGTGTTGTTAAACTATACTCTACTGCTGAGTCACATTCAATAGTCATGTGTGTCCTCATAAACCATGAGTAAAACACACACAAGTGTTGTTAAACTATACTCTACTGCTGAGTCACATTCAATAGTCATGTGTGTCCTCATAAACCATGAGTAAAACACACACAAGTGTTGTTAAACTATACTCTACTGCTGTCACATTCAATAGTCATGTGTGTCCTCATAAACCATGAGTAAAACACACACAAGTGTTGTTAAACTATACTCAACTGCTGTCACATTCAATAGTCATGTGTGTCCTCATAAACCATGAGTAAAACACACACAAGTGTTGTTAAACTATACTCTACTGCTGAGTCACATTCAATAGTCATGTGTGTCCTCATAAACCATGAGTAAACACACAAGTGTTGTTAAACTATACTCTACTGCTGAGTCACATTCAATAGTCATGTGTGTCCTCATAAACCATGAGTAAAACACACACAAGTGTTGTTAAACTATACTCAACTGCTGTCACATTCAATAGTCATGTGTGTCCTCATAAACCATGAGTAAAACACACACAAGTGTTGTTAAACTATACTCTACTGCTGAGTCACATTCAATAGTCATGTGTGTCCTCATAAACCATGAGTAAAACACACACAAGTGTTGTTAAACTATACTCAACTGCTGTCACATTCAATAGTCATGTGTGTCCTCATAAACCATGAGTAAAACACACACAAGTGTTGTTAAACTATACTCTACTGCTGAGTCACATTCAATAGTCATGTGTGTCCTCATAAACCATGAGTAAACACACAAGTGTTGTTAAACTATACTCTACTGCTGAGTCACATTCAATAGTCATGTGTGTCCTCATAAACCATGAGTAAAACACACACAAGTGTTGTTAAACAATACTCTACTGCTGTCACATTCAATAGTCATGTGTCCTCATAAACCATGAGTAAAACACACACAAGTGTTGTTAAACTATACTCTACTGCTGAGTCACATTCAATAGTCATGTGTGTCCTCATAAACCATGAGTAAACACACAAGTGTTGTTAAACTATACTCTACTGCTGAGTCACATTCAATAGTCATGTGTGTCCTCATAAACCATGAGTAAAACACACACAAGTGTTGTTAAACTATACTCTACTGCTGAGTCACATTCAATAGTCATGTGTCCTCATAAACCATGAGTAAAACACACACAAGTGTTGTTAAACTATACTCTACTGCTGAGTCACATTATTTCTCCTTTCTCTTATTTTCTGTCTTCCAGTTTGTCCATGAGCCTGTCGCTGCAGCCATAACGGGAAGTGAAGTCACTTCTGCTAAAGAGGTTTGTTGACACTTTTGTCAATTTAGTTTTGTTATAACAAGACCTGAAGTGAAATTCTCTCATTGCTTCAAAATGTTTCAGCAGTACACTATTGTTAAAACAGTTGTGTGTTATCAGTATACTGAAAGCCTTGTGTCCTCATAAACCATGAGTAAAACACACACAAGTGTTGTTAAACTATACTTTACTGCTGAATCACATTCAATAGTCACTTGTGTCCTCATAAACCATGAGTAAAACACACACAAGTGTTGTTAAACTATACTCTACTGCTGAATCACATTCAATAGTCACTTGTGTCCTCATAAACCATGAGTAAAACACACACAAGTGTTGTTAAACTATACTCTACTGCTGAGTCACATTCAATAGTCATGTGTGTCCTCATAAACCATGAGTAAAACACACACAAGTGTTGTTAAACTATACTCTACTGCTGAATCACATTCAATAGTCACTTGTGTCCTCATAAACCATGAGTAAAACACACACAAGTGTTGTTAAACTATACTCTACTGCTGAGTCACATTCAATAGTCATGTGTGTCCTCATAAACCATGAGTAAAACACACACAAGTGTTGTTAAACTATACTCTACTGCTGTCACATTCAATAGTCATGTGTGTCCTCATAAACCATGAGTAAACACACACAAGTGTTGTCAAACTATACTCTACTGCTGAGTCACATTCAATAGTCATGTGTGTCCTCATAAACCATGAGTAAAACACACACAAGTGTTGTTAAACTATACTCTACTGCTGAGTCACATTCAATAGTCATGTGTGTCCTCATAAACCATGAGTAAAACACACACAAGTGTTGTTAAACTATACTCTACTGCTGTCACATTCAATAGTCATGTGTGTCCTCATAAACCATGAGTAAACACACACAAGTGTTGTCAAACTATACTCTACTGCTGAGTCACATTCAGTAGTCATGTGTGTCCTCATAAACCATGAGTAAAACACACACAAGTGTTGTTAAACTATACTCTACTGCTGTCACATTCAATAGTCACTTGTGTCCTCATAAACCATGAGTAAAACACACACAAGTGTTGTTAAACTATACTCTACTGCTGAGTCACATTCAATAGTCACTTGTGTCCTCATAAACCATGAGTAAAACACACACAAGTGTTGTTAAACAATACTCTACTGCTGAGTCACATTCAATAGTCATGTGTGTCCTCATAAACCATGAGTAAAACACACACAAGTGTTGTTAAACTATACTCTACTGCTGAGTCACATTCAATAGTCACTTGTGTCCTCATAAACCATGAGTAAAACACACACAAGTGTTGTTAAACTATACTCTACTGTTGAGTCACATTCAATAGTCATGTGTGTCCTCATAAACCATGAGTAAAACACACACAAGTGTTGTTAAACTATACTCTACTGCTGAGTCACATTCAATAGTCATGTGTGTCCTCATAAACCATGAGTAAAACACACACAAGTGTTGTTAAACTATAGTCTATTGTTAATTCACATTCAATAGTCACATGTGTCCTCATAAACCATGAGTAAAACACACACAAGTGTTGTTAAACTATACTCTACTGCTGAGTCACATTCAATAGTCATGTGTGTCCTCATAAACCATGAGTAAAACACACACAAGTGTTGTTAAACTCTCCTCTACTGCTGAGTCACATTCAATAGTCATGTGTTCCTCATAAACCATGAGTAAACACACACACAAGTGTTTAAACTATACTCTACTGCTGAGTCACATTATTTCTCCTTTCTCTTATTTTGTCTTCCAGTTTGTCCATGAGCCTGTCGCTGCAGCCATAACGGGAAGTGAAGTCACTTTCTGGCTAAAGAGGTTTGTTAACACTTTTGTCAATTTAGTTTCGTTTAACAAGACCTGAAGTGAAATTCTCTCTTACTACAAATGTGTTGTTAAACAATACTACTGCTGAGTCACATTCAATAGTCACGTGGTGTCCTCATAAACCATGAGTAAAACACACACAAATGTTATTAAACTACAGTAGGTAGACAACCAAAATGGGTATTAAACCGCTGCCGCAGGCCGCTGCTTTAACTGAAATTCAGTCGCGTGTAAAATCCTTTGCGAACTACCGCCAGGGTGGCGCAAAGGGACGGATTGGAAAGTGACTGTAATAATAAAATTCGGTTTGTAAACTGAGATGAAAGGATGAAGTAAAACAACAATAACATTATAATATAACATTTTAACATCCTTAAAAACCATTAGAAATTTGAGAGTTACTTCAACGTGGGATAGTCCTTAGGCTACAATCAAAATTAAAAGAAAGACCTTTACACAAAGTCTTACTGCATGCTATTGTCATTAAACAGTGATTACTAGGCATATATATATATATATATATATATATATATATATAGAGGAGCGCACACACGGATTAAACGTAATATTTTCATTCTGGTTTGCTCTAGCAAAAAAAAAAAAATAAATAAAATCCTTCAAGTGAAATGAGAACGGTCCAGCATTTAAATCCGTGTATCATTCTTTCCCTCATTTTTCTATATAAAACCAAAAATCAAAAAACAATGTGAAAACACATGCCGCAGCTGTTAAAAAATAATTAATAAACATAAATGTGCATAAACATATATAAATAGGCTAAATGCAATGTAAAAGCTAAGGAAACTGAATCATCATATAGAATATATAAAGTTGCTCAAAATATTGGCCATATACAGTGTTAATGCAAAAGTAACTAGTTATTATTATTTTTATTATTATAGCTACATGAATTATTGCACTTATTGAAAAGTAAGTCACATTATCTTCATTAATTCATGTAATTAAATAAAATGCATGAATTAATAAAGATATTTCGTTAAGGCAATATATTTATATTGTCCCTTAAAACTGTACTAAAATTTCTTATTTCGCAAGACCATATGGAAGCGCGTTTCCACAACTAAATAAAAAATAAAAAGAGTAATTGCGATCTCAGAATTCTGACTTGTTTTCTCATAATTGCGAGTTATAAAGTCACAATTCTGAGATCACAATTGCGTGATATAGAGTCAATTCTTTGAGAATTTTTTTTCTCAGTCAGAATTGACTCTAGGCCTATATCACGCAATTGTGAGTTTATATCTCAGAATTGTGACTTTATAACTCGCAATTGTGAGAAAACAAGTTAGAATTCTGAGATGATAAAGTCGCAATTAGCCTACTCTTTTTATTTTTTATTTAGTGGCAAAAACGGGCTTCCATAGGCGTCCATAGTTCTGTTACATGTCATGTCTCTGTCTGCCCCTGTGACCTAGTTTCCCCGTTCTGTTAATTAGTTCATTTGATTCACCTGTGCCTTGTTAATTATCCTGTCACCTAGTTTAGTTCCTTTGTTAGTCCCTTGTATATATACCCTGTGTTTCTAGTCTTGTGTTGTCCGGTATCGTTTGTGTTAAGTTGGTGTATGTTCCTTTGGATTCCTGTTTCTCCACAAGTAAAGACTTATATTCACTTTATCTCCTCGTCGTGTGCTTTGTATACCAGCAACCGTAACAGAATACCGGACCAAAACAGTTTTTTTGCGGTGATTTTCTTTTTGTTTGTTTTTCCCCTTTGTTTTTCGTCATGGACCCTGATGTCGCCATTCTTCGCCTGGAGCAGAGGGACCGCTCCCTGGAGGCTCACACAAAATTTTGTTTTTTTGTTTTTGGTTTTATATAGAAAAATGAGTGAACGAATGATACACGGATTTATTAAGACTGCATTAAGAGCAATAATTCTTATTAACTGCTATTGTTCTTGATATTTGATGAATAATCTATAGGCTATATCTTCTCTACCAACCATGAATGTTTAACTAACATTTAAAATGTTATTTATGTTACGGTTGCTGGTGTAGAGAGATGAGGCAGATACGGATTTCCACAATATAGATACTTCTTTAATAGATACTGGGCAGGAACACCAAACATACACGGTAACACAACAGAGAACGGACAAGGAGTGAAGGGAGTGAGTGCAATATAAAGGAGTGCTAACAATAGAGTCCAGGTGCAGGTGATCCGTGATGATGAGGAACTGACGAGGGAAGTGTGTGCAGGTGAGGAGAACAGGAGGATTCTGGGAAATGGAGTCCAGGGAAACAAGGGATCTGTAACAGTACCTCCCCCTCCCGGTAGGCGCGTCCTCGCGCCGTAGATTAACAACCGAGGGGGGCGTGCGCCCTGGAGACCTCAAACCGGAGCAGGGGGATGAGTAGACTGGAGTGGAGGTCTCCAGGGCGGGCTCAAAGCCATGGCGGGTCAGGCCGAAGGCAGCCATGGCGGGTCAGGAGCCGAAGGCAGCCATGGCGGGTCAGGAGCCGAAGGCAGCCATGGCGGGTCAGGAGCCGAAGGCAGCCATGGCGGGTCAGGAGCCGAAGCACCATGGCGGGTCAGGTGCAGCGGCAGCCATGGCGGGTCAGGTGCAGCGGCAGACATGCAGCGGGCATACATGGCGGGTCAGTGCAGCGGGCAGCCATGGCGGGTCAGGTGCAGCGGCAGCCATGGCGGGTCAGGAGCCGAAGCCTTCGAGGCGTTGAGCCCAGGCGTCGCTGAAGGACTGGCGGGTGATGGCGGAACCGAAGGCTCCGCCGACCGAAGCGCAGCCGGACTCCAGAAGGCCGCAGTAGAAGCAGTAGGACAGCCAACAAAAGAACACCGGGGGGAGTGAGGAAGCCAACTGAAACTGAGGGACGGAGTGACGGAGCGGAGACGGAGGAGTGTAGTCCAGAGGGAAGGGCAGGCTGACGAGTGCACAAGGTGAGTGGAGGCAGGATGGATACTGGTGACGCTGGTGGACTGATGGTAACGGTGGAGCAGAGGGAGGTTGGAGCCGGGGTGTAGTAATCGCCCAGAGGTCCGAGTGGAGATCTGGGCGAGGGGGCTTGAGGTGAAGGTTCAGTGCAAACATAACTGGATGAGGTGGAGAGGGAGGCAGGGAGGGAAAACAGTCTTTGGGCTGGAGGGTTCAAACACACAGTTCATAGGAGCAGCTGGCTCGGCGCGGAGACTGCGCTGCTGGCTCGGCGGCGAGACTGGAGAACTTTGCTCGGCGGCGGAGACTGGAGAACTTTGCTCGGCGGCGGAGACTGGAGAACTTTGCTCGGCGGCGGAGACTGGAGAACTTTGCTCGGCCGGAGACTGGAGAACTTTGCTCGGCGGCGGAGACTGGAGAACTTTGCTCGGCGGCGGAGACTGGAGAACTTGGCTCGGAGGAGACTGGAGAACTTGGCTCGGAGGAGACTGGAGAACTTGGCTCGGAGGAGACTGGAGAACTTGGCTCGGAGGAGACTGGAGAACTTGGCTCGGAGGAGACTGGGGTTGAGGGCCATTTCATCCCCTCAAATACAATTAAAATCCCACAGGCACTGGAGCTGGCTCTGTGGGGACTGGAGCGGGCTCTGGAGATACTGGAGCGGGCTCTGGAGATACTGGAGCGGGCTCTGGAGATACTGGAGCGGGCTCTGGAGATACTGGAGCGGGCTCTGGAGACACTGGAGCGGGCTCTGGAGACACTGGAGCGGGCTCTGGAGACACTGGAGCGGGCTCTGGAGACACTGGAGCGGGCTCTGGAGACACTGGAGCGGGCTCTGGAGACACTGGAGCGTCTTTCTTCCTCCTCCTCCGCTTACTGGGCCCAGTAGAGGAATGTGGGTCCAGCATGGGCAGGCAGGGAGTTCGCTGGAGGGTATGCGGAGGAAGCCGGAGGTTGACTGACTGGCCCGGCCAACCGTGTTTCTGGATGGACTGGACGACAACACTTATCCTGAACCCTATCCACGTAGAATTTGGAGCCATTCAACCACAAAATTAAATTGATAGTATCGCTTAAGGAGAAACAAAAAACAGGTTCATCAAAACGGATAGTGTCGTCATCCAATCCATCCAAAAACAGGGAGATCAACTGAGCGTCGGGCCAGTTAGTCAAGTAAGCAAGCTCAACGAACTCCTCCACATACCTCTCCAGCGAACGTCCTACCTGCAGGAGCCCGATAAGGCGTTCGCTGGCTGTCAGGGTGAGAGGCGATGGAGGAGCTGGATCCAGGGAGCTGGGGAAAGTCTCCATTTTTTTTTGTGGAAAATCCGGTCGTTTTAGGTCCGTTCTTCTGTTACGGTTGCTGGTGTAGAGAGATGAGGCAGATACGGATTTCCACAATATAGATACTTCTTTAATAGATACTGGGCAGGAACACCAAACATACACGGTAACACAACAGAGAACGGACAAGGAGTGAAGGGAGTGAGTGCAATATAAAGGAGTGCTAACAATAGAGTCCAGGTGCAGGTGATCCGTGATGATGAGGAACTGACGAGGGAAGTGTGTGCAGGTGAGGAGAACAGGAGGATTCTGGGAAATGGAGTCCAGGGAAACAAGGGATCTGTAACAATTTAAGAGCCTGTTAATGTTTAATGTTTAATAGCTGGTTTTCTGCTCATATCCGTCAACGTTTGATTGATAAAAATGCTGTTATGTGACGACAGTTTTATCTATTTTGCAATGCAAACTGGCATGTTTATAACAATGTTATCCGGTTAGATACTAGCTAATTATTAAGGCTTTCTGTTCAATCTTTAATAACGTGATGCTTCCATAACGCATCTGTATCCATTGTGGTTCCCATAACAGGGAGCGTTTTTAAATGGTGCATAAATATAATAGTTTGGCTTGGCTTGACACACAGTCTAATGATCTTACGAAATATACATTTTCAGCCTCTTTTTACTGTACCATTGTTTAAGAACCCTCTACTTAATTTCTAAGCCAACGAGACCGCCCCGATTGTAAAGCAAAACATTATTGGTTGTAGCGAGAGTGTGCTGCGATTGGTCAGCACCACGTGGCCGTTATCTGATTGGCTTGAGTAGTCGGTGGGTGGAGTCTACCTATTTGTGGATTTATCTGCATGTGTGAGGTGATTCACAAATGCGCAGGTGGTGATTCACAATAAATGCAGAGAGAGTTGTGCTTGTGACATAAAACATATTTGTGAATGTGTTTTTTTTTTAGCAAATCTCATTTTTTATATTTGTGAATTTAATTATTTTTTGTGAAACTCCTAACATATATTTGTGGATCTCATTCTATTCATTTGTGGATACAATTATTTTTTTGTGAATATCTTTACATTTATTTGTGGATCATAATCTATTTATTTGGAGATTAGCTACAAATCTACCTCCATATTGATCCCATTCGGAACTTCTGGAGCCCTGAGTGGAGCGTGAAACACTGCAAATCCCCATAACACAAATAAATAAAGCAACTTATTGCAAATACTCATAACAGAGTCTAACAATTGTGTATTTCGTCAGCTTATGCAAAAAAAAAAAAAAAAAAAATCATATGATCAGATCAGGATGGCAAAAAGGTCTGTCACGCGCATAGCTAATATTTTGAGTCTCCCGCCCTCTGGATTAATGGCTTTGGTGACAAACATTTTAAACAAAGCGCCCTTCCCCCTATCTCAAACTAGTGTTGCAGAGAAAGCACTGTTAAGGGGCTCGCACACCGGACACAAAGCTCAGCGCCGCGCAGCGCCACGACACGTCTTTAAAGTCGAACGCATTATTTTCTATGAGTGTAACGTACACCGGTGGCGACATTCGGCGCCTGTCCGCGGCGCCCAGAAAACAATGCGTTCGAATCAGAATCTTAAACTTCCAATATTAAACATGTTCTCGTCATTTTGCTCTTAACTGCAGTCAAAATACAAATAGGCCTATAAAATATTCATATGCATTGTGTAGCCCATTGTGGAGAGTCAGATTAGGTGCAAACTATCTATAGCAGAGACTTTTTATCTTAATAGCCTAGCACTTGTTGAATAACAAAATGTTGATTATTGGGTATCAACGTTTTTTTTGTTCGTAATTGTGTAGCTTATGGCATGACATTTCTTTTTGTAATGTTTATGAGCGTGTTAATGGATACAAACTGCACAATTGCAGTTTATCAGATTGTTACATAGCTACAGGGCTCTCAAGTTTTGGAGACAGGCAAGAGTGACATCTAAACCCAATAAATAAATAAGTAAACTAGGTGAGTATATTCAGCATCAAAAAGTATTCTAGCCTAATTCTTGGAAAAAGAAAGAAAGAAAAAAAAAGATATGGCATGGCTTCAGATGACTTGAATATAGTGCACGAAAACTTAATTTGTGCTATTCTACTTATTTTGCTCTATGACTCCCAATTTTGCCATATAAAGGAGCGCAATTATCAGACGGTTATTTTAATATCGCGACATATCCGTATTCATATTTTGAGACTTTTAGGCCTACAGAAAGGATACACGAAATGAAGGGGAAAATAAAGCAAATAGGGCTGAATAAAAAACATTAAACCATAATGATAGCCTAATAATAATAATAAATAATGTAAAAAATATGAAATAAAAATTAACAATCAGTGAATGGATTTAAAAGACTGTTGGAAGTGATAAAAATATACACGGCATATTCTAATATGTATTGATAAACTTTATTCGAATGCTGTAGGCATCGCCACAACACAATAGGCAACATGTTAATAATCATTTCTTGATTCCGTGTATATTATCCGCAGTATTATTCGCAGTATGGCAGTATCAGGAGGATGCTTGATACCCCTTTTCCACCAGAATTGTTCGCGTTCTGGAGCCAGAGCCTGTGCTCGTGCAGGCGAACTGAGCCTGTCACGAACCGGTCGCGTGTTTCCATAGACTTAAGGAACGAACGCTGTAAAGCTGCTGTGTGTTGTACCTGTCCATAACTAAAAAAACATTGCGCGTCCCGCTGTTTCTGCAGGCAGCGTGACACTTCGGTTTTCTGTTAACAGTATCTGTAGTGAACCGCTGCTCACATAAACAGCCGTTTCTCACCCGTCCATTCGGAGATAAACTAAAAACGAAACTGTTGATTCACTCGCCCTCTCGCACATAGGGTCTCTCTCGTGCGCATAGTTTTATATATTTAGATATAAATAACAATGTAGTGCAATACTTGTT
Source organism: Ancherythroculter nigrocauda (assembly GCA_036281575.1). Taxonomy (NCBI): domain Eukaryota; kingdom Metazoa; phylum Chordata; class Actinopteri; order Cypriniformes; family Xenocyprididae; genus Ancherythroculter; species Ancherythroculter nigrocauda. The sequence goes on along the minus strand of VTFQ01000021.1, from coordinate 3,992,593 downwards.
CAACAACGAAACAGCGAACACATTTCTCCGCCCCCTCTCTCTGGCTCTGTTCTGAGGTACCGAAATTTGGTACCGAATGACAAGACACTTTTCGATACTCGATAGTATCGAGGCAATTCGATCGGTACCTAACAGTGTTAATTTTGACAGCAAATTTTGATTTAGTTTTAGTCATAGTCTTTTGACTAAAATGCCATTTAGTTTTAGTCATATTTTAGTCATTGGAAATTGTTTTAGTTTTAGTCTAGTTTTAGTCGACTAAATATCATAAGATTTTAGTCGACTAAATCTACAGTAGAATTAGTCGACTAAAATCTAATTTAGTTAAATTGTAAGCATTAAGCATTTCCAATAAAAATGCTTCCACAGATCCAATACACTGATATAGGTACATCTGATATTCCCCAAACTGTTTGTTCACCCAACTGTACTTTGCTCACCAAAGCGGACGGTTTTTGACCGTTCAAGTGCAAAAGCACGTGAAAAAGCAAAATTCAGTACTTTTCAAGGATTGACACACTTATCATTGAGGTAGGCTACTATTATAGATTTCATTTAAAAAAAATGTATTAGATTTGATTTTTAGTTTTTCCTGCTTTCATTGTAATTTTAGTTAAAAGTTTTAGTAATTTTTTTGTGAATTGAAATGAAAATTATCTTTGTTATTTCAACATTATTCATGATTTCTTAATATCATGCATGCCTTTTATGTCTTTTAGTTTTTGCTTTTAAATGTCTATAACTTTTTATTTTTGTTTATTTTAATACCTCAGGTTAAGCTAAAGCTTAGAAACTATTAAGTTTACATTTTTATAGTTTACATTTTATATACTTTCTTTATTTCAGTTAATGTTTATTTCAAGTAATTTAGATTTCTTTGGATTTAGGTTTAGTTAACAATAATAACCCTTATACTTGTAAAATATATTGAATAATGTGTCAAATAATGTTCTTAGTCTTTCCTTCCTGTGACAGAAGATACAGTAGTTTACTATGAATTAAACAGAAATTAAATTAAATACAGTTTATTGTTTAAACAAAATAACAATAATGACCAGGAAAAAAATAATAATTATAAACCATCCCGAAATACACCGTGACTCTTATTCTGAAATGTATGCAGTCTGCACTGTAGCAGGCTGCTCATGAGGGAGATAAATATGCATTCTTTCAACCGTCTAAAACATGCTACCATATAAACATTGTGTAGTAAACATTGTCATAATTCATCAACATTAGCTTATAAGCAATCGGATGGCATAAATGTGCGCTATTCATTAATTGCGCAGCAGTCAGATGTGCTGCTGACGAGCCTGTAGAGGGCGCAACAGCGCCGCGTTTCCCGCGGTTAGATCAGCACATTACAATTCAAATGTGCGCATCTTCCACACTGGACAGCAGTCCTGACTGGATATCTTCCCAAATCGTCCCTCTCTTTCATTTTCGTCTTGTTTTTATTCGTTGACGAAAATTAGAGTAGATTTTAGTCATAGTTTTAGTCATTCAAAACGCATTTTTATTTAGTCATCGTCTCGTTTTCGTCCGTGAAAAAATGTCGTTGACGATTATAATGACGAAAATTATTCGTCAACGAAATTAACACTGGTACCTAAAAAGTATTGAGTTCGGTACCCAACCCTATTTTTGATAAATATAGGCCTAATGTGTGAGAGAATTGACATTTTGCATAAAGATAAATGTGCTTTGATGCATTTATTGGATAACATGTGGTTAAAGCGCCACTCAGCAGTCAAAAGCTGCCAATGCACTTTGCCAATTTACTGCCGCGGCACTCGCGGCGGTAAAAACACCATTTTGGATGGCCTCCTACTGTATACTCTACTGCTGAGTCACATTCAATAGTCATGTGTGTCCTCATAAACCATGAGTAAAACACACACAAGTGTTGTTAAACTATACTCAACTGCTGAGTCACATTCAATAGTCATGTGTGTCCTCATAAACCATGAGTAAAACACACACAAGTGTTGTTAAACTATACTCAACTGCTGAGTCACATTCAATAGTCATGTGTGTCCTCATAAACCATGAGTAAACACACACAAGTGTTGTTAAACTATACTCTACTGCTGTCACATTCAATAGTCATGTGTGTCCTCATAAACCATGAGTAAAACACACACAAGTGTTGTTAAACTATACTCTACTGCTGAGTCACATTCAATAGTCACGTGTGTCCTCATAAACCATGAGTAAAACACACACAAGTGTTGTTAAACTATACTCTACTGCTGTCACATTCAATAGTCATGTGTGTCCTCATAAACCATGAGTAAAACACACACAAGTGTTGTTAAACTATACTCTACTGCTGTCACATTCAGTAGTCACGTGTGTCCTCATAAACCATGAGTAAAACACACACAAGTGTTGTTAAACTATACTCTACTGCTGAATCACATTCAGTAGTCATGTGTGTCCTCATAAACCATGAGTAAAACACACACAAGTGTTCTTAAACTATACTCTACTGCTGAGTCACATTATTTCTCCTTTCTCTTATTTTCTGTCTTCCAGTTTGTCCATGAGCCTGTCGCTGCAGCCATAAAGGGAAGTGAAGTCACTTCTGCTAAAGAGGTTTGTTAACACTTTTGTCAATTTAGTTTCGTTATAACAAGAACTGAAGTGAAATTCTCTCATTACTACAAAATGTGTTTCAGCAGTACACTATTGTTAAAACAGTTGTGTGTTATCAGTATACTGAAAGCCTTGTGTCCTCATAAACCATGAGTAAAACACACACAAGTGTTGTTAAACTATACTCTACTGCTGAGTCACATTCAATAGTCATGTGTGTCCTCATAAACCATGAGTAAAACACACACAAGTGTTGTTAAACTATACTCTACTGCTGCACATTCAATAGTCATGTGTGTCCTCATAAACCATGAGTAAAACACACAAGTGTTGTTAAACTATACTCTACTGCTGAGTCACATTCAGTAGTCATGTGTGTCCTCATAAACCATGAGTAAACACACACAAGTGTTGTTAAACTATACTCTACTGCTGAGTCACATTATTTCTCCTTTCTCTTATTTTCTGTCTTCCAGTTTGTCCATGAGCCTGTCGCTGCAGCCATAAAGGGAAGTGAAGTCACTTCTGCTAAAGAGGTTTGTTAACACTTTTGTCAATTTAGTTTCGTTATAACAAGAACTGAAGTGAAATTCTCTCATTACTACAAAATGTGTTTCAGCAGTACACTATTGTTAAAACAGTTGTGTGTTATCAGTATACTGAAAGCCTTGTGTCCTCATAAACCATGAGTAAACACACACAAGTGTTGTTAAACTATACTCTACAGCTGAGTCTCATTCAATAGTCATGTGTGTCCTCATAAACCATGAGTAAAACACACACAAGTATTGTTAAACTATACTCTACTGCTAAGTCACATTCAATAGTCACTTGTGTCCTCATAAACCATGAGTAAAACACACAAGTGTTGTTAAACTATACTCTACTGCTGAGTCACATTCAATAGTCACTTGTGTCCTCATAAACCATGAGTAAAACACACAAGTGTTGTTAAACTATACTCTACTGCTGAGTCACATTCAATAGTCACTTGTGTCCTCATAAACCATGAGTAAAACACACACAAGTGTTGTTAAACTATACTCTACTGCTGAGTCACATTCAATAGTCACTTGTGTCCTCATAAACCATGAGTAAAACACACACAAGTGTTGTTAAACTATACTCTACTGCTGAGTCACATTCAGTAGTCATGTGTGTCCTCATAAACCATGAGTAAAACACACACAAGTGTTGTTAAACTATACTCTACTGCTGAGTCACATTCAATAGTCACTTGTGTCCTCATAAACCATGAGTAAAACACACACAAGTGTTGTTAAACTATAGTCTATTGTTAATTCACATTCAATAGTCACATGTGTCCTCATAAACCATGAGTAAAACACACACAAGTGTTGTTAAACTATACTCTACTGCTGAGTCACATTCAATAGTCATGTGTCCTCATAAACCATGAGTAAAACACACACAAGTGTTGTTAACTATACTCTACTGCTGAGTCACATTCAATAGTCACTTGTGTCCTCATAAACCATGAGTAAAACACACACAAGTGTTGTTAAACTATACTCTACTGCTGAGTCACATTCAATAGTCATGTGTCCTCATAAACCATGAGTAAAACACACACAAGTGTTGTTAAACTATACTCTACTGCTGAGTCACATTCAATAGTCACTTGTGTCCTCATAAACCATGAGTAAAACACACACAAGTGTTGTTAAACTATACTCTACTGCTGAGTCACATTCAATAGTCACTTGTGTCCTCATAAACCATGAGTAAAACACACACAAGTGTTGTTAAACTATACTCTACTGCTGAGTCACATTCAGTAGTCATGTGTGTCCTCATAAACCATGAGTAAAACACACACAAGTGTTGTTAAACTATACTCTACTGCTGAGTCACATTCAATAGTCACTTGTGTCCTCATAAACCATGAGTAAAACACACACAAGTGTTGTTAAACTATACTCTACTGCTGAGTCACATTCAATAGTCATGTGTCCTCATAAACCATGAGTAAAACACACACAAGTGTTGTTAAACTATACTCTACTGCTGAGTCACATTCAATAGTCATGTGTCCTCATAAACCATGAGTAAAACACACACAAGTGTTGTTAAACTATACTCTACTGCTGAGTCACATTCAATAGTCACTTGTGTCCTCATAAACCATGAGTAAAACACACACAAGTGTTGTTAAACTATACTCTACTGCTGAGTCACATTCAATAGTCACTTGTGTCCTCATAAACCATGAGTAAAACACACACAAGTGTTGTTAAACTATACTCTACTGCTGAGTCACATTCAATAGTCATGTGTGTCCTCATAAACCATGAGTAAAACACACACAAGTGTTGTTAAACTATAGTCTATTGTTAATTCACATTCAATAGTCACATGTGTCCTCATAAACCATGAGTAAAACACACACAAGTGTTGTTAAACTATACTCTACTGCTGAGTCACATTCAATAGTCATGTGTCCTCATAAACCATGAGTAAAACACACACAAGTGTTGTTAAACTATACTCTACTGCTGAGTCACATTCAATAGTCACTTGTGTCCTCATAAACCATGAGTAAAACACACACAAGTGTTGTTAAACTATACTCTACTGCTGAGTCACATTCAATAGTCACTTGTGTCCTCATAAACCATGAGTAAAACACACACAAGTGTTGTTAAACTATACTCTACTGCTGAGTCACATTCAATAGTCACTTGTGTCCTCATAAACCATGAGTAAAACACACACAAGTGTTGTTAAACTATACTCTACTGCTGAGTCACATTCAATAGTCACTTGTGTCCTCATAAACCATGAGTAAAACACACACAAGTGTTGTTAAACTATACTCTACAGCTGAGTCTCATTCAATAGTCATGTGTGTCCTCATAAACCATAAGTAAAACACACACAAGTGTTGTTAAACTATAGTCTATTGTTAATTCACATTCAATAGTCACATGTGTCCTCATAAACCATGAGTAAAACACACACAAGTGTTGTTAAACTATACTCTACTGCTGAGTCACATTCAATAGTCACTTGTGTCCTCATAAACCATGAGTAAAACACACACAAGTGTTGTTAAACTATACTCTACTGCTGAGTCACATTCAATAGTCATGTGTGTCCTCATAAACCATGAGTAAAACACACACAAGTGTTGTTAAACTATACTCAACTGCTTAGTCACATTCAATAGTCACATGTGTCCTCACAAACCATGAGTAAAACACACACAAGTGTTGTTAAACTATACTCTACTGCTGAGTCACATTCAGTAGTCATGTGTGTCCTCATAAACCATGAGTAAAACACACACAAGTGTTGTTAAACTATACTCTACTGCTGAGTCACATTATTTCTCCTTTCTCTTATTTTCTGTCTTCCAGTTTGTCCATGAGCCTGTCGCTGCAGCCATAAAGGGAAGTGAAGTCACTTCTGCTAAAGAGGTTTGTTAACACTTTTGTCAATTTAGTTTCGTTATAACAAGAACTGAAGTGAAATTCTCTCATTACTACAAAATGTGTTTCAGCAGTACACTATTGTTAAAACAGTTGTGTGTTATCAGTATACTGAAAGCCTTGTGTCCTCATAAACCATGAGTAAAACACACACAAGTGTTGTTAAACTATACTCTACAGCTGAGTCTCATTCAATAGTCATGTGTGTCCTCATAAACCATGAGTAAAACACACACAAGTGTTGTTAAACTATACTGTACAGCTGAGTCTCATTCAATAGTCATGTGTGTCCTCATAAACCATGAGTAAAACACACACAAGTGTTGTTAAACTATACTCTACTGCTGAGTCACATTCAGTAGTCATGTGTGTCCTCATAAACCATGAGTAAAACACACACAAGTGTTGTTAAACTATACTCTACAGCTGAGTCTCATTCAATAGTCGTGTGTCCTCATAAACCATGAGTAAAACACACACAAGTGTTGTTAAACTATACTCTACTGCTGAGTCACATTCAGTAGTCATGTGTGTCCTCATAAACCATGAGTAAAACACACACAAGTGTTGTTAAACTATACTCTACAGCTGAGTCTCATTCAATAGTCGTGTGTCCTCATAAACCATGAGTAAAACACACACAAGTGTTGTTAAACTATACTCTACTGCTGAGTCACATTCAATAGTCATGTGTGTCCTCATAAACCATGAGTAAAACACACACAAGTGTTGTTAAACTATACTCTACTGCTGAGTCACATTCAATAGTCATGTGTGTCCTCATAAACCATGAGTAAAACACACACAAGTGTTGTTAAACTATACTCTACTGCTGAGTCACATTCAGTAGTCATGTGTGTCCTCATAAACCATGAGTAAAACACACACAAGTGTTGTTAAACTATACTCTACTGCTGAGTCACATTCAATAGTCATGTGTGTACTCATAAACCATGAGTAAAACACACACAAGTGTTGTTAAACTATACTCTACTGCTGAGTCACATTCAGTAGTCATGTGTGTCCTCATAAACCATGAGTAAAACACACACAAGTGTTGTTAAACTATACTCTACTGCTGAGTCACATTCAGTAGTCATGTGTGTCCTCATAAACCATGAGTAAAACACACACAAGTGTTGTTAAACTATACTCTACTGCTGAGTCACATTCAGTAGTCATGTGTGTCCTCATAAACCATGAGTAAAACACACACAAGTGTTGTTAAACTATACTCTACTGCTGAGTCACATTCAATAGTCACTTGTGTCCTCATAAACCATGAGTAAAACACACACAAGTATTGTTAAACTATACTCTACTGCTGAGTCACATTCAATAGTCACTTGTGTCCTCATAAACCATGAGTAAAACACACACAAGTGTTGTTAAACTATACTCTACTGCTGAGTCACATTCAGTAGTCATGTGTGTCCTCATAAACCATGAGTAAAACACACACAAGTGTTGTTAAACTATACTCTACTGCTGAGTCACATTCAATAGTCACATGTGTCCTCATAAACCATGAGTAAAACACACACAAGTGTTGTTAAACTATACTCTACTGCTGAGTCACATTCAATAGTCACATGTGTCCTCATAAACCATGAGTAAAACACACACAAGTGTTGTTAAACTATACTCTACTGCTGAGTCACATTCAATAGTCACATGTGTCCTCATAAACCATGAGTAAAACACACAAAAGTGTTGTTAAACTATACTCTACTGCTGAGTCACATTCAATAGTCATGTGTGTCCTCATTAACCATGAGTAAACACACACAAGTGTTGTTAAACTATACTCAACTGCTGTCACATTCAATAGTCATGTGTGTCCTCATAAACCATGAGTAAAACACACACAAGTGTTGTTAAACTATACTCTACTGCTGAGTCACATTCAATAGTCACGTGTGTACTCATAAACCATGAGTAAAACACACACAAGTGTTCTTAAACTATACTCTACTGCTGAGTCACATTCAATAGTCATGTGTGTCCTCATAAACCATGAGTAAAACACACAAAAGTGTTGTTAAACTATACTCTACTGCTGAGTCACATTCAATAGTCACATGTGTCCTCATAAACCATGAGTAAAACACACAAAAGTGTTGTTAAACTATACTCTACTGCTGAGTCACATTCAATAGTCATGTGTGTCCTCATTAACCATGAGTAAAACACACACAAGTGTTGTTAAACTATACTCTACTGCTGAGTCACATTCAATAGTCACGTGTGTACTCATAAACCATGAGTAAACACACACAAGTGTTGTTAAACTATACTCTACTGCTGAGTCACATTCAATAGTCATGTGTATCCTCACTTGTTTTTATGGACTTTCCAGGACCCTTTCTGTGTGTATGTTGTCTCGATTGTTCAGTGGAGATGCAGAAGGGTTTCCCTTACTGTAATATACCTACAAAACAGTAACCTGTAATAGGCTAACCTGCGTTTTGGAGTTGCCATTCATTCATCTTACAACTGCAGTATTGCCCAGTGGTTTACACCTCAAAGCATTGTAAAACGATGATTTGCCTATCCATATCCACAGAGCCTTTGAAAAGGAGGAAACTGTGCCTGAAGGACACATCTGATAGATCAAACACTAAAAGAAATCTCTCTGAAAACAATGGTATGGTAAAGTTGGGTTTAAATCCTAATTTAATTTTAATTTTATTAATGTAATACCTAGATTAAGGGTCTTCAACTAAAATAGCTTGAGTTCCAGTAATTTCCTAGTTCTCAATTCTGTTTATAGGTATACCCCCCGTTTCACAGACAAGGCTTAAGCCTAGTCCTAGACTAAAATGTAAATCTGAGCTATTTCATCTGAAAGAAACTTGCATTGTCTGATTCTAAAACATGTCAGTGTCTTTGTTTGTCTTAAGATGCACAACAGTAATGTTTTTTTCTAAGGCATGTTTATAAAAATTACTTAAGTGTCCTAATTGAACTGTGGCCTAATCCTGGCTTAGGCTAAGCCCAGTCTATGAAACCGGGCCATAATTTCAAATTACATCTAGCCATATGGGCATACAATCCCATTTAATTTTGGGTTGGCTTACCTGTTCTTAAATACAAACACAGTCATTCTCAATTTGAGTAAACATTACTTAATTACACAAATCTTTGTGTTAGTTCAGTCAGGGAAGCAGGTCTGGTTAAACAAAACGTCACAAAAAATGGTAGGCAGTAATGCTAACATTTTATCATTGTTTCTTTTCAGTCCCGCCATGGAAAAAATCTGAGGTGAAAGCTGTTATGCGACACTTCAGACAAAACAGAAGTAAAGGCTGCTTGGCATCGATGAGGAATATGAGGGCTGCAAAAATTTAGAGAATCCAGTCCTACAACACCGGACGGTCCAAAATATCAGAGACTTTTCCGTAACCGATGGGTAACCTTAAAACGCATGGAGTTTTATTAATGACTAATTAAATTACTGTACATTTTTAAAAGTAAAGTTTTGTTATTGTTATAGTAATGTTTTGAATGCAATGTAATATAAAGTGCTGTCAAAAAATTAATCGCAATTAATCGCATTCCAAAATAAGTTTTTTTACATACTTTATACACATGCATATACAGTATATATTTTGAAAGTATTTACATGTATATACATTTATATATTTATAATATTATGATTTATATTATATATAAATATATAAACATTTTTTTCTTATATACACATATGTTTATATATATAATTTAATATATATGTGTGTGTGTGTGTGTATATGTGTATGTATATATATGTATAGTGTATATATATATATATATATATATATATATATATATATATATATATATATATATACACACACATACACATACACATACATACATACATACATACCATTTAAAGGCCTTTGCAGGTGTTTTGAGTTAATTAGCTGATTAGAGTGTGGCACCAGGTGTCTTCAATATTGAACCTTTTCACAATATTCTAATTTTCTGAGATACTGAATTTGGGATTTTCCTTAGTTGTCAGTTATAATCATCAAAATTAATAAATAAACATTTCAAATATATCAGTCTGTGTGTAATGAATGAATGAATATAATATACAAGTTTCACTTTTTGAATGGAATTAGTGAAATAAATCAACTTTTTGATGATATTCTAATTATATGACCAGCACCTGTGTGTGTGTATATATATATATATATATATATATATATTATATATATATACACACACACACATAATAAATATACACAGTATGTACTCATGTAAACAAAAACTTATTTTGGATGCGATTAACCATGATTAGTCTTTTGACAGCACTAGAATCTAATCTTATTGTTTTCACAAGTAACGTTTTGTCATTGAATGACAGTGTTCTTAAATGATTTACTGTTTTTAAAAGTAATGTTTTTTTTTTTTTAATTCCTGTGAGTGAAAATGTTTTTTTTTTTTTTACCCAATCAAAAAGATTGGTAAAGTTTTTTTACTCCTACTAATACTGTTGATTTTTTTCATTTATTTTTTATTTTATGATTTTAAGGTTCTGTTAAGCATCAAGAAAAAAACAATCAGCAATTTAAAAAAAAAAAAAAATACAAAACCTGAACTGCCTCAGTTGATCATGGAATAATGTGTATAATGTGACAGTAACGGTCACACCATTCATTCTGAGAAATAAATACAACAAACACTGCATTAAAAATTGAGTTTTTACATTAATAGTTTGATATAGCCTAGTTAAGCAACATGAGACTACCAGTAGTGTTGTTTCTTGAATATCAGCACAATTGCAGATTTTACATTGATTTTATTCATTTAATGAATGAATAGTTGCAATAAGTGACTTACACTTTTAAATAGAATACATTAAATTAGTTAAAGCGAAAAGATCTCAGACTTTGCAACGTCCAGCTTTACAATAAATATTTACACCTGTTGCATCAACTAAAACTACAATGAGACAGAACTATGCCTGTCGTAGACAATGCGTGTCCACGCTGACACATTCTTCCGCTGTGATAGCTGAGATGACATTCACACTGCAATGGCTACAACTACCAATATAGAACTGAACTGCTCAAGACATGGTAACAAGTGAAGCCACCCCACACCATGATTTCATTGAGTACACATTTTCTAAAAAGTCTGCATTGCACTTGTCTCCTTGCTCATTCCCATGACCGATTAAAAATGAAGCTTTATGTGACACTGGGTTTTACTGACGTCTCTGGTTGAAAAAATAAAAATTTGAATTTTGTGATAAAACTGATAGAATTTGAAAGCTACTTTATTTCTGATTAAATGTAACAAAGCACAAAACTTAGTGTGATTATTGAACTGCAGGCATGCTAGAAATAATGAATGGAATTAAAGACGTTAAATATTTCCAAGCATTTACATTGTCCTTCCAAGCAAAATGTCAAATGGTAGTTTTTTTTTTAATAATCCCAGATCATATATAATATTTTACTGCATAATTAGGTTACAAATCAATTGTGAAATTGATTTTCTTTTTTATTATAATTGAACTGGTTTATGCAGGTGTTTAGCTGGGGAAAGCCAGGAGCCGTGCTATTGTCATGAAGACCCTTCTTTCAGTAGCAGAGCAAACTAACGTTATTAATGTTTGTCAGTCCCCTTAAACCAGGATTGAGGCTAGGTTTGTGTGTTGTGTGTAAAAGTGGTCTCGTAAACCAGGTGTCCTCATAAACCACTATTATGACCGACCCCGCAAGACTGTGAAATGTCACATATTTAATATCTGTGTGTTATGAAAGTGAAAAAAATTTTTTGAAGCCTGATTTGTCTTTTGTAGATCAAATGAAATTTTTTGACACGACTTTCATGTTGATTGGATGTTGGGAAAGGTGTGTCCCCGTAAACCACCAAAAAGTCACAATGACCTCATAAACCACATATGTCAGTATGTGTGTGTGTGTGTGTGTGAATTTCATGCTTTTAAGAGCCCTACAACAACAAATTAGGCACTGGTAAAACATCTTCTATAAATAAAAAAAATATATAACATATAATATAACAATTTTACACACTTCTGGGGTGGGGGGTGGGGTAAATATTTAGTGGTCTTTTAATGATCTTAACCATTTTAATCACAAATTACTGGTCAAGACATTAGCAATAATTGCAGAAATACTGTAGATAAAGTAACTTTATAGCCTTCCCCCTTTGCTTTCTTTAAATGTTTAAGCCTTGTGGGTTTTTTTTTCCCCATATAAATAAATAAAAGCAGCAAATTACTGCCGTGAATACAAGCAGTTCAGAGACACAAGATGATTGAAGACCGGAGCAAACACATTTGAGGCAGAATGGATGAATGAACAAACTACTAATAATTTTGAAGCATTCTGAACCACTTGAATGCTGTTTGACCCAAATTAACCTCTGAAGGTACTAGCAACACTGTAAGGTCACGGTTTGATTCCCACGAAGCACACATACTAGTAAAATGCATACTTTGAATGCACTGTCAGTCATTTTGGATAAAAGTGTCTGCCGAAAAATAAATGAATAAATGTACATATAAATGGAAATGCACCATAAGTCACTTTAGATAAAAGCATCTGCTAAAATACTCACTAACAATAATAATAGTAAAACAATAACTATTGCACTAGGGTAAGTGACCCGTCTCAAGATGAATTTTGTCTAACTATCCATTTCATTCCAAGCACATATGGATTTATTTATTGTGTCACCTTAAGCGCAGTCCTTGCTTCTGTTCAAATTGAGACACCTGCTTCCTGTCAGACCTGAATCCACAAGACAGAGTGCTTTTCATTTTCAAGGTGCTTGATCTCAGAAACCTTTCATGTCTGGAGGAACAAGTGTCTTTTGACTCCGCCACCGCTGCCACAATTCCTTGGGAAAAGACCTTTCAAGTTTTAAAGTGTTGTTCTTGTTGCCCCTCAAAAACATTTTTCAAAAACCATGAGTCCGTATCGATTAAAATCCAATTGATTTGCAGCATTAGACGGGAGAAGCAGAGAGAAGAATGTGTGGATGCAGGACAGGCTTTGATTTACCACAGATCGGTTAGTCAGTCAGTCTGCAACTCACCTGGACCAAGGGAAGCGTTTATTGCTGTTTGCATTTGAGGGAGAGTACCACAGGGACACGACAGGTGAAGGAAGATCACATGGCAGTCTGAAAACAACAGATAAAAGTGTCTAGAGTATTGTGGTTGAGTTTGCTTAAGGGACTGTGGAGTGAATTGAAACCGAAAGTGCACATATTTTTCTCGTTGGTCTGTTTATTGGTACCACTTTAGTTCGATAGTCAACTTTAGACATTATGAGTAACTTTGCAACTACATGTCAGCTAGCAGTAATTAGAGTATTAGTAGACTGTCTGCTTAATATCTGATAACACTTTAGTCTGATGCTCCTCCAACAGACATTTTGTCATGTTTTTTAACTTTCTACATAAGAGAAATCCACAGTAGATAAAAAGAATCGGTCCCACTTTATATTAAGTGGCCTTAACTACTATATACTTACATTTAAATTAATAATTTGATACAATGCACTTATTGTGTACATACATGTTTTTACATTGTACTTATATTTTAAAAACACCTGCATGTAATTACATCTGTAATTAATTTCTGTAATTACATTTATATTTACACTGTTGACCCATCCCTTACACCTTACCCCTACCCTTAAACATACCCATACCCATACCACCAAAGCTTACCCGTATCCCACCTCAATAGCAGCAAAAGTGTTTTGCAATTCAATATGAACCCAATAAGTACATTGTACTTATTTTCTGATGTAAGTACATAGTAGTTTAGGCCACTTAATATAAAGTGGGACCAAAGAAACTACTTTGTTTTGTGGTGTATATGTATTTCTAATAAAACTTTTAAAAATTAATGTGACATTATCTCTTAAATACTGGTGATGCTGTGTCAATTCAATTAAATTCAAATTATTTATATAATTTATATATATACATTTGCATAGCGCTTTTCACAATACATATCAGTTCAAATCCATTTTACAATTTAGAGTAATTTGTCCAAGTAATGTTCTAAGATAATACAAATCCTGCAGTTAGCTAATATCATGTATTCATTTAGGCAGAAACAATGATCTCATTAAAGCAGTTACAGTATTACAAGTTGAGACCAATGACATTTACTAAACCTAAACAGCAGAAAATCTATTTCTGAGAAACCATACAGAAATTATTTTAATGCAAGTCTTTCATTTTCCATCCACTTAACTAATTAACAGCATTAAAAAAGCACGCAGATGCACACATTGACAGCATGAAATTGCTTATTTACATGCAAACTGCTCTTAATATCAAGACAATATTTTTCCATACTTGCCAAACAATTACCATTGACACTAATGACACAAGAATGCAGTGTGCCGTGATAAAAAACCTTGGTTTTATGTTTAAATGATGTTTTAATGATAGTATTAAGCTTCTTAGTTGAATAAACATTGTCTACCTGCTGTATTGTTGCTAATGGGCACAAATCTGAGCTCTCTGAGGACATCTAAAAGAGTAATCCAGTGTATAGAAGACATAAAAACCTTAATATACCTTAATCTGCTTTAAAAGCAGTGATAAATGTATGATTGGTTTAATACTAGGTGCTCTGTCTTGTGCACATTGGGACATTGACAGTGTCATTTAATAGTTTTTTTTTTTTTTCTTTTTAAAAATGAGAGAAAAAAATCCATTGACACACTGGGAAAATAAATACATAATTTTCTTATAACGCATATATGTTGGCCTGGTGTTTGGCAGATGTTTTTATGCATGACAAACAGCGAGTTTGACCTCCCTAACTCGTGTTTTGTATTTGGACGTGTTTTGTATTAGTAGTCAACTCTCTCAGGAAAGGAAGGCCAAAGGAGAATCATGATATTTTAAAGTTGCTGTTGCAAACATAAATTTGAGGGAAATTGTAATGTGCAGCTGTGCAAATAATTGTTTGCCTCTCTCTGAGTTTTTGTAAGAAATTTACATGATCAGGCCTGTTGCCAGTTTGATGAGGTGACAATGTAAATTCATAATATGATTTTGAATATTACATAAGAAAAATAACTTGATAAATTGCATTGTTTCATCTCGAGCCTTATGATCAAGGTTGTGTAACTAAAAGGTGCTCATTAGAAAGAGAAATCATTGCTGATATTTCTGTAAATACTTTCTGTAAATAGAAACTGTGAAACTGTCAAGATCACCCTGTACTGACAAACAAAAACAGGATAAACTGAGAAACTATGAGACCTTAATATACAGTAAGAGTTTACTTCTTGAAAAGATGATGATGACAACATTATAATGAGGTTTTTTGACACATAATCTGGGGTCACAAACCTTGAGTCAAAACGTCAACTAAAACTAGATGAGTAAAGTTCGTTGGGACAAACTTTGATGTTGGCTTGACAAAGCCATATGAAAGTTTGAAAGTTTTATAAGCTGTAAATTTAGTGAAGCGGCAATAGAAATAGAAATAGAAATTTCGCACTTTGCTAACATAAATTAGGATGTTGCTAGCATGTTTTAACACATTGCTAGCATGAATTAGCTTTTTGCTAGCATGATTTAACATGTTGCTAGCATATTTTTAGCATGTTGTTACCATTAATTGACATGTTGATATGACAATTTAACATGCTACTAGCATAAATTAACATGTTTCTATCCTGTTTTAATGTAACTAGCATGAATTATCATGTTGTTAACATGTTTTAACATTTTGTGAGCATGAATTAGCTTGTCGCTAGCATGATTTGGCATTTTGCTAGCATGTTTAACATGTTGATAGCATGAATTAGCATGATGTTATAATGTTTTAACACATTGTTAGCATGATTTAACATGTTTATAGCATGAATTAACATTTAGATAACATGTTTTAACATGTTGCTAGCATATTTTAACATTTTGTTTAGCATGTTTCCTGCATGATTATCACATTGCTAGCATGTTAACATGATTAACCAACCCAATCTCACGGCAATGCATTTTACGAGGTGGCTAATTTGTACGAATTCATACGACCTCACTCATACAAATTTATACGTTTTTTGCTAAATCGTACATATTTTACGAGTTGACAAATTCATATGAATTCATACGAATGACCTACCCCAAACCCTGCCCCTAAACCTACCTGTCACTGGGGTTTAGACAAATCGTACAAAGTGAGGTCGTATGAATTCATACGAATTAGCCACCTCGTAAAATACGTACAAACTGGTCGTGAGATAGCGTTGGATTAACATTCTAGCATGTTTTAACACTTTGCTAACGTGATTTAACATGTTGCTAGCATGAATAAGCATTTAGATAGCATGATTTAACACATTGATAACATGATTAGCACATTGCTAACATGTTTTAACACATTGTTAACATGAATTAGCATGTCTCTTGCATGATTTGACACATTGCTAGCATGTTTAGCATGTCTCACGCCAACTTAATCAAATGTGCTTTAATTAAAATGTGCATATTTGCTAATACAGCAAGAAGACGTATAGACCAAAAAAAGGTTATCCCACACTCTTAAAATAAAGGCTCTTTATTTGCATCGATGGTTCCATGAATAACCTGTACCATCCATAGAGCCTTTCAATTGAACAAAAGTTTCTTTATAGTGGAAAAAGGTTCTTCTGAATTTTGAGGAAGGGGGAAACAAAGATTCTTTTTAGAACTGTTGACTGAAAGGTTCTTTGGGGAATCAAAAAATGAACCAAAAACCCCCTTTGGAACCTTTTTTAGGAGTGCAAGTAAACAAGTTACTAACTCAGTTACATTTTACTAAAAATCCAACAAGTTGTGTTCCAAATTTGAGCTTGATATCTCAAAAAAAAAAAAAAAGTGCTTTCAGTAAGATTTTGTTTGGCCGCAGTATCAAAAGTTTCCACTAGATGAAATTCGTTTCCCATTCAATGTGGTCGTGAGGAGCACAAGTGAGACAATTTTTTTTTTTTTTTTTTTGGGTCCATTTAACCTTTTCAAATCATGTCCATGAATTTTTATTGTGTGTGTGTGTGTGTGTGTGTGTGTGTGTGTGTGTGTGTGTGTGTGTTCACATAGCAAGTGCCAAAACCTTTACCAAGTTTCGTACCATTCCGATGAAGTAAAAAAAAATTCTAAAAAAACAAAACGTAAAAATTTTTCGGTCAAAATTGACTGAAGACCACCAGAGGGTTAAAGCTTTTTGAATCAATTATTCAAACAGCTAGCTTCTTCTTCACATTTTTACTCAGAAAGAAAGACAGTCCTCAAACAAACTCATCTTGTGAGCAGATGGTGCTGAACACCTGGATGATCCACAGAGACGAAACGAACGCTCTGAAAATCTCAGCTGATTCCCTCAGCTGCTTCTGCTGTTCCCTTTAAAATAATAGAGATCTTCCACGATGTCTGACATCCCTCCAGTGCGTATAGGGAGCACTTGGATTACAGATCCTGGCACGTTCCACAGCGAGCTCATTTTTTTCCCTGTGATCTCTCCAGGAAAAGGCTTTTGAACGCAGATCTTACAGTGCGGGCTTTACCACACGCAGCGGATGTGGCTGGGAGGTCATTGTAGTGAGTGTTTGTGCTGAGGATTGCTGCTGTTACACTTCAGCACTTCAGACTGCATAATGTTAGCGGGAGCTTAGCGGTTAAAGATCTAGGCTAATAACCCAAAGGCCGTGGGTTCAAACACTTGAAGGGATGATCTCATGACAGCCTCAAACATCACAGCTAAATGATGCATATTTACACAAAAACAGCAACTAAAGGCCCGTTCACACCAAGGACGATAATGATAATGATAAAGATATAGTTCTAAAAATCGTTCTAAGTATAAAAGAATATAGCAGATTCCACACCACAGCTATAATGATAACGATATAGAGGAACAATATCAGTGGATCATTTTCAAAATGATTTTGAATGATAAAACACTGACAGCCAATCAGAATCCATTCTAATTTAAGGGCTCGCACTTTTAAAACGGTGGACGACATTGAGGAGAATTTAATCGCAGAGGTGTAAAGAAAGCCACCACTGTTTGACAAGTCCAACCCCCTTTTCAAGAAAATGGATATATGGAAATCAATTGGTTATACCTTCGGAATAAATGGTGAGAAGTATTAACGATGAGATCATTATGCTAGGCTAGCAAACAGTGTAACATAAAGTTACCTCAGGTATCCAGCGCTAGTTTCGACAACATTGTCTTCCTTCTTTTGAAGTTGCAGTGAAAAAGACTAGTTTTTATTCCATTATATTGACTATGTCAGCTAAATTCACTGTTAGATTAGATCGTCTGCCATTTTAAATGCGCGAGCCCTTAAATTCGAATGGATTCTGATTGGCTGTCATTCAATGGCTGGAAAAACAATTGTTCTGAAAGTGATCCCAACGATATCGTTCCTCTATATCGTTAGCGTTATAGCTGTGGTGTGGACTGCTATTCTTTTATATTTAGAACTATATCTTTATTGTTATCTTTATTGTTCTTAGTGTGAACGCGCCTTTACACTAGTAATTTATTTCAAACACAACCTCGTTTTACAACAGTATTACAAAACATTTTTTATTCCATCACACCTCAACAACTATGTTTCTCAAACCACATCAAAATGCACAGCAGATGTACATTACAAATAATAGGGTAATTTAACAGTTTCTATACATTTAACGATCTTCAGTGAAGCGAACAGCAGTGATGCTCACTGCACTGTTGTTATTGTTAGTGGGAGGTGATATACTACAACATTCACAGTTCATATAATGATGTGGTAAACACTTTTAACACCATCAATTCTTTCAACTGTTTATTTTCCCTATAAAATAAAGTGATTCTATTAGCAGGAACATGTGATGCTCATTTGTTACTTAATTGCTCTAACATGTGGTTGAATGTGGACTTAATTGCAAGTATATTTCCATAATTTGACATTGTTTGTTGCTTTAGAAATACAGTGCAGCTGCAGAAGTGGTTTTATACAGTATTATATACTTTGCTGTGTCAAGAATGTGGAATACAATAAATCACAAAGGGAAGAAAGAGTTCTAATAGCTAATGGCCAAAGGTACTGCAGCTCTCTATTTAAAAGGTGCTGGTATGTTAGATGACTTTAAAAATTGTAATAGACAATTGATAAGATCAGATCCCTGGCTGACTGCAGTTAACATTTACATTCACACATTTGGCAGACGTTTTTATCCAAAATGATTTATGGAAGCTTGTTTCTGCCACTGAATAAAAAATGAAAAAGATAGTTGTAGACTTTTTTATCTCACAATTCTGACTTCTTTTCTCAGAATCGCATGATATAAACACTCAATTGCGAGATATAATGTCAAAATTGTGAGTTATAAATTCACAATTGCGAGAAATAAAGTCAGAATTGTGGGATATAAACTCGCAATTGCGAGAAAAAAGTAAGTATTGCGAGAAATAAACTCGCAATTGCGAGTTACTGTATGAAGTCCAATTCTTTTTTCTCAGAATTGCTAGTTTATATCTCACAATTCTGACTTTATAACTCGCAATTGCATGCTATAAAGTCAAATTGTGAAATATAAACACAATCCTAAGAAAAAAGTCAGAACTGAAAGATATAAACTCGCAATTCTGAGAAAAAAGTCAGAATTGATTTATATCTCGCATTTCTGACTTTATAACTCACAATTGTGAATTTATATCTCACATTTCTGGCTTTATAACTCGCAATTCTGACTTTATAACTCGCAATTCTGACTTTATAACTCACAATTCTGAATTTATAACTCGCAATTCTGAATTTATAACTCGCAATTCTGAATTTATAACTCGCAATTCTGAATTTATAACTCGCAATTGTGAGTTTATATCTCGCAATTCTGACTTTGTAACACGCAATTGTGTTATAAAGAATTGCGGGTTGCAAGCTCTGGGAAGGCTGCAAGCTCTGGTAGCCACAGAGTTTGGCCCTCGCAATTCTGAGAAAAAATGTCATTCAAAGATATTCAGTATTCAGTGGCGGAAACAATGACTTATATTGCATTCAAGGTACACATTTTTATCAGTTCTAGCTTTCTCTGGGAATTGAACCCACAACCTTAGAGTTGCTAGTGCCATGTTCTACTGTTTGATCTTCAGGAAAGCCAAATATTAAATATTCCAGTAGTTTTCTTTAAGAAAAAAGATCTTGAAACAAGACCTTAAAAGTGCTTGACTGTGCTCCTATAAACATGTAGTTTGATGAAAGGCTTTTATATCTACATCCATTTAGGGAGATGGGTCTAGTTGTCACATAAGGATGTTTTGCACTTTTTCTGATATGATAACTATTTTACTGTCTATATTATGCAGAAAATCCTACAATATCCTGCTTAATGGCAGGTTTCCATTGTGACAATTTACTCCATATAGTGTGAAAATGTACCCTACAATGCTTTTTGTGGTCAAAAAATTGTTCACTGAAGTAAAAAGTATGACAGCTAGCCTTGGTCTGCCCTACATAAAATAGAAACAAATATTAATATACATGTACCATTCAAATGTTTGAGGTCATATTTCACAATATACTTACGAAATATTACACAAAATATTTCACTGTATTTTTGATCTGATAAATGCAACCTTGAACAAATCATACAGACCCCCCACTTTAGAGTGATAGTATAAACACGAATATAAATATAATTCTGAACACATAGAAATAGTTATAATACAACAAAATGGTAAAAATAGAGAATCAGTAGGTGTCCAAACATTTGACAGGTATACTGTATACATCATCTCATACTCAACAACATCATTTTTCCTAATGAACTCTTTTCTTTTGTGCTTGCAATGCTGGTTTCAGTGTGACTTGAGCAAGAATACACCATATGGATTTTTCCATAAACACATGAAATAGAGAAGAGCTTACTAGTTAATCACTTACACGCTCTACAAAAACGTGTTTAATTGGAAAGTTATCAAATAACTCACGACACAGTGTGCCTCCTAAAAGCAGATATTGATTTCAGGTTCCCAGAGCTATTGCACAAATGCCATCTCCAAGAGAGTTTCCCATCAGCGGCCATCAACGAGCGCTCGGACAATGATTGATCGTTTACAAAGTGGATGACCATTGATCATTACTCAATCACGGAGATGATTCCAGTCTGTAAAACGTCCCTGTCTAAACAGGTCATTCATCTTTAGATGTCACAACTGCTTCATAACAACAACAACTTCCACCAAACAGGCAAATGTGCGATTACTCTGTCCGCACGCTGCTGGTTAAGAAAAGCCGCAAACGTCAGATTTAATTTGCCCAGCTTCTGTCCAAACTTGATATCTCATGTGAGAAAATGTTCCATTGGTTTGCTACAAACATTTACAGTTCTTTAAAATCATGAATGCGAAATGAATGCTCCGCGAAGTATGAACCAAGCATTTGCACACAAAGTTAAGGCATGCTACAATTCACAAAACACATTTCATGCTGCAGACTTTAAGGGCTGGATTTGGGTAACGGTTCTATTGTGCCATGCTGTATATCTGTGCACTCAATCAGATATGCCAGTTTACACCTGCTGGGCCAATAATTTGGTCCTGCCAGACCTGGCACTGCTGCAGGTGTAAATTAGAGAGACGGTTTTGGACTCAGGGCCTGAAATGTCAGACATCTTGCCGTTTATTCCCTGCTGATCATCAGAAGGCTGATCCAGACTTTTCCTTTGGAAATAATGGCAAGTAATTAGCTTAAAGGGACCATGTTCTATAGTTCTGTAGCAATTTAGTCCACTCTAAAAAATGCTGGGTTAAAAACAACCCAATTTGGGTCATTTGGCAACCCAGCGCTGGGTAAATATTGGACAGATCACATGCTGGGTTTTATACATTAACCCACTTGGGTTGTTTTTTAATCAGTGCTGGGTCAGTCAATTTGATATTGGTTTTTAATTTTAAATAATAAAAATGCACTCTAAAATCTCTCTATAGATATACAGGAACAGTTCATTTACAATATTTTTTATTCAATGGAAAGTTACAATCATAAAATACTCCAAGACATTTAGTAAATGATTTAGGTCGGACGTGACAGGAGCAGAAACAGCAACCAATGGGATTCTGTGGAAATAAATCTGGTATCAGTAGGCTGTTTCAGTTCATTAAATGGCAATCTTGTATTCATTTTTGAAAAGTTACATCCACCATGTCCTAACTACATGTGAAGTGACGCCGCGACACGCGATAAAAGGTATCTTTTCCATGTTGATCTGGGTTTTTGTCCTAGCCAGCCGCGACAACAACACAAAGTAGGCTATAGCAATGATAAACTCAGGTACTGTTTATGTGCTTTATTTAATGTTAAAAGAGTCTAATGTGAGTTTGAATATCTTTTTTGTGTGTCTTTGTTAGCTGTAACCTACTTAAAGCAACAAATGACAATTCACCTCTGATGTTCAAAATAAATGAAAGGAAACAAGAACATTCAAACTGTCAACTCATTGTGAAGTGTATGCTATGACAAAGATTGTTTCAGTAACTCAGTATGTATTTTTAATAATGGTAAAATGGTCTAATAGTCATGATTGTGATTACAGTGGTGATCAGAATTATTGGCACCCTTGGTAAATATGAACAAAGATGACTATAAAAATAAATCTGCATTGTTTATCCTTTTGATCTTTAATTCATAAAACTAGCAAAAATCTAACCTTTCATTGAAGGAAAAGAATTGAAAGTGGGGGGAAAATCACATTATGAAATAAATGGTTTTCTCCAAAACACGTTGGCCACAATTATTGGCACCCTTTTATTCAGTACTTTTTGCAACCTCCTTTTGCCAAAGTAACAGCTCTGAGTTTTCTCCTATAATGCCTGATGAGTTTGGAGAACACCTGACGAGATCAGAGACCATTCCTTCATACAGAAGCTCTCCAGATCCTTCAGATTCCAGCTCCATGTTGGTGCTTCTTCTCTTCAGTTCACTCCACTCATTTTCTTTAGGGTTCAGGTCGGGGGACTGAGACGGCCATGGCAGAAGCTTCATTTTGTGCTCAGTGACACATTTTTGTGTTGGTTTTGATGTTTGTTTTGGATCATTGTCCTGATGAAAGATCCAACCACAGCCCATTATTGGATTTCTAGCAGAAGCGGCCAGGGTTTTATTTTTTTTATCTGTTGGTATTTCATAGAATCCATGATACCATGTATCTGAACAAGATGTCCAGGACCTCCAGCAGAAAAATAGGCCCACAACATTAAAGATCCAGCAGTATATTTAACCGTGGGCATGGGGTTCTTTTCATCCATGTGTGCACCAAACCCATCTGGTGGGTTTGCTGCTAAAAAGCTCTTTTTTTAGTTTCATCTGACCATAGAAGCCGGTCCCGTTTGAAGTTCCAGTCTTGTCTGACAACTGAATGTGCTGGAGATTGATCCTGGATGAGAGCAGAGGATTTTTCTTGAAACCCTCCCAAGCAACTTGTGGGGATGTAGGTGCTGTTTGGTCATTTTTTTAGGCTTTCTGAGACTCAAGACTCAACTAATCTCTGCAATTCTTCAGCTGTGATCCTTGGAGAGTCTTTGGCCACTCAAACTTTCCTTCTCACCACGCATTAGGACGATTTAGACACTCGTCCTCTTTCAGTCAGATTTATAACATCTTTAGTTGATTGGAACTTCTTAATTATTGCCCTGATGGTGGAAATGGGGATTTTCAATGCTTTAGCTATTTTCTTACAGCCACTTTCTATTTTGTGAAGCTCAACAATCTTCTGCTGCACATCAGAACTATATTCTTTGGTTTTTCTCATTGTGATGAATGATTAAGGGAATTTGGCCTTTGTGTTTCCTCATGTTTATACTCCCGTGGAACAGGAAGTCATGGCTGGACAATTTCATGTTCATGATCACCCTGGTGTGCTAAAAAAATGTAAATATGAATGGGAATATACTTCAGAGATATTTTACTCATAAATATTCTAGGGGTGCCAATAATTGTGGCCAACGTGTTTTGAAGAAAAATATTTATTTCATAATGTGATTTCCCCCCCTGTTCCTGTTCAACAGTTTTCCTCAGAAATAATTTGTTCGAATTAAAATTTGAATGACATGAAAATGCATTCATTCATCATCTACACTCTTAAAAATAGGTTCCTTATTGGCATCCATACGGTTTTATGAAGAACCTTTAACATCCATGGATCATTTCCATTCCAAAAAAGGTTCTTCAGGTTATTCTTCACACTAAGAAAAAATAATTTTTCACTGAAAGGTTCTTTAAGGATTAACCAAATATGGTTTTTCTATGCCATCACTGTGAAAACCCTTTAGAAACACAATTGTTTAAGAGTGCAGTTGCCATTATGTTGTCCAAACCCCTTTGACTTACTTTCTTCTGTAGAAAAAGATGAAATACTGCATAATGTCCAGACATAATTTCATCTTTTTTCATAATGGGATGCCATTAAACTACAAATATTCCCCTTCGCTGAAGTCCTCAAATGCTATTCATGCTCAATTTCCCTTCAAATATGACGTGTAGTTGCGAAAATCCAAACAACAAAAATAAAAAAAAAATTGGTGGAAAATGTACAAAATTACTCAAACTGTATAATTTCTGTAGAATTGTGTGGTTTGAAAAACATATCTGCAAAACAGTTCAAAACATCTATTACATCTACAAAGCAAAGAAAACATTTGAACAACTAAATTAATTCAGATGTATACCGAACAATAAACATACATGGCTCCGTTTTGACATCAGTGGTATCAAACATTCCTTGTGTGTTTAGATAGATATTTTCTTGTGTATGGTGTGTTTTGTTCTGTGGAAGAGAGAAATTCAAACGGGTTTAGAACAACTCGAGGGTGAGTAAATAATAGGTGAACTGTTCTTTTGGGAAAAGCTCAGTTACTTGACAGGATCAATCAGGAACTAAGTGTGATTTAAACCATCCCATTTGCAGCTGTTTTATGATCCCAGTGGGCTGGGAGGTTATCAGACCTGTGAAAACACACTTATCGCTCCCGGACATCCATGGCTCCTGTTCAAAAGCAGAGTTCAAGGTGTGTTATCAGAGGATGTGCCTGATAATGTCCTAAAGCTCTTGTTTGATGTGTTGCTGGTATTAATATTAATCTTTTGTGATTAAACTATATCTGTTGCAGCTGTCAGCTTTTTAAGGTGTCATCTCTGTGCTCCTGACACAAAAAGCTGCTGTAAACAGTAAGCATCAACATAATGCTGCCTTACAAGATACCTTACTTTGTCAAAATTTCAGGGTATCCTTCTTGCAGACGTTAATGCTAGAATGCACTGCAGCTATACTATATAATAATATTGTAATAATATAATAAAATATGTATAATTGCTTCCTATGTAGACCGTTCCAAATCTGAATTTATTAAGTTCCATTACATTTGGGATGCTCCCTTAAAAAAGGTAGCTGTCCATTTAGACAGTAGGCAGGAAGTCAGCTTGCTAGGTTTTGAAACAGAGCTTATGTCAGCCCTGCAAAATGACACTTGTGTGGTGTGGATTGTTAGAGTGTGTGTTAGGGTTGAAATATGACAGTGGTCAGCAGTTTCTGTTGACAAGCATGACAGGCATTTTCAGCTAACTCGCCTCTCAGGGCTATTTGAGAACACATTTGTGCATTAGAGCCACTTAAGAGTAACATGCCTCCTTCTCCCTCAAGATCAATACTGTTGAAGTAGACATCACCTGCTCCCTTTATCATGTGATAATTGCTGATGCTTCCTACACAATATTCTACTACACTTCTCCTTTCCCTTCCAGGACAGTCAGCCTTCATTGCCAGACTTTATTCTATTGGCAAATCTTGTCCAATTTGCAGCATGACAAGAACCACCCACTAATAGAGAGACAGTCAGTCAGACAGACAGACAGACAGATATAGATAGATAGATAGATAGATAGATAGATAGATTCCCTTATAGATTCATATAATGAAAAGCTAACTAATCTGATTTGAACATTGAATTTCTTGTTATTTCTGCATGCAATCTACATCAGACAGCCATTGAACAGATGGTGGCCGTGCCATCTGAGGGTGTTACTGCCCACTGCAGGAGGGTTATGTCATAGTGTACAGGTGCTGTTGTTCACAGAGCCAAACCATCAGCAATAACTGTTCACTTTTTTTTCCCCTATGGACACTTTATTTTTGATATTCTAGTGGGCATTTGGTTTGCAAAACTGGCTGCCACTGAACTCAGCGTGCATTTGAGAGCCATGAATAAAACGCCTGAAGGCAAAACACGCAATACAGACTCACAAACACACACACATAACACACTCGCCACCTTTCAAAGAATATAAAATGACTTTAAACATTAATTTCCAGAAATCTGCTTTATCATTGGTTTGCTAACTTCTGCATGCATTTAACCACAGTATTTTTTGTACTGACTTGCAAACGTCAAGCTAAACACATCCCGGTCCATGCAAGATGCTGATAAGTAGCCGTAGCTGTATCTGCTGTAGCAGAAGCGTATCTTCAAATATTCAGACACTGAAATCCCGCTCGTCTTATTTCCTTTAGTGGTTGTAGACTCATTTTCCTCCGCACTGCAGGTGTCTGGCCATGATACAGGCATGGGATACAGTGAGAGATAATGCTTATTCTCATGAACTATTGCTAAGCATTTTGATTGAACTGTCAGATCAAGTTGCTATTTTAACAAGAAATCTGTCAAGCATGCTTTTCAGCTCACGTTTATTTTCTTCCGAAAGCCCGGGCCGTTTCCTTCAAATGTCATTGTGCTCGAGTCCACATATCACCCATCCTACCATCACTGTGTCCGTTCAGCTTTTCTCACAAAAAACTGTTTGCAGAGATGTAATTCATTGCACGTCAAATGTGAAATTTGGTTTGGGTTCCCAAGAAAAACAAAGCGTTAATCAGAGGTTGCTCTTTCACAGTTCAGGACACTTTATGAAGCTCTCAGATGTTTCCCCTAAAATTCCCTAGAAAAAATAATTTATAATAAAATAAAAAAATAACCCTCTACTGCACACATGTTGATGGCACATGAAAAAAAAAAAAAAAAAAAATCCACATTGGTTCATTTGGGAACATTTTATCGATAAAAAAAAATAAATAAATCCCCCCCCCCCCCAAAATATTTTTTCGTTGCCACTGGGCAACGTTGTGCGACAATGGTACAGAGACATAGAGAAAATTATCATCAAAATCAAATTTAAAAAAAATAAATAAATAAATTCAAGAAATCATTAAGTAAAAAGGGAAAAGCACTTGAAAGACATTGATATATTGAATTTGATACATGCATAGGTCTGTATCATGTAGTGTGCTATACCATATAATGTACTTCATGTAATGAGATTTCACTCCGTACAAATCTTCAAAAAGCACTTCTTCTCTGCTGTGACATAGTGGTGTATGTTACAATTTTTGCACATCACTTTGGGTGTTCCTGCACAGCCAGGAACCCTGCATCTTCCCTTCTTATAATACATTGTGGCCAATGAGAGGTATTGTCTAAAACATCCTCGAAAAGTACTCCATATCGCACAACATTGCCCTGAGGCAACGGAAAGAAAAACTGAATTTCTGAACATGCAAAATAAAAAAATAAAAACTTCATAAAACCTGACAAAAGGCTTCCCTACACCTTCATACACACACACATATTTTTTATGTACAGTTCATGTCATTTTAAATAAGATTACTAAAGCAAATAATATTGCCTTCTTCTCACACCATGTGCTCCTGTGACCATGTGTCAGAACAGGACGTCCCACCTTTAAATGGTGCTTGATATCGACTCTAACACCTTACTGGACTGTTATTTGGTACTTTCTCAACCTTTCTAATTGGTTGTAATCATTTAAAGAAAAATGTACTAAACATAGGGCTTAAGAAAACTTTCCGTTGCCTGAGGGCAACGCTGTGCTGTAGAGGGATAAATTAAACATTCAATTTTCCATGTAAGATGCAAGGGACACTGTAAAATGAATGTTACTGGATATAGAGTAATAAAATTAATATGTAAAGGATGACTCATGCTGAGATTTCTTTTGATAGCAAACTTTGGTATCTTGGCACATCTGAGCACAGTTGGATGCATTGTTCAGATTGCTTATGAAACTCTAGGATACTTTCCAGTAATCTCATTTGTTTGAAAAAGAAACAACTGAAATCACATTTCTGGTTTTCTTTTCTTTGGGTTGTAAATGGCACATAATTTAACATTTATTGCAGTAAGTGAAATTATAGTTAAATCAGACAAATTGTGTATTTAGCCTTTACAAATATTCTTTATTAATAAACATGTTAAATCATTGTGATAGCCCTATTACCAGGTTTACAATAACATCAATTAACCTATATAATTGTTGTCATATGCTCATAACCTGCTCTTTAACCTCCTGTAATGGAGTTTGACATGCTGTAAGCCTTTTCCCCTTCAGTAATTAACTCAATCAGCACATTTCCCTCCATTCGTCTGGGTACAGATTCAAACAGAAGGCCTTTGCATGGTGAGGGAGAATCCTGTCTGTAACTGAAGTGATGCAAAGGCACTTAATGAGAACGAGGGAACAATATGAAATGGGAAACAGTACAAATGTCCCTGTGTTTAGAATATACCCTCAGAGGAAACTTGTGCTTTGACATTTAAAGCAAACAAATCCATATGGTAGGTCTGGACGCCCACACATTAAGCAATGTGTGACAGCAGCTCTCTGCAATGAAATTGAATTACTGTATGCTTTGAAATCCCAAAGCGACGGAACTAATGCAAGGGCTAGACAAAGAGCGAGCTCGCCCCGTTTCTAATGTCTGAATAGTCTGCCAAACAGCAGCTAGAAAGCGCACATCACCGATGGTGGTCCCGTCCTCGTGCGGGAGAGCTATCAGCAGAGTCAAAGTGCGACATGCGGGGCTTTCTGGGAATTAAACGTGTCACGAGTCATTAACCCTGAGCTTAGTGTGGGATATGTGGACGCCCATAGGCAGGGCAGAAAGCTATTGATTCACCACATGCTGAACCCTGATGCTGGGAGTGAGGTTAAGGCGAAGGTGACGTTACTGTGAAAGCCCTCCGTGAAATCCACAGCTGCTCTCCGCCATTCTCACCCTGATGCGGGGTCTATTCCTCTGGGTGACCTCAAAATGAGTTGGCCAGGCCGTGAAGAGACTGTAAATGTCTCATTCAGTCAGTAATATGTTGCTGTGTCTTCTGTTAGAAGTCTTACCTTATGTCATGAAACTCTAGGTGGCACAGGCTGATAGGTCATAGCCAACTTATAAGCTGATTTGATGCTGTTGCATCTGCAGCCGATGAGCTGCGGCTGAACATTCAAACAAATACTGGTAGTGTTGCTGTCAGCAGTCTGCAGCGCACTTTCAGAAACCCTCCACCTTCCCCCGCTCCACCTGTATGGATTTGCTACGGGGGTTAATTCTTGTATGTTACATATGCGGCAGCAGCATGTCTTACATGCTCACAGCAATGTCTGTGAATGTATTGGCAGTAGCAAGTCTCGGTACTATCTCGGTAGCAGATCTATTCCGCTAAGACCAAATACATTAACATTGCCATATCCATTACCATACCGATCTCCCGAGAGTTGCTATAGTGTGCATGAATGTTGGTCGTTTATGGCTTTATGGTGCTCTACAAAATCAACCTTCACAATCTGCAAGACTGATGGATATTTGAGTTAAAAGATCAAAATATAGCTTTACATTAATGCAGAAATATGTTCTTACAAACTCTGAAAGCTTTAACTGAGTCAAATTAGTTCAGGCTAGGGAGTCCAGTTAAAGACCAGAGAAAGACCAGTTAAGGCTGATTCCTGAATGAATAACTCTTATGAGCCGCTTAATATAATTCTCGTGAGACTTACTGTAAATCTGTAGAGTCGTCAGGTTGTTCATGACAAGGTGTCCTTAAAGATGCACTTTATACTAGTCAATCGATTAAAAAAATTAACTCAATTAATCACAATTTTTCCTGTGATTAATCACGATTCATCGCAATTAAAAACACTTAAGTTTTTATACGTTTTTAATATATTTTATAATGTAATAATTTCACAGTTAATCTCCAAATTAGAACAACATAAAGAAACAACATGAAGACAGTACATTTTAAATACTTGTTTAATGGCATCTTTTTTAGGCCAGTATCACTGATACTATTACAGCTACTGATGTCTCGATGAAATGTATTTTTTTCCCCCAATTTTAAACATGAATTATAGCCATTCAACATTACAGAGTCACTGTGTAATTGAAAGCTATATCATTTTTACATTTATTAGGCTTCAAAAATATAACAACTTTTAATTTCAGTGAACTTAGAACAATCCTCACATAAGCCCATAATAAATGTCATATTTACCTGTGCCTTTCCTCTAACAGGAAAAATACAGAAATTGAATAAAGTTACCAAACAGTCTGCACTACATAATTTATAGCCTAAATTAAATATAGATAATCATTATTAAAGCTACAAAAGGTCTTTAGTCAACAGCAGTGATTAATTTTCTCTGTTACTTTTGTTCTTTCATGATCTTCAATGACAGAGGGCATTAGTGGTTGCTGTCACTTCAAAGGTGCCCTCGAATGAAAAATTAAATTTATCTTGGCATAGTCAAATAACAAGAGTTCAGTACATGGAAATGACATACAGTGAGTCTCAAACTCCATTGTTTCCTCCTTCTTATATAAATCTCATTTGTTTAAAAGACCTCCGAAGAACAGGCGAATCTCAACATAACACCGACTGTTACGTAACAGTCAGGATCATTAATATGTACGCCCCCAATATTTGCATATGCCAGCCCATGTTCCCAACATTATGAAAGGCATTAGACAAGGGCAGGCAGTAACGTCTGGATCTGCACAGGTGAATCATCAGACTAGGTAA
Source organism: Ancherythroculter nigrocauda (assembly GCA_036281575.1). NCBI lineage: Eukaryota > Metazoa > Chordata > Actinopteri > Cypriniformes > Xenocyprididae > Ancherythroculter > Ancherythroculter nigrocauda. The sequence continues at coordinate 3,961,657 of VTFQ01000021.1, read as the reverse complement.
GCAAGCAAGAACAATAGTGAAAAATGGCAGATGGAGCAATAATAACTGACATGATCCATGATATCATGATATTTTTAGTGATATTTGTAAATTGTCTTTCTAAATGTTTCGTTAGCATGTTGCTAATGTACTGTTAAATGTGGTTAAAGTTACCATCGTTTCTTATTGTACTCACGGAGACAAAGAGCTGTCGCTATTTTCATTTTTAAACACTTGCAGTTTGTATAATTCATAAACACAACTTAATTCTTTATAAATCTCTCCAACAGTGTAGCATTAGCCGTTAGCCACGGAGCACAGCCTCAAATTCATTCAGAATCAATGTAAACAATATAACAGTATACAATACTCACATAATCCGACGCATGCATGCCGCATGCATGACGAACACTTTGTAAAGATCCATTTTGAGGGTTATATTAGCTGTGTGAACTTTGTTTATGCACCGTTCAAGGCAAGCGCGAGCTCTGTGGGCGTGGAGCACGAGAATTAAAGGGCCAGTAGCCCTGAATCGGCTCATTTATAATGATGCCCCAAAATAGGCAGTTAAAAAAATGAATTAAAAAAAAATCTATGGGGTATTTTGAGCTGAAACTTCACAGACACATTCAGGGGACACCTTAGACTTATATTACATCTTTTTAAAAAAAGTTCTAGGGCACCTTTAAGAGCTGCCGCTGCTGCACATGATGCAGATCTCACACGCGTACCACTTTCTTGCAGCTCTTTACTTTCGTTTTAAGATTTTATTTAACTCATTCAAGGCTGCTGTTATGAGGATACTCGACAAAACGGATATTTTTGGCATTATTGTGCGTGCTATTGTTCAAGCGTGACAGAGAACTCGATTCTGGCGCGCCGTCCATGCGCACGATGGTGCGTGTCTTTCTGTGTGACAGGACATTCACAGACAGTGCATTCTCGTTTTCTCTTTTGGAGCGTTTAAATGTTTTAAAAGCATTTGCATGAATAAGAGCGTGTAATGCTAGCCAAAAGATGACAGAAAAAAACGGATGCTGCGTTAATATTTTTAATGCGTTAAACTGGATAAAAAAATAATCGCATGCGTTAATGCATTAACGTTGACAGCACTACTTTGTACTAAAATATTTTTTTATATATAAATATAAATGAATGAATGGAATGTTGCAATATTTGTTGCATGTTTAGTATTCTCGTTTATGTAAAGGGATAGTTTACTAAAAAATGAAAATTCTACTACCATTTACTCACCCAATGTCATTTCACCATATCACCCTAGAAACAGCATAGTGACATATGCTAATCCCACTTGAACACCCTAGCAACTGCATTACAACTAACTAACCCAGAACCCCCTTGCAACTGCATAGCAACATACTTCGAGTTTGATCACCTTTAAGCACTTGAACAGGGCACCACGTCACGTCAGTTTCACTAAAATAATTATTATTATTATTGTGTTGTTCTATGGCAACTTTTCTGAAATAAATTCCACATGCTTGTGTGGTAATAAATGAAGATTGTAGATTCTCTTTGCAATGGTTCCATCATTCCCCTGGAACCATACGGCTGTAGCATCAAAAGCAAAGACTCAAGTCTGAGACCAATCCATCATGGGGGGATTTCTGAATGGGAGTCTCTCCTGTGTGTGACCACAGTAAGAGACACACAACATCAATAGGGGAAACATTTTTCGGGAGTCTCTACACTAAGAGCATCGCGAGGATGTCTGCCGAGACCCGGCTGACACTCCGGTAAATAACATCGGGAAAGAATGATGTCACATCAAAAGCAATTTGATCACACGGTGCAGAAAATGAAAGAGGAGAGAAGTGTTGTCAGACTAAAAGGAGTGTGAGGAGAGGAGACAGTTCAAACACATCCAGCAATGTAAGATTTAATTTGCTTGCGATAGAAATTCCACAGGAGTGTTGTCATAAGACCAGCGGAGCAGCTAGAAATGCTAAAACTAAAAATAACAGCCCTTTCATGACTGTTACTCCTGTTAAAACAATGATGGCTTTATTATAACTTTCAAAGACAGGAATGTGATGACGTCTCTTGGCTGATAAACTCTTTTTAGTGAAGCGCTGCTGTAATGCTCACACAAAGTGTTGTTGTACAAACCCCAAAGACAGAGTACTAAAGTTCTTTCTACCAAACTCATCCTGTACCTTTCTCAAATTGTGTCTTGATGTATTAAGTAATCAGACTTACAATAAAAAATATAGCTGCGAGCAGCAGTTATCAGAGTTCAAGCATTTTAAGGCATTTAAGCACATTCGTAAAAAGGTATAATGTTTTAATTAGCAAGCCTGTAGCCATCTTGATCATAGATGGAAAAGACCATTTACAGCAAATACAGACAATTTACCATAGGAAATGTATGGTTTTTAAAGCTTTTTAACAGTTATCAAGTTTGAGCCAAAAACCTAGGACTAGTTCACCAAAGTTGTTTTTTGAAATAATCTCCAATATTTAATGAACGATTTGATGGACAGTGGTGGTCCTAGAGGCAAAGTTGCTGAGAATGAGGAGTTCTACCATGTAGTATGAATTTCGTGGACATGTGTGAAAAATCCCGTGATATACAACCCTTTACGCACAAAGGCGAAAACTCGAAGGTGCCCCCCGGTGGCATTTCTTTTGAATTTCTAACAGGCCTTTAGGGCTGTTAGTGGATTTTTTTCCTGTTATAGTGCCACCAAGTGGCCAGTCGCCATGTCGTTTTTCACACAACCAAAGAATGAGCTCTTACACATGTCTGCCAAATTTGGTGAAAATATCTCATTCAAGTTATAGCCATTTTAGTAAAAGTGGCTCCGCATTTAAATGTTTGGGAAATTTCAACCTTTTTTTGATAATTACTGACAATCAGATTCCAGAGAATCTTGCTGCACTGGTTTGGTTCCGATCGGGCCAAAAACCTAGAGCTAGTTTGCAAAAGTAGGTTTTTCAAAAATCCAAAATACCCGTAAAACAATGAGCAAATCCAAGGCATGCGTTCTGTCCATCTTGAGCCAAGGACTCCAACGATATACGACACTTGAGCCTACTGCAGCCTTTACATGCTTTCGGAATTATCATAAATACGAGTTTCCTAGGTAAAAATTAAACATGAATGCTCTCCCATTTCGAAACTTGAATGCAATGAGCTCATCTCGATTTCAGAAGTGGGAATTATCAAATTTCTGATAGCACGTGAAGGCAGCATAAGCCTAACGGTTTAGGAGTTATGAGCAATTGCAGACTTTTCACCACTGTAGCGCCCCCTACATTGTAGATGGGGTGATATATTTCAGTGCTAATTGAAACTCTTATTAAGCTAGTTAAAATTGTATTCTACTCACAAAAAAAAAAAAAATGATAGTTGTGGGATACAAAATAAACTAGATGAAACAGATGACAGATTTGCTTTCCATTGGGGCGAATTAGAATAAAAAATAATAACTAGACTGAAAGCCAGGTGTGGTTTAGATCAATATTTGCTCCCAAAAGCGTCACGTCCTCTCCAGTGCAGCCCATGTCATTCTGGGCCGGGCCGCGCTAAACGACAGCTTCACTTACGCTTGACAGCCTGTCGCCTCTCACAGATCAGGTCTGTCTCCTGCATATATTCTAATTGCTACAGCAACCGTGAAAAGCTATTCTGCGTGTCCATCAATCTCTCATGTGCAGACAGGAGGTTGAGGAGAAATGTATTCTGGGGCAAGGAAATATGAAGAAATATATGCAGCGCTCTGTTATTTAACAGAGTCTCTTGAATATTGAAGTGGAGGAGAGACGTCAATGCAACTCTGGTATCCTTCTCATAAAGCGCCTGCGGTCACTCGTCTGAGCACACAGGGGAGTGGATATACACATTCTTTTGCATAATGCATCCCAGCATGCCCTGTATCTGAAAGAAGCACTTTCTGAGAAAACATGCAATTTGAGAATATAATACACATGATATCTTTCAAAGATCTGCACCACAGGCAAATTTGTATTTATATATGTAGGCATGTTCTGAAACACAGCACGCTGAAAACAAGCAAACGATTTGGAAAATGTTTCTGTGACTTCTGGGTACTACAACGGTTGCAAAACAAAGGCAGAATGGGGCTTTTTCCTGAAGTCTCATAAAATACCTGTGATTTTGGTCTCAGTCCATGATAGACAAAAACACAATGCCCTGAAAAACATTTTCTTTTTACATCTAACAGAGCATGAAAAATTGTATAGGGAACAATTTGGAAAGAAAAACACAAAATTAGCTTGATTTTCATATCAGACTCTTTCACGGCTGTCTATCATCACTCGGGTTTCTTCATCCATACCAACACATGCTGCTCCTGATAGAGGATAGCTCTATTATTTTGGACATGTTTTTATACTAAGGCCTGCTGAAAAAAAAAAAAAAAAGCAAAGACTATATGACTTACCCTGTTTATCTCATTGCCTATGATAAATCGAACATCCTGCAATTTATTTCTTTTGGCATATGAAATGAATTCACTCAGGCGGTGATCAGAATGTTGATCAGCGGGTTGCAGAATAATATTAATCTCAAGAGCTGACCATCCAAATAATCTGCATTTTAGACAGTACATACAAGGTACAAAAAGAAGGATATTTATTCAAAGAGGTAGTGATTAAGAGACAAAAAACCTGCTACAAATGCTAAAAAAAAAAAAGAAAAAAAAAAAAAAAAGTGAATTAAATTAAATATTCTGTTTCTGTAGTTTTATTTTTGAAGTCTCCTTGTTCTTTGATCATCGTGGTTCTTGCATGTTTGGCATTTTTGCTGAGGTCAAAAGTGTAGGATGACTAAGAATGTCATTTGATGAAAAAATAAGAAAGAAATAACCTGCTCCATCCACATATAAATTAAATAATACGTTATTAAATGAAAGGGGACCTATTATGCAAAATTCACTTTTATAAGGTGTTTGAAAACTGATGTGTGTCCGCAGTGTGTGAGAACAACCAGCCTATAATGGTAAAATCCACTTACTCGTGTTTTTATAATTACCATAAATCAAAATCAGTCTCTTCAAACAAGCTGATTCAGATTCCCCCGACGATGACGTCATCATATGGAAAAGCCCGTCCACAACCAGTGACGTTCTTCCCTATTAGCATAGACACAGCCCTGAATGAGAAGCACAGAGTCCGCCATTTCTGTATCTCACTGTAGCAGCTGGAGTTGTACAATGTCTGCGCCAAAGAGGCATTACAAGTGTTGTGTTTTGGGATGTAGCAATGCACATGAGAGTCTCTATAGACTCCCGCCATCTGAGTCATGAGGACATTGTGGTTAAATTTCATTTTTTTCAGAAGAAAAAAAGTCTTATACATTTGTGCCAATCATTTTGAGCTGGACTGCTTCACAAATGGGGCTCTTTTCAACAACTCCGGTTCAAACATAAAGTACAAGGCTGAAAACCACTACTGACATTTTTTGACATTTTCAGTGCGTGAGATTGTCCTGTTTTGTTGTTGCTGGCGTTAAATGGCATGTTTTTTTTCAGCCCCAAAATGTAATTTTAACATGCTATAAAAATTATCTGTGGGGTATTTTGAGCTAAAACTTCACATACACACTCTGGGGATATCAGAGACTTATTTTACATCTTGTAAAGAGGGGCATAATATAGTAGGTCCCCTTTAAAAAACGACTTCACCCTGGAATAAAAATTCTGTTAAACATTATTAAACTTGACAGAGTTTGAGATGAGGAACAGATCAGGGTTATCTCAGAATATTCAGAGAGACCTTACATATTTTTTATTAGTTTTATTTGGTATATATATACACAACTATAGTAAATAATAATAATAATTCTACCCAACTTGATACTACACTTGAAAAAAAAAAAGGCACTATTAAAAAAATACATAGATTGAGAAGACCAAATATGACTAGTGTATGTATATCAAGTGCAAGCGTGCATTGCAAATGCACATTTAGGCTAGTAATTTACATTTACAAGTGTGCATATTGAAATACTTCAATATACAGCAAAATGTATGCATGATGTACTAAATATTCATATTGCAAGACAAAGACATGGCTGTGCAAAATAACACTGTATCATTTATTGTAATGACTAGATCACTTTGACATACAAGAATATCTGAGGCGTGACAAAAGGAATTGATAAGGAACCGATACACAGGGCAATATCAACACGACCACAGACTGTCAATGAAAATAAAAATGGTTTCTTTGCACCAGGATAAGTCTGTCCATTATTAGAAAGACAATAGCAGGATATAGACAACGATTCTCACCTCCTCCACACATGACTGCTAGAAAATAGATCTGCTCTCCGGCATGTCTGCTCTCATTAAGTAAATGTCAGTAAGGCTAAAGACGACCTCTCACCGGACAATAAAGAACTGCCATTATTTGCTGGATTCGTCTCATCTGTTTTTCCACTTGCTTTTCTGTCACTCTTAAGTTACTGCAGAGAAAACCCAAAGAGAATTCACATGCTACATATATAATCGATTGTGAGATTAAGATTAATGATCTCGAAACATACTATGTTGAAAATAGTATGTCATGGTGCATGGGTGGTATACTGTAAGTGCTTATGCTTGCATGCTTTTTGAGTTAATATTATCCACAACCACTTGCATATGGAAGAAATTTATAAGTGGAATAAGATGTTAAACGAGAAAATGTAAAATGTAGGTGGAGGAGATTTAAATGTCATGAATTTACTGTAGAAAGACGCTTACATGCAAACACTTACAATAAGAAACAGAGGGGCTTGTGATATCAACATGCAAATTTAAAACATGCAATACTTCCCATCACTAGCAAAGTACATAATTGCAGAGCATCGTAGAAGTGGGCAAAATGGGAGGCAGATTGTGTAAAAATTAATAATGTAATGTCCATCTTGAAACTCAAAGCTGTTTAAAGAGCCTGAAAAGTTATAGAAATGCATGGAAATCACTTGTTTCCAATTTTGTTAGCTTTTAATTTGTGTTCCAGCTGGTTGCCAATCAAAACCATTGTTTTTGAAAAAGGACATGGGCAGGGTGTTATAGTTATCTAAAACTAAATCCATTAAAAAAAATAAATAAATAATTGAAATAAAATGAACTGAAACAAAACAGAATATACAGCTATGGAAAAAATTAAGAGACCACTCCAAGTTCAGAAATCAATGTTAAGTGGTCTCTTAATTTTTTCCATAGCTGTATATGCAGTATATATATGTATATATAAAATCTGGTGTTTATCTAATCACACTTGAGGTGTTCAGCTGGACTTTTATAAATCAACAAACTCTGTGACCAATGACATGTACAGTTCCCTGTTTAATTGGTTTTAATTATTAATGGAAATTAATTGTTAATCTATTTCACCACTGAGCGTGTTCCATCATTCTGTGCACTGATGCCTCAGGATAAGCGTTATCTCACACTGCAGTGAATGATGGCACTGTGCTGTAACGAATTACACATCAAAAAACTTCTTTAATGCACTTTGCAATATTCTACATAAAACTCTTTCAAGGTTTCCTAGTATAACAAGTACAGAAAATGCTACATAAGCTCTGTTCCAAAACCTACTGGGCTGCATTACTGTCTACTGCCTACATCAGTGGTTCTCAACTGGTTTGGCCACCCACTTTTTCCCGTGGTCATTCATTTGACCTAATTCCTAAAAGAATATAAACCTAAACATAGTAAAATAAATTGAAGAGTGCATGCTACAAGCTTATTTTTCAGGTTAGAGTGGGGGCGGCCATTTGTAAATTTAATGTGTTTGGCTTCCAGTGTCATTCGCTTCCAATTAATTTTAACTATACAAAACAACTCGTTATGCTGCTTGATATTGCGAACTGGTATTTCTTACCATACTGTTTGTAGCTTTACAGTTTACTGCGCTTTGCATATTCACAGAAAACACCTTACTTCCGTGTTGAAAAATAAGGTAGATAACTGATGACATAATAAAGGATGAGGTGAGGTGAGAGATTTTTAATTACGAAAATAACATTAGAATATAGACACTGACATATAACCTGACAACATCTAATCTGACTGCAGATATGGTGTCACAAGAAATCGAGTCCCCCCAGGAATGGGGTCTCTTTTAGGACCCAGGTGGTAATGCCTGTTTAAAAGTTGTTATCGTGATGTCTTGACTAATTATAACCTATTTCACTATTGTATGATGTTTATTAGATTAAGTGCACACACAACATACTTGAAATATAAAATGAATGCTTATTTATTGCATGATAAAACAAACTGGAAACAGATATATATGGAAGCAATAAAACATACCTAATATAATATAAGCTAAACTAGCAGGCTAATCAGGTAGATGTATGCTATGCTAGTACATAGGCTAACTAAAAAATAGTAAGAACGAGAAATGCTTGATTTCACAACCTATAGCTTCAGTAATAGTAGTAATAATAATAATAGTAATAGAGGACCCACTTTATATTAAGCGGCAAAACTACTATGTACTTACATTTAAATTAATCATTTGATACAATGCACTTATTGTGTACATACATGTTTTTACATTGTACTTATATTTTTAAAACACCTGCTGAAACTTCACAGACACATTCAGGGGACACCTTAGACTTATATTACATTTTGTAAAAAAACGTTCGATGGCACCTTTAATTAAATTGCACTATTTTTTGAATATACTAACCCTAACTATGCAAAGCATATACCTGCAATGCTGCCTAAGAATTTGACCAAAACGAGGTATCAAAATAATTTTAGAACAGCCTTCGCACCAGGGCCGCACTAATGCCCTAAGCTGCAGTCCGCTTAGGGAGCTCTCTAGGTTTTGGAATAAATCCAAAGTATTTTGAAACATTAGCATCAGTGTGAATTGAAGATGAAGTTTGTCTTTGGTTGCACTGACCTTGGATTCACAGCAGGCCGTGTAAACATTATGCTACGCCTCAAAGCAGTGTGAGAGAAGATGTCAGACCATCTAATTGAATAATTGTCCCTCATGTTTGCATCTCTCCTCCCCATGTGCTGACAGACATTCATCATTACAACATCTCTAGTCTCATTTTTAAAAAGTAATATCTGCTGGCCTTATATCCATCTTTACTGTTCAATTATGGTACTTCTGCAGTCTTATTTGTCATAGGTATGTGCATATGGAAAAGAAAATGTGTCAGATATGTAAACTGAATTAAGTTTCTTGCTCTTTTTCAACTGTGCTCATTTCCAGTGATGGGTCTCATTCTAGACAGAATATCTGTGATGACACTAAATGGTGTTCAGATGAAACTGTTTACATACGCTGACTGCCGGATGGCAGTGAATTCAACACAGTTGCATTGATCATAATAATGTGTGACATGAAATGGTGTTGTTCCCTTTACAAATACTGCAAATGCAAAGCAACAAAATAGATTTTACTTTTCAGAGTAGGTCCATTATGAAACACATTTTTTATTTAAAGATATTGTTGTGTTTTATATGAAACGCATATAAATGAGTTTAAAGCTACAGGCATGGACTAAAAGACACTACTTTTTTTTTTTTGTTTGTTTGTTTTGTTTTTCAAGCTGAAACCATGACATGAGAAATCACATTTGCCTTGATCTTTTGACATGTAAGAGGTCTGTGTGCTATTAAGACATCCTGCAAGTTTCAGAGCTTAAAAGGTCCTCCTCATTATAAACAAAGCATTTATTTAATCAAGCTCTAAAAACATTTCTTTTTGATATTGGGGGATTTGTGGAGTCACATGGGCAAATACAAGACAAAGATAGTGGATATTTGAAGGCCAAGTATGGTAACCCATACTCGGAATTTGTCCTCTGCATTTAACCCATCCAAGTTAGCGCACACACATGTACACTGTAAAAAATATTTTCATGATTTGTTATCACAACATTTTTTTTTTCTTTTGTCAAATCAACTTAGATAATTAATGTGGTTCAGATAACATAGTATTTTGAGTTTATGTTGATTAAATCAATCTCCATTGTATTAACTCAAATGTTTAATTTCAATGAACTCAAAATTTTAAGGCAAATTCGTGTCCGAATCCTCTTTTGCTAGTTTAACGAGGGAAAAAATAGTCGGCAGTTTGAAAAAAAATGGTCCAAAAGTGTTGTACCTAGTCTCTTAAAGGGGTCATGAACTGCGTTGGTTTATTGTTTTATAATGTTTACTGGAGTGCACTTATAATGTTAGTATGATTTTTACATCCAAAAGTGTCATAATTCATGAATAAAAGGCATTTTTCCTACCCTGATTTTAGCCTCTGATTTGAATGCTCTGTTTTAAGGGGCGTGTCTTCTGTGAGACTTCAGTGTAAACGCCCGCTGCTGTGATTGGCTAGCATCTTTGCATATGAAAATATCCAAGTATTACTCTCTCCTTTAGCGTATTTTTACTATTACAGCTCTAAGGTTAAGTAATCGTGAAAAGTGTTGCATTATATTTAGATCATGGCATGAAAGGTTGCAGTGATGAACATTGTAGCTGATCACAGACAATGTTGAGCGCATGAAAGCAGTGATCTTGTCATTGCAACTCAATTTCTGGACACTAACAAATGCCTTCATCTTCACTAACAATGCAAACGCAAAATAACTAAAAGATTCGTTGAATAAAACGGGAGTTTTGCGAGTCAGTCACTGATAAACTCGCACTGTTTGATTGACAGCTTCAGCGCACGCTGCTCCAATGATTACATAGGGGGCTTTCTTTGAGCTTTCTTTATATGATTTAATCACTGTTAAATAACAGATTATTTTCATCCAACTAAGAGAAACAATGCAAGGTGACATTTAGTCACTGGTTTGATTTACTGACACACAGAACGTCTGACTGTACATGAATTATTAATATCAGATCAGGCATTAGAATTAACACAGTTACTTACATGTTGTCGCCTTACTGTCAAGTCCAGGCACTGCACAATATTTTGTAATCCTCAACGGCATGTTTATTGCTTGGTAGCTCGATCTGGTTTAGCACCACATATGTTACTTATGTGCGATTCGGTGGGCGGGGCTAAACAGGCAGTGATGATGTAGGCATTGATCTTCTTCTGCAGAGGAGGTGCTTGCTGCCCTTTGACGTCATAGATCCAAATTTTTGTAAATCCTGTCGTTCACTGGGTCTGGTGTCAATTAAAGCTTTTATTGGACTAGCAAGGAAGTTTTCAGCTCTAAAACTTACAGGATATTCTTAAAGTATGATGACCTCTTATGTGTCAAAAGCTCAAGGAAAATTTGATTTCTCATGTCATGACTCCTTTAATGAGTCATGGGTGTGTTTTAGGCATCATCTCCCTTTTCCTTTTAAAAGCCAGTGGCGATTGCACCATGGTGGATTCGCTATTTACATGGCGGAATTTGCAAGAGGAAAGACTGAACGTTTCTCCAGAGAGGAATCCTTTTATTTTCAATATTTGGCAAGTTTGTGTGCTGCTGCGCATCCCTGTGTGTGTAATAAGCACAATGTATGCACGTTGTGCACCCGCCTATAGGCACGTATTACTAACAAGCCCTTTAAATAACAAAAAAATACTGCGCCATTGACTTTAGACTTTAGGTTTCAGTTGGTCAATGGTGCAGTCGTTTTCAGCTGCCTCAAAATAGCAACACGCCAACAATGTGCCTGATCACACCTCATTTTCATACCAGCACGCCCATGGGCGAACAGATGGGCGCATTTGCTATTTAAACAACGTGGGTGCTGGACGTGAAAATGATAACTGCGTCGGGCTGAAACTAGCACTTGCATCGCGCATGGTGTTGCATTGCGCCAAGTGTATGAGAGGGCCCAGAGGGTCAGAATGAAGGTTGAAAATAAACGTTTTTACACATTTATATTTGTTTTTTGTAGAAAAAAAAATCATTATCATTATAAGTGAACCTCAAGAAACATATATAAAAAAAGTCCATGTCACGACCCCTTTAAAATTAGACAGTGACACACATTGGCCACATAAACACTGTTTTGGGAGTGACAATATAGCAAATTAATAACAATCTCTTTTATAATGTGTTCTTAGAACACCACTGTAATATTCAGTGAATTTGCTTTACAGTTCTAAGAAAATCTCATTCTGAGCTTGAAAGAGAAAATAGTTCATGGATCATTGCGCTGGAAACAGCTCACATGGAACATATGGATATGAGGAACAATAAACACATAGTAAGTGTCTCTTCATCCTTTTAATTATACAGGCTGTGTGAAGCCCTTGAGATCATATCGTCAGGGAGAGCAGAACTTTCTCTATGTAGACATTGTGTATCTCTCCTTGAGCAGAAAGCACTCATTGTTTGTGTAACCATGGCGATATTCTTGGCTCTCACAGACTGTCACTTTCAATATGTTCAACATTCAAGGCTTATATAGTCAAATATACAGTATTTAACAGTGTCCATGGCCATGTTTGTTCTGTTGACTTTGAAATTTTATTTTGTGCATTACATGGAGGTTTACTGATCAAATAATAATAAGGTGAGCAATGGACATAACATCACTCAGACATTCTTTAAAAATTATAAAAATCTATTTTTCTTTTGTCCAATTATAACTATGACACCACATGATTTAATCTATCATTATCAAAATATCAGTGCATGCATGTGTTCTTCTTTACTGCAAATAATCGGTTAAACAGTGTCAGTCACATGGGTTAATTCACACATTTCCAGCTAAATTAGGTGGTGTTGGTGAAAATGATTTGATTAAATATGAATTGATGGCTGGAAGTATTTAAATTGAGTTTTGCGGTTTACAGCTTGACACGCAATCATCCTCTTTCCAGTCCAAATTAAATCAACAACAGCTGGAAAATGAAAGAAAAGTGGTACAATCAGTCAGCTGCAATTAAAAAAGCACATGAAATCATGATCATCTCATAGTTAAAAGTTTGTTGGGCAAATCCCGCCTGCTGCACTACATATTTATTCTAACATGTTTTATTTCTTTCAGCATCCTCTCAAAGGCTCTGTGTTTGTAAGAGTATCATTATAACCAACTCCTTTTCACTTTGCTTTCGGAGAACAAAAAGGATGTTCAAATAAAGAAATGTCATGCATGAACAGTTCCTTTCAAGTGTGTCAACTAACTCTCATTCATTTGCAACTACATGTCAACTCTCATTAGAGTATTAGTAGACTGTTAGGACACAAAAGAGAACGCAGTGCGGTACTGACGCGCTGTCTGTGAATCTCCTGTCTGTGTGATAGACACACACGACTTATGACGTGTGCACAGAAAGCCTTGGACTGACAAAAAGGCACAAAATTATGCCAAAATGCCTGTTTCGTGTCTTAAAGTGACAGCAGCCTAATAAACCTGCTGCTGTGATGTCAGTCATTAATGTTGTTCAAAGAACAAAAGAAAAAGAGAAAAATACTCACCGCTCTTGAATGAATAACTTTTGTAGCTTTAATAAGGATTTATTTATATTTAATTTATAAATGTTTGATAACTTTATTCAATTTTTGTATATTTCCTACCTCTTAGACTTGAAAATCTTAATGCACTGTTTACAAGGTTACATGGGTCAAAAACAACGAAAACAATAACTTTTTTGTGCATTTTGACAGGGCATTGGGCAAGTAAAAATCTGAACTGGTCTGACTGGAACAATAAAATAAAATTGAGCTCTGATATATTAAAGGCACAATGGGTTTATGTGAAGATTGTTTTAAGTTCACTTAAATTAAAAGTTGTTATATTTTTTAAATCCTGATAAATGTTAAAATTAATGGCTTTCAATTATGCTGTAATGTTGAATGGCTAGAATTAATGGCTAAAATTGAGTGAGAAAAGCAGCAGTATTAATAGATTAGTGATACTGGCCTTCTTTCATAAAAACATGCCATTAAACAAATATTTAAAATATACCCCAGGTTTCACAGACAAATCTTAAACTATTCTCAGACTAAAATGCATGTTTTAGCTGTTTAAACTGAAAGAAACTTACACACTGACATAATTTCAAATTCACTGACACATACTAAAAATATGTCAGTGCCATTATTTTGTCTCAAGATGAACACCAGCAATGTTTTTTCTAAGGCACGTTTATAAAAGCTACTTAAATGTCCTAATTGAACTAAGACCTAATCCTGGCTTAATCTAAGCCCTGTCTGTGAAACCAGGCCATACTGTGTTTATGTTTGTACCCTAATTTGGAGATTTAATGTGAAATTATTATAATATAAAAACATATTAAAAACTTTAACATTAGGTACGATTAATCACAATTAATTACAGAAAAATGTGCAATTATTTATTTATTTTTTATTTTTTTGACAGCACTAAAAAAAATAGGTTAGGGTTAATAATAAAAATAGGATAATATCTCAATGATACTAAATTTAACACTGGTTGCATGTTCAGGAAGTCTGTGATATTAAGTTCTCTTCAGCAAAATTGTCCTACAGAAACGTAAGCCTCTTAAGAAACAAATATCCTATTCATGGTTTTAAACAGCATAAGATTAAAATTAGATAAAACTGCTTCTCATGAAACTGCTCATTCTCTTATTACTGTAATTCTCAACCCTTGTTCATTGATTTCCTAAATGAAGTTTAGTTTATAATGATTCAAAAGTACCGAATGGTTTAAACTGATTTTCAAATGGGCCTCCTGCTACTCAGCATCTTTCATATACGAGGATCTCAAGTTCTCTGCACTGGAACCAAGTCTATGAAGATGTGAATTTGCCAACTAAACAAGCAGCCCTTAAGGCATCTTCCTGATTTGTTCTTATCACGCTGAGGGGGAAAAACAACAAGAACAACAATATCATCTAAGGCTGAAAGAGAATTATGTTTTAGTTAACATCTTGCTTTTAGCAAATTCAGACAATAATCAAAATGCATTTACAATGGAAAGGAATACAAAAACAAACCCTGGGGAAAATTGTATGTGCTCTCTATCATACCAAGAGAGTTCTCAGCTATGTTAGATGTCCCTACCAAGGTGTCTATTCTAAAATTGCTTAGAGTTAGATAATACATAAAAGTAATAAAATATGTGAATAAAAAATAGAAAAAAAAAAGAAAAAAAAAATGTGACTATGTGAGACAACAGACTCAGAGGACAATCAAATTGTTCTCAGTTATGATAAAATGTATAAACTGACATAAGCGTCTGCCATATGTATAAATTCTTTAGGATGATTTTCTTCAGGAGAAAAATCAGAAGCAGGAGCTTTAAGCAGAAGTCTCCCTTTTTTTCGGAATTTGAGATATAAAAAAAAGGTCTTTAAAGATACAGAACACATTATCATTAGCATATATTAAAAGATAACGTATAAGGTAACGTTTGTGGATTTTGTGTGATAGATGCACTAATACTAAACTGTTACGGACGACCAGCAGTGGAAGTATCAGACGTATTCTGATTTATAATGACAGAGGTGACTGAATGTGCATTAATAATTTTAATCAACTTCACGAGTGGGTAAAAACTGATTCCCCTCTCGGCAACTTCACATGCAGTCAATCAGTGAGATGCAGAAGGAACTTCAGGCAGCAGTTGAGTCTGAGGTAACCCCATTTCAGTGGGTTAACAGAAAGCAGTTTGGACATCTCTGTCTTGTTTGAAAAGTTGGAGCTGAACACTAATAGTAAATGGCTGTTCCAAACTTCTTAAGCCAGCACATAGCAACTCATGCTATTGCTATAATGTCAACTATGCTTTCATGCACCCAAAATAGTCAATTCGTGACCCTCTCATGACCCTTAAAGGGGACCTATTATGCCACTTTTTACAAGATGTAAAATAAGTCTCTGATGTGAAGTGTATGTGAAGAATACCCCACAGATCATTTTTTTTATAGCATGTTAAAATTGCCAAACACGCAAAAACACGCCGGTTTTGTGTGTGTCCCTTTAAATGCAAATAAGCTGCTGCTCCTGGCGGAGCTTCAAGAGCTCATGCAACAACAAAACAGGACAATCTCATGCACTGAAAATGTCAGAAACTGTCAGTAGCGGTGTTCAGTTCAAACCAGAGTCGGACAATGATGCCTACAGAGCCAGAGAATATACAGTCAAACCAAAAATTATTCAGACATTTTTGATATATTTTTACTAGTGGGTGCATGAAACTATAGTTCATTTATGTAAGTGAGGATAGCAAAGTAAACTGTGACATATTATACCCTAAAATTCTTCATACAGTGGACTACCAGTAAAACTGATAAAAATTTGCAACCAAAAATTATTCAGACACTTTGACCTGACCATGTTTTGCTTAAGTGTTATCTGACATAATTAAGATTTTTTTTTTTTCTAACACAGTTTAACTCTGAGATCTTGTCATATTTTATTACCATTGTTTTTAAACTAGTGAATAAACTGTATTAATGAAATGTTCAAGGTGTCAGTATAATTTGGTTTGACTGTATGCTGCATGGAGATAAAACAGGTATAGTTTAATTACAGTTATAACTTATGATGTTATCTTTCACAAATAATTACAAACAAACGGCAAGTAGTGGATTGAATTAAATGTGAAACTTTGAAGTAGAAAAACTAAAAAGTAAAACATACTCCAATAATCTTTGTTTTATTTGCAACTTAAACAAACAAACAAACAAACAAACAAACAAAAACTCACCTTTTACAGTGTACCTTAAAGACATCTATTACCTCTTAAAGGTGGTCATTGATGTTAAACAAATCACAATTCCTTTGCCAAGTGGCACTGACATTATGGTGATTCACAAATCAAGAATCAATTGATTCATCTTTTGGAAGCAGTAACATGAGAAGTGCTGTACATGTTCCAAGATTGTTTAGAGGAGTACAAGCTAGAATAGAGAGTAGATTAATAGAATAGAGAAAGTAAAAAAAAGTAGTGAAGGTTTTTTTTTTTTTTTTTTTTTTTAAGCACATACAAAGGATTCAATCAAGAGCTCACGGCAAAGTTACTTCAGACTTTACATACTTCAGACTTTTTTGAAAATTGCAAAGATATTATTTTAAATGAAAACTACAATGATGAAAATTATAGCAGATAAAAATATATTTCAACAACTAAAAACGTGAGTCTGCAATCCAAATGTCCTGCAGTTGGACAAGCCATACTGAAACTTTTCCAAAAAAGATGACAGACTGACAGACGGACTGACAGACGGACGGACAGACGGACGGACAGACGGACGGACGGACGGACGGACGGACGGACGGACAGACAGACAGACAGACAGACAGACAGACAGACAGACAGATAGATAGATAGATAGATAGACTGGTATTAATAGCCTATAAACATGGGTAGTTAAGCGTTAAAGGCATAGATCACCCAAATGTGAAAATTCTGTCATCATTTACTACCCCTCAAGTTGTCCCAAACCTGTATAAATTTCTTTGTTCTTGTTCTTTGTTCTACACAAAGGAATATATTTGGAAGAATGTTTGTAACCAAGCAGATCTCGTCCCTCATTGACAACCATTGTATTTTTCCTACTATGGTAGTCAATGGGGGGGTGAGATCTGCGTGGAGAACAACTCGAGGGGGAGTAAATGATGACAGAATTTTCATTTTTGGATGAACTATCCCTTTAATGCATGTGACATCAACACTGTGATGATACTGCGTGAACTGGGGAGCTGTGTGTTGTGAGATGTTTATAGTTAGCCAGACCTTCAGACTGACGGCAGACTCTGGACTCCATAGCAGCTTTCATTGCCCAAGGACAGCCCAGAGGCCGTCTGACTGTAAAGCAACCAATCTGGGGTGTGTTTCCCGAAAGCATCGTTAGCCAACTATGGTCGTAAGTCCCATTGAACTCTATTGGTAATGACGGAACTTGCGACCATAGTTCGCTTTGGGAAACACACCCCAGTTTGTTTTGTTCAGCGTCAGAGCGGTGGCACATTATTGGCCGGCTCCTGCGTCAGCATCATACACATGCGTCATGCTGCTCACATGTACAGCGTCGGCCATTACTGAGTCGGCATTCTGACGTACAACCCAGAAGTGCTACATTGTGTTTACAACATAAACAGCATAGGAGACTGTTTATATCTCACAATTCTGACTTTATAACTCGGAACTGTGACTTCATAACTTACAATTCTGACTTTGTCACACAATTCTAACTTTATATCACGCAATTCTGACTTTATAACTCGCAATTCTGACTTTATATCACTTAATTCTGACTTAACTCACAATTCTGACTTTATATCTCACAATTCTGACTTCATAACACAATTCTGACTTTGTCACACAATTCTGACTTTATATCACTCAATTCTGATTTTATAACTCGCAATTCTGACTTTGTCACTCAATTCTGACTTTATAACTTGCAATTCTGACTTTATATCACTCAATTCTGACTTAACTCACAATTCTGACTTTATATCTCACAATTCTGACTTCATAACACAATTCTGACTTTGTCACACAATTCTGACTTTATATCACACAATTCTGATTTTATAACTCGCAATTCTGACTTTATATCACTCAATTCTGACTTAACTCACAATTCTGACTTTATATCACACAATTCTGACTTCATAACTCACAATTCTGACTTTATATCACTCAATTCTGATTTTATAACTCGCAATTCTGACTTTATATCACTCAATTCTGACTTTATAACTCGTAATTCTGACTTTATATCACGCAGTTCTGACTATAACTGACAATTCTGACTTTATTTCTCGCAATTTTGACTATAACTCGCAACTGTGACTTCATAACTCACAATTCTGACTTTGTCACGCAATTCTGACTTTATAACATGCAATTCTGACTTTATATCACTCAATTCTGACATTATATCACTCAATTCTGACTTTATAACTCGCAATTCTGACTTTACAACTCACAATTTTGACTTTATATCACTCAATTCTGACATTATATCACTCAATTCTGACTTTACAACTCACAATTCTGACTTTATATCACTCAATTCTGACTTTACAACTCACAATTCTGACTTTATATCACTCAATTCTGAGTTTATAACTCGCAATTCTGACTTTATATCACTCAATTCTGACTTAACTCGCAATTCTGACTTTATATCACACAATTCTGATTTTATAACTCGCAATTCTGACTTTATATCACTCAATTCTGATTTTATAACTCGCAATTCTGACTTTATATCACTCAATTCTAACTTAACTCACAATTCTGACTTTATCACACAATTCTGACTTTATAACTCGCAATTCTGACTTTATATCACTCAATTCTGACTTTATAACTCGCAATTCTGATTTTATAAATCGCAATTCTGACTTTATATCACTCAATTCTGACATTATATCACTCAATTCTGACTTTACAACTCACAATTCTGACTTTATATCACTCAATTCTGACTTTACAACTCACAATTCTGACTTTATATCACTCAATTCTGACTTTACAACTCACAATTCTGACTTTATATCACTCAATTCTGACTTTACAACTCACAATTCTGACTTTATATCACTCAATTCTGAGTTTATAACTCGCAATTCTGACTTTATATCACTCAATTCTGACTTAACTCGCAATTCTGACTTTATATCACTCAATTCTGACTTAACTCGCAATTCTGACTTTATATCACTCAATTCTAACTTAACTCACAATTCTGACTTTATCACACAATTCTGACTTTATAACTCGCAATTCTGACTTTATATCACTCAATTCTGACTTTATAATTCGCAATTCTGATTTTATAAATCGCAATTCTGACTTAACTCGCAATTCTGACTTTATATCATGCAATTCTGACTATCACGCAATTCTGACTTTATGTCATGCAATTCTGACTTTGTCACACAATTCTGACTTTATAACTCAATTCTGACTTTATATGATGCAATTCTGACTATAACTCACAATTTTGACTTTATTTCACACAATTCTGACTTTATATCATGCAATTCTGACTTTATAACTCAATTCTGACTTTATATAACGCAATTCTGACTTTATATCACACAATTCTGACTTTACATCACGCAATTCTGACTTTATAACTCGCAATTGCAAGGAAAAAAAAAGAATTATGAGATAAAAAGTTGCAATTACCTTTTTTATTGTTTATTTCATGGCAGAAACAAGCTTCCATAGCATTCACTTTCATTGCACCTTATTTTTCATACAATGAAAATGACTGCAGGTGTAATTCTTACGGACATCCCCTTTTGTGTTCCATGGAAGAAAGTCCATCATATGGGTTTGAAACAACATAAGGGTGAAAAAATGACCTCTTTAATGCCTTCAAGATAGCACTAGTCTTAAATGTTACACTTTGTTGCATGAGTTTCTATTTTAGTTGGTTGATAAATAAGTGCATTTGGTATTAAGCTATAATATGAGTGCAGTTGATGCCTATCAACCCCCAACCAACAAAATGCATTAGAAGAATAAAAAGTAAGCATCTGGAAAATTAAGTCTGAATCTGGACAAATCGGTTGTGGTCTGACATGAAAAGCATCAAGTGGAGGTCATGTAATAAAGGCTCAATTGGTGCCTTTGATCTACCAGCAAGGAATACCCCGCAGGAGCAAGGACACTTTCCTTTTGCTTTTATTTTTTGTCATTTTTGTGATCACTTATTATTGAGTTTCACTGCACAATCTCAAGGGAAATCTATTTAGAATGGCGCCCATCGGTTAGACGATTCACCCCCAATATTTAATGATGTCTGATGAGAGATGATGGGAAAACATTTATAAAAGGCCCTTCACTATAGCTGGCATAAGCCATCATTTCTACCTTAATAAACTCAAACTTGTATATGACATGACAGTGAAATATGCTTTTACAATGCAAAAAGTGTCATTTAAGATGATAGTGTCACAGAACACAACATTTAAATTATAATTTATCAATGCACTCACAGCATATACTGTATTGTGAATACTGTAAAATCAAGTAAATAAAGTTTTGCTGTCTGCATTAGATAAGTTGAATTTCATTAACACACAACCCTGCTTAACTGACGTTAAATATTAAAAACACCTACTAAATTGTTTGCATGTTCTTATGAGGCATTAGAAACATATAGTGCCTAGTTGGACAAGACATAATATTCAGGTAACACTTTACAATAAGGTTACCATCTACACCATTTACTAATCTTATAGTTAATGTTAATCTCAGCATTTACTAAAACATTTTTAAGGTCAAATGTTTTATCGGTTAACATTAAAGGTGCAGTAAGCGATTTCTGAGAAACACTGCTGAAAATTCAAATTAACAACAAAACAAACAACTGGAGTATTTGCTAGATGTCTGTTCTGCATGTGCTGAAAAAAAGTGTTTGTACACAGTCCTGGCTGTGTAAATAGGAGAAAAAATAAAGTTGATTGAACTGATCCACAGAGCACCAAAACATTCTTGTAGCCAATCAGCAATAGGGGGCGTATCTGCTCATGATGAGGGAGGAGAGAAAGAACAAGTGTGATATTTATAGAAAGACTGTAGAAAGAGGGATAGCTGAGATATTACCAAAAAGGAAAAGGTCAGAGGAATATAACTGGAAGAAGAAGGGTTATGATCAGGCAAGAACTTTAGGATGCCTAGTTGTGTTATTTTGGGGGTGAAGCAATGAATGGAGAGGTGTGTTTGTTTGGGTGTTAAAGTGTTTCTCAGAAATTGCTTAATGCACATTTAATGCACTGTGAACTAACAAGAACATGATCATTTGTATTAACCAACATTAACAAAGGTTAATAAAAAATATATTGCTCATCATGCATTAACTAAATGAGGCCTTAAAGTGTTACCAATATTCTTAATGCAGAATGAATTGAGTTTTATTCCCATGCTAAAATAAATTAATGCATAATTTTTTAAACAAATCAAATAAAATTGCAGCTCAATGGCAGTGGTTGTACTAACAGAAGAAGAATCTTATTTTGTTCCGTTTTATTTTGCGATTTTTACTGTCTTGACCACATAGCAACTCCCTCATCCTGTACTAACTAAAAATACTTGCAACTGCTCAGGTTAACAGAGAAAATTATAGTAATTTAGTACATACGGTACAAATTCAGTACATGCCTAAGGTGTGTTTGACATTTTTGATGAAAAACAGTTTCACTTATGAAAAGTGCCTAAAAAATACATTTGTCATGGCAATAATAACAGGTGTTTCACGTCATACCTGTCAATAATTTATCATGCTTTTTAGCTTAGTAGTGACCAATCAGCATCCAAGACCAGAACTGTGTTTCATAAATCAGTAACAGTTTACAATAAGGCTTCATTTGTTAATATTAGTTAATTATCTTAGTTACAACAAACTGTACATTACTTCTACAGCATTGTTAATCTTAGTTTATGTTAATATCTACATTTACTAATACATTTTTAATACTAATAAAACCAGTAACTATCTACTAACATTAGTTAAAGAACTAATATGAAAAAAGACCGATTATATACTAACTTTATTTCGATAGTCCACTTTAGATATTCTGATAATAAGTAACTTTGCAAGTACATGTCAACTTTTTGTACTAACCCTAACCCTAACCTAACAGTCTACTAATACTCTAATGAGAGTAAGCTGACGGCCATGTTTATACAGTAGCAGAATATGGTTGTCAGTCCTGTATTTGAGTCCTTAATAAGGTTATGTTCACAGGTAGCAATAAGAGGCCGGAAAAGTTAAATGTACATATAAGGAACAGCTGGAGGACCAATTTGCAACTTATTAGGTCAATTGGCAACATGATTGGGTATAAAAAGAGCCTCTCAGAGTGGCAGTGTCTCTCAGAAGTCAAGATGGGCAGAGGATCCCCAATTCCCCCAATGCTGCGGCGAAAAATAGTGGAGCAATATCAGAAAGGAGTTTCTCAGAAAAAATTGCAAAGAGTTTGAAGTTATCATCATCTACAGTGCATAACATCATCCAAAGATTCAGAGAATCTGGAACAATCTCTGTGCGTAAGGGTCAAGGCCGGAAAACCATACTGGATGCCCGTGATCTTCGGGCCCTTAGACGGCACTGCATCACATACAGGAATGCTACTGTAATGGAAATCACAACATGGGCTCAGGAATACTTCCAGAAAACATTGTCGGTGAACACAATCCACCGTGCCATTCGACGTTGCCGGCTAAAACTCTATAGGTCAAAAAAGAAGCCATATCTAAACATGATCCAGAAGCGCAGGCGTTTTCTCTGGGCCAAGGCTTATTTAAAATGGACTGTGGCAAAGTGGAAAACTGTTCTGTGGTCAGACGAATCAAAATTTGAAGTTCTTTTTGGAAAACTGGGACGCCATATCATCCGGACTAAAGAGGACAAGAACAACCCAAATTGTTATCAGCGCTCAGTTCAGAAGCCTGCGTCTCTGATGGTATGGGGTTGCATGAGTGCGTGTGGCATGGGCAGCTTACACATCTGGAAAGGCACCATCAATGCTGAAAGGTATATCCAAGTTCTAGAACAACATATGCTCCCATCCAGACGTCGTCTCTTTCAGGGAAGACCTTGCATTTTCCAACATGACAATGCCAGACCACATACTGCATCAATTACAACATCATGGCTGCGTAGAAGAAGGATCCGGGTACTGAAATGACCATCCTGCAGTCCAGATCTTTCACCCATAGAAAACATTTGGCGCATCATAAAGAGGAAGATGTGACAAAGAAGACCTAAGACAGTTGAGCAACTAGAAGCCTGTATTAGATAAGAATGGGACAACATTCCTATTCCTAAACTTGAGCAACTTGTCTCCTCAGTCCCCAGACGTTTGCAGACTGTTATAAAAAGAAGAGGGGATGCCACACAGTGGTAAACATGGCCTTGTCCCAACTTTTTTGAGATGTGTTGATGCCATGGAATTTAAAATGAACTTATTTTTCTCTTAAAATGATACATTTTCTCAGTTTAAACATTTGATATGTCATCTATGTTGTATTCTGAATAAAATATTGAAATTTGAAACTTCCACATCATTGCATTCTGTTTTTATTCACAATTTGTACAGTGTTCCAACTTTTTTGGAATCGGGTTTGTAGTTGTCTGTCACGTCATACATTGAGAGAGAGACGCTATGCTAAGTGGTTTCATGTGTGTGGTTTCACTCTCGGTAACTTACAGTGACGGGGATGTGAGCTGTGTGCTGTCTGGAGGTTTTAGATCTAGTCACTGTTCTCCACCGGAGCGGCTCGCATCAGTTTTGTGTTCTATGGAAGGCCAAAAGGTTCAAAAACTTAAATTTTAACACATCAACAACATGTAAAGTTGAATACACGCATTTAACACATTTAGCAAACAACACGTATTTAACGTGTGAAATGTCTGTTGAATACGCGTGAAATATGCATATTTTACGTGTTGTTGACATGTTAAAATTCACCTTTTTTAACCTTTTGGCCTTCCATAGTGTGTGAACGGGACATTTCGAGACTCACACCTGTAAGTAAATGTGGTTGTCAATCCCTAAAACTGACAGTGTGAATGTAGCCTTATGTTGAAATGTACTTGCAAAGTTATTTATAGTTAGCAGAATGTCTAAAGTGGACTATCGAAATAAAGTGTAAGCCATATATTTATTAACATTAATAAATGCTGTAAAAATGACATTGTTCATAGTTAGTTCATGTTAACTAATGCATTATCTAATGTTAACAAATGGGACTACATATTGTAAATAATTCTCTGACCAGTGCAAAGCAAATATTTAATCGACACATTTCATCTGTGTGCAGTGAAGAGATTTACAGCCAGACCGTTCATGGATGCCGGACTTCACACAATGTGCCCTGTCACAGTGGCCCAAGGCACGTAGAAAAATAAGACTGACCTTTTCCCAGGCCGCTACACTGTGATAAGTTCATAGACTTCAGTGTTAGGAGCAGAATGGGTGCAGGAGAGCCGCAGAACTTCAAAACATACAATCACGTCAGGAAAGGAAAAGGCACATCTAGACTTAAAAGACAAGAGATTGAAAACGGAAAACAGTAGAATGATAGGAAGCTGTTCGGGGGTTTGACTGCGTGTCTTTTATATACTATACTGCAGTGTGTTCCAAAATATATGTTTTAGAAAAATTCAATTGTGGTAAAACCAATTGAGACTAAAACAGATGGTGCAAAGAAAGTTATTGTTTAGATTAACAATGTTTTGATGTTTTAATATCATGAAAAATAAAAGAATGTGGCACTAATTCAAAAGTTTTATTTTACCTAATAAATGTTTTTTGTTCATTACATTGTTTATTAGATCATACCAGGAAAACGGCATCGCTGAACTTATTTCAGTTGACTCAGAGACAAAAGAGAATAAAAAATACAAGGCTGTTCCCTCAAATCATGCCAAAACATAGATCAATATGACTCATTTTGTGTAAACAAGACCTCCCAACTCTCGCTGCCATCAAAGCGCTGCATGGCAAGAATTGAAATAAAGATCTATTGTCTCACCTCATATAGATGTGAAGGCTTTCCTCGGAGTCAGTAAGAGCTTGTTAAGTCAGACACATTTGTAAAAATTTGCAGTGAGAACTGACAGACAGTGGAGAGGGTGTTCAGACGCTCTTCATTGGCCTGTCATACAACACCTAGAGCGGCAAAACTGCTTTTCAGAACTCACATTTTACACTGAATTTCAAGTGGCGACCTCCATCATACCAAAATTGCTTAATTAAAATGAAGATGAAAAAATATATAAATATAAGATGAAAAACCTAAACTTAGAAAAATAGAAATTATGCCTTGGCAACTACTGTAACAACAATAAAAGAAATTAAAGCTAAAAAAAAAAAAAAAAAAACACATGACAAAAGCACATAACAAAATTACTAAATCTTAAACTAATAAATGAAAACTGAAAATATAAAAATAAAAAGCCAATTCAAAGTTTAATAAATACTAAATAATACTAAAAAACACTATCATATATATTTTTTTAAAATAATTTATAAATGAAAAGTCTTTTCTTAAAGGGATTGTTCACCAAAAAATGAAAATTATCCCATGACTTACTTACCCTCAAGCCATCCTAGATGCATATGACGATCTTCTTTCAGAGTCGTATGGATTACTTTTATGATGGATGGATGCACTTTTTGGTCCTCAAAATCATGAGCGCCATTCACTACCATTATAAAGCTTGGAAGAGCCAGAATATTTTTTTAATATAACTCTGACTGTGTTCATCTGAAAGAAGATGCACCTAGGTTGGCTTGAGGTTTTGATTTTTAAATTACTCTTAAATTTCTCTCACAGTCAATATTTCACTGCCAAAACACATTGTGCTCAGTACCAACACTTTTCTCCTTGTTTCAGCCTGTATTTAATAGTCTGGGTTGTATTCTTTCACCTTGTGTAGTTTTTGACTCACATAAATTACATCCAGAAGTCTGCTGATGATGCATGCTTGTTTTTCCTGAAATCTCACCCTGGCAGACCATCTCTCTCAAGGTCCTGCTGAGAAAACTTCCCAGACATCAGCTCTGGCTTACAACGCAGTTAATGGTCCATCAACAGGCAAGTTCCTCGCCGACCGGACCAACGCGGTTGGCTGCATTTGGCTGATTTACTCATTTCTAACACCAGGAGAAAATTGCTTGTCACCCTATGTCCAGAAACTTTTCCCTTTTGCACCATGGTTGTAAAACAGCCCTCTAGCCACTGTTAGGACACTCTAGACCCTGGACACACTTCTCTTCTAGTTAAAATCGGTTGAGCTGTGCTGTCAGGCTCTACTGCATTATTTTTTATCATGCATTCTGTTGTATAAACTTGGTATTGTGTATTAGATTTGTATTGACTTTAATTCTGTTGAGTGCCAATTGTATCAAATGCACATTTTATTGAATCATACTGTACTATTAAAGTACTCCTATTATAGTCCCAGAACTATACATTTCTTAATACTGTATAATATCTCATGAAATCGAAGTTTAAGCTTAAGGCTTGAAAGGCACTTGCACACTTGAGGAAATACCAACAGAATGTTTGGTAGTTTCCACCACAGAATTACTTATTTTGAATAGGTAATTACTCCGTGATCACTAAAAAAGTTTGTTCTATATAGTATGAATGTAAAACCCGACAAGTTATGGTAAGTTTAAAACCAATATGTATGAGTACTGTAAACTCATATACATTAAGTTAAATTCACTTATATTTTAGTGTTGGTTTGGTCAATCATTTCAGTAAACTAAACTTAAAGATTTTAAAGGTGCCCTAGATTGTTTTTTACAAGATGTAATATAAGTCTAAGGTGTCCCCTGAATGTGTCTGTGAAGTTTCAGCTCAAAATACCCCATAGATTTATTTTAATTAATTTTTTTAACTGTCTATTTTGGGGCATCATTAACTATGCACTGATTTTTTCAGCACGGCCCCTTTAAGAGATGCGCTTCCTCTGCCCCACGAGCTCTCGACTATAATACAGTGCATTTACAAAGTTCACACAATGGATCTTTACAAGATGTTCGTCATGCATGCTGTATGCATGCTTCGAATTATGTGAGTAAAGTATATATTTAGATGGTTACGTTTGATTCTGTGTGAGTTTGAGGCTATGCTCTGTGGCTAAAGCTAACATTACACACTGTTGGAGAGATTTATAAAGAATGAAGTTGTGTTTATGAATTATACAGACTGCAAGTGTTTAAAAATGAAAATAGCAACGACTCTCGTCTCCGTGAGTACAGTAAGAAACGATGGTAACTTTAACAGTACATTAGCAACATGCTAATGAAACATTTAGAAAGACAATTTACAAATATCACTAAAAATATCATGATATCATGGATCATGTCAGTTATTTTTGCTCCATCTGCCATTTTTCGCTGTTGTTCTTGCTTGCTTACCTTGTCTGTGCACAGATCCAGCCGTTAATACTGCCTTTCCTTGTCTAATGCGTCGAATGGGCTGGCATTATGCAAATATTGGGGTCATACATATTAATGGTCCCGACTGTTACGTAACAGTTGGTGTTATGTTGAGATCCGAGTGTTTTCCGGAAGTCTTTTAAACAAATGAGATTTACATAAGGAGGAGGAAACAATGGGGTTTGAAACTCAATGTATGTCATTTCCATGTACTGAACTCTTGTTATTCAACTATGCCGAGATAAATTCAAATTCTGATTCTAGGGCACCTTTAAGTTTATTTCATTCATTCAGTTTGTCTTAATAACTATAGCTACTTAAATGGTTTGAGGAAACTAATTGTCATGTCTTGTTTTGGTCTTGTTTCATGTTCATGTTTTATTTTCAAGTTCATGCTTTGTTTCATAGCTTTAGGTGTGTTCGACATCAGCTGCGGCTGGATGCAACCGATCGGCGAGAGTAACCGCGTGCAGTCAGGGTGGAGCTGAAAACGGAGACGTGAAGTCGGACACTTTCTGCTTCCCGTAGTGACGCTTGCGCTGCGTTTGCATACTTTATCACAGTTGGAGTGAAATAAATGCAATATTTGACTAATACACAGATGTTTCATTTTGAAGCAAGACACAATATAACACATAACTACATGAAAGGAGCTTTAACTGTTATAAAAATACAGATTTGTTGGCATTAGTGGAACTGAAATTGCGCTGACTGACTCAGCCGGCTGCTCTTAAATCCCTCTCGCGGTACTTTGAAGTCATACGTCACAGTCACATGGTGTCAGCGCTTTCTCAAATCAGACAAAATTCGAACCGGCATACACTGCTGCAAGTCAGCCGCAAATCGGTCTGTGCAGCGCTGCATCAAGTCGAACAAGCCTTATGTTTGTTATGTTTTGCCATGTGCTCCCTGTTGTCGTGTGTTTCCCTTGCTCCTACTGTAATCTTGCCATGTGCTCCCCTTGTGAATGTATCATGTTGTCATTGGTTGTTTCAGTCATGTGGTTTCTCAATTCTGTTTTGTGATTGGGTCATTGTCTTGATTGTTCACAGGTGTTCCTTGTTTGTCATTATTCCCTCTGTATAAGAAGCCCTCATGTCTTGTTTGTGTATTTTGTTCAAGTTTTGGATCCTAATAAACTGCAATTTGGTCCTTCAAGCTCTCCTCCAGTGGATCATTGTTACACCGATTGCCTTAAATGGTTTAAGTTCATCAAACTCAAAGTAATAAAAAGAATAGCATTGGTACAAAGCAATGATGACAGAACAGGAGCACTGAAAAACTCAAGTTCAGAATACTCAAAACATTTAAGTAAACTAACTAATTTTTTAAGTTAGTAAACTTAAAATTATTGTGACAAGTGGGACGGGGCCAAGAGCACTGGAAACGGAGCAAGGCCAGTGTGGTGCGCAGGTGTCTCTCATTAACAATCACGTCACCAGCATCCCTTCACTCCCACAGTTCTCAGCCTCACCCCACTCATCATAATGTTAATTACATACAGTTAATTTACATAAACATCACATTCAGATCTTGGTTAAATGTAGACAGCAAATAACACATGCTATTATAACTATCAAACAACATACAGTGTATGTCGTCTTAAAAGTTTTGCAGCACATCCTCAACATAACCACAGGCTCTACTCTTCACCACAACGATAACCATACAAAACTAACATAACAGAACCCCCTGTATAACACAACATTAAACACTATCTTATGTCTCCCTATGTTTATCTTGTGCAAAAACACACAAAATAACACGTAATTTCAACATTTATTTTCCTTACACAGTCTGATGCAAAGCATGCTGCAACTCAGTCATATTAAGTTCAGCTTACTATCATTTTTAAGTTCACTCAACTTTTTTCTTTTAAGTACAATGAACTTTCATTACTTGAGTGAAATTAACTAATTTCTTTTAATTAATTTCATTGTTCGGTTTTGAACGTAATCTGGACTTACTACATTTGCCATTTTGTCATTATCATGTGACCAACCAGCATCAGCTGTGTCGCTTCACTTCTATTCACAAATTCTCTGCTGAGGCCTCATGGGATAGTAAAGTGTCCATTGTATGCAAACTTCAGAATCTCACCGGGAAGTAGTAGGTCACCCAGGTACTTTTGTCTACTCTTTTATGAGTACTGTGAATTCAGACCTTCTTTTTTTGTCACATACTGTTTTTCGCCTACTATATAGTAGGGAAGCAGAATTCTCTCTTATTTTTGTAAAATATGACTAGGACTTTTTTTTTTTTTTTTGACACATTTTTAGATTCACCTCAACATAGAAAAGAAAGTGATATTCATTAAAGCATTTCATGGGGTCTTCAACTGACATAATGAATGCACTCGTGTTTGTTAGAGCTTTTTTACTGCACTAATTACTGTTAGTTGTACAGAATCTTCAGCCAAAACATTAATTTATGTACTCTCCATAGATTTGACATGATGCTTATTTTCATTTGCTAATTCTCAGAGCAGACAACACTTTCATCCCTACCAGAAATCTGAAAGCATCTTATACTAATTAAAAGTGATGAAAAACTTTTTTTCTAGTAGATAAGCAAAACTGTTACCTGATAAATTCATTCTTCAAGAGGCACATACAATGTACCATCACATTAATCTAATAAAGGAAAATAGAAATAGCTTTAAAATCTTGCTAAGGTGATCTGGGTTCATTTCAATGCCACTATATGATGATCTCAGCATCACAAGGACTCCACATCCTAGTGTTTGCATGCACAAGGCAGGGCATTTAACATATTTATAATGCGCGCAACAATAAACGGCCCCTTGTGACTCCAGAGAAGCATTTGTTGTTGCATAATGACACTGTAATGTGACATAAAAGCAAAGCATTACTGTGGGAGAAAATATGCTTTTTGTGCTGTATTGATTCAATTATCCCGCATATTTTTTTTTTTTTTTTTTTTCCAGTCAGCCTCAAGGCACACCTGTGAGCTCATTTAAACCAAGAAGCTTATCATGAAACTGTGTGTGTGTGTGCGTGCTTGTTTGCATGCATGATGTGAGTTTGTGTTTGCAGCTAGCAGAAAATAGAGAGTGCATGCAGACATTGCTCTATTGTCCATCTGATTGTATTGAAGTAAAGGAGTGTGAAGCCGCAGCAACAGTCAATAGCATGAAATTGGAAACTATGAGGCCGCGTTTCAATCAAGGGAGGAGGGAGAGCCGCGCCGCTATTGACTTACGATCCTGTCACAATCCCTTGATTAAAAATATAGCTTGGTTCAATTTCACAGCATTGACTGACTTATTGATTGCTATTTCTGTACTTGAAGTAGCTTTCGCAAGAAATGAATTGTAGTTATTTGGACTAAG
Source organism: Ancherythroculter nigrocauda (assembly GCA_036281575.1). Lineage (NCBI taxonomy): Eukaryota > Metazoa > Chordata > Actinopteri > Cypriniformes > Xenocyprididae > Ancherythroculter > Ancherythroculter nigrocauda. The sequence continues at coordinate 3,930,506 of VTFQ01000021.1, read as the reverse complement.
GGAGAACATTACTGAAGGCCAGGGGAACCATTCACAGTCGGCATATCACTTTCCTCGGTGCTAAACCGGAAAAGTATTATAAATTTTATGCACTTTACTTTTTAACAGACAACATCCTGTGAGCTCAAAAAACTTATAAATTTCTCCAAGACTCCATGAAATGAAAACATCCTGGAGTTTTGTGGCTTTTAGTCCAAGCGTGTAGCTTTGAACTGAAAAACTGACAAAATTAAACTGTTTTATGAGTTAAATGTTAAATGTACAAATGATACTATTTATCTTATATGCAAAGTAGCAAATCATAGTTTTGGCTCAGTCACAAGTAAATAGCATTATTATATATATTATCTGCAGTGTTGGGAAGGGAATTTAACCCAAGCATTTTTTAGAGTGTAGGCTAAGTTACATACCTGCAGATGTTTCCTCAGGTTTGACATTGAAACCTTTGATGTCAAAACGCATTTTAATAGTTGCCAAAAAGTGTTTTAACTGAACTTTTATATTTGTGACCATTTCTGATTTCTGGATGAAATGATTTTTACATTTCCAGCACTGGAACGCATTTTTATCACTCGCCATGGTGGCAACTCTCAGACAGGTTGTAGCCTAAAGCTTTCAGTGGCAATGTGGATTGATGTAATTGGCTGACATGAACCAATCAAAAGCATCAGAATAGCATAGATTTACTAAATGGCCTTAAATGGCAGGAGGCATCGTGCACATCAAAAACAAGCAAAGCAACAAATTAATATTATTCAACATATCCTAGCTTTTTAAAGTAAATAATCAGATGTAACCCCCTTTGTAATTGTTAACATTTTCATAAGTAACTGTAATTTAATTACACAATTTTTCCTCAATAACTGTAATGGATTACAGGTACATTTATTTTGTTATTAAATTACGAAAGTCGGCACCGATAGCCTAGTAGGCAGCACCGCTGACATATAGTGCCGTTGTGCTTCAGGCGACCTAAGTTTGAGGCCCGGCTTGCTGACCTTTCCCAATCCCATCCCCCTTTCTTTCCCACCTCGCTTACTGTCCAGGGTGTATAAGACTTTCTTCTTTCTGATGAACACAATCGGAGTTATATTAATAAATATCCTGAAGCATCCGAGCTTTATAATGGCAGTGAGCATTACCAAACAAGTATGAGCTGAAGAAAGTGCTTCTATCCACATCCATTTATCATAAACACAGCACAGGGGGGTTAATAAAGGCCTTCTGAAGCAAATCGATGCATTTGTGTAAAAAAAAAATCCATATTTAAACAAGTTAAGTCAAATATCTAGCTTTCGCCAAACCGCCTTCCATATTCAACATACAAAGAAAGTGTAAAACTCTCACAGTTCAAAAAGCTTACTCTATGTCCTATGCCTTCCCTATTTAACTTACGGAACTTACGGAACTTACGGAACTGACGCAACGCCAGTTCCAATTTTTTGTTTGATTTAATTTGAATACGGAAGGTGGTCTGGCGGAAGCTAGATATTTTACTTCATAACTTCACAACCCTGTTGGTTCAGGGTTAGGTGTTAGGGTTCAGGTTAGTAGAATAAATTAGCATGTAGTTGCAAAATAGCTTATAGTTAGTAGAATGTCTAAAGTGGACCATCAAAATATTATTTCAGTTTTAGTTATTTTAGTAAACTAAATTAAATCAGAGTTTTGTTTAGGATTTTAGTTTAATTTAACTAATAACCCTGGTCCACACAGCACCTGATGATCACAAAACAACCACAAACTTTTGCAAGCACAGTAACTAGTTTTTCAGAAGTTCTCTCTGTTGTAGGGCACTGGTAAAGAAGTAAAACACTGTAGCTCCACCTTGGCTCCTGGAAAATGCCTAAAGCCAGCAAATCAGATTTGAAGCTTGGCCATTTTTGTGTGCAATAACAAACATCAGATGATCAATGAGCGGTTGGTGCTCAGTGGCGTCTGAGGGCAAGACTATCTATTACCCTTAATGTTGAGCTTTGAGGAACATCAGTCTTTCCAGAACGCAGAACAGAACCATAACCTGACTTAAATGTGGCCTGATGCATTTGGTGCCTGGTGATGTGAGAGGTCAAATCAGATCATGTTTCAAGTTCTTTTTACTTTTCTTGGAGAAACTTCAGCTTTTCACTTCTATCTCTGACACTGTCTGTATTACGCATTGACACACAGGTGCAGGTGTTTGATGGGCTGGAAATGGATGTCAGTCCGTAAACCGTCCCTATATACTGCATCGCCAACTCTGTCACAGCTGCCGGAAAGATGATGCACTTCCTCACCCTCAGCCTTCATTTCAGTCTCTTTAACCCTCTGTTGCATTTTCTTAACATGATGAATATGAGATCAAATAAGCAAATAAAATGTTTGATAATAATGCGATGAGTACACTGATACTTTCTAGTCATTATAAAATCATTTCTGCCATGAAATACCAAGTGAAAGACACTTGTTTTTATATTAAAAAAATGTCTTCACTTTTCAAAAAATGTAATTCGCATTTGTTTAGAGTCACATTACAGTCATACATTATTTGTATGTTATGAGGAATTGCTGTGTTTAATACCTAAAAAATAAAGTGAATATGGATGCAGTGAAGTTATGTTTTTTAAGATATGTTTTGTATTATCCATTAATAAATAACCTCTTCAGTATTACAATTTAAGTAAAAATAAATCATAAAAGAGCCAATTGTATTAGATTCTATCTAATTTGATTTTAGTATTCTGACATTAGCCAAATCTTTATAATATAAGGACTAAATAAGTAGAACAAACACATGAGATGCTTTTTGTCTTCTAGAGAGTCATGAAGAATAAGTGTGAATTGCAGATTTGTCCTTTTTGTTTGCTCTTGCTCACGTATCAAGGGTCAAATCAAATCAGCATGACGGCCGCTTATCTGTCTTGTCTTTTAAAAACAAATCTGCCACATGTGGAGCATCAGATGTTTGATGCTACACCTACGCAAAAGACCATTTTCTCTACCGTAATAAAAATAAGCCCATCTCCAGCAATCAGTTAATCCAGAACAACAACAAAAAAGTGTGCTGTAACAAAATCACTATAAACATTTTAGCCCAAAAGTTTGTAAATATGTAAGCAAGAAGAGTAATTGTTAAAGAATAAGCCTTTAATAATACCAAGTGAAATGGCAGTGTTTGATTTCTAACATTGAATGTGTCTGTACACTTTCAAACTTAAGGCACCTAGAGAGGCAATCTTGTCTGGTCTCCATAGCAACAAATAAATGTTCGCTCTTGACCTTTACTGAATAACAGAATTACGCACAGCAGTTATGTTCCAATTAATAAATGCCTGGAGGAAGGCCATTCACCACCCAAAAACATGTTTTGGAAGGCAAATTCTAAAATCAGTGAATTTCATAGTTTATTTGTCATCCTAATTCTTGTGTTTGATAGACTCGAGCCTCGGCTCCAATCAAAGAAAGTTCAGTCTAATCAAGTCTGAGGTTACACTGGAAGCAATAATGCACCACCAAAATAAGTATGCAAAATTCATCTAGGCTGTAATAATGTAGTCTTAACAAAAAAGAAGAAGAGGCAGACAGCACAGACACCTGAGAACATGGAAATTTACCAGAGATAATGAGTTCACTAGTTTAGCAATACATTTGCATTTTTAAATCAGAATATTGCCAATTACAAACTAAGTGCAGATTAAGTCATCATCATCATCATCATCATCTCACGACACAATTGTGTTTGCATTTGCTAATGCATACTGATGTACGGTATGAGCTGTAATACTCAGGTTTATTTATTTGAAAAATATTTTTATTTTCTTTTTATTTGCACACACACACACACACACACACACGTTTCCATGTTTTATGGGGACATTCCATTGACATAATGATTTTTATACTGTTGTTTGTACTTGGTTGTGCTGATATTTATAAGTCCCCATAACATAGGGAATACATGAACCACACACACATATACAGATGTGGTCAGAATTGTTGGCACCCTTAGTAAATATGAGCAAAGAAGTAAAACATCTCTATATATCCCCATTCATATTTACATTTTTTAACACACCAGGGTCAAGAACATGAAATTGTCCAGCCATGACTTCTTGTTCCAGGAGTATAAATATGAGGAAACACAAAGGCCAAATTCCCTTAATCATTCATCACAATGAGAAAAACTAGTTGATGTTCAGCAAAATATTGTTGAGCTTCACAAAAAGTGGCTATTGAAAATACCCATTTCCACCATCAGGGCAATAATTAAGAAGTTCCAATTAACTAAAGATGTTACAAATCTGCCTGGAAGAGGACATGAGTCTATATTGTATTAATGCATGGTGAGGAAGAGTGTTCGAGTGGCCAAAAACATCATCACAAGTTTGAGAGGGTTTCAAAAATTTGCTGCTCTCATCCAAAAACAATCTCCAGCATATTCAGTTGTCAGACATGACTGGAACTTCAAATGGAACTGGCTTCTATGGTCAGATGAAACTAAAAAAAAAAAAAAAAAAAAAAGAAAGAAAAAAGAGGTTTTTGGCAGCAAACCCACAAGATGGCTTTGGTGCACACAGGGAGAAAAAAGTACTCCTCCATGCCCATGGTTATATATTCTGCTGGATATTGTTGGCTTTTTTTTTTTGCTGGAGGTCATGGACATCATGTTCAGATAAAAGGCATCATGGATTAAAAAAACAAAACAAAACAAAAAAATCAAAACCTGACTGCCTCTGCCTGAAATCTTATAACAGGCCTGTGGTTGGATCTTCCATCAGGACAATGATCCAAAACAAACATTAAAGGTATTGTTTACCCAAAAATGAAAATTATCCCATTATTTACTCACCCTCAAAAGTATTGGGACACCCCTCCAAATCATTGAATTCAGGTGTTCCAATCACTTCCATGGCCACAGGTGTATAAAATCAAGCACCTAGGCATGCAGACTGCTTCTACAAACATTTGCGAGAGAATGGGTCGCTCTCAGGAGCTCAGTGAATTCAAGCGTGGTACTGTGATAGGTTGACACATGTGCAATAAGTCCATTCGTCAAATTTCCTCACTACTAAATATTCCATGGTCAACTGTTAGTGGTATCATAACAAAGTGGAAGCAATTGGGAACAACAGCAACTCAGCCACAAAGTGGTAGGCCACATAAATCACAGAGCGGGGTCAGTGCATTCTGAGGTGCACAGTGCGCAGAAGTCACCAACTTTCTGCAGAGTCAATAGCTACAGACCTCCAAACTTCGTGTGGCCTTCAGATTAGCTCAAGAACAGTTCAAAAACAGAGAGCTTCATGGAATGGGTTTCCATGGCAGCTGCATCCAAGCCTTACATCACCAAGTGCAATGCAAAGCATCGGATGCAGTGGTGTAAAGCACGCCGCCACTGGACTCTAGAGCAGTGGAGACGTGTTCTCTGGAGTGAGGAGTCACGCTTCTCTGTCTGGCAATCCAATGGACAAGTCTGGGTTTGGTACTTGCCTGACTGCATTGTGCCAAGTGTAAAGTTTGGTGGAGGGGGGATTATGGTGTGAGGTTATTTTTCAGGGATTGGGCTTGGCCCCTTAGTTACAGTGAAAGGAACTCTTAATGCTTCATGAGCCATGAGCCAGGTTTGAGTGTTTGTGTTTTGAGGTGCTTTTTTCTCCCTTCTGCTCATCTTTCATTTGTTTCAGCTGATCTTTGTTGCCGCTCGCGTCCGCGCACGCACCTGTTATGTGTTTTTTGTGCTGATTGCGCTGCCTACTTCTCCCTGTTCTTTGTTCTTGTCTGTGTCGGGTAATTGTTGATGTTGGTGTGACAAGCTCTCTGCTCTTCTGCTTAATGCTATCTGTGTGTGTGTTAGCAGCATTGTATCTGAGTCTCAAGTCCCAGTTCCCGTCCCAGAGCCTGACTGTATTCCTGCTATCGTGATCAGCCGTTCAGAGATACCTGTCTGCAGGCATGGTTACTTCCATCTGCCAGCCTGGGCCTTCTCCATTCACCATCCGCTTCACTCCAGCAGGATCACACTATTATCAAGGATCTGGGACTCATACGGGAAGCTTCTGTGAATTCCTTTGTTCTCCAGCTGCAGCGAACAGCTGTGAACTACATTCCCCTCTGGGTCTTCTGCGGTCATCTGACAATACCAAGACATTTTGGACAATTTCATGCTCCCAACTTTGTGGGAACAGTTTGAGGATGGCCCCTTCCTGTTCCAACATGACTGCACACCAGTGCACAAAGCAAGGTCTATAAAGACATGGATGAGTGAGTTTAGTGTGGAGGAACTTGACTGGCCTGCACTGAGTCCTGACCTCAACCTGACAGAACACCTTTGGGATGAATTAGAGCGGCGACTGTGAGCCAGACCTTCTTGTCCAACATCACTGCCTGACTTCACAAATGTGCTTCTAGAAGGATGGTCAAAATTTCCCATAAACACACTCCTAAAACTTGTGGAAAGCCTTCCCAGAAGAGCTGAAGCTGTTATAGCTGCAAAGGGTGGGCCAACTGCATATTAAACCCTACAGATTAAGAATGGGATGCCATTAAAGTTCATGTGCACTTAAAGCCAGGTGGCCCAAAACTTTTGGCAATATAGTGTATATTAAAAAATATTCTGGCTCTTCCCAACTTTATAATGGCAGTGAAGGGGGCTCAAGATTTTGAAGCCCAAAAAAGCACATCCATACATCAAAAAAATTATCCATACGGCTCTAAGGGGGTTAATAAAGTGATGAGATTTTGTAAGAAAAATATCCATATTTAAAACTTTATAGACTATAATAACTGGCTTCCGGCAACGGCCGTACGCAAGATTGACCTCTGACCCGACATCTGAAAGAAAAAAGTCATATACACCTAGGATGGCTTGAAGGTGAGTTTTCTTCATTTTTGGGGGGTGAACTATCCCTTTAAAATGGGACACTGAGCACAAAATGAAGCTTTTGCCATGGCCATCCCATTCCCCAGACCTGACCTGAACTCTATAGAAAATGTGTGGGGTGAACTGAAAAGGAGAAGCACCAACATGGACTTGGGAATTTGAAGGATCTGGGGAGATTCTGTATGGAAGAATGGTCTCTGATCTCTTGTCAGGTGTTCTCCAAACTCATCAAGCATTATAGTTGAACACTCAGAGCTGTTATCTTGGCAAATGGAGGTTGCAAAAAGTATTGAATAAAGTGTGGCAATAATTGGGGCCAGTGTCCAACCCTCCCCCCTTTTTAAAAAGATAAACAATGCAGATGTATTTTCACAAACTGCTTTGATCATATTTTAACAAGGGGCCCAATAATTCTGACCGCATACATGCATATCCCATCTGCTATGAATCAAATAACCACACTACAATTGCCAAAGAAAATGCTGGTCACTTTAGTTGGATATACTAATCCTAATGATGCTGAATATTGTTGTCATAAGAAAACTTTTGTGATCACTCCTTTATAGAGCTCTGTTGTGCTTTCATGTGCCCAAGCGTATCAAAGTTCTGTCTTGTGTAGCTAGCTGTGCGAGAATCAGAGCCCATGGAGACAAACGGCCAATGAACAGCTGCTTTATGCTGATAAGAAACCACATGATCACCAGAGAAAACCATATCATTAGTGACCATAAACAGACATTATGGTCTGGTCACCTTTGAAACATGGTGTTCTACAATTCGACCGCTGCTTTCCACAGCTATTTACTGTAATAAAACGCACACTGCTGATGCTCCAAAAATGACACGTGTTTGCAAATGCAATTTGAATTTACCTGCATTAAACATGCTGTGAAAGAGTAAAAGCACAAAATTGAAAAAAGCAGAAATAAGCAAGGATTATAGACTAAGTCCTTGCTGCATAAAATATGAAGAGTATCTCTCACTGCCACTGTAAGTTAAGTCCACTAATCATTGGCTAATAATCACCATTCATCGTCGCTCTCAGTGTTGGTTTTTCCAGCACAATTGGGCTATTTTGAAAATGCTGTTGCAGGAAAAATTACAGAGCCACACCAACAGAGGTTGGGACTATTTGGGCTACTTTTATAAAGTACCAGCTGTCAAAAGGTTTATTTGTAGACAAAGAAAAATGAAAATGGAGCCTTTTACTAATGTGCATTGATAATGAATACCGTTCAAACTAAGGACCGCTGAAAGAGAAAGTGAGGGAGAGATGATATATGGAGGCATCTTTGATTTCATGTCACAAACTAGAGGTTTCACCCAGATCAGAAATTAATTAGGTTAATTGAGTTTGCAATTGTTGATTAAATGCACACTGATGCTTGTGTGTAAGAAGAGTGAAGCAAATGAAAAAAAAAAGGTTATGTTGCCTATTAATAATGGTATTTTAAAGTTTATTAAAACTGAAATCTAAAAATTTCAGGGAGGATTTTAATTTAATGTGTGAAGATAAAAGATTTTTAAAAGAACCAGGGAAGTGAAAGATCACTATGCAATTTAAGGCAGAAACTAGATAGAATTGTATAGATAGTTACCTCATTTTATACAACACTTCTTTCTGGTTCTCGAATCTGATTGACTGAGAGCCATGCAATATTCTCCCAGTATCAGCACTGGTACCATTTCACCATTTGTATCACGGTGAAATGGTACCAGTGCTGATACTGGGAGAATATGACGCCGACTGTCATGGCGGTCGAGCGAATCTACCATATTTTTTATAAATACTGTTATGTCACGAAATGTAGTTTTAATAGTTTTTTTTGGTCAGAATGTAGTTATTTAGACCTCAAATATAGAAACATAGCACCTATTTTACTATTTGTTTTGACGCTTTCGCAGATGTGAGCTCCAGGCCCTCAGCGACTGTTCAGCGTTCATGTACCCGCAGAGAACAGCTTCATCTCGGCCAGTCATTCAGGTATTTGCTGATGGCTCTTAAGTAGATAAAGGTTAAAAATATAATTAATTTGGGGTATATCAATTGGGCAGTCTTTGGTCTTATTAATCTATTACTTGTTCCAGAGCAAAACAAAAAATGAAAAGGGGAAAACTAAATTTCATAACTTTATATTTAGGCTATATTTAACTTAAATCCTGTACTGAAGCGCTACTTTTGTACGTTTGACTGAATTGTTTGCTTGTGTTTTTGTCTTTTATAATGGATATTGTTGTTAATTTAAATATTGTTAAATAAATATAATTTTATATAAATAATATGATGTATTTGGTATTGAGAAAGGGTCCATAAATAGCATCAGTGAAAGTTGCATTATTAGATAGCGGCAAAGAATCTCTTTATGAGTGAGTCAGAACAAGGAAGTTGTTTTAGTGCTGTGAGAACTTTTAAAAGGACAAAGACAAAGATGTTACATTCCTCTGCTGACATTTAAACTGATATTTTTATAATGGATATAATATTATGGACATCGACCTGAAGAATGAATGCTATATCAGATGCAGGTACTCGTTAAGCCAAATTCTCTCTCTCATAATACCATACTACTCTACTCGACATAATATAATAAGCTTTAATGAAGTGACTCAAATGTTAAACTGTCAGCCTGAAATTTAAAGGTGCCCTAGAATCAAAAATTGAATTTACCTTGGCATAGTTGAATAACAAGAGTTCAGTACATGGAAAAAACATACGTTGAGTTTCAAACTCGCTTCCTCCTTCTTATATAAATCTCATTTGTTTAAAAGACCTCTGGAAAACAGGCGAATCTCAACATAACATTACATAACAGTCGGGATCATTAATATGTATGACCCCAATATTTGCATATGCCAGCCCATGTTCAAGGCATTAGACAAGGGCAGCCAGTATTAACGTCTGGATCTGTGCACAGCTGAATCATCAGACTAGGTAAGCAAGCAAGAACAATAGCGAAAAATGGCAGATGGAGCAATAATAACTGACATGATCCATGATAACATGATATTTTTAGTGATATTTGTAAATTGTCTTTCTAAAAGTTTCGTTAGCATGTTGCTAATGTACTGTTAAATGTGGTTAAAGTTACCATCGTTTCTTACTGTATTCACAGAGACAAGAGCCATCGCTATTTTCATTTTTAAACACTTGCAGTCTGTATAATTCATAAACACAACTTCATTCTTTGTAAATCTCTCCAACAGTGTAGCATTAGCCTGTTAGCCACAGAACATATAGCCTCAAACTCATTCAGAATCAAATGTAAACATCAAAATAAATACTATAGTCACAGGAATCGATGCATGCATGCAGCATGAATGACGAACATCTTGTAAAGATCCATTTGAGGGTTATATTAGCTGTGTGAACTGTGTTTATGCACTTTATAACTGAACTTATAGTCGAGAGCTCAGGAGGGCAGGGAGTGAGAGATTTAAAGGGGCCGCAGCCTGAATCGGTGCATAGTTAATGATGCCCCAAAATAGGCAGTAAAAAAAAATAATAAAAAAAAATCTATGGGGTATTTTGAGCTGAAACTTCACAGACACATTCAGGGGACACCTTAGACTTATATTACATCTTTTGAAAAGACATTCTACGGCACCTTTAATCTATCTATCGTGCAGATCCATTATGCTGTTACACATGCGTTTTCTTTCTCAACTGTTTATGTTCACTTAAAACATGACTGTGTTTATGTGAATACTTGCCAAGACTGGCATTTTTACATTATTTTGTGTGTATTTGACTGCTTAAGTGCCATAAGCAGTGAAAAAGGACTCAATTTAGTACTGAGAGGCAGGTTTATGTGCGCACACTTTGGGTTTGAGCACAAAATCTGCAGGAATGAGAAAAATCATGCGCAATATGACCAATTCCATACCGAAATTCAAGCCTTGTAACACCAACAATATTCATCCAGAACAAATGAAGCGAGTGAGTGAGGGAAGGCTGGTCTGTGTGTCAACTCGCTGTTGGAGAGATGAGAGAGAGAGAGAAAGAGCAGCTGGTATCACGTATCAACGCTCAGTGCCCATTGAAAGCGCTACTGATGCTGTCCATGCGGTCATCACAGGCACTGATCTGTGGCAAAGTGGCCCCATATGCATGTGTTGTGACACATTCCTCCCATAACCATTATTTTATTTTTTTTATTATTTTTTTGACACAGTAGACCTTCAGTTGGCTCCGACCAGAAGGGATAGCCTTCATTGCCCTCATGCACTGATGAGCTTTGGGTGCCCAACACCCTGTCACCATTTTGTGGTTTGTCCCTCCTTGGACCACTGTTGGTAAATTCTCACCACTGTTGACCGGGAGCAACCAAATAAATAAAAAATAAAAACATCCAAATAAAATTTTAAACAGAATAAATAAAATAAAGCTTATTTGAAGGCCCTTTGTGGGAGTCCCACAGCTGTCAACTGTATTCCTCCTATAAAATGAAAGGAGAGACATACTGTACGTACAGTAACTAAAAAGTCTCCTGAGCTATGAACGGACACCCTCTGGGGAATAAAATACTCCTCTGGCACTTCTTAAACATTCTTTGTGGTGTATGGAATATTTACAGCAATGAAGAACTGGGTCATTGGCGTAAAACACTTCATTCACACCTGCGAAAAGTAACAATCTCATTTCAGTCCATCATCCATAAAGGCCAACTGAGTGTTCGTCATTTAATTGGCTAATGTTGAGCTTTAAATGCACTTTTCACTTTGTGAAAATGTAAAAATGGAAAGAAACTCATTATTACTTGAACCAGCTCCCTCACATTTCACCTTGTTAATCATTTTCCAGCAGTACCGCCTTACCAGGGTTCTTAGATCATTACTGTGTGCATCAATACCATCCCTCGCAGTTCCCTGAGGTTGCCTTTAAGTGGCTGTGCAGCTCGCTGCATTTTAAACACAAATCTCTTTTGCATACATGTCCTGAAAAACCTTTATAAGGTTATATTTACAAGTAAACATAATTTCATTATGCATGTTCACAGCAGTCTATAAAAACTGCTGTGCCAGCTGGACTGTAGAGCAAACCTCTGAAAACATCGTCTCACTCCTCCTAACCTTTTCTTATAGTGTGTGAACACCACAGTAAAGCATACTTTTACCCTGATTTATACCATGCTGCGACAAAGACAGATCTCTTCCAGGTGAACACTTAATGCAAATTTAAAACCACAGATGCCCAAAGCAACACAAAAGTTATGGCGGTGCAAAAACAGGGCCGTAAACAGAATCAACAGCCGCATCGTTCATAAATAATGCTGCTATTAACTCAAAACACCACTCGGTTTCAATTGTCCTGTGGGATGGACTCATATTTTCAGAGTAGCGTCATATTGTGCTGTAGGCAGATGAGTGAAAAATACAGAGAGTTCATACAGTGACTCAGAGACGTGAATCTTGAATGTATAAAAATTGCTAAATATCTGATCCAACTATAGCTTCACAAGAACTTTGGTGGGACTCAACTCAACAAAACATGAATTCATCACAGAAGTACTGTAGGCTTATGTTAGTTTATTTCTACAGTAAATTATACAAAAACAGTCATAAATACAAGATTTATAAGGATTGTTCACATAAAAATGAAAATTATCCCATGATTTACTCACCCTCAAGCCATCCTATCCTATCTTCTTTCAGACGAACACAATCAGAGTTTTATTAAAATATATATCCTGGCTCTTCCAAGCATTATAATGGTAGTGAAGGGGGAATGAGATTTTGAAGCCCAAAAAAAGTGCATTCATCCATCATAAAAGTAATCCATACAGCTCCAGGGGGTTAATAAAGTTCTTCTGAAGCAAAGCTATGGGTTTGTGTAAGAAAAATATCCATATTTAAAACTTTATAAACTATAATAACTAGCTTCCGGCAGACTTTGCTATTGTAAAGTATCAAATGTTATCTCCTTACCTCCTGTGTACTTCAATTAAAGTCTTTTTAGAGTGCAGACCTCCTTTGTATCCTTAATTGAAATATAGGTCATTGCACCTTATTAGCTGGGAGAGCGCGGTGAACGCTTTGATTAAAGTATCAAATGTTCAAATATGTAATCTTGATACTTTCAGATGAGGTTATTAGAGATGAAAATGTAATTTCACCATTAAAATGTGCAGTAAATATATAAATAACTATAAAATAAACTATAACTATAAAATAACTACTAAATAAACTATATAAATAAATACAAATTAGTCATGAAGGAGCCATCTGAAAAAAAACTCTGGTTTGAAACTGAGAGAAATTCTAACCATATTCCATACAGCAACAGATTAAGTGCTGCTCTTCCACAGTCAATCAACTTGAGAGTTATGGAGCACCGAGATCATTCAAAATCATGGAACACATCAGCCTCCATCAACCTGGATTCCAGAACTGTCAGCCGCAGGGACTGATGTTAGCTGGAAATTTGATGCACTGTTGACTTCTCTTATGTTTCCTTTCTCCTCCACTGATCTGAGACAAAGTTCTCAGTCCACATCTCAGGCAACAGATTCAGGTCTAAACGCACAACTGCTTTACTAACATGAAATCTTTCTTCTCCCCCTTCCCCCCCATCCCCAAACCATAAATATAAAATACATAAGATTTTTTGTTATGCTACTATAAGTCAAAACTCATTTTATATATATATATATCAATGTAAGGGATTTGTTTTGCCTGTTTTATTTTTATTTTTTCTGCCAGGCAAATATTTTATATATATATATATATATATATATATATATATATATATATATATATATATATACACACACACACACACACACACATATATATATATATATATATATACACACACACACACACACACACACATACTGGTTTTTGTGGTTTACGAGGACTTTGATGCTCAAACCAGTAGGATTGTGGTTTAGGGGGACACACCTTTCCCGATGCCCTACAGTGATGATAAAACTATCAAAAATTTTGTTTTGATCTGCAGATCACAAATCTGGCTTTAAAGTTTCTTTACACACAACAGAACGGAAAATATGACAACCTGATATATCAGTGGTATACAAGGACATTCCCGCCCATCCAAAAATGTTCCCGCCTATGACATAATTGTGATTTTTGGGTACAACCTGATTTATGAGGACACCTATTGTACAATACACAAAACATGTCATTTCTCTGGATTACAGGGACTAGTGTGTTTTACAGGTACATAACCACACACAACACACAAACCTGACGATATGGTGTATTACTAAGACTGAGGTGATTAATGAGTACCGGTTCCTCAATACAATACACACCTGACACACTCCAACATTACAGGGACCAGTGTGTTTAATGGTACATGACCACACACAACACACAAACCTGACGATATGGTGTATTACTAAGACTGAGGTGATTAATGAGTACCGGTTCCTCAATACAATACACAACTGACACACTCCAACATTACAGGGACCAGTGTGTTTAATGGTACATGACCACACACAACACACAAACCTGAAGATATGGTGTATTAGCAAGACTGAGGTGATTAATGAGTACCTGATCTTAAACACAATACACACCTGACACACTCCAACATTACAGGGACCAGCGTGTTTAATGGTACATGACCACACACAACACACAAACCTGACGATATGGTGTATTACTAAGACTGAGGTGATTAATGAGTACCTGATCTTAAACACAATACACAACTGACACACTCCAACATTACAGGGACCAGTGTGTATTAGAAGTACTTTAATTATGACTTAAAATAACAACATAAACATCGAGTTTTTCCGGTTTTAACCATGTAATACCATCATGGAATGGCATTTTAAGGGGAAAATGAAATCCACAACTAAAAAACTAGGTCAATAACTCATGGACAACTGTGTAATCTGTGTAATCAGAAAGCATACAGCAATATTACTGTTTTGACATATTGAAATGGCAACCATTCAAAACTTTGAAAAAATGTGAACAGAATTGTTGAGTCAAGTCACCTTTATTTATAAAGCGCTTTTTAAACTACATATTGTTTCAAAGCAGCCCTCATAACAGGAACACTGTTCAACAAAGATTGTTTGGGCTGTACAGCAGCTCTAGAAGAGTATCGTGTCATTGTTCAGCCAGAGTCAGTTCAGTGTTGATTCAATTACGTTGTAAAACTCATCAGTTATTAATTTAGTTCACTTCATCTATACAGCAGCAGCAGCTCTGGAGACAACAGTCATGTCATCGTCCAGCTCAGTTCAGTTCTCATACAATAGTGTCAATGCAGTCAGATCAATAATAATGTTGAATATTAAATTGTCATGTTTTTGTGACAAACTACTGCTTTAAAGAACAGTTAAACTTTAGAGATTTACAGAGTGAAGTCTTAGTATATTCATGCTCTAGAATGAAACTAACATAACCAACAACTAAAATAATAATCCTTATACAACAGCATCAAATGAGACACAATGCAACATCACTTATTTTGTGCTTTTCTTTTCAAGCTAATTCCTTGATTTCTTACAAAATCTCTTGTGTTTTGTCCACAATTTTCCTTTGGTCATATGTGCCTTAAAATGATCAATTACAGCTGTAACTTCAGCATCTGACCAGCAAACCTTTTGTCCTTTCCGTCTTGTCCTTTTCCTTTCCGTTTTTTAATTTCTGCCGAACTCTCATTCTCTGTACAGATACATACTTTATTAAGCTCCCACTCTATCAAAGCTCATGTACTTACAATGATGGTTGTACTCTAATTTAAACCTCAGGTACCTTGACAAACTCAGCAGTTTTCCAAATGGGCATCTTCTGAACATCTGCAAGAAATCAGTACATACTGATCAGGAAACTAAGATTTAACTCTCAAATACCTAGAACTTAAAACTGGTTATACACCTGATATCTAAAAATAAAATTTCAAGTGACACAAAATATTATTCTGGAGATTAAATGTTATTAGCCTGTTAAAGGGATAGTTCACCCAAAAATGAAAATGTGATGTTTATCTGCTTACCCCCAGTGCATCCAAGATGTAGGTGACTTTGTTTCTTCAGTCGAACACAAATGATGATTTTTAACTCCAACCGTTGCCGTCTGACAGCTGTATAATGGGTGTCAATGGAAACACAATTTATAAGAGTCAAAACATATACATAGACAAATTCAAATGAAACCCTGTGGCTCGTGACGGCACATTTATGTCCTAAGACACAAAAAGATCGGTTTGTGCGAGAAAACGAACAGTATTTATATAATTTTTGACCTCTAATACACCAGTGAGGTCTGATCACGGTCTAACAGCGGAAGTAATGTCTAGCACTCATTGAAGTATATGCTCGAGACATCACTGCTGTTGTCAGAGCGCAATCAGACCTCACTAACCGAGTGCTGAACGCAGTTGGACATGGTGTAGTAAAAAATTATATAAATACTGTTCGGTTTCTCACACAAACCGATAGTTTTGTGTCTTAGGACATCAATGTGTCGTCACGAGCCGCAGGGTTTAATATGGATTTGTCTGTGCATGTTTTTTGACTCTTATAAATTGTGTTTCCATTGACACCCATTATACAGCTGTCAGACAGCAATGGTTGGAGTTAAAAAATCATCATTTGTGTTCGACTGAAGAAACAAAGTCACCTACATCTTGGATGCCCTGGGGGTAAGCAGATAAACATCAAATTTTCATTTTTGGGTGAACTATCCCTTTAAACATCTCCAAGTGTTTTACCAACACAAAAATTATAAACTCATTTGTATCAACCAGATTTACAATGTTGGTGCAACCCTGATTCCAATAATATTCTTATAGAAAAGTTGCACTATATAAGTGCAAAAAATCTCTGTATATAATAACTGATTATTGCTCATTAATTATTACAATTAATGGCAAAAGGAATGTTTGGAAATATAAACTGATATTTCCTACTGACACACTACAGCAATAGATATAAATAACTGGCTTAAAACCATTTTTCTTTCGTGAAAATACAAATGTTAAGTTGAACTATAAATATATAATTGTATCTATGCATTGTATTTATGGCAATAATCTAAAATAATAATGGGTTAAAATAATAATAAACATAAACCTGTTATTTAACACATACCAGCATTACTGGAGACGCACCAGCATTCCTGAGAAACACTTTCATCAGGATCACTGGCATTAGGATCCATCATACTGATCTCATCTTGAAGAAAAACAGAATTTTAAAACACAAGAACATCTTCAGTTTAACCTGTTTTCAAAAGTAATTTATGAAACTTTATGCTGTTTAATAATAAATAAAAATAATAATAATAATAACTAATAGTTTTAGATGACTATTATTAGAATTATTGCCAAGACAGAAATATACTACTACTGTAAATGAAAAACTATTTTACAATACGACATTACAATACTTCTGTCTTCATTTCTTCGCTTAAGCTGTTTCAGTGAAAACAGGTTTATAAATGCATCTTATTACAAATCAGGTGAAATACTTGAAACAACTGGCCACACAAATTTTGTAAATAATGCGAATGTGAAATGTGTAACTGGTGCTCGTTGCGTTCCCAAATGCATGTTAAACTGCTGAGATAGAGTTCACTACATTCATTCCCTGTGAACTGAGACGTGGAAAACACAGAATCACAAGATGATCGAGTGAACAAAGTGTGATCTCCAAATTATCAGCTTTTGCAATTTGATAAGGGCACAAAGCCACATCGTGCTGTTGATTTTAGTTTGTTTGAAATGCTTTGCCAAAGCAATGAAACAAAACACAAAGACCAACATTTATCTTATTATGAGGTAGTGCTGGGCGGTATACGGGTTCATACCGAATACCGGTATTTATTTTTGTTATGATATGAATTTTGATGATACCGCAATACCTGTATGTTAACCTTAACCAATGTTCAGAATGTGGCGCAGCCCGTCACTGTTTGAGAGCGTCCCGTTTCACTGTTGCACTGTAGTGAGAGCACAGCTGAGATCGCATCACAGTAAGTCCGAAATCACCCCCTAAATCCTCATTCACTATTCCCTATGTTATCCACTTATATTATTCACTTGAAAGAATGAATGAAAACGAGTGAGTGAATTCGGACAGCCGTTGTGTGTGCATCGGCTGTACACTCATTGTGGTGCATTGTGGGATTGAATGAGTGCACTCAATAACATCCACTATGGTTTCGGACGCCACTACAAATGGCTGTCGCCTCAAATAATGCCCTATTTGAGGTTATAGGGGGCGATTTCGGATTCAGTCCTTGATTACAACTGAGAATTCAACCAGCAAGCGAGATCAAAAATTTAACTGCTTTCTGTGTTAAACTTACGTGTGTCATTTGTTCAGAGACTGTAGTGCTCTTAAATGTACTGAAAATATCCTTAGACAGTTTAAATGTTCTTCCGCGTTTCTCCCTATTTTTGGCAGTTTGTTGTTATATAGCGTTAGATTTTTAAAATGCTTAAAGTGCCCTCAACTCTTTTTTTTTTCTATCTCCATGGTCATATTTTAATATTCATGTGTCTGTAATGAATGTGTTGCAGGTCTGTGTTTTATTGGTTGTTGTCTCCCCACAGCATCATTTTGTGGGGTTTTGTAAACCTGTATTAACTCTAATGTAGAATTTTTCTACAATATTCACTCATCCTGACAGTAAAACAGGGCATTCTAGTCAATCTACTGCAGTATTTCCTCTCTCAATCAGTAGAAAATGTGGTTAACGCCCAGTCATATATATATATATATATATTATATATATACACACACAAACACCGTCATATACTGTGAAACCGATATAATTTTGAAAAATACTGTGATAATAAATTTTTGGTCATACCGCCCAGCACTATTATGAGGCATATAAAAATATTTTCAGCTCATTTGGTTCAAACGTTTTTTTTTAAACCTGTTTACACCTGGTCACTTCATGCATTTTCTCTGAATGGATTGCTATGCAATAATGAAAAGACCAGGTGTAAATGCCCTCCAAAACGCATTCGAGACAGATTTAAATCCGATCGCTCAAATCACTTTGGACGTTGTCTAAAACAATATATACATTTATACAATAATACATTTTACTCCTCCCAAAAATACTAAATAATAAACATGTGAGAATGTGTTATAGGCATGTTATAGAAAGATATGACAGCATTACTGCAGCATGCGTTGGCGCAGATGAACAGATGAGTATCTCTTCAGTAAGCTGACGTGCAAAATACCTCAAATGAAACTTAAAAAGTTGAAAACGCTCAACACACAATCATCTTCATTAAAAGATGTGAGAATAAATGATTTGACCAGTGCTGATGCTGCTCATGATCAATAAAATGGAGGTCATAGCGGTAGCTTTTAATGATGTGAATACTGTTAAATCTGCGTATAGCGCGGGAATTGAAGACAGATCGCTGTAGCGCCTCCGCTCAAGCGGCTCGTGAATCGATCATCTCTTCCTACTAGTTCATTTATAGCATCAAATAAACATGAATGAACAACAGAAGGAATGTTGTTTAAAACACAGAAAGACATCAGTACACCATTTTTCAAGTTCAAGTCCACCGAGGTTAATCTTAAACTCCTGACTGCTTTGTCGGACAAAATAGTGGATTTAGCGTTATAATTGGTTAGATTGTTTGTCAATCAAACTCCTGGCGAAGGGTCAATTAAACTAGTATACGTTCAGCTAATTGTCAGCCTCTTACATGTCTGCATCTCGAGAGATTGCAGAATTCAAGTGTCAAATGATGTTTTATAAACAAAGTTTGGGAGGAGCACATTCAAGCGGTCTAATTGGCTCGAGAGGAGGTATATATACACTGACTAGAGCCGATCTCACCTATAGTTTCCTCGACCGTTTTCTGCATCCCGTCGCCACCCCGTTTCTCACTCTCAGTGGAGATATGAGGAAGTACTATGGATTTGGGCTAAATTTTCAAACTCTGATCCCTCGACCGCCTTGAACAGGACGCCAAATACACTTATTACACTTGGTTTTTTACTCTATTCAATTATTTGTAAGTGTGAATTTGTGAAAACAACTGCTACAGGTAATTGGACTTTATTTATTTATTTATTATAGATTTTTGGCATTTTTTCATAAATTCAAATCTATAAATCCAAATATTTATTACATGTATGAAGAAAAGGTTCAGCACCCAAGGCTCTATCGCTATTGTCTCAATAGTGTTCAGTGTCTTTGGGCGGATTGGCATCAACAGCCATTAGGATTGTTTGTGATTTGGTCTTAGTGATTTAGGAGTCCTCTTGACTACTCCTAAGTTTTTACAGATTTGGGAGCTAGTTTTAGCACTAAAATGTTTTGTGAATATGGCCCCTGATTCTGTACAGACACATTTATGTGGCCAATCGTAAATGAAATTGTTTGAACAAATCAGTAAAAAACACATGAAATGACCAGGTGTTAACAGGCCCAAAGATTATGTGAAAAAGTTCTCACTAGACTAGCATTTTCTAAAAGGATGCAATGCTCTTTTTATTACCTTCTCCGTCTAACACCGTCTTGATTGTCCATTGATAACTGGTCCTTCTCAGGGCTCACCTGAAAGCAAGGTAAAGAAAGAAAAATAAACATTCTACTACAGACAAAGGATTCAGAGATGATCCAAATGAAGCAGTACAGATACTTAACACTGATTAACACTGATTGATCACTGTCAACTGAAAACATACAATGAAAACTATTTTACATTACAGGGTTTTTCCTGGGTCAGAAATGGTCTTTGGTGGTGGTGGATGAACACTGTATCCACAGTACAAAATACTGTAGCCATGTGAACTGTGAGCACAGTACTGTCAGTAAATCCACAATAAATGCGAAGAAAAAGTTTGGAATATCAACATGTCCTATTCATTCACAAATGAAATAATTAATTCTGTCAGGACAGATGACAAAAGAAAGAGCTTAGAACCATTTTATATTTAAATATCTGTACATTTAAAAGTAAAAAGTCACTGAGTGGCCAGTTTGAACAAATGAACAAAGTAATACATTACATTGCAAAAGTGGGAGGTCTATTATTTTTTACATTTACACTCCAATACTTAATAAAAAGATAATTTGACACACAGCATCAAGATTATTTTGATCCACCCATTGCTATGGTTATCAGCATCAATTGGATTTTATCGCACATATAAATACATTTGTCAATCCAGAAACTATGCAATGTGTAGTTAGCAGCATAAACAAATGTGTTATATAGGCCTACAGAAAGCAAAGATCGCTGCCATATTAGCCACTGAAGCTATCAATTACAACACGAGAAACACAAAGCTGCACTTCTGCAGAAACGTCCGTTATAATAAATGAAGTTGTGTGTGTGTGTCTGTCTACGTTGTGCAATTTATCTCTTATTGGCATTGTGTCAATACTTTGTTGGTTATAATGAAAGGATTCAACATGCAGCACTCGCGCTAAGCAAAAACTCATACAGACTAACAAACGCATCCGATTGGCTATTGTGTTCACATGCTCAACACAAATGTCTTCAGGTATGATGGTACATTTTAAACCACTCAGTATTAATAGTGATCAAACTAATGCGTTATAGTAGTGACCTACACATTTAAAACAGTAACATAAGTTAACGTTAGAATCATGCATATAGTTAAAACTCTATAAATATACTGCCATAACCAATCAGGGATTCATGATATATCAGCCACCATATCTTACTGGCCGATAAATGCTCATTTTAATGTTATCATTCTCAGTCCGAACTAGGCCGATATTTTAACACTGATAAATAATGGATTATATGATGTGCATTGTTCTCCATGATAGTATTGAACTGCTTGAAGGAAGATACAGTTAAGGTGAATCACAAATCTGTGAAATCAGAGCGTTGTTACACGAAGAGCACATCTGCGGAGTTACACCTTTATGACTAGCACAGTCAGTTTGCTTGTGCATTCGCAGCCTTTTGTGGAATTATAAGTTGTATTTTTTATTTTGTGTATATATATCTGATTAAACTCATATAGGATGCATTTGGTTGAGTTAATGAACGCTCAGTAAAGCGCTTCATTGTAGGCCTACCGGTGATCATCTCAAACAGCAATGGATAACGTTAATAACTATGGCTGGGACTGTCATATATACATAACATTATAATGAGAACACGACTGTAATAAAATGCTGTGAATTATTTTGGATTAGTTGCCGTTTTTTAGTGTGTTGTTGTGGGGAGCGTATCCAGAACAGGAGTTCACACTTTGTGACTTAATTCATGTACATCTGTGCATGATTTTGTGCAGGTATAAGTTGTAATTTTTTTTTGTATAAATATCTACTTTATCATATATAAGTTGCATCCCGTTGAGCTAAAACCATCTAACAAAGCGCTTTGGTTTATGGGTGTTCATTCAGCTCTTCAGGTTCATGCTAAGACAGTGTTATTTGAAACAGTAATGCTAAAGATGTTTAATAAAGATGTTTATATACACTTTTTTTTTTTCAAAAACATTACAACTTGTATTGTTCTTATTTTCATCAACAATATGGTTTGAGTAAAATCATTTCCCAACAGGCTTTCATTTTATTCATCCATAGCACATGTATTGTGTTTCTTTTTATGTAGCCTAAGTAATGTTGACCAATAACTTGTTTGCATTTTTATTTAATTTTATTTATTATTATTATTAGTAGTAGTAGTAGTAGTAGTAGTGAGGCAATATATATATATTTTTTGCAACTTTACAATAAGGTCTCATTTGTTATTGTATTAACTAACATGAATCAACTGAGCAAAACCCTTGTAAATGTGAGTTAATAATGCACTGTGAACTAACATGAACACGCATATTTTAGGTTAACAGATAAAACACTGGATCCTAAAATGTCTTGGGAAATGTTGAGATTAACCTTAGCTAAGATTAATAAAACTTCTACAGGATTTGTTCATTCATTGTTAGCTCATGTTAACTAATACTAACAATAAACTTTACTGTAAAGTGTTGACACTTTTTTTAAATAAAGAAAATTGGCCATATGAATGTACACTACCATTCAAAAGTTTGGGGTCAGTAAGATTTTTTTAATGTTTTAAAAGAAGTATCTTCTGCTCACCTAGCCTGCATTTATTTGATTAAAAATACAAACAAAACAGTAATATTGTGAAATATTATTCCAAATTAAAACAGCTGTTTTCTATGTCAATATACAGTAAAGTGTAATTTATTCCTGTGATCAAAGCTGAATTTTTAGCATCATTACTTCAGTCTTCAGTGTCACATGATCCTTCAGAAATCATTCTAATATGATGATTTGCTGCTCAAGAAACATTTATGATTATTATCAATGTTGAAAACACGTATTTACATTTTTATTTAATGATGCTATGATGAATAGAAAGTTCAAAAGAACAGCATTTGTCTGAAATCTAAATCTTTTGTAACATTAAACACTACCGTTCAAAAGTTTGGGGTCAGTAAGAATTTTAATTTTATTTTTTGGGGGATAGAAATAAAATTAATCAATACTTTTATTCATCAAGGATGAGTTAAACTGATCAAAAGTGGCAGTAAAGACAATTATAATGTTAGAAAATATTCTATTTTAAATAAATGCTGTTCTTTTGAACTTTCTATTCATCGAAGAATTTTGAAAAAAAATTGTACACAACTGTTTTCAACATTGATAATAATAATAAATGTTTCTTGAGCATCACATCATCATATTAGATTGATTTCTGAAGGATCATGTGTCACTGAAGACTGGAGTAATGATGCTGAAAATTCAGCTTTGATCACAGGAATAAATTACACTTTACTGTATACTGACATAGAAAACAGCTGTTTTAAATTGGAATAATATTTCACAATATTACTGTTTTGTTTGTATTTCTAATCAAATAAATGCAGGCTTGGTGAGCAGAAGATACTTCTTTTAAAACATTAAAAATTCTTACTGACCCCAAACTTTTGAACGGTAGTGTCAAAATAATTGTAAAAGTAAAGGAATCTTATACTGGTTCAAACTAGACTGCTGTACTGTATATGTTTGATTTATGCTGAAGTGTTTGGGACACTGTCTATTGTTTTTGTAATCAGGCTCTCAAAGTATATTAGAATTTGGATTTAGATTTATCTGCACATGCCTATTTGATTTCCAAAAAGAAAAACAATACCTTCTGTACATCTCTGACTTCTGACTGGGACAGAGTGTTCATTTTGAGAGCAGAGGGTCCAACCTTACTGAGAGTCTGCAAACATCAAATTAGACATAAACACTGGTCTGAATATGTTAACAGCCTAGATCTCACAAGTGTCTCTGCTACATTTGCTCATTCTCTTACAGCACAACTCTCACTTACCTGGTGTAGGCCCACAGTAAGAGCAGCACAATCGTCACTGATGACAGCGGGGTCTCACGGCTTATCTGAAAATAAGAAATAAAGCTTTATATACAATCACTTCAACTAAGAGTTACAAACCTTCAGTATATATGAAATATATCAAAGGGATAATGTACAGTCAGACAGTGATTAATGCAAATTAAACATGGACAGGATGATCAGTGTCCCCCATTCACAGCTTCCGATCAATAAATATGTGCACATGAAATATTGGTTTGAGATCATATACAAGATCACAAAATAGATCCATTTCAAATCAATATTTCAATATTTAAAAACCCATGGTAATGTTCATTACATTATGTGTGTGTGTTCATCACAGTATGTCAGGTTGTGTGTAGCTTTACAACTGTTTTATGAGGACACGTGTTTTATGAGGACATCATGAGAACATGTTCTTCATGTTTGACTTGACTGAAGAATCTCAGTGTGTTGTTAGATTGACACAAGCCTGGTCTATGAGGACACTAGTTTTACCGGGACACTGATAACTAGATACATTTGGATGGCGCCCTGAGTTCAGGGTTAGGGTTAGGTTAGGGGTATGATAGTGGTGAAACGAGGTGTGCTAGTTGTACAGTAAGTGATCATGACTCACTTTTCACACACACAATCATAATTCAGTGACTGATAACTGTGGCAAACAATCTGCTTCTTAGAAACACTGAAATCTGTTCTATTCTTTAAAAGGTGCTAAAGAGGATCTTTTCGTCGACTGAGAAACGAAAGACTGTTAGTGAGTTTTTGAAATGAGCGCATGCGTAAGAACAACCCCCCCTCCTTCACAGCTCATTTCGAGGGAACGCCTCCCAAAACTCGTGCACAAGTGTAGGAACACGAGTGTTTACCACCGGCATTCGCTGTGTCGTGTTAGTGGATTCATTATGTCGGACTCACCGCAGGTAACTCATAATCTGCAGTTGTTACTCCTGTCTCCTGACAAAAACATTGCATGCAGCGCCTGTGGAGTGTGGAAAGTTATTGGAGAGTCTTTCACAAGGAACGTCACGGCAGTGATTGACAAGCCAGAGGGCCAATCGTTTACGCGATTGGCTGATGTTTTTAAGGCCCTACCTCGTGCACAGATGTTGTATATATATTGTATAATATTATTACTTTCAGTGCACCTAATAAATAGTGTTTTATCAGTTAGTAAACACAGTTTCAAGTAATATTGCAAAAATGTATAAAACAAAACATCCTCTTTAGCACCTTTAAGGACTAACTCAATTATTACTTTACTTTATTTGATACCTTTATTGTTGCTGTATCTTATTCTTCTGAATCTGATTCTTCTCAGTTACCATCTGAAAATAAGAAAGAAAAGCAAATAAAAATCTAATCAAAATAAAGAAAAAAAATTATTCATTGCAGTATTACTCATTGAAAGTCAATTTCAACTGAGGGTGCTTCTTTTTACCTACTCAATATCTAATCTAACAAACACAATGATGAGTTTTCAATATTGACATCTGCTACAGTGAGCTGTGAATTATGGGTTATCAGTAACGATCCCAATCTTCCATATGGGTGCACCCCAGAGTCCCGGTAAAACTAGTGTCCTCATAGACCAGGCTTCTGTCAATCTAACAACACACTGAGATTCTTCAGTCAAGTCAAACATGAAGAACATGTTCTCATGATGTCCTCATAAAACACGTGTCCTCATAAAACAGGTGTAAAGCTACACACAACCTCACATACTGCCATGAACACGCATGTAATGTGATGCATATTAGGGCTGCACGATATATCGCATGCGATTGTCACGCGCATTTCGTCAGTAAAGCCGGTTCCCTGATTACCGCTAAATCGCCATCACCTGCTTTCTAATGGAGCGGCATTTAATAGACAGAGCCGTAGTTCACTGACAAGCTACGCAATATCGCGTTCATATCGCAGATGAATCGCCTTCGATAATGAACGCGATTTTCAGTGATCTACGGCTCTGTCTATTAAATGCCGCTCCATTTGAAAGCAGCTGATGGCGATTTAGCAGTAATCAGGGAACCGGCTTTACTGACGAAATGCGCGTGACAATCACATGCGATATATCGTGCAGCCCTAATGCATATATAAAGCCATGTAGGGCTGCACAATATATAGTTTTGTCACTGATACCTATCTGTGGGTGTGACATTGCAGTATAAATTAAGTCAAGTAGGCTATAGGGATCATAGTTGATCTGCGATCCATACGGACTACGGCTGCACGATGTATGGTTTTAGCATTGTATCCCGATGTGTGCATCCACAAAAGTCACATCACAGGATGTGCAATGTCAAGGGTAGGGATCGTAGTTGATCCGAACGGTCCAGCTGCCCCCCGGTTAAGAGCGCATGTGATTCACGTATTAACTGCAAAGTTTAACCATCATAGAGTGAAAGCTTATCATTTGCTTGTGTTTTTAAGTCCTGTCAATTTAAACATCAAACACAATATGAACTTGCACAGAGTTCAGTTCTCTTTCTCTTATCTTTGAGCTTGAACAAACACTCTCAGCGAAAACAGTCAGTTCTGTATTGTAAACAATTAAGAAAACGGATGCATATAATATTGGACCCATACATGCTTTCCTCAATGTGTGTATCTCAATACAGTTAGATTAACCTGAAAAACATAAAGCACTGCTTATTTTAATTTGTATCTTATTTTTATTGTGTTTATCTAAGCTTGTAATTCGTTTATTATTCTCTAAGCAGATGCACTACCCTACAAAATTATCCCAATCATCCTAGAATGATTAATTATTTTCAAATAGAGCTATTCAATTCATCTGGTGGAATTGTTTTCATATCGCAATATATAAATTGCAGAAAAACTAAATATTGCAATGTCAGTTTTTCTGCAATATTGTGCAGCCCTATTACCCTGAGTAACATTTAACCTTTAATAATAAAACAAGTAAAATCATGACTGTAAATAACATATAATATACCTGACACAGGTGAAATCACTGATGAATCTTTGTGAATACTGTATCTTCCTCCAGAGATTGGGCTTTCTCCATCACTGTTTCACTTCAGCATGATCTGATGTGTCTTCTGTCATCTTCTGTTTTTAGTATAAACATCAAAAGATAAATTATAGTAAACAGCAAGTTATTTTCATACTTTATTGTATGATATTTAAGAATTATATATAATTGAGGATCAATATTCCTTCATAAATTTTTACAATTGATAAATTATAGACAATAATACTGACAGTATTAATTTGACTGAATAAGACTGACAGTTCTGATACATCTTATCATAGCCAGTAAATCTTTGTTTCTTAATGTCTTTAAATCAAGCAGAACTGTAGTAATATTTACAGTAGGCTGGTATGTGAGGATACTGTACTGGGTGAAATGCCGACTGTAGTCATGACAACGCCTTATTATGATGGCTTGGCTAGGTTATTGCATGCGATCAGAAAATGATGCAGTTACAATTATAGTTAAATCGAAAACCAGTTTAAAATGACAAGCATCGCTGATTCCCTCATGACAGTCTTTAAACACAATCACAATCTCGCTAGCGCCGTTAGCATCGCGAGCTAGCTGCTTTATAACTGTAAAACGAGCTGCAAAGAGCATACAAAACATGAACAAACAAGCCAAACGGACCCACAAGCATTTAAAAAGCAGAAGAACTTACCTTTAAAATAACAGTAGCCTCCATCAGGTGCTCAGATGTCTTCTCAGGTGCAGCTTCTATCCGGGCCAAACAGGAAATGAACGCGAAAACTCTTATTATAAACCATACTTAATATAATATACGCGGGATTAAAATAATAATAATAAATATATGTGATGTGAGCGCACGAGTTAATGTGTGGTTGTGTTTACATGAATAGCATATGCTAACGAGCTAAATAAACTGTATAAATACTGAGTAAACAGCGTTCAAGTTACTTTTATACTTTATTACATGACATTTAAGGGATATTTTTAATCGAGGATCACTATTTATTCATATATTTAATTCACAAATGAAAAATTATAGGCAATAACACTTAAATAATTAGTATTTTGCATTAACTCGCTTGTTATACACACCTATGCTGAAGCTGAAGCTGAATGAGGCTCCGCCCACCGGCGCCATCTTGTCTCGCTTGTTGTTCATTGCGTATGCAACCAATAGGGGCTGCGGAATTAGGCTCCGCCCGTCGGCGCCATCTTGTTTTCGTGATTTCCCGCCTACCAGTACCGATCTGACCAATCACAGGCCTCAATACTTACACTTGTGTGAAAAATGCAAATTTTCGATGACGCTGGTACAGTACCAGGACCCGGCTGCAGGGGCGCACTCTCGTACACAGAGGATACACAGTGTATGGTATAAAATCAGGTTTTTGTGGTATATAAGGACATGCCGCGAAAATTGGAGAGGGTGCTTCTGGGACATAGAGAAAGGCATCTACATTGCCGGAATTACAAGGACATGGCCTGTGTCCTCATAAACCCAAATGTCCCCGTAATGCTGGTGCGTATTCAGGTCAAAAGTCCTCGTAAACCACAAAAACCAACACACATATATTATAATATTATAATACATGTATTTTACCTACATACTAATATATACTTAATAATAATAATAGTATAAGTAATATAACATTGTATTATAATCCATTTTGAAAACAATTGGGGGAAAAAAATATTTTACGATCTTTTTTGTTATTATTATGATTATTTATTACTATTACTATTGTGTTATTATTGTTAGCTGCATTCTATTATTTGCATTTGCCATAGTTTTCCCAATCCAAACCGACTTGTGACTCATGTGGGGTGCAACCCACCAGCTACCAGCTGAGAACCACTGCTACACTTGTCAGTTCACGCTTACTTTCATGTCCCCTAACAAGTCGGCATACCCCGCCAACATGATTCACCGTTTCTTCATAACAATGGTGAACACTTCCTCAAAGAGTATGCCATCTTAATTACTCCAGGAATTGACAGCCACCTGTCAGACGAGAAAACTGACGTGAACTATGAGTCAAAGACTATTATTACATATCTTTCATCCCTCGCCATTTCCACCCGACCGCACTAGAGACATTTAATCGTCTTCTTTTTAGCAGCTCGAGGCAGCCCATCTGAGCGACTGTAGGGATGTTTTAATGAGCTTATCTGAGTCAGGAGGCAGATGGCGTTAAGATGCTTGATGCTTTACGGGAAAAGGCCTCGCTAAAGGATGGAAGTGCCGTGTCTTGCAGGAGATGAGGCAAAAAGGTGAGTCATTAGTAGGGTCCCATCCAATCAGGTTTTTCTGTTCCCCGGAGTTTAGAATTACAGATAACGGAGAGAGAGGTAAACAGGTTGTCTGGCCTACCGCAGGTTCAGAGGGCTAAAAAGTAGCGAGGATTCGCATCCGCCGCGTGAACAAGCTACGAGCCCATTAGCTCAGCTGTGCCGGATAGAGGTGATGCATCTCACAGGCGGTGAGGTGTACATTAAATATAGCCGAGGTCACAGCTCATTCAACCTCTGAAAGCTGCCGCATCTGTTTTGGGGATTAATAGAGTTCAGACCTGAGGACTGTAGCGAGGTTGTTTAGTACACTGAAAAGAAAGACTTCAGGTGTAAATGAGGCTCCATGATGACAGATGATTAATGACTATAGAAAATCGAACATTACGAAAAAGTAATGATCTAGTGCATGTGCTCTAATATGTTCACGGTGCTCATACAGGCAATGTGAGTTTGAATTTATTTGCCTTGGTCCCTCATCATTACTGCACTCTCTTTACTGTATCTGTATCCATCATAAAAATGAAAAAAAAGGCCAAAAACAGGGTACTCTAATGAGCATGAACACTGCAGGACACACAAATGCTTTGTGATACTCTACATGATCTGCAGAGGACAAGCTGCTCTGAAGGACAAACAAGAAGAAAGACAAAGGTGGTGAAGGACATGCTGTCTTGCACAAGACAGAAAAGCCACGTTTCCACCAAAATGACCCGGAACAATTTGTCCCAGGAACTTTTTCCCTCAGACCTGTTGATATGTGCATTTCCATCACGGTCTAAAGTACCGTGCAAATTAGTCCGGTGACGTGGGACTGTGCGCTATTGTCCGGTTCCTGCTGGATTTCGTCCTCATATAAGCTTAATAAAGCCTGAACCTCGTCGTCGGTCCATCAGTCGTATTTTTTAAACTCTACTGTTGATTTGAATAGCACACAACTCTTACTGCATACACCGCAACAGGCTTTTAAAAATGGTGGTTGAAATAAAATGCTGTGTGGAGTCAACCAATTAGCATGTTCAGCACACAAGTCCCACCCCCGAAAGTTCCTGAACTTTGAAAAAGTACTACCTCGTGAACAGGGGGAAATTTTAAACCGGAACCAAAGTCCCTTTCAAGGAAAGTCTTTTCACTCAGCGGCCATATTTGTAACACCTCCGGACAACTATTTCAGGCATCCAAGACCAAGTCCTAGGAATCCTGCTTGGTGAACTCACAATTATATAACATATTTCAAATCAGCAACAAAATCTGACATGAACTGTCCCATAAATGTTGTTTCTTATGCTCAGATAGCATTTTTAAAAAAAACTTATTTTTCAGGCTAGACAAGCCAATGTGCATGTGCAGTCCTAAGCATGAGTCTCAGGTTTCTTTGGAAACCGGAGCTTCTTCGGCAGATGTAGTGATGCAATGACTTTATCAATCAGCGATTGGTTCTTTTACTTAGAAGGCAGGATGCATTCCGTCATATTGTGCATTGCAGTTTTTACCATTCATAACTAATAGGAGTGAACCGTCTTTCTGTATCTATAGTCTTTGCCGGACCTTTATTTAGACCCTGGTCCCTGCGGTCGAAACACACAGAGTACTAGGGCTGGGCGATATATCGCATGCGATTGTCACGCGCATTTTGTCAGTAAAGCCGGTTCCCTGATTGCCGCTAAATCGCCATCACCTGCTTTCAAATGGAGCGGCATTTAATAGACAGAGCCGTAAATCACTGATAAGCCACGCAATATCGCACTCATATCGCAGATGTATCGCCTTCGATAATGAACGCGATATTGCGTGGCTTATCAGTGATCTACGGCTCTGTCTATTAAATGCCGCTCCAGGTCGCAGGTGAAATCGCAGGTGATGGCGATTTAGCGGCAATCAGGGAACCGGCTTTACTGACGAAATGCGCGTGACAAAAGCATTCGATATATTGCCCAGCCCTACAGAGTACCACCCCAAAGTCTCTAGTTCCTGGGGAAAGTTCCTGCAGTGGAAACGCGGCTAAAAAGGAAAAAGTGACAATGGTATGTGTGGTTCAGGTAAGCCCTACGTTTTGGGGACAAATATGGCTATATCCGAAATCCTTGCTTTGTGTGACAGTTTTTGGTCCCCATGAGGAAAACAGCTTATAAATCATAATAAGTAATGTCTTTGGAAAATGTAAAAATGCAGAAAGTTATCTGTGATGAGTAGGTTTAGGTGATAGAATATACAGTTTGTACGGTATAAAAATCATATGGAATGTCCCTGTAACACATGGAAGCCCAACGTGTGTGTGTGTGCGTGTGTGTGTGTCAAAGCAACAGGCTCAAATCTGAGTGTAGCCACCTAGTGGAGATAGCAATTAGTGCAGCTAACTTTTGCCTGACAGAAAAAAGAAAACAGGCAGAACAAATCCCTTACACTGACATATATAAAATGAGTTTTGACTTACAGTAACTTCTCATCAGAACACCTTAGCAAGTGCATATTACAAATCCCCTGTCAGAGCACCTTAGAAACAACAGTTTTATTGGATTATTGTTAACAAAAACTATTAAAACAAACACCAAAATGTCAAATACCATTCACATAATTTTCACATGTTTATTAATGACATGATAGGTGACATGAAAGAAAAGAAATTTCAAATCCAGGTGTATGCTGGTGTCAAAGTTCACCATTGCTCCACAGCTCTGTGTGTTCTAGAGTCATCTTAGGTTGAATTAGTGAGACTTTTATCCATTATGTAGTAGCAAAATATGAAATCATCATCAATTATGCAGAACATACAGTCCCTTCAGTGTGTGATTTGAATTCCAATGTGACTCGGTTCTTTGCCTGTGGCTCTGAATGCTGACATGTTTGCAGACGGGTTTAGCCATCTAGGTCTGCAGCATTTCATGAAAGTGGTTTAATTCACATGAACAAAGGAGGATGTGTGCAGGCTTCTGTCTCTCTCTCTCTCTCTCTCTCTCTCTCTCTGTCTCTCTCTCTCTCTCTCTCTCTCTTTGTGCGTGTGCGTGTGTGTGTGTGTGTGTGTGTGTGTGTGTGTGTGTGTGTGTGTGTGTGTGTGCTTTTGTTTATATTACATTGTGGGGACCAAATGTCCCCATGATGTAATATAAACCTGAGTTCACCTACATCGTGGGGACCAGCCAGCGGTCCCCACAATGTAAATGGGTTTATAAATCATATAGAATGAGTTTTTGTGAAAAAGTAAAAGTTTGCACAGTTTCCTGTGAGGGTTAGGTTTAGGGGTAGGGGCAGGGTAGGGGGATAGAATGTACAGTTTGTTCAGTGTAAAATGCATTGAAGTCTATGGAAAGTCCCCACAATTCACAAAAACAAACATGTGTGTGTGTGTGTGTGTGTGTGTGTGTGTGTGTGTGTGTGTGTGTGTGTACTGTATGCATCAACACTCCCACCAACTGGAGAGCAGATGAAAATAATTTGCTTCTTGGACTCAGACTCCCCTTTATATCTTATTGAGTATAATGGTTATTATAGAGTATATCTTACCGAGTAAATTTTGACATTATGCATGTCTATGAGATAACTGGTATAATGAAGTTAATTCTGTTGCATCTAGTAGATCAATAGTTTAGAAGTAAATACAGACGAAAAGATTTAGTACTTTCTATTCTAAATACGTTGAAAATATTAAGCAACTTCTACATGTGTGCTCAATTCAGGCATGCAACTTAAGTAAATATTAATAAATATTATTTGTTATTTTTCTTCAAGTATGAGTCCTCAAGTAAAAATGTTTATTCACTGATTTGAGTAAGGTATAAAATTAAGCACAATCTACTTAACTTTATGATACAGGTGTTCCCAGCATGGCAGGACATGAATAATTAATAAGGTCGCATGATTTCACAGTTTGACAGTTTTCATTTCACTGATGTTGATTTTGTCACTTTTAGTAACCTGTTGGTTTTATGACGTCTGGAGTTCATTTTCTATGTAAATTTATGTGTTTCTATTTAAAAAGGTCTGTGCGTCTTGTTTATGTTGTCTCATAGATTATACAACATACAATCAATTCTTCATATAACTGGGCTTTTAGAAATGTGCCACCATAACTGTTCAAAAATCATATAAATATCATTTATTTCAATGTTACCAAGTTAAGTGCCATGGCATCAGATTGGGGAGTAAATGTTTATACTGTACACTGTCAGCAGTCTATAATTAGATTCTAATCACTAACAATATAATGTTGCGAAGTTTTTGCTCAATTTCACAACATTTTTAAAAATGTACTTTCCAAGGAAATCACAGTATATCAGATTTATTTTTCAGAGCAATGTTGGTGATTTTAAAACCCCTAACCCCAAGTATTCAACTTTAATGGGTACATGCAGTGATTTCACTGAGGAAAAAAAAAAAAAAGATTTTCTTGACTCATTTTAAAGTACAAATATCTAAACATTCTTAAATCAAGGTACATTTAATTGAGAAGCAAAATTACTTAAGCTATTAAGTCTTGTTTTCTGAAAAGAATTACCCAAATTAAGTGAGTTTATGTTTAAAACAAGAAAAACAAAACTTGGATAAGAAAAACTCAACAACAAAAAAATAAATAAATCAAAAGTAAATAAATAAAAATCAAAATGGAAATGAGTTTTATTTTTCTTACAACATTGGAAGATATTTATTGAAGCTGTTTTATTGCATTATTATTGAAAGAAAGAGAGAAAGCTTTTTACCTCACAATTCTGACTTTTTTCCTCAAAATTGTGAGTTTATCTCTCACAATTCTGACTTTATATCTAATAATTGTGAGGGGAAAAAAGTAAGAACTGTGAGGTATAAACTTATTTTTTGTTCCAAATGCGAAAACAAACTTCCATAGATATTTGTTATTGTTTTAAGTCATGTAATTTCTATTTTTTCTTTCTCTTTCTTTCTTTCTCTCTTTCTTTCTTTCTTTCTTTCTTTCTTTCTTTCTTTCTTTCTTTCTTTCTTTCTTTCTTTCTTTCTTTCTTTCTCTTTCTTTCTTTCTTTCTTTCTTTCTTTTTTTCTCTTTCATTCTTCCTTTCTCTTTCTTTCTTTCTTTCTTTCTTTTTAAGAAAACAAGACTTAATATCTTATGTAATTTTGCTTCTAAATGTATATTGATTTAAGAGTCTTTAGATATTTTACAGGAAAAACACTTGCACAAAACTTTTGCCTATGGTTTTTGCCTACAAAAATACCACTGCAACTAACTACAGTCAACATTTGAAGTAGATCAAAAAAAGTTAATAAACGTTGTCCTAAGACAAGAACGGGTATTGCATTTGGGTTTTAGAACAACTTTGATGAAAGATTTTGATCCACTTCAAATGCTGACTAGTGTAATATACATTTCAAACATTATTAAAGACAAGTAAAGAGTCATAAGAAAAAATAAAAAAATAGCAGTAACACATATAAATACAACTGAACAAAGCTCAGGTACCGAAACTGAAATCAAATGTGAAATATGACTGCATAGTTTTCTTTTCTCATTTGCATCTTCTTGTGCTTGAATGGTTTAAAATCACATTAAAATGTGAACACTTGTTAAGCAAAATCAAAATGCACTTGTCTTATTGAATTCTCGATACCCAACCCACAGTGTTCTCAAATCATGTGTCTTAGTGAGTAGATATTTCTTTATAAGATACTCAATTATTGCCTATAGCGTACATTAAAATGGGCAATAAACAAATAAGTAACAGACACCAGAATATCCAGAAGATACAAAATAAAGTTCTCAACCCAGAAAAAAACATCCTAGCATCATAATAGTGAACACAAGTAACCATCTCTTAAAACGTTTTTTTCTTAGGAAGATTTTTCTTAAGATTTTCATAGGAGCACGCACATATACTTCTTAAAAAAAGAATGTATTTAAAATAATTACAGTTGGCCAAAAAAAAAAAAAAACCTGCAACTCCGTTTATCTTTTGTTTGAGGCCTGACTCATGACATTCTACTAAAGCCTGTATTATCTATTAGGTTTTCAGCTGCGTTTTCTTGTTTCATATGTGCTTTGTTGCATTCTGTCCTTGGAGAAAAAAAACTAGAGACAATCGAAGCTGCCAGGTTTTACCATGTTGTTACAGCAATCGTGTTTTTAGCAGATATTGTTGTTTTCAGTCCTTGGGGATGCAAGCATATTCCACTGCCGGCTGAGAGAGCTCCATTTCAAAGTCCTCAGCTTCGCTTCAAGCACTTTTGTATGGAAATTGGACAGTATTTTCCCATCTAAAACCACGGGTCACTGCCTGCCTCCTCACTTATGAGAAGACATGGCCATGAAAGGAGATACTGCATGAGAGTTTGTGAAGTATTTCAAAGAACCAACTAGTGCACTATCAAATGGAAATCTGAGATATTTGCAGGACAAAATGAAAATGATTGATGTTGTTCAGTCATCTTTTATTAATAACTCAGATCTATCATGTTCTTTGCGTTTGTTGTCAAAAACTAAATGCTAGTCATGTCATACAGGTTCAAACACTTCTATTCTTCCTGTTCTAGTTTCAAGAAAGTGAAGCTTTTTATTAGTTTCAGTAGAAACGCTGACATGTTGGCACATCTGCTTTGAAAATGAAGCGGTATTCTAAAGAACAAGCCAGCGGATGAGTGTGTAACTATGAACAGTATTCAGTCAGAGAACTGTGAGTCAGACATCGCCTATATTCCTTATACAAATCACATCAACAAGTTTGACACTGTCTTTATTGCCAATATGAGCTTTGAAACAAACCTGAAGTTGGTTGAAAGTTGATTGAAAAAGTATCCCCAGTGTCATAAATCAAAGACTGCAGAGTACTTTGTATGCTTTTTCTTTGTCTCAGTCTCAGACGGGACGCCCACTGTCTGTTTGCTGACCGTCTTATGCATGTTGCACACAATACTGGTAAGCAGTTTTTCAATCAGGCAAGTTAGGATTGGCTAACTTTATGCAATTTCCATACAATCCATGCAAGGACAGTAACGGTACAGATATAGTTCTAAAAATTAAAATGTTAAAATGCATTAAAATGCTAAAAATGTTAAAGAATGGCAGAGTCCACACCACAACTATAACGATAATGGCACAGAGAAACGCTATTGTTTGAATCACTTTCAAAACATTTTTTTTCAGCTGATGAATGATTAAAGAACATTGACAGCCATCAGAATCCATCCTGCTTTTAAGAGCTCGAGCATTTATAGTGGTAAAACTGCAGCACAAACAATCAGAATAGGATTTAGGAAGAAATCATGTTCATGGATGCGATTATTAACGTTACTGTAGTATGAAGCAGAGCAGGGTCAAGTGTTGTGGAGCTGAACGAGGAGCTGGAGCGATTGATCAACACATGCCTCACGAGCAGTGGGACTTTTATTATGACACAGTCGCCGGCGCTGCTTCCGCTTTTCCGGTCATGAGTATGAGGTAACGCAGCTCTGTTTATCATATTAGACATTTGAGTGCATTGAAAATGTTACTCTGTGCGTTCGCTCGGCGACTGCTGTGAGACACTGTTGGACACAGCAGTAAGATTTTAGATTTTAGAATATCATATTAAATGCTGGATGGCTTGTGTTGATAAATGGCATGTAATTAATTTTAAAACATATTGTATCATGGAGAAAATTCTGTATTACTGTAAAAAAAAAATAAGCTGCATCTGATTATGCTATGTTAGCTACTTGACAAAATAGTGTTTTTCTCTGAGGCATGGTAAAGCGTGGTACTCGCAAAAAATCAAGAAAATTAGATTTAAACAATAAGACTAAATGTGTTGAGTTATATATAACAACAATTAGTTTTCTCTCTATAAACGTAACCAAACAGTTGTTCCCTTTTCTATTAAAACATGTAATATATTAAAGCGTCTTTGGTGTTTCCATGGTTTCTACAAAATAAAACCGGAAACCGACGATAACGCGGGTATGATGCAATTGACAGGCGACACCTCACACGTCCCAGAGCCTTGATTAAAATTGCAATTTTCTCACGATTTACAAATAGTTGGAAACATTTGGAATATTGTAAGTACTCAAGTGAACAAAATATATAACACTGGCCTAGTGGTATTTGGATATTTTACTGCAAAAATATTACATATTGCACCTTTAAGGGCACAGGTATTTCTTTTCCTCAGACCAAAAGCATTGTGCATTATTTCAGATATTGAACCATTGCATTTTTTAGTTAACTTTTAAATTGTTAAATTAAATTAAGGATCCAAAGTTTACCATCTATGTAGTATATTTGCGGTTGGTTGGTTGGTTGGTTGGTTGGTTGGTTGGTTGGTTGGTTGGTTGGATGGAGGCCATTGTGGTGTTTTTGAAGCCCGTTTCATGGAGAGCTGATGGGGACAGATCACATGAGAACTCATGGAACAATTAAAAGCCCCCGTGCAGATTGACTTCCATTCTGCCCAAAGTTTTAGCTTGTCGTTCCAGATGTGCTTTTTGTGTCATGGGAAATTGGCCCTCTAAGTTCTGGCTCAATTGTAAATGTCTTTAGAGCCATTTGCACATCCTGTAAATCAATTGTATCAATAGCAATGAAGTTCGAAATTGTGCATTGAAATGGTAAAAACATGGATGGATGGATGGATGGATGGATGGATGTTAGATTATAGTTGCCTATGGAGAAAATGAATGAGAAAAAAATACTTACAGAACAGGCTGCTCAAAAATGCAAGTATGAGTACTGAAGGGTAGGACTTTTCAAATTCTCAAAGGATACATTTTTTTTTTTTTTTTTTTTTTTTTTAAACAGCATTTAAAGTTGGACTTTCAATTTGGAAATGTTCAAACCCGAGCCGCAGGTGTATGATGTCATGCCAGCTATTCATTTTTAAGCACATAAAATGCATAAATGAGTAATTAAATCACAATAAACCTGTTCTGCAAATGTCTGATAATCACACACATGCAGAACACATGCCAGCACTGCCATTTAGATTCTTAATACATTGCTCCAGCTGTCAGACAACAGGATGATACATGGCTGAATGTCTGAGATATCAAGTAGGAAAGTACCACATCTGAATTTGTTATAGAACACAACATGCAGTCAACATATTAGACTGCCAAAAACACTCACGGATGAGTTTCGGCGGTACTTAAAATGGAGAAGAGAACGTGTTTCAGTTATAGTTTATTATAGGAATCACAGGTGAGGATGAGATATTGAGTGTAGAGATACAGTAGTGGCCAAAAGTGAAGTTTTCTGAAAACCTTAGATCCATTAATGCAATTGCCCTGGTTAATGATTGACCTGGTAGTAACCATAGATTTCCACAGGACATCTAATCTAGCACAAGCAGAACATAATTTAGCACAGTGTCTATTTCTAACTCAAGTTTCCAATGCATTTGTCCTTTGCACATTTCCCAAGAATACCACCAGGAGACTTTCCTTTGGAGGTCATTGTGGCGTTTTTGAAGCCCATTTCATGGAGAGCTGATGGGGACAGATCACATGAGAACTCATGGAACAATTAAAAGCCCCCGTGCATCAGGTTGACTTCCATTCTGCCCAAAGTTTCAGCTTGTCGTTCCAGATGTGCTTTTTGTGTCATGGAAAATTGGCCCTCTAAGTTTTGACTCAATTGTAAATGTCTTTAGAGACATTTGCATATCCTATAATCAACTGTATGAATCATAAACCTTAATTAGTAGCCCAACTTAGCAATGAAGTTTGAAATTGTGCATTAACATGGTACAAACATAGCACTGAACAGTGTAGCTTGACATTAAATGACACTTTCAGTATGTAAATTGTTTACAGAATCAGAAGGCTGCTATGGGTTCTGACCCAGATTCCAGCTGTCGGTTGTTGGTTGGCTGAAATTTACTTGTTATTTAAGGAGACACATGCAGCTATTCAAACCAAACAATGGAAACTGTGCTAGTCTTGATTAAGGCTCCCCTTAAAATTCACCCTATTATGCAAAACCTTAAAAAATGCAACCTGGAATCCAGACTGTGCTAAATACTGCTGGTCTGCACATTGTTAAAAGAAAATTAATAACTCATTCTTCATTGTGTTGATGGAACCTCTGGAGAAAGCCGTGTTAATGAGTATAAATAAATTTTTAAATTTGGAAGAAAGTCCAATCAATTGGCCAAAGTTGCAAAAGTAAACAGAACAACCAAATGGTGTATTATACCATATTATACAATTATACCATTAAGTTAAACTATATTAAGTTAAAGTCAACAAAGTTGACAAACAAATCAATCTATTTAACAAAAGACACACACACACACACACACACAAAACACATTCACTGTCTTATGCATGATTTATCAATGCATGTTATTCCAAAGAAAATAGTGTTACTATTCTGTAATCTTTTTTGTGTTATTTTCAACTGATGTCACAATGTACATTCATGTACATTTCTGGAAGTTTAAGAAACCAAGCATTTTCATATTCACAAAAAAAACAGTACATTCAGAAAATGTTTCAAAGTAAATCGGGTCAGTTGTGAGTTCATGTCGATTTTAAGGAATAAAAGTTACGGTGTGAAACTGATTAAGCATATCTAATTTGTACCTACTTTTCAATTCCTGCCAAATTTCTAAAGCATCAAGGACACTGTTTAGATATATTTAAGCACAAAATCTGAGCTTACTGCTTTAACACGCTTCTGTTATTCATTAGACAGTAATGGGTTTTTCATTCTATATGATGGTTAATGTTAAGATTATGAGCTGCATAATTCCAAATGAGCTTTCCCTGTAGACTACAAAGTATGATTCGGCGGATTTATTGGACTTTAATATACCGTGATCTCAAGCACACTTGAACAATACGAAATGCGACATCAGCAGTTTTGAAAGCCAGAAGACAAGTCCTTAAATTTTACTTGTGCGAGTCAAAGGGGGTGTATACATTTATGGTGTCTTAACTCTTAATTAAGTAATTGTACTCTTTACTTAAGTAAATCAATTTAACCCATTGCTAAGCCATGCTGTAATTTAGGTCGACCCATAAAAGCTGCTTTGCAAAGGCCTTCATTCATTAAACTTTTATTCTTACTGAGGGCATCTTCCAGACTTAATGAGGGCCAATGCCACCCTGAACCTTACAAAGAAACTTTACAATGTCAAGTCAAATTTAGCGCTTTTCACAATACATGTTGTTCAAAGAAAATCTGTTTAAAATATCTTAATTTATTCAAGTCTTATAGTCACATTTAGCTGATTAGAGCTGCATGGGTGATAATATAGTTTATATTTTGCGACAATACATGCAATCGATAAGTTGAGATTTGCTATATGACCCTATGCCAGCATAGGGATATAGTTGGACATATGAGCAATATCACACTCATAGCCGTGCAATATGGCTGTATATCAGCACAATTGTGATTCGGCCGTGCCGTAGGTAATGAGTGTGAAATAAGACCAAAGATTGCCCGTTTTATATACCCAAAATGAATTATGTCTCATGTTTTACCACTATTAGACACAGCGGCAAATCCCTGAAGCACTGGCCGAGATGAAGCTGTTCTCAGCGGGTACACGAGCACCGAATGGCCGCTGACGGCCTGGAGCTCGCATCTCCGAAAACAAATTGTAAAATAGGCGTGATGATTAAAAGTGATTCACATATTTCAGGTCTAAGCAACTACATTCTCAACTAAAAAATGCTTAAGACTACAGTTCGTGGTACAACAAGAGTAGTATTTGTAAAAATACGGTGGATTTGCTTGGCCACCATGACGTGAAAGGTTGGAGTGCTGTTATCACTAGAATATCACATAGCTCTCAGCCAATCAGATTCGAGAACCAGAAAGAACTGTGGTATAAACTTATATCAGACTTCATATAGAGAGCTGTGTAAAGCAAGTACATTAAATTCCAATCAAACCTAAAGTGCAGTGACAAATAAGTCTGTAAGATACCAAAACGACACTTCTTTCTTAATTCTTATAGGTTGCTTTATTTTACGGACCAAGAAAAACAATTGCAATAGTGAGTGACATCTTGCCAGAAAGAAGTGCAGTGATCTTTATAGATTAGTCAGAATGAGGTAGCATTAAAAATACTACACCTTATCCAGAAAAAGTTATTCATTCTGGAAGTGATTTCATTGTGGACATCACAAATGAATCTCATTTGCACTTTGACACGGATCGAATGACGTGTATGTTATGCATCTTCGCTCTGATGCTTCTTAACAAAAAATAAAATAAAACCAACAACAAAAAGGTAAGAAGGCAGAAGATCCTTATTTCAGGAAGAGACCAGCGCACAATTATGTAATGCTGAAGCCATTTTCAGCTCAAGATATTTCTCTGGTCCTTGTCTGAACGGCAGGACAAAAGAATTAAATTTGCATTTAAATAGCCTCTTTCATCCTCGTAAGGAGCCAAAAATGACTGAGGTAAACTCAAATCTCTTTCTCAGCTGCTCTCCAAAATGATACGGCTCACAGCTACACCAAATTTAATACCCTTCCCAAATCTACCTTTACAACCCTCGTCCTGTATCAATGCACGCGAATCACTAAATCATCACCTGACGCCTTTAATCTGCTTTTTCAGGTTACGGAAGCTCTTCAGAAGTCTGTGTTTATAATATGATGGCTTATTCATGGTTAATCCCTGCTCGCTGCTAATCTCAGCTTGTGAAACTAGAAAGAATGTAATCACCTTATAATGTTACTAACCAGATCACACCCAGAACAGTGACGATAATGACGGGACTGAACTGCTATATGACACAATGATACGTTTTTTTTAAGATCTCGGTACTAACATTAGAAAGGACACATCTTTATATTCTTCAAAGAACAGCACTAATGACCTCAGATAACCCATGAGGGAGAGATTCACTAACAAGCGCATCTCTGAGGAGAATTCACCAGAGACCTCATTGAAGAACTCAATGGTCAGCTAATTATTGTTATTCTTTTCATCTTCGGGAAACTGGAGTATCATAGTACAGTATTACTACTAATTCAGCAACGAGCAGTATACATACTGTAGTATGTACGGTATGTGAATTTTATGTATTCATAAAATACCCCACCAACTTACACACATTCCAAAATGTATTTTACTACTATTAGTGTGAATAAACCAAAAGTAATATTATTCATCTGCGTTACTTTTCCTGTCTCATTAATTGACTGGACTGTCAAGTTAAGAAAGGTAACACTTTATTTCAATGGTCCACTTTAGACATTTTACTAACTATAAGTAACTTTACAACATGTCATCTAGCAGTCATTATAGTATTAGTAGACTGTCTGCTTAATATCTGCTAACACTTTATTCTGATGCTCCCAACATCCTAATTAACTTTGCAACTATGTCAACTTATTCTACTAACACCTAACCCTAACCTAAGAGTCTACTAAAGGCCATGATATACTTAAAGCAAAGAAAGAAGAAGAAAGAACTGACGAGACGTCATTTCGAACAAAATCAGGCCAAATTAAAATTTTGTTTGGAGTTCATTTTGGGAGTTCGAAACAGCTTTCCGGAAAAGTTTGCTTCAGCTGGTAAACGCTTTATTTAGCGTTCAAGTAAACACTACATTTGAATTTACCAATTGGAACTAATTCATTCAGATTGAAGCAAAAATTGTCCATGTAAATGTAGCTACTGACACTGTTTTTTTTTTTTGTTTGTTTGTTTGTTTGTTTTTTTTACAATTAACACTGTAAAGCTGTTTGGTTTAAAACATTCTATTGTATAAAGTGCTTATAAATAAACATGATGTGACTTGATTGGAGTGTTGAACTGCAGAGCTTGTGCAAACATCCACATCGCTATAAAAAGATGCTTTCTTAACTGCTGTTTTCTCATCTGCTATTTTTGTTGTGTGTTTATTTTTGTTATTGAGAGGAAAGAGAGCAGCACATATTTACATATTCATCGAAACGTCGCTCTGGACAGCGTCGGGATGTTTGTTAACAGCATATCGCTGCAAGGGTCATTCAAACTTCTTTTCACTCCTAAACAAAGAAAGAAAAAGAACTTCACTGTGAGAATATCAGGACCAATACCCTAATGAGAGTTAGTTGACATGTAGTTGTAAAGTTACTCATAGTTAGTACAATATCTAAAGTGGACCATTGAAATAAAGTGTAACTTTAAGAAATTTATTAAATGCAATGCAATCAAAAGAAATGCAATGCAATGGAATG
The DNA here is from genome assembly GCA_036281575.1 of Ancherythroculter nigrocauda. Classification (NCBI taxonomy): domain Eukaryota; kingdom Metazoa; phylum Chordata; class Actinopteri; order Cypriniformes; family Xenocyprididae; genus Ancherythroculter; species Ancherythroculter nigrocauda. Next base: position 3,886,940 of record VTFQ01000021.1, on the reverse strand, counting down.
AAATTAAATAAATGAAATGCAATTAAATTAAATTAAATTAAAAGAGATGTTAACTGGATGGAACTCATGAATTGACTGGACTGTCAATGCAAATGCATTGCAAATGTAATGTAAATGCAATGAAATGCAATGAAATTCAATATTTGAAATGAAATAAAAATGATAACTGAATAGCACTAGTTAAATGAAACAAAATGACTTGGTACATATTACTGTAAACCGTACACTAAGCACCACTTTGATCACACCTGCACAGCTGTTTTTTTTTCTATTTAAAGAAATCATCAATGATTTCATCAGTGACATCAGAGATCATCAGCTGGATTCCGGTCAATGACCTTATCGGTGACTGCATTTGTCAATATTTCACATTAATTTTACAGATGCTTGGAAAACGGTTTGTGACCGTATGTATCATGTGATAGAGTGTATTTTCACACTGAATGCACTTCACTTTGTATAATGTATAAATGATCATACAAGGCATCTAATTCAACTTAACTGCTCAAGTGTTTCTACCTCTTAATAAATGTTCTGAAGGATTTTTTAAGATGGACAAAACCTGTAATTGAATAAATAATTTAATTCATTTTTATGACGCTACAATTTTGCAATACAGTATATGATATTGATTCTTTGAAGAAATGTAAAATCCCCAATGTAATTATGAATTTAACAATGTATTCAGTTTTCAACTGAATTCAAGGACTCCCAGTGAAAAAGAACCCACCAAAACAAACCAATGGATTTATTTAGAATGATAATGTGTTTGCCCTGAACCTTTTGTATTTTTCATAAAACTGTGTATACTCTTCTTTTTGGAGCCTGTTGTCTGTGCCTGAACCCTTCTGGTTATTAGAGGCCCTTTAGATGTTCGGAGTGAGCTTTTTTACACATTAAGTCTAGTATTAATATCACCTCTTTCATAAGAATGATTTATCCAACTTCATTAGGACAGCTGAATCACACACAGTATCTCTCTAACATTGAGTCGTGCCACTTCTCATGTCTCTGTACCTGCAGGATTTCAATCAAATATCAGGGGGTGTTGTGAGTGAATTTAGATACAATTACGACTTATTGTTTGCATATAATCGAATGCAATATCTGCCATGACTAGTTGCTGAGCTAATGCGAGCTGATCTTCAGATGTTCTTATCAGTATATTGGCTCATGGCCTCCTGTTGCTTTCACACATGAGCAGGAGATGAATGCTGATCTGATGGTGGGCTACTCTTTGCCATAATGAGACATTGATTTTGTGCTGGACAACCCCTGTTCAGAGAAAAATCCATGGAAGACTGCTAATCAGACTTCGGCTCAGAGGATTTGGGACAAAAACATTGCATTGAATGACATCTCCATAAGAAAATCAATTAACATGCTTGCCTGTACAAAGCATTTATCAATTATGATCCAATACTTGTCTCCTTCTTATATAACAATACTAATAATAGTCTCATTGTATAATATTACCTCATGGATTAATACCAAAAAAAAAAAAAAAAAAATACCATGGTACTTGTAAACACCATGGTACAATGCAATATAATAATAATATGAGGCCACCATATTCCATAGTATCTTTTTTAGATTAATAATAATAATCATAATAATGTTATTATTAATAATATTATTAATATTAGTAGTAGTGTTGTTATAAAAGCATTTATATTTTTGTTAGTAGTAGTAATTTTTCATATCCTGATTTTTCTTTAATTTGTAGACCAACTGCCAAAACTCACTGCATTGCTGTTTTACCTATTCAAATTTTTAAAAATGTATATATATATATATATATATATATAAAAAATCCTTTCTGATGTGCATGTGATTCATAGATAAGACATTCAACTTGTCATTTATATTTTATATATACAGTTGTCAAAAAGTTTACATACACCTTGCATAATCTGCAAAATGTTAATTATTTATACAAAATGTATTTATTTATTTATTTATTTATTTAGTACTGTCCTGAATAAGATATTTTACATATAGTCCACAAGACAAAAAAATAGAGGAATTTATAAAAATGACCTGCTCAAAAGTTTACATATTGATTCTTAATACTATGGATGATCATTACCTGGATGGTTTTGTTTGTTTGTTTGTTTGTTTTTTTGTTTATTGTTTTTTTTTGTGATGGTTGTTCATCTGTTCTTCAGAAAAATCCTTCAGGTCCTGAAAATTCTTTGGTTTGCAGCATCTTTTGCATTGAATCCTTTCCAGGAGTGACTGTATGATTTTGAGATCCATCTTTTCACACTGAGGACAACTGAGAGACTCAAACACAACTGTTAAAAAAGGTGCAAACATTCACTGATGTTCCAGGAGGAAACACGATGCATCAAGAGCCAGGGGTCACTCCGGGGGCATCCTAGTGCCATGTGTTCCCCAGGTAAGCGACGCACACACACCTGGCCATCCACGTGATGTAAAAGAAAACGTGATTCATCAGACCAGGCCACCTTCTTCCATTGCTCCGTGGTCCAGTTCTGATGCTCTTGGTCCACTGTTGGCTCTTTCGGCGGTGGACAGGGGTCAGCATGGGCACCCTGACTGGTCTGCAGCTCTGCAGCTCCGTACGCAACAAACTGATGCACTGTGTATTCTGACACCTTTCTATCAGAACCAGCATTAACTTCTTGAGCAATTTGAGCTACAGTAGCTGATCTGTTGGATCAGGCCACACGGGCCAGCCTTCGCTCCCTACATGCATCAATGAGACTCGGCCGCCCATGACCCTGTCGCCGGTTCACCACTGTTCCTTCCTTGGAGCACTTTTGATAGATACTGACCACTGCAGACCGGGAACACCCCACAAGAGCTGCAGTTTTGGAGATGCTCTGATCCAGTCGTCTAGCCATCACAATTTGGTCCTTGTCAAACTCTCTCAAAACTCACTTTTAGCCCATCAACTATGAGGACAAAATGTATATATGCAGTATAAATATATATATATCACTGGATACCACATTTCAATATATTCTTTCATCTTATTTCATCAATGCATATTGAACAAAGTCAACATTCATGAATAGCGTATGTTTCTCACTTTTCCATTATTTTTTGTGGGTTAAATTATCTTATATTTATTATTTTTGAAAGAATGTAATCAGTCCACTATCTTCTCTCAGTAGCTCACAATGACAGTGCCGCATTCAGCATTTCATTTCCTATCCAAAAACTCTGTTTCTAATAGCAGGTCAAATTTACAAAACCAGATTGGACTCCACAGGTTTCCCCAGGATGCTGAACCAATGCTGTGCCTTTAACAGAAGGTCTCTGAAGTTTGTTTTTTAACAGTTAGCCTGGAAATTGAACTTGACCTATAATTATTGTGGTGCCCACTTGATAGATTCAGTCAGTGCATTTTTATTAAACCGTCGTGGAAGAGAACAAAACAACGGGGAAATAAACTCGGGCATGCACCGAATCTTAAATGTACTCAGGCAACAAATTTATTTCCTCTGAGTCTGTCAAACTGTGAACATCTATCTTCTGTAGCGGACGCTCCCAACGCTCTATTTTTGGAGACTGTATCAGTCAGACTCTCAGAACAATGTGGTCGTCATCTAAATGTGAATGAAATCTGAGGCAGAGAATGAAAAAAATACATAATTGCAGAAGTGCAATTAAGGTTTAGACATAGGAAATAGTTCTGAAGGGTTGTCATCTCTCCACGGGAAAACCTTCTTTACGGTTTGAAATGACACTCTATATAAAATAATGAGAACGTACATCAGGTCACTGAGGAACAAGGTCTCCACTAATCAATAACGAGAAAGCCTTTCCTATCTTTCATGTCAGATCACATATATTCTGTTACATTTAAGTGCCGAGTCTGAAATATTACCTTATAGATCTATAGATGTATGTGAATATGGTAATCATTCATCAATAATTCATCATTCAAAATATTAGACTGTTTAATTTTTATTGTTTTTGTCTTGTTTTCCTCTACCAATATCCAATCATGCATAAATCAAGATATGTTTAATTATGAAGCAAAATTACTTAAGATATTAAATATTGTTTACTGAAAAACAATCATCAAAATTAAGTGAGTTTATGCTTAACCCTCTATGGGATATCATCATTCATAAATGACGCTAAAAAAATTGCATTTAAAATACAATAATAATGTTTAAAAAAAAAAAAAAAAAAGTAATTTTAAAATTTAAGAGTGAAAATGCATTTGAATGTGTGTGTTGAATGTGTTTTAGACAATTTACCAAAAATAATTTAGCCTAATAGAACAAAGTCAGTTATAAATGACAGCACCCTATGAAAAGATTAAAAGTCAGATGTAGGAAAAATAAAAAATTGGAAAATGTTTTAGTCTTAAATATATGTAAAATATATTTTTTTCTTAGCTGTGATTTCACAATTAGTCTCATAGAGGGTTAAAACAAGAATAAATATCTGCCAGGAATAAATATTTTTGCTTTTTAAACTAACTTAATTAATTTTAAACTAACCCAAATAAAAATACATTTTGCTTCTCAAGTAAATGTATCTTGATTTATGACTTTTTAGATATTGTTAATGGTAAATAAGACAAACATAATCAGCAAGAACAGTGTAGACATCGTTTAGGTTGTAAGCTCAAGTTTCCTTTGACAGAAATCCAGACAATGAATAAATAAATAACACCGGGTTTTAATGTTTGTAAGCTTGGAACCCTTCCTTTTAAAAGTGAGAGAACATCTGTGTGATTCAAAACAATCTTACAATGACAAAAGCAGAAAGTAATGCTCTATTCTGAGAAAAATAAAACAAACAGAGAGAGAGAATTAGCCATTTAACATCATGGAGGCTTAAAGGTCAAACACACATCAGCTTGCATCAGGGACATAGTGTTTTTATAGACTCAGGCACTAATAGTACATGTACCTTAAAACATCACACTGACAAGGTATCGACTCCTCAGCACTGAGCGCTACACAGTAAGATAAGCCCTGCATGTCCGTGGGCTTTTAAGACACGGAATGTGAAAGTGGTGATGACCTGTCAAATCAAATAACCAATACTATTTCAGAGGATTCACTGTGATTGGTTCACCATTATTGAGATGCTAATCGACCTCTTCTGACAGGCTGTCAGCTCTAACACTAGAGAGTTCTACAAAACACTTCACTGTCAGAGCCATTAAATCCACAGCGCTGTAAACACTCTACCAGTGCAAAGCTTCTGAATGCATAGTTCATGGAAAAAGTCCTTTAGAAAGATGCTGTCCTTTTTCACAGCTAAAATAATGTATTGTGAAGAGTCTGAACACTGTGAGGCATTTTCAAAACTCTGAGCTGTTGTTTGAGCAAATCGTCAAATTCTGATTTTGAGATATGTGAACAATGAACACTACCGTTCAAAAGTTTGAGCTCCGTAAGATTTTTTTATTTCTTTTTTAAGGAAGTCTCTTATGCTCACCAAGAGCATTTGGTTAAAAATTCAGTAAAAACAGTAACATTGTGTATTATTACACTTTAAAGGAGACCTATTATGCCCCTTTTACAAGATGTAATATAAGTCTCTGGTGACCCAGAATGTGTCTGTGAAGTTTCAGCTCAAAATACCCCACAGATCATTTATTATAGATTGTCAAATTTGGGTGTGAGCAAAAACACTCTGTTTTTGTGTGTGTCCCTTTAAATGCAAATGAGCTGCTACTCCTGGCCCCCTTTCCAGAAGAGGGCGGAGCTTTAACAGCTCACGCTTCAGTTGCTCAGCAACAACAAATCTGGAGAATCTCACGCAGCCAAAATGAGGATTGTCAGTAACGGTGTTCAGCCTTACATTGTTCAAACCGGAGTCGACACTGATGGAGAGACTCAGGAAGAAGTTACAACTTTTAGAATGAAACTGGACGTTTCTGAATGGTTAGTGGATAAATGTATGTAGTTGCTGTGGAGTTGATTCAACTCATCCACTAGCATGTGCCGTCATGTTAATCTTTTGTGCAAAACCCGTATGGATGCCCACTACACATCACATCCCTGTTTGACAAACAGAGCCATACACACCAGGCTAACGTTTATGATTGCTATCAAATGCTGTGAATGGTCTAATATTTTTTTCCAAAATACCGTGTTTTTATTACTCAACCGGTGAGTAAGGTGTTTTATTGAACAGGTAAATAGTCATATGTATCTCTCTAACAGAGTTCACTGTAAAACATTATTTATTGTGAAGGGTCATTTCATTATGGTTTGTTGTAAAGCTGTGCTGGAATTTATTTTCAAGTAAATACAGTGTCTATTAATGGGGTAAAGCTACAGTAACGTCTTCAGCTAGTCAGCTTGAGATCTTCTCCATCTAAAGGACCCCAAACTTTTGAACAGTAGTGTAGCAGTATTTGACAAAAGTATTTGAAACAGTCGTTATTTTTTACACACTTCACCTCAAGGTCAGCCTGAAATTAATATGGCAGATACAATAACAGGTCTGATTTGTATAGATTTGATAGAACAATAATGACTAAATTTAGATGCATTTTAACATATTTAGCAACTGGTTTAACTGGATTGCTTGTGGTTAATGAATATGACACTGTTTTTATGCTGAAATACTGTGAGCAGTTTGCCCAATTGACTTTATACACGTTTCACATCAGTACTGGCACAACATCCTTTTATAAAATTTAGGAGTAATTCCACCTTAGCTTGCCATGTACCATTTGCACAATCTCACAGAACCACCACAGTTAGTGAATTTGATTACCTGGAACAATTAGTCATCTTCAAAGAAGGCCTGTTTCACTTTTCTCAGGCACCGTCTGATAGCTTCAACTAAAAATAATGTCGGGGGAAGATGAAAGCAAACTCTATGCTTATTTGGTGGCTTATTTTAAGAGAAGTTTTGATTAGCTCCGCTTTCTTTCATGAGCAAGATGTCAGCAGGACAGCAAACAAGTTAATTAAGAGTGTGAACGTCCAGGTGTAATTATGCATCTTCAGAACAAGAGCTAGAAAGAAGAGACAGTATGACGGTGATAAAATGAGGAGAGGGGATTGTATTGTCTATGGGGGATGAATCGCAGCCTTTTAACTTTAGGCAGACAGGTCTGCCACTGTATGCTGTGTTTACCGTCCGTTATCTCTGTCTCGCTGCCAAGCCAGGGTGGAATATGCAAAAAGAAATTAAATTCTAAGAAATAAATCTGCTCTAAGTACAGAAGCCCCAACAACTATTTGGATTGCCCTCAAAGAAAAAAGCATTGCATCAATATAATCAATATCGTCTGGACCCAAAAGAACAGAGAGTTTGTCCACAAACATGTCCTCATCATGACTTGTGAAAAACAGAAATGTATCAAAAAGAAAATGTGGATCGAAATGCAATTTAAATATATATTCATAATATAAATAGTCTATTTTCAAAATGACAATGCATTTACATTATATATATATATATATATATATATATATATATATATATATATATATATATATATATATATATATATAATGTATTATTTTATTTTTTTATTTTTTTTATTTGCCATTTTGACAATCTACAACATATGGAAGCTTGTTTCCCCCACTAAATTAAAATAAAAGTATCTCGTTTAAACACTCAACTGCAACTTTATCTCTCACAATTCTGACTTAACTCGCAATTCTGACTTTATATCACGCAATTCTGACTTAACTCGCTGACTTTATATCACGCAATTCTGACTTAATAACTCGCAATTCTGACTTTATATCACGCAATTCTGACTTTATAACTCACAATTCCGACTTTATACACTGGTATAATAAAACATTGGTTCAACAAAAAAAATATATGTTAACGTTTTCCACTAGATTTTTTAACTTAAGCCAACTGGGAGAATTACATTAATTCAAAGCAATATTTTGAGTTGATCCAAAATAATGTTTTAAGTAAGGTGAAGACGTTTTTTTTCCACAATAAAAACACATTTTTTAAGTAACATGAACTTAATAATTGTCAACATGATTTGTCAACATATTTAATTTGATCCAACATAATGTTTTAAGTAAGGTTAAGACATTTTTTTTTGCCACAAAATGCATTTCTTAGTAACACGAACTTACCAAGCACCGCTTGTCACCACGATGGTAAATCTCCAAAAGCCCACATTAACAGAAACTCTTCTAAATTAGCATAACAAAACAGTAATTACTGCTAAATCTCCCTTACCATTAATCTTGTGCAAAAAACATTATATAACACTTAATTTTAGCATTTACTCTCCCTTTCAATTGCCATGGGCAAAGCATGATGGGAAATATAAATCCCAGCCCAGTTTCACTTAACTTAAGTTCATCTAAATTAAAAGAAGTGTTCATACAACTCAAAACAATGAAACACATTTACACGTCATCAGATTGTATTTTACATTAACAGAACTTAAAATTAAATACATTTTTGATTAACTGAAAATGTTAAACTATGACAAGTTATTATAGTATATCGAATCAATAGGCATAATTCTGACTTAATAACTCGCAATTCTGACTTTATATCTCACAATTCTGACTTTATATCTCACAATTCTGACTTTATATCTCACAATTCTGACTTTATATCTCGCAATTCTGAATTTATATCTCACAATTCTGACTTTATAATTCGCAATTCTGACTTTATATCTCGCAATTCTGACTTTATAACTCGCAATTCTGACTTTATATCTCACAATTCTGACTTTATATCTTGCAATTCTGACTTTATATCTCAGAATTCTGACTTTATATCTTGCAATTCTGACTTTATAACTCACAATTCAGACTTTATATCTCACAATTCTGACTTTATATCTCACAATTCTGACTTTATAACTCGCAATTCTGACTTTATAACTCGCAATTCAGACTTTATATCTCACAATTCAGACTTTATATCTCACAATTCTGACTTTATAACTCGCAATTCTGAATTTATATCTCGCAATTCTGACTTTATAACTCGCAATTCTGAATTTATATCTCACAATTCTGACTTTATAATTCGCAATTCTGACTTTATATCTCGCAATTCTGACTTTATATCTCACAATTCTGACTTCATATCTCGCAATTCTGACTTTATAACTCACAATTCTGACTTTATATCTCACAATTCTGACTTTATAACTCACAATTCTGACTTTATAACTCGCAATTCTGACTTTATAACACAATTCTGACTATATCTCACAATTCTGACTTCATATCTCGCAATTCTGACTTTATAACTCACAATTCTGACTTTATATCTCACAATTCTGACTTTATAATTCGCAATTCTGACTTTATATCTCGCAATTCTGACTTTATATCTCACAATTCTGACTTCATATCTCGCAATTCTGACTTTATAACTCACAATTCTGACTTTATATCTCACAATTCTGACTTTATAACTCACAATTCTGACTTTATAACTCGCAATTCTGACTTTATAACACAATTCTGACTATATCTCACAATTCTGACTTCATATCTCGCAATTCTGACTTTATAACTCGCAATTCTGACTTTATAACTCACAATTCTGACTTTATATCTCGCAATTCTGACTTTATAACTCGCAATTCTGACTTTATATCTCGCAATTCTGACTTTATAACTCGCAATTCTGACTTTATAACTCACAATTCTGACTTTATAACTCGCAATTCTGACTTTATAACTCGCAATTCTGACTTTATATCTTGCAATTCTGACTTTATATCTCAGAATTCTGACTTTATATCTTGCAATTCTGACTTTATATCTCAGAATTCTGACTTTATATCTTGCAATTCTGACTTTATATCTCACAATTCTGACTTTATATCTCACAATTCTGACTCTATAACTCGCAATTCTGAATTTATATCTCGCAATTCTGACTTTATAACTCGCAATTCTGAATTTATATCTCACAATTCTGACTTTATAATTCGCAATTCTGACTTTATATCTTTCAATTCTGACTTTATATCTCACAATTCTGACTTTATATCTCGCAATTCTGACTTTATAACTCACAATTCTGACTTTTTAACTCGCAATTCTGACTTTATAACACAATTCTGACTTTATAACTCGCAATTCTGACTTTATAACTCGCAATTCTGACTTTATAACTCACAATTGCAACTTTATATCTCGCAATTCTGACTTAATAACTCGCAATTCTGACTTTATAATGCAATTCTGACTTTATAACGCAATTCTGACTTTATATCTCACAATTCTGACTTTACATCTCACAATTCTGACTTTATATCTCACAATTCTGACTTTATATCACACAATTCTGACTTTATAACTCGCAATTCTGACTTTATAAAGCAATTCTGACTTTATAACTCGCAATTCTGAATTTATAACTCACAATTCTAACTTTATAACTCACAATTGCAACTTTATATCTCACAATTCTGACATTATAACACACAATTCTGACTTAATAACTCGCAATTCTGACTTTATTATTACAAGAAAAAAGTCAGAATTGTGAGATAAAAGTCGCAATTACCTTTTTTTATTTTTTATTCAGTGGTGGAAACAAGCTTCCATAAGAACAGTATTTTTCCTATTGCATCATAATAATTGATAATACATGAATTTTTTGTACTTATAAAAAGTCCTTTGTCACCCTGCAGAGCCATTTAAAATTATCTTTTGAAAAAGCGTTGAAAATGTTAACCAAAATGGTGAATAGTTACAGCATCTAAAAAACATATTATTGCAACCTATACTGCAAAAAATATTTTCTTACTTAGCATTTTTTTTCTCATTTTCCAGTACAAACATCTATTTGTTTGTGCTTAAAATAAGAAAATCTGCCAATGGGGTCAGAAAAATAAACTCAATTCGAAGGGAGAACAAGATTATTTTTGACCCCACTGGCAGATTTTTTTTCTTCTTGTTTTAAGCATGAATTTGCTTAATTTTGATACATTTTTCAGAAAACAAGACTTAATATTTTAAGTAATTTTGCTTCTCAAGCAAATGCATTCTGATTTAAGAATATTTAGTATTGGAAAACAAGACAAAATATTTATATTGGAAATAAGTTTATGTCTATGTCCATTTGTCAACTGTCCATCTATAAAGTGAACGGTATGGAAATGTATGGATCACTGTCCCAATAATTGTGTTTCCTGTGGGACAAGATTTCAAGCAATGACAACATGCGGGTGTATCAATTTGCCTTCAATTTGGGCCTTTCTTGCTCGCTGTAATGATCTGACAAAAGCCACATTGAACCCAAACTGAGACAGATTATACCGCGCTGATGCCAGACAACAAAGATTGTAAAAGCACAAGAGGGTCTTTTCAATCCGGTTATGACAATGAATCTGCCAAGTCATTATCTGACATATGCCCAGAAAGCGTTCATAACGTTCAGCTACTGAAAGGGGGAAGAAAATGTCATTTGGAATGCTGAATGTTGGAATTATGTCTTGGGCTATAAGAACACAACATGTTTGTTATGAATTCCCACCTTGCTTTAATAGATATAAATTGCAAAATGAGTCCAATTTATTCTGCATCAAGGCAATACCAGAGGCTTTGGCATTCAGTGAAGTCATCGGGCAAATCAGATAATGCCAGTTTCGCCTGCAGAAACAACAGCGACAGATTTATTTTAATGGAGTACTTGAATGAACAGACTTTGCAATAAATGCAACAAAATAACACTTTATTGGTACTGTGAGCAGCTATAGACTATTACTGCAACTCTTCTGCAGAATCAAGAGAACTTGAAATGCTCTCGGTTAAGTTAGTTTAGCTGTGTTTATAGAACAAATCGAATTTTAAAGCACACAAACCTGTTTGAACAGAAAACCACATATATAATCTCTTCAATATCTCAAGTGTTTCTCCTACACAGCAAAGAGATTAAATGGACGACAAATGACTCTGCTGCTCCTCAGACATCTTTAAAAAGACCTATTATGCCCTTTTACAGAGTCTTCTTTTTGTTTTTGGGCCCAACTAGAACAGGCTTTCATGCTTGAATGTTCAAAAAACACATTATTTTCCTCATATTCTCCATTGTTGCAGCTCCTCTCTTCCCAGTCAAGCCCCTCCTTCCAAAAAGCACAACGTGCTCTGATTGGTTGGCTGGACCAGTGTGTTGTGATTGGTTAACTGCTTTGATCGTGTTTGGGAAATGTCATGCCCCTTATCATAACCGCAAGCTTCAACACAAGTCCTGCAAAGTGAAGCCAAAGCATCCCCAGGTGGTTGGTCCCAGTATAGCTCATAAACCCCACCCTCTCCATGTAATTTAATGGGACATGAGACAAAGTAAACAATTAAATTACACTTCAAATATGTTTTTTCCAAAGATGGTTTCTGTCATTTTAGGCAGTTTTTATCACACTGATGCAAGTTCAAGATTTTTAAAATTAGTTTGATTTTAGTTAGTTATTTGATGCTATAAAAACAGGGGTGTGACATCATGATTGACAGCTGTGATTGACAGCTTCTCTAAGCAAGTAGTCACTCAGCCACCAAATGACTTTTTTGGGGATTTTCGTGAGGAGATTGGAGCTTTAACTTTAATTTCTACATTTCGAGAACTGTTTATTTCACACCGACATAATGAGTTGTTCTGCAGTGCAGTAAACCATACTAACCGATTCTGGGGGAGTGTGGGCGGAGCCTTGATAGCGCACGGCTCCACTTCATGCTCACTACTGCGCAGAATTGGGTCCAGAGTTCACTACCCAAATCAGCAAAAGATGTCAGCGCTATATTGGGACATTTGGCGGTGTGGTGAGAAATCGAGTCCCCCTGGAATTGGGTCTCCTTTAGGACCCAGAGTGATCCCATCGGTTCAACAGACTTTTAGTATTTTTAGCGGTCCCACTTTATATTAAGTGGCCTTAACTACTATGTACTTACATCACAAAATAAGTACAATGTACTTATTGGGTTCATATTGAATTGCAAAACACTTTTGCTGCTATTGAGGTGGGGTACGGGTAAGGTTAGGGAAAGCTTTGGTGGTATGGGTATGTTTAAGGGTAGGGGTAAGGTGTAAGGGATGGGTCAACAGTGTAATTATAAATGTAATTACAGAAATTAATTACATGCAGGTGTTTTTAAAATATAAGTACAATGTAATAACATGTATGTACACAATAAGTGCATTGTATCAAATTATTAATTCAAATGTAAGTACATAGTAGTTAAGGCCACTTAATATAAAGTGGGACCTTTTTAGCGCCTGATTATAATTCGTGCAAAATCATGTTATGATTTATATTGTTTAAAATGCATTATAATGACCATTAATGTCTTTTAAATTGCATGGTTCATTTTTAGGCATGGTTCTGTTTCCAGATTGTTTTATTATGTAATACATAGGCATTCATTTTATATTTCAAGCATGTTGTTTGTGCACTTAATGTAATAAACATCATACAATAGTGAAATAGGGTGTAATTAGTCAAGACATCATGATATCAACTTTTAAACAGGCATTACCGCCTGGATCCTAAAGCAGACCCGATTCCTGGGGGGGAGGACTCGATTTCTCATGACAGCAGCTTCACTTTTCTACAATAGAAGAGAGTGGAGGTGCGTCGTCCATATGTTTTTTACAGTCTATACATAGTTTCAACACACTACTGTTACGTATGCCGTGGGCAGGAATTATTTAAATGAGGAATATTGTTCATTCCCGGAGGAAAACTCAAAACATTTATATGTCTCAAAATCTGAATGTTAATTTAATCACACATGCTGTGTCTTCCATCTGAGAAAACAGTTTGCAGAATAAATTATTCCATTCTGATTTGAGATAAAACATTATGTACGGAGGTTTAGCTCCATTTTCTGTTGATTTTTCAGCACAGAGGAAACATTTCTGATTGAGACTGAACATTTAAGACCTCAACATGTTATCTTCTTTCATTCTGATCTCTAAAGCCGATGAAGTCATTTTCTGATCTGTTCCACTTCATTTATGGCATAAATATAAAGTAATATCTGTGAAAGTTTCATTCATTCGTGTTATTGCAAATGTGATGTCTTAATTAACTTGATTAATCTAAATGCAGTTCTTTTCTACAGAACAAATTCTACCAAACAAGAACAAGCCATTTTTAAATTGATTGCAAAAGAGAGGAAGCTAGTTAGTGTCCTTCGAAAACTGATATTATTGTTTTTGTTTGTTTGTTTGGTTAGTTTACTAAGGAAAGCATCACTAGTTTTATGAAAAGACATTTCCTCACACAACAATCGCATGACAACAGTTCGAGCATTCTGATCTGCTGTGAGTTTGATCTGAATTTTCTCTTGTGTCTTTTCTCCTCTGGCCAACATTTTCATCAGTTCCACTTAATGCCTTCGATATACTTGTGGAGCCGGATCAATTTGACCTCCATAAGCCAGCTGGATATGATTCCATTGACCCTGTCTCTCTGAAAAATTGTGTCTAATATGGTTTTTGTGGCAGCATCTCATTGCTGTAATCTCTTATATGACATGACTGAAGGCCCCGGGGCCCTTTTCTGTTCTACCTTGACAAAGTTATCTGTCATTTTGCTCTTAATTCCAGTTGTTATGAATAAGTGCAGTGGTATCAGGGTAAAAGACCCCCAATCAAATTCAAGATCTGAATGACATCATTGTATGACTCTTGGCCCAGGTTTGGCGTACACTGAGAAAATCATTTAATTTGCATACACCATCAGAAATGCATTTTCATCCACCCTTCCTTGTGTCAAAATTAGTTTTGCATTTAAAGTAATACTCGAAAGCTCTATGCTGTGTCATGCCACAGAAAATAATTAACTTGTTCTTCAGTTTATATAAAGAAAAGAAAATGAATAGGCCAGACAAAACATTTTAATTAATATCAATTAAACTATAACCACAGAGGTCTCCCGAGCTTTTCCAACTCTCTCATCCCTGTCTCGACAGTCAGCTCAGGTCATTTTTAAAAATGGAGAAAGTCTGCCATCTGCTGTTTCATCAGTGGAACTGCAGCATTTTAAATTTTACTGTATGTCTGAAGTGGAGCATGTTTTAATTTTATAATGAAAGGCACTTTATGTAAAACCTAAACTGTATAATATTCAAAAGTTCGGAATAATTAAGATTTAAATAATAATAATAATAATTTATTCAGCATATTAGAAAGGTTTCTGAAAGATCTTGTGACACTGAAGACTGGAGTAGGCTAATAATGCTGAAAATTCAGCTTTGATCACAGGAATAAATTACAGTTTATTAAAAAAAAATAGAAAACAGTTATGTAAAATGTAACAATATTTCACAATATTACTGTTTTTACTGCATTTTTTATCAAATAAATGTAGTCTTGTTTAGCATTAGAGACTTCATTCAAAAACATATTTAAAATATAATAATAACAAAAATAATGACCGCTAGTTTACATACTCGTTATTTATCTATACAGTAAATAGTCCTCAAAATTATGCAATAACACAGATTGAAGAAATGTTAAATCAAAAATGTATCATAAAAAAAAGTCCATAAAAGTATCATATATGACTTATGCATATATGGGGATTATATATGGGGACTCGATTTCTCACCACACCGCTTTAAAATATAAACACTTATACCAGGCTTACCATATTGAATCAGGGTAAGACATAACACATTTTGGAAGAAGTATTGATGATGTATTGACTCATTATTTAATTTTTCTTTTTTTTTCCTTTTTTTTTTTTTACAAAAAAGTCACAGTGTACCTTTAAACATAAAGGAGCTACTGACATTAAAGGTGCTCTAAATCAAAAATTGAATTTACCTCGGCATAGTTGAATAACAAGAGTTCAGTTCATGGAAATGACATACAGTGAGTCTCAAACTCCATTGCTTCCTCCTACTTATGTAATCTCATTTGTTTAAAAGACCTCCAAAAAAAAAAAGCCGAATCTCAACATAACACCGACTGTTACGTAACAGTCGGGATCATTAATATGTACGCCCCCAATATTTGCATATGCCAGCCCATGTTCAAGGCATTACACAAGGGCAGCCAGTATTAACGTCTGGATCTGTGCACAGCTGAATCATCAGACTAGGTAAGCAAGCAAAGACAACAGCGAAAAATGGCAGATGGAGTGATAATAACTGACATGATCCATGATAACATGATATTTTTAGTGATATTTGTAAATTGTATAATTCATAAACACATCTTCATTCTTTGTAAATCTCTCCAACAGTGTAGCATTAGCCCGTTAGCCACAGAGCATATAGCCTCAAACTCATTCAGAATCAAATGTAAACATGCAAATAAACACTATACTCACAGGAATCGAGGCATGCATGCAGCATGAATGACGAACATCTTGTAAAGATCCATTTGAGGGTTATATTAGCTGTGTGAACTTTGTTTATGCACTGTATAACTGCACTTATAGTCGAGAGCTTGGGAGGGCAGGGAGCGAGAGATTTAAAGGGGCCACGCAGCCTGAATTGGTGCATAGTTAATGATGCCCCAAAATAGGCAGTTAAAAAAATGAATTTAAAAAAATCTATGGGGTATTTTGAGCTGAAACTTCACAGACACATTCAGGGGACACCTTAGACTTATATTACATCTTTTGAAAAGACGTTCTACGGCACCTTTAAATGCTTGAGGGATGTACTACCTCTATGATCCACCAGAGTGCACTAAACTCCAAAATTTAAAAAGCTAATACTTAATAATCCACAGCCACAACACTGAATATTTCAGATGAATTTATATTTATTTAGTGGTAAATATACAATCAGGCTGTTTAGCTCCAAGAGAACATCAGTCCCTTGTCATAAACATATTAATCATGCGCATGTTGATTTTCCCAGCACACAGAAAGCCTTTGCAAACAGCATGATTTTGTATGCCCTTTTAACTCAATAAGGACTGCAGAAATGAGATTGATCTAATTATTGCTGCACTCATCATTGATTTATTATTATTTTCACATTCAACACCATATTATTCAGCTGTACAATTAGAGGCATTACTTTCACAATTACATATAGCCTATATAAAATGTATCCAGTCTCTCTCAGTAATTACAGACACAATCCCTGTGGAATTACCAGAGGTTCAGTGTCTCTCTCAAGGGCACAAAGATGATGCTTCAGAAATGTGGACAAACAACCACCCAATAGACAACTGTCATTTTCTCTAGACTTACTTTTGATTATGGGTAATTTAGGTTTAAATTTAACAACTAATCCAGGTTTAGATTATATATAATCCTTTATTCGCTCTACTATTATTAGGCAATGTTTTATCCACAGCAGCGTCTGATCCCTCTGAGCTATTGACATGAACAGAAGAACAGACTGTAACCTGAAACATCCTTTGAGAATAAAAAACTGATTTCTTTCTTTCTGCCTTTTTTCCCTTCATTCTACGAGTGGCACAGTCATTTCAGCGCTGACACATCTCAACCTTTTAACCCTTTCTTTTCACAAGCAAAGAAAATGCCATATTGGATTTTCGACACCGTCAATGCCAGGTTTCTCTTTTCATGCCATCTAATTTTCGCCCCAAGCTTTGATCAATTGTTATCACATTTCTTGAGGATGAAATAGACAGGGATTTGAAGTTCACGTCGACCGCGTTGTTCAGACCACAAGCTCTGTGTAGAGCAACACTTTAAACTAACAACAGCTTCTGCTACTACAACTAACCCAACAATCATCTGCCAGCTTAAACCAGCCCCAAACTCACATAATGACAGCTGAATAGGACACAAACAACCCAGAACAACTTCTGTGCATTTTATGGTATTGCAAAAACCCGCCCCAACCTCACATTCATTGGAAACCTGAATAAGTTGGCAAAACTCAAAAAATTTGAGGTCATTATATCAATTTTTTTCAAGTTAAGAAGTTCAGTGTTTAAGTAGGCAAAACTGGCATATTTCAGTGCATACATTGTAATTGCACATAACTTGAAATATTTGAGTAAGTTAATTCATACACCAGGAAAGGTCCACAAACCAGGACTCGAACTTGGGTCGCCCGAAGCGCAATGGCGCTATATGTTGACGCGCTGCCCACGAGGCTATACCGCTGAACCACTGATTCGAAACAAAAGATTCGTAAAGCTTCGAAGCTTCATGAAGCAGTGTTTTGAAATCGTCCATCACTAGATATTGTTGAATAAAGTCGTTATTTTGGTTTTTATGGTGCACAAAAGTATTCTCATCGCTTTATAACATTAGGTTGAACCACTGTAGTCACATAAACTTTTAAATATAACTTTAGTACCTTTCTGAGCGTTTGAAAGTGTAAATTAACTTGCTTTCAGTGCAGGCCTCACTGAGCCATTATTTTCATTATTTTCAACTATTTTCTGTTTGAATATATTATAAAATGTAATTTATTTATGTGATCAAAGCTGAATTTTCAGCATCATTACTCCAGTCTTCAGTGTCACATCCTTCAGCTGATTTGCTTCTAAAGAAACATTTCTGATTAATATCAATGTTGAAAAAAGATTTTGTGGAAACCATGATTTTTTTTCTGGATTCTTTGATTAATAGAAACTTTAAAAGAACAGGATTTATTGGAAATAGAAATCTTTTTTTAATTATAAATGTCATTACTGTCACTTTTGTTCAGTTGAATGCATTCTTGCTTAATAAAAGTATTAATTTCTTTCTTTGTTTCTTTCTTTGTTTCTTTTTAAATTAAATAAAATGAACACATTATGTAAATACTTTCATGTAGCACATTGAATAGCCTTTTTCCACAGGGAAAAGTTTTTTACATCGAGTATGTGCAATCATTATGATTATCTCAAGTCCTCAAATGTACTTGAAATGAACATATCTGTTAACCTCTTCATTAATTCTGACATTATATGGCTTATTTGGTTGAAAGCTGAGATTAAGGTGATCTCAGATATACAAGCTTCATCTGATTCTCATAAATGTATAATTCTAAACACCTATGCCCAGAACACCAAAACGGAACACCATCTGCCTTCGATTATAATTACCTCCATCATTCTCCATTTCTCCAAAAACACCTGACAGTGAAAACTTTCAGATTCATGAGGTAAACAGTCTGGATAATGAATGAGAGGTACATTGGAAAGCATGCCAATGTGAGAAAGTCAAAAATGCAAGCTTGTTAGGTTTGTAAGGGATTGGGATAAGGATGTGAGGAGATGAAAGAGTGGGAGCAAGCTGTGGGAATAACATTGGAAACGAGCTCTACAGTACACAACATCACAGAGCTTTGTCAGGACACATTCTACAGTTTCACCTGCACATTGGTTCACGCTATTAGCAAGTTGTTGTTTTTGTAGTCCCACTCACTTCTAGAAATGCCAAACATTCAAGGTCTAATCAAGGGTTTTCTTGTGTCCGACTGTTATAAAGTTTTCCTTCTTCCTGATGGGTTTGGATGATTGCAACAGACTCTGATTGTAACAGCACAAATGTGGATTTGTGTAGTGTAACCCCTCCGGTCCTACTCACCCCGCTCTGCGCGGGCCTCGAACCTGTCAGAATTGTGAGTTATAGTCAGGATTGTGAGATATCAACTAAATTCTGAGAAAAAAAAGTCAGAATTGTGTGATAAAACGTCATTGCGTGATATAAAGTCAGAATTGTGTGATAAAACGTCATTGCGTGATATAAAGTTAGAATTGTGTGATAAAACGTCATTGCGTGATATAAAGTCAGAATTGTGTGATAAAACGTCATTGCGTGATATAAAGTTAGAATTGTGTGATAAAACGTCATTGCGTGATATAAAGTTAGAATTGTGTGATAAAACGTCATTGCGTGATATAAAGTTAGAATTGTGTGATAAAACGTCATTGCGTGATATAAAGTTAGAATTGTGTGATAAAACGTCATTGCGTGATATAAAGTCAGAATTGTGTGATAAAACGTCATTGCGTGATATAAAGTTAGAATTGTGAGTGATAAAGTCGGAACTGCAAATTATAAAGACAGAATTGCGACTTTATGAAGTTTATGAAGAATTGCATGATAATATGTCAGAATTGAGAGTTATAAAGTCGGAATTGCAGAATTGTATGATAAAAAGTCAGAATTGAGAGTTATAAAGTCAGTATTGCGAGATATAAACAATTCTTAGAAAAAAGTCAGAATTGCGTGATATAAAGTCAGAATTGTGTCATAAAAAGTCAGAATTGCAAGTTAAGTCATTTTGCTTTTCAAGAAAATGTATTTTGAGTTAAATTGTTTATTTATTTATTTATTTATTTATTTATTTATTTATTTATTTTGCAGTGTGTGAATTGTGTTCAACACAGCAGTAATCTCTATGCATATCTTTGGTAATTAATTAATATAGAAAATAATTTTCCAAACTGCAACTGTGTAACTGTAACTTTCAAACTTCCCTTGCACTTACAAGGGAAGTTTATGTGGCAGGACTTTGTGAATGTTAAGAAATACACTGTAGCAAATCTATAGCCACAAGCTGACATGAGACTAGAGTGATGAAATCACTCACTAACCTTTTATATCTTCATGTCATGACCTTGTAAAGTTGGTGAACCTGGGAAATTAACTGTTTACACAGAGAAAAACTTACCCACAGTAATGCATAACCATCTAAATAAGCAGTCTAGCCACTAAAAGGATAATTTAGACACTTACAGTACAGCTCAAATAACACATTTTTTGTTTTGGAGGAATTCATAAGTGCTTTAAACAAAGTGCTGTTACAAAGTAATTATTTGGAATGTTGCCCTTAGACTTCCATTATAAGTGCATTACAAAAAAAAAACATGATTTTTGTTTGTTTTTACAATGATTCAAAATTTTCCGTGGTACCCGGCAGACATCCAGCATTTATGAACTTGTGCATTGTTGCTTACCTTAATGTTTTCAATAAACAAATTTATAAGCAATTATGAAGCAGAGACTTTGTTTTTTTTATAAGGCTTTGGTGGTATTTAAATGTCATCTGTCTATTTACATAAGCAGACGACACAAGTGATGAAGTAAATAACTAAAAGTTCTCTCTCAGTTACCTGTAGAGAACACCTAAACACTATAGATAATGCATGTTCTGCGTCTTGTGGAATGTCTTCAGACAGATGAGGTTGTGAAAATTTCATCAGCCATTAGAACAGACATGAATGAATGCTTCTATATTCATGCAATATGCACACAAATAATTTCTGAATAAACCACATGATAATGTACAGTGAGAATATTAGGGAACTCTTTTAAGTCACAAAAAGTAGCTCAAAAAAAAAAAAAGGCAACTTGGTTACACTTTATTTTGATGGACCACTTTAGACATTCTACTATAAGGTGTTGGAGTTAGAATAAGTTGACATGTAGGCTACTTGAAAAGTTACTTATAGTCAGTAGAATGTCTTTTGGTGGTGCTTTTTGGGGTATCTTAAAGTAATTGATTAGCATTTTCTGTCATGATAATCTATAAATCGCTCATGTGGGAACTGTTATAAGATACAGAGCCAGAGAATATATGCTGCATGAAGATAGAACAGGTATAGTTTAGTTTAATTACAGTTATAACTTATTTTGTCATCTTGCTTTTATATAATGCCATTTGTGTTGCATACTGTATTGCAATAACATGACCTCACCCCCTTTGTTGTGTGTTCTCGGGGGCGGGGTTTATGTAAATGGTAGGGTTAGTGATGCTTGTTGTAGTCCCTACCAAGAACATATCTCACTTTGCATTGAACTTTGAGCATCTTAACTTTGCAGATGTTGTTTATGCTCAAACAGCAACATTACACACTAACTAAAGTTAAAAAGTTAAATCATAATCAACCACAATCTACCCTTTAATCTGCATCAATGAAAACCACAGCAAAACAAAGTTAAACTTACAGTTCTGCTATTTTTTTTTCTTTCTTATACTTATTGTATTTTTGTCTTCTTTTCCAGGAAAACTATCTAAACAATCTTAAATCAAGATACATTTACTTTAGAAGCAAAATTACTTAAGCTATTATGTCTTGTTTTCTGAGAAACTGCTCAAAATTAAAACAATTTATGGTTAAAACAAGAACAAATATCTGCCGGTGGGGTCAGAGAAATAATCTTTGCTTTCCTTTGAATTAAGTTTATTTTACTGGATCCATTGGCAGATATGTGTTTTCTTATTTTAAGCATAAACTCACATAGGCCTAATTTTGATCAAGACCTTATATCTTAAGTCATTTTGCTTCTCAAGTAAATGTACCTTGATTTAAGAATGTTTAGATAGTTGTACTGGAAAACAAGACAAAAATACTAAGTAAGAAAATCTTTTCTTTCTTTCTTTTTTTACCTGTACCTGCTTACATGCAACTTGGAACAAAATTCAAACTCACAAACAAAACACAAACAACAAACACAACAGACTTTAAGCCACTAATCTTGCAAACTTTGCCAAATCCAGCAACTTGTTACCACTAACTTTGTGAAACACGCTGCAAAAACTCTAAAATTCAAGTCACTGAACTTCTTACTGAACGTTGGATAAAAATCAATATCATGTTTGCAATCATGCTCATATTGCTCTTGTGATATTGCTTAATTATCTCATACAAGTTCTTTTTTGCAATCATATCTTGAATTTTCTGGAAATTTGGAATTAATTTTGGCCATTTGACATTTTTGAGAATATCCTACATTCATTTCGAACCTGGCACCACAGTAACAGAAGAAATTACATTAGAAATAATTTACTGATTGCATTTTAAGCAGTAAGTTTTACATCAAATCACATTAATGATGTTAAAGGGTTAGTTCACCCAAAAATGAAAATTCTGTCATTTATTACTCACCCTACGGAAGCCCTGAACCGCATGGTGAAAGAAAAAAAAAAAAAAACTTGGTGGGTAGGGAAAAAAAGGAAAACGTATCTCGTAATTTCGACATATTAAGTCGTTATTTCGAGATATTGAGTCGTTATTTTAACATAATAAGTCGTTATTATGACATAATATCTTGTTATTTCAAGATATTAAGTCATTTCGAGATATTAAGTTGTTATTTCAACATAATAAGTCATTATTACGACAATATCTTGTTATTTCGCGATATTAAGTCATTATTTCGACTTAAGTCATTATTGTATTGTCATAATAATGACTTATTATGTTGAAATAATGACTTAATATCTCAAAATAACGACTTAATATGTTGAAATAATGAGATAAGTTTTCCTTTTTTTCCCCTCCCCACCAAGTTTTTTTTTTTTTTTTTTTCACCATGCGGTTCAGTACTCACCCTCATGTCGTTCCACACCTGTAAGACCTTCATTCATCTTCAGAACACAAAAAATTGTCTTAAGATGGTTCTCGAGTACTACAACACTAGTGCCAAGAATCCCCAATATTAGAGCACCACAATATTCAGTCTATAATAAAAGAGGAAGAAAAAGATAGAGGGAAAAAAACACAACTGACATTTTTGTTCTTGTCAAAATGAGTTTAAAATAAAACAAAATAATAAAATTAAATATTATTATGTCAAGCAAATAAAGAGTGTTTTCTCATAAAAATGCATTCATTGAATCTTCCTCATCAGGGAAAAGAAAAAAACATTCTGTGAGAACTGTGAAAACTGTGCAATTTCTGAGGCTGAAAAATATTGTCAAAGCTAAAAAAAGGTAAGAAATAAAATTAGTTCACCTCTGATGCTGTTGCTCTGAAATCTCATTCAGACTTACAGTACATTTCAAATATGTCACACCAACCAATGATATCACTGCCATCAATCGGCATTGACGCACTATATCAGAATGAGATATGAGTTATGGTGAATGGGATTTTCAGCGAATATGACAAAATTTCTGTTCTTCTTTGCACAATGCCATCAAATGACTTCAAATGGCTGTTGCACAGCAGAAACAAAATGGGGTTTGGAATGAAGTGAGGATGAGCTCTTTAAAACATACCTATAAATATCATGATATATGTCTCTCTCTCAGATATACAGTACAGCTACTCACCCACATATGAAATTGTGAAGAGCACTCAAAGTCCTGCGCCTCTGATTTTAATGCTGAGATTTCAGAGCTTCTTAATTATGTTCCAGCGCACAGATTGCACTAATTCACATCATTGTGCTTGAATCAGCAACCGACTGCGATCGTCCTAGGCCTCTCAACCTCCATTTGCTGTTTCCTCTCCTGCAGGCTGTTTCCCTAATGGAACTAACGCAGTCCACTAATACAGAAATCACACTGCACAGACTACCAGATTTTCATTAGGGCTGTATCGCCTGAAATGTGAATACTTTTTGATTGCGTGGCTCAAATTCTGTTCGGCTGGAAAAGTTCTATGTAAAGCACAGATAGAAAGCAGCTTGTTTGACTTACTAAACAATACAATCTTCAACTAATCAACTGCTGATGTGCTTGATAGAAGTTCCATAGCGAGCATATAAAATTATATATTATGATGCTTTTGCTATACCATACAGTAATTCATAACAGCCTTAGTCCCTTAAATGGCCATACTGTACAAAGCACACAAAAACAGCCAAATCGACAGGTTCAGCGCGATTGGCTGGCTTTGCACAACGTTGAAAACAAAGGCGCTTTGGAAACAAAAGACAATTCTGTGGTCAAACTCGAGAAGTGTATAAAATTAGTGACGTCAAATCTTTGAAAGATGCTCAGAGTTTTATTTAATACTTTTAGCTATAGATATCCATGAGCAGAACTACATATTCAAGTTTTTACTGTAAAAAAAGTTGTTTTTTACACAACTGTTCACAACCAAGTTACATTTACTCATTTAGAAGGTGCTTTTAGTGAATTATAAATCAGGAATATCACAAGCAATACATCATAAGAGCCAATATTTACATTACACCACAAATTCAAAGATTAAAGGCCCGTTTACATCAAGAAATGGTATCGAAACAATTTTCACTCAGAAATGGCAAAGAAATGTTAAGTAACACATTGACACAAATTACTATGATATAATGTTGGGTTAAAAACAACCCAAGTTAGGTTAAAATGGACATACCCATTGATTTGAATGTGATTTGAAAGTGGTTGGGTTAAATGTTTACCCAAACTGCTGGGTAGTTTTATTTAACCCAACTATTGTTTAAAAATTACTGTATGGCAGGCTTAAAATGAACCCAGAATAGGTTGGAAGTTAAAAATCAGACAAATAATCAAAAAATGAATATTTATTAATAAGCTATTTAATAAATGTTTATTGTTTAATTATTATTCATTAAACATATTGATAAATGTTCATTTCCTACATACTTTGGGTTCATTTTAAGCAAGCAATACAATCATTTTTAAACAATAGTTATGAGTTAAATAAAACTACCCAGGTTGTGCAAACATTTAACCCAACTTCTGGGTTTGTCCATTTTTAACCCAACTTGGATTGTTTTTAACCCAGCATTTTTTAGAATGTACTGTTGCTGAAACATTTTTGGCCTTGACTCTATTAAAAAAATTTTCTGTCTATTGTTCCATCTGTCTCTCCATCTATCAATCTTTCCTTCCATCCATCCATCCATCCATCCATCCATCCATCCATCCATCCATCCATCCATCCATCCATCCAAATTTCTCAACATTCGCAACATTTGTTGACAGTTGTTTATATACTGTAGTGAAAGTTAAACAAAGTGATGTCAGGTCCGAGTGTGGGGATCACGTGCACCAACAGGTTAAACTTGAAATTTTGAAGTAGAAAAAAATAATATTTTCTTGTAAAATGTCCTTTAATAATCTTTGGTCCGGAGTTTCTGAATCAAATGCATTACGGTGTATACTGTAATGCAAATATTGGCACCAGGGAATCAAATAGATGCATAATATGAACACTGCACACTGAACTCCTTTTGAACATTATAGACTAGAGCTCTCGTCAGAGTTTTCTGCTGGAAAAAAATAGGACGGCAGCTATGATGGTGCCATGACAGCAGGTGCAGTTTTCAGATACAGACTGGCTGAGATGGACAAGACCAGCTGGACCGCATGAGTTGGAAGCACACCAGAGCTGCTCGCTAGTATGTTAGTATGATGATGCCATCTTCAGATCTTCGATCATTTACTGATCAGTCATGGCCTGCCTATTGCTCTGGGTGCTGGAAGGCAATACAGTTATATTGAGGATTTGATGTAAAGCATATTGAATGCTCATTAACTGCATCCGATGTGTAATCTGATGTGTCGACTCGACTGTCAATGATAATAATGATTAAAAACTGACAGTGGCTAATATGGAAGGATATTCTGAATGTACTAAACATGTGGCCTTGACTCTATTAAAAATGTTTTTCTGTCTATTGTTCCATCTGTCTCTCCATCTATCAATCTTTCCATCCATCCATCCATTTAGCAGATGCTTTGGTAACACTATTTTGATGGTTCACTTTAGATATTCTAGTAACTATAAGTAACTCTGCAACTAGCAGTCATTAAAGTATTAGTAGACTGTCTGCTTAAAATCTGATAACACTTTATGTTGATGCTCCACAACAGACATTCTACTGACTCTAAGTTACTTTGCAAGTACATGTTAACTTATTCTATTAACCCTAACAGTCTACTAATAATCTACTATAGTCTACTAATACTCTAAAGAGAGTTAATTGACATGTAGTTGATAAATTACTTACAGTTATTATAATGTCTACAGTGGACTATCCAAAGTTACTAAATGCATAAATTTAAAAAGGAAATATACTCAGATTTTTATATTACATTATCGTCCAGCTCTCTATATAAAGATGGATGTGAAAGTATGTCTGGCTTTATCTGTATACATACAGTATACTTGTATAAGTATACTGTATAAGTATATAAGTATATACAAGTATATATATATATATATATATATATATATATATATATATATATATATATATATATATATATATATATACACTTGTGTATACTATATAGCAAATATCAACTGCTTGATTGCTTGTATCATCACAAAATGTAAACTATATTATCTGTAAACCCAGGGCTAACTTTTTCACTCACCAGCCATTGTGGCTAGTGGTTTTCCAAAGTTACTAGACACTCAGCATTTTCACTGACCACAATTTTGACATCAATACCATGGGTGAAAAGCACCATATAAGATATATTTAATATTATCTCATAATTTGGCAGCAGGTGTATTAGGCTGCTGTCACTTTAAAGGGCTAGTTCACCCAAAAATGAAAATTCTGTCATTTATTACTTACCCTCATGCCGTTCGTAACACAAATTAAGATATTTTAGTTGAAATACGATTTCAAAACACTGCTTCAGGAAGCATTGGAGCACAATGAATCAGTGTATCGAATCTGCTGTTCGGAGTGCCAAAGTCACATGATTTCGGCAGTGTTTGACACCGTTTGAAATCGACCATCACTAAATAAGTCGTTTTTTTTTTTTTTTTTTTTTTGACGCACCAAAAATATTCTCGTCGCTTTATAATATTAATATTGAACCACTGTACCTACATGAACTGATTTAAATATGTTTTTAGTACATTAATGGATCTTGAGAGAGGAAATGTCATTGCAGGCTATGCAGGCCTCACTGAGTCATCGGATTTCAACTAAAATATCTTAATTTGTGTTCCGAAGTTGAACGAAGGTCTTACAGGTGTGGAACAGCATGAGGGTGAGTAATTAATGACAGAATTTTCATTTTTGGGTGAACTAACCCTTTAAGACCTGATGCACGGATCCATTATACTGTTTCACATGCATTTTCTTTCTCAACTGTTTAAGTTCACTTAAAACATAACTGGCTGTGTTTATGTGAATAGTCACCAAGACTGGCAATAGTCACCAAGACTGGCAATAATTAAAATTATTTTGTGTGTATTTGACTGTTTAAGTGCAATAAGCGGTGAAAAAGGACTCAATTTATTACTGAGAGGCAGCTTTATGTGCGCACACTTTGGGTTTGAGCACAAAATCTGCAGAAATGAGAAATTATGAGCAACACGAGCAATCCCACACCGAAATTCAAGCCCTGTGACACCAACAATATTCTTCCAAAGCAAATGAAACGAGTGAGTGTGGGGAAGCGAGTTTGTCTTTCGACTCGCTGTCAGAGAGAGCAGAGAGCAAGTGAAGCTGGTATGGTAAAGCGTTTCACATATTTCATATCGAAAAATTTATATTTTTGACAACACTACATTACATAGTTTATTATTTCAGGTGCCGTTTTAGAAGGCTACAATTGAAAAATGTATGTATTATATATAAAATTCAACCCACCAAAGTGGCTAGTAGAAGTGACTGTGTTAAACACCACTGCTGAAGTACACTCGCATTTGGCAGGTTGCCGGGTGTTAATGTCAAACCCTATGTAACCTATATTATCGTTCAGCTCTAATATTCTAAATGTGACTGTAAAGTATAAAGATATTAAGATATTATAAACATTAACATCATGATTGAAACAATATATTTTGTGAAACATGCTATACAAAATATATTATATTATTGAGTTGAATAGTTGAAAAATGTGGTCGAATTGGAAGACACATCTGGTCATGTGATTTTAAAAACAGCTTTGATATGATTAGACTCATTATGATTTGTGCAAAACTTATATTAATGGTCAAAAAGCTACTGAGTGTACCTTTAACTGTGAAGTAACTTAATCATAATTACAAATGCATTTGCAAAGGTGAGTCACATTAGATTGATTGCCAATTAGTAATTACCATTAGTATCTGTCAGAAATAAAAGAGGTCTGACAATTAGCATTTAGATAAGCAAGCTTTCGAGTTCTACAGAAGACAAATAGTCTGAATAGAAAAACATGATTGAATAGCAGGTGCAGCGATCAGAAAAATACACACACTCTTTTATGGCTCAAGGAGAAGGTCTTCAAAATGATGTGTGCAATTTCTAACCACAGACAAGCTGTGTTCAGTAAAAACAAACCATGGTCACGAACAGGTATAAATAGACAGGGTATTGTAGAAAACTAGGACTGAATCAGTACTGATATGTTTAGTATAAAAAAAAGGTAAAATACATACATGAACCACTTGGTTCTAATCCCAAAACAGAAAAGACATCTAACCATTAAGGAGCACAAAACCTGGAGCCCTGGGTAAAACGATAATGCATTTGAGTCATACGTCATCCTATTTCCTATACCTCCATATGAGTTTAGGATTTGGAGGAAGCCGTCATCACAAAATGCAGACTGTTGCCAGCTCCCAACTGACTGCAAAGTAGATTTTCACCTCCATCTCACTATGAACCGAAAACTTTTCTACTTGAAGGATGGAACAATTACTATAATACTACACACTTTTGAGGACTTCTATGACATTACTTCAAAGACGACTGACATTGTTCTTGGCCCTTATTATCAGTGCTAAGGCTAACATTATTCTTACTATAGCTCATAGAAGAGCATGAGGTTTGTTCTAAACCCCTAATCCCAGTGTTAATTTTGACAGCAAATTTTGATTTAGTTTTAGTCATAGTCTTTTGACTAAAATGCCATTTAGTTTTAGTCATATTTTAGTCATTGAAAATTGTTTTAGTTTTAAAACAATTTTCTACAGTAAATCTACAGTAGATTTAGTCAACTAAAATCTAATTTAGTAATTGTAATGCATTAAGTATTTCTCTGACAATACATAGATCCAATACTGATATACATCTGATATACTCTCTAAACTGTTTATGTTCACTTAAGACAACCAGCTGTACTTTACTCGCCAAAGCGGGTTGTTTTTTTATGCAAAAAGACACGAAAGAGAACTCAATTCAGTGCTTGACACACTTATCATTGAGGTACTATTATAGTTTTTGTTTAAAATTTTGATTAGATTTGATTTTTAGTTTTTCTGCTTTCATTGTAATTTTAGTTAAAAGTTTTAGTAATTTTTTTGTGTTTATGTCTTTTAGTTTTTGCTTTTAAATGTCTATATAGTTTTTTTTTTTTTTTTTTTTTTCTGTTTTAGTTAGGCTATTTTAGTACACCAGGTGAAGCTAAAGTTGGAAACTAGATGAAATAAAATAAGTTTACATTTTTATATATTTGTTTTATTTCAGTTAACTTTTATTTCAAGTAATGTAGATGTTTTATGGTTTTAGGTTTAGTTAACTATAATAACCCTTATACCTGTAAAATTTATAGAATAATGTGTCAATTTTATTAAATTAAATTAAATTAAATTAAATTAAATTAAATTAAATTAAATTAAATTAAATTAAATTAAATTAAATTAAATTAAATTAAGTTAAATTAAATACAGTTTGTGTAAACAAAATAACAATAATGACCAGGAAAAAAAATAATAATTATAAACCATCCCAAAATACACTGTGACTCTTATTCTAAAATGTCTGCGGTCTGTAGCAGGCTGCTCATTTAAGTTCAGATGAGGGAGATACAATTCTCTGTTCTTACAATCGTCTAAAACATACTACCATATAAACATTGTCATAATTCATCAACATTAGCTTATAAGCAATCGCTTGGCATAAATGTGTGCTATTCATTGATTGAGAAGCAGTCTGAAGTGCTGCTGCGGGAGCCTTTAGAGCGCTCAACAATGTCGCTTTTTCCCGCAGTTAGATCATCACGTTACACTTCAAATGTGTGCATCTTCCACACAGGACAGCAATCCTGACTGGATATCTTCCCAAATCGTCCCTCTCTATCATTTTCGTCTTGTTTTTATTTGTTGATGAAAATTAGAGTAGATTTTAGTCATAGTTTTAGTCATTCAAAACAGATTTTTATTTAGTCATCGTCTCGTTTTCGTCCGTGAAAAAATGTCGTTGACGAAAAATATGAAGAAATTATGTGTCAACAAAATTAATACTACCTAATGCAAAGTACAAACCCGATTCCAAAAAAGTTGGGACATTGTACAAATTGTGAATAAAATCAGAATGCAATGATGTGGAAGTTTCAAATTTCAATATTTTATTCAGAATACAACATAGATGACATATCAAATGTTTAAACTGAGAAAATGTATCATTTTAAGAGAAAAATAAGTTGATTTTAAATTTCATGGCATCAACACATCTCAAAAAAGTTGCGCCAAGGCCATGTTTACCACTGTGTGGCATCCCCTCTTCTTTTTATAACAGTCTGCAAACGTCTGGGGACTGAGGAGACAAGTTGCTCAAGTTTAGGAATAGGAATGTTGTCCCATTCTTGTCTAATACAGGCTTCTAGTTGCTCAACTGTCTTAGGTCTTCTTTGTCGCATCTTCCTCTTTATGATGCGCCTAAATGTTTTCTATGGGTGAAAGATCTGGACTGCAGGCTGGCCATTTCAGTACCCGGATCCTTCTTCTACGCAGCCATGATGTTGTAATTGATGCAGTATGTGGTCTGGCATTGTCATGTTGAAAAACGCAAGGTCTTCCCTGAAAGAGACGACGTCTGGATGGGAGCATATGTTGTTCTAGAACTTGGATATACCTTTCAGCATTGATGGTGCCTTTCCAGATGTGTAAGCTGCCCGTGCCACACGCACTCATGCAACCCCATACCATCAGAGATGCAGGCTTCTGAACTGAGCGCTGATAACAACTTGGGTTGTCCTCGTCCTCTTTAGTCCGGATGACATGGCGTCCCAGTTTTCCAAAAAGAACTTCAAATTTTGATTCGTCTGACCACAGAACAGTTTTCCACTTTGCCACAGTCCATTTTAAATGAGCCTTGGCCCAGAGAAAACGCCTGCGCTTCTGGACCATGTTTAGATATGGCTTCTTTTTTGACCTATAGAGTTTTAGCCGGCAACCGTGAATGGCACGGTGGATTGTGTTCACCGGCAATGTTTTCTGGAAGTATTCCTGAGCCCATGTTGTGATTTCCATTACAGTAGCATTCCTGTACGTGATGCAGTGCCGTCTAAGGGCCCGAAGATCACGGGCATCCAGTATGGTTTTCCGGCCTTGACCCTTACGCACAGAGATTGTTCCAGATTCTCTGAATCTTTGGATGATATTATGCACTGTAGATGATGATAACTTCAAACTCTTTGCAATTTTTCTCAGAGAAACTCCTTTCTGATATTGCTCCACTATTTTTCGCTGCAGCATTGGGGGAATTGGTGATCCTCTGCCCATCTTGACTTCTGAGAGACACTGCCACTCTGAGAGGCTCTTTTTATACCCAATCATGTTGCCAATTGACCTAATAAGTTGCAAATTGGTCCTCCAGCTGTTCCTTATATGTACATTTAACTTTTCCGGCCTCTTATTGCTACCTGTCCCAACTTTTTTGGAATGTGTAGCTCTCATGAAATCCAAAATGAGCCAATATTTGGCATGACATTTCAAAATGTCTCACTTTCAACATTTGATATGTTATCTATATTCTACTGTGAATAAAATATAAGTTTATGAGATTTGTAAATTATTGCATTCCTTTTTTATTCACAATTTGTACAGTGTCCCAACTTTTTTGGAATTGGGTTTGTATTAAATTTATCATTCACCGTTTGTGCTACTGACATGAATCATACCTCCAATTATTTGGCCTGTTGAGGAGAGATGTGTCATTACTAACTAGTGATTAGATTTGCAAGAGAAAGAAAAAAGACGTGACTACTCTGAGTACATGACATTGAGCAAATCTTAAAGCATAATTGGATAAGTGCTGCCAATCATGTATGACCTTAGAAGACTAAACTACGGTTTGGAAAAGCCTTAATATGCCGTCATGGTAGACAGTAAATTCATATGGTCTTTCAAACACACACACACACACACACACACACACACACACACAAAAGTCTCACAGAGGTTAAATGAATATATTGTTTTATGTAAATGAGCGAGAAGGGTGATTCTCACATCATTTTGTTGAGAAAACTCAAAATCCAGTACTCAAAAGTCTTTAGTATGTGACAAATTTAGTATGTGGTTTATGTAATTTCAGTGACTTTGTATTTTTTATTTTTACTAACCACACAAACTTAGTTTGTGCTGAATACAGTGTAATAAGACTTTAGCTATTAAAATGGTTTAAATTGTAGTCAATAATTTTAATCTCATCATATATCACCAAAATGATATATTTAAAAGATTTTTTCCTGTGAAAAAAAATTCTTCATGGTTTAAAATAGCTTGAATGTAACTCTATACCCTTGCCTCATTTAGTATATGCGGATCAATGAATATGCAAATTAGGCCCACCTCCACTCGCTCACGCCAGCTCAGAGATCCACTCGGTCAACTTACTGAGGTAAACGCCACACAATGGTATCGCTCTTTACAACATCGGACACATAACAGTAATTCATATGATTAGCCTTTTGCTTGACTGCATTATCAAACAGCTAATAATGTGTTGCTAATATTACACAAACCATGTTCCTGTTCTTTATTTCAGAGTCAGACAGCTGCCTTTTGAAAATCAGCATCCTTACAAACGCTTTAACAACTCAGAATGTCAGTGGAGAAAGTTCATCATATTATCGTAATATACATCATACATCCACTATATTACTAAATCTACACGATTTTCCATATCAATGGAAAAATATACCGGGATAACCTGGCTTCTCTCGAGACTCCCCTGCTAGTTCGCTGTTAATGATATGCTAATACCCGCCGGCACGTTGATGTGATTGGTTACAAGATAGTTTGCGACCTCACAAACACCAGCGATTTCAAACCACTTTTTTCACTGCAGTTTTAAGGAGAAAATACACAGCAATGGTGCTGACATATAAACAACATTTAAACTTGATTTTCACCACAGGGGGTCTTCAAGAAACTGAAATGTCAGAGCATGTCAAAACATCTCCAAAAAAGCACCTCAGAATCCAGAGGGTCTAGTTTAGATTAGAGTTTAGAAATGAGTCCTATTGGTCTTTTATTTACTGCCATGATTAATTAAAAGGATGAATCATGCACAATAAGATCAAGAGCATGTCAATTTTAAATGTCACATTGAACGAGTAATTCCTAAAGTCAATATTTTGTGCTAAGGTCTTAACTTTAACTTAAGAAAGCATAAAAAAGTATCTTACTAACTTAATTATAAAGATGTGTGCTCAAAGCTCACAAAATAATCTCACTTAACTCATTTTCACATCCTGAGATTGGTCCCTTTGTGAGATCCAGTCTGTTTTCATAGTATTTAACTCGTACACCTACATGAAGGACTCACAACCTACCATCTGCTACAAACTGTGAAAATAGTTAGGTTGAAACTTCACATAATTAGATATTGGGATGTCATCAAAATATGCTTCTGAGCCATTTCACCACAGAACTAGACCCTACCATCTGTGAGGATCACGTCACTTAACCAAAACTGTTCCAGGATAAAAGTTTAATTCCAACTCTTTGAAGTGTATGATCTGGAAAATATAAATTATAGAGTGATCACCAGCTGAGCGGAGAACAGACCAAGTCCAAAAATCTCCCAAAAAATATGACGGTGGTCTTTGTTTCTGAAGCCTGTAATTTTCAAAACATTTCAATTATTGAGATCCAGGCTATTTTTCATTCTTTTACCATACAAAAAACCCAATGCTTGTCACTTCTTCATTCACTTTACAATACATATGATCAATATATATATGAACTCATCCAAAAATTTTGGATTTTTTCCTTTTGGTAACACCAGCTGCAGCTTGTCCGTAAGGGCAGAGCTCTACCAAAATATTCATCCAAAACACAGACCTCTATATAATAAATTATAAATGTGTTCAGTATTCTGTAACTTTTTTTTTTGTTTTTTTTTTTGGATTTCTTAGACTATTTTAAGCCTTCAAGTGAGCAGGACATATTAAAATTTAAAGGGGTCATAAACTGCATTGTTTTATAACAGGGGTGGCAAATTCTGGTCCTGGAGAGCCACAATCCTGTATAATTCAGCTACAACCCTGATAAAAACACACCTGCTGCACTGTAGTTTTCTAGTAACCCTTCAGACTTTGATTAGCTTGTTCAGGTGTGTTTGATTAGGGATGAACCAAAACTCTGCAGGACTGTGGCTCTCCAGGACTGACGTTCGCCACCTGTTTTATGTTTCCTGTGGTGCACTTATAATTTTAGTATGATTTTTGCATCCAAAAATAAACTTTTACTTTTACAAACTTAAACATTTTTCCTACCCTGATTTTAGCCTCTGTTTTGAACGCTCTGTTTGAAGGGGCGTGTCTGCTGTGAGACCCACTGCTGTGATTGGCTAACACCTTTGCATATGAAATAACTAAGTATTATATGTGGAACTTTCTCGAAAACTTTTAGCACGTTTTCACTATAAGGTTAACTAATCATAAAACGATCATTACATTTAGATCTATGACATTATATTTAGATTGTGGCATGAAAAGTTGCAGTGATGAGCATGTAGCCGATCACAGACGTTGTTGAGCGCATGAATGCAATGATCTCGTCATTGCTACTCAATTTCTGCACTCTCACAAATGCTTTCAACATAACTAACAGTGCAAACTCAATGTAAATAAGAGATGCATTGATTATAATGGGAGTTTTGGCGAGAGACCAGAACTCAGTCACTGATAAACTTGCGCCGTTTGATTGACAGCTCCAGCGATTGTAAGTTACAAGTTACAAATCCTTTGTAAACAACATTCGGAGACAATAAGGCACTATTACAGCCTCGATGCATTTTTGATCATGCAAATTGTTCTAACACATTGCTTTCAATTTGTAGATTTTATAGATTGAACGAGTTGTTGGGTTCTTAGTGGTGGTGACGATGAAGTCACGCAACTCTAACTTTAGCTTTTTACTTCTGCTGATTTGTATTTAGGCTTCAGAAAGTTGTTAATTTAATTAATGTGTAAGAATCATAAACTTTTGTTTGTCACAGATTTTCTGCAATGATCCAAAAGCCAATGGAATTATCCTACTGATTCTGAAGAATAAGTCTGAATTGTAAGTCTGATCACTTAGAACAGCACACCTTTCCTCAACAAGCCCCACAATGAGGTATCTTTCATATCCATAGCACAAACAGTGTGCATCAAAGTGTGATACTTAATGGTTAGTATGAGCAAAAGTAAATGATGGTTGCTTTAGCAAGCGTCAAATGAGTGCATAATAAACGTCAACATTTTAGATGCTGAAGGCATTTAAATCATCTTTGCTTTGATGCATGACAGATCAACTTCTCGGGCTGGAGAAACAGAACATATTTCACAATTCAACTGTCAAGAGGAAATTAAATGAGTTTGCTTGCTGTCAGAGTTTCCAACGAGGTTCTGCACGGTTTATTTGATTAAATCCAAGAGTTTCTTTTCCAATACGAGTCTGAGAACTCCTCTGCTTAATGTTTAAGAATAGTTGTCAGTACAGACTGGGCTGCTGAATAAATCATCATGATACAAGGACACAACCACAACTTTGTTTTACAAGGTAGAATGATTCCATATGTTATCACAGAGACTCCATATGCTGCAGTACCTTTATGCAATGTAAGGCACAATACCAGTTTGTGAACCTCTGAACCTTATCTCAATTGACATTTCTGTGTTTTTGTATGAGGAAAAAATGAAAGTTTACACTTTATTTCAATATTCCATGTTAGACACTAAACTAAACTATAAGTAACTTTGCAACTAACTCTCATTATGTGCAACTATATGTCAGATAACTCAGAAAGCAATCCAACGGACTTGTTCAGAAATCCTGTTCATGTATGAGCAAATGTATTAAAGTTTTATCATCATCAAGGTGGTATGAAGCAGGGCATGCCGAGAGCCATGGCCCGTGTGAGCGATTGCAAACCCAGGTGAAAAAAGTACACTTCCATAATGTATTTAAAGTGCTCTATTTCCGTGCACTAATTTTGTACTTAATATACAAAAACTTCTTCTTTAGCACTTCTTAAGATAATCTTAAGAACATCTAAGTGTACTTAACTGTGCTATTTTGAGACACCATGGATACAAGTGGTAACCAAATACATTTTTTTTAACACAACGATAGTATTTTAAAAGCAAATTTAGTTCATATTTCATGGTGCCTCAAAATAGCATAGTTGAGTACACTAGATCTCCTTGAGATTATCTTAAGAAGTACTAAAGAAGAATTATTAGAAGAAATGCTGATTTCTCTGGATTTAAACATTGTTGGAAACATTTGAGATAATGTAAGCAACAAAATATGTGACCCTGTACCACAAAACCAGTCATAAGTCGCATTTGTAGCACTAGCCAACAATACATTGTATGGGTCAAAATTATTGATTTTTCTTTTATGCCCAAAATCATTAGAATATTAATTAAAGATCTTGTTCCATGAAGATATTTTGTAAATTTCCTACCGTAAATATATATAAAAAATATTTTTGTGAGTGGATATGCATTGCTAAGTACTTCATTTGGACAACTTTAAAGGCGATTTTCTCAATATTATGATTTTTTTGCACCCTCAGATTCCAGATTTTCAAAAAGTTGTATCAAATATTGTCATATCCTAACAAAACATACATCAATGGAATGCTTATTTATTCAGCTTTCAGGTGGTCCAGGGTCACATATATAACATTGTTCTAGTGGTGTTTGAATATTTTCAACTAAAAATCTTAACTTAAAACATACTTGTGCCTTTAACCAGCGATTTTTCTTGACAAGCGATTTTTCTGTAAATTGCTTGCATTCAGAAGCTCTTGCAATATATAAGCCATGACCGAAAGCCCCACACCTGCAGCAACTCTCCACAGCGATAAGCTGGCCAGTTCAACCCCTCTCAAGCACTCCATCAGAGGATGGACAGAGTCAGCTGCCAGCTTCTTCAGATAGCAGTTCAACAGACCTGAAGTCAGAGAACAACACAGCTGTGCTCTCAGCTGTTCTCCAAAATCTCCCTGCATAACAGATCTTCAAAGACTGCCGTGTGCCGAGATATGATTAGTCTTGACAAACACTTCACTTTCCCAAGTCTCAGTAGAGCAAAAAAGGAGGTGGAGTTGTCTTTGCAGTAATTGCTTACTTACTTTATTCGTGTGCTGCAAATGGTGATACAGCATGTTGGTAATGCAATGAGAGGTTTGCACTACTTGACACTGAGGTTTAAGTTAAAAAGCATGATGTTAATTAAACTGAAGTATTTCAGATATTACTCTATGCTGAACACAGACTATTCAAATGCTAAATCATAAAGTCTTTCATGCATAAATGCACTGTGAAAGGTACAAATGCATGAGGTTAGACTTTACATGTAGGTTCGCCACTCAAGTTCTTATTCATAAAGGAAAAGAAAAAAAAAATGTAGGCAATATTTCAAACAGCGATTTTTCTGTAAATTGCTTGCATTCAGAAGCTCTTGCAATATATAAGCCGTGACCAAAGCATTCCTCTGAATGTTGTCTGTTTGCACAGAAAATCAAAGTGCGATGAGCCATGCGTTTATATAACTGCAATCCAGTTTACCCTTTTCCTTAACACCTTTAATTTTGGTTTGTAAGAAGTGGAGGGTTTTTTCCCCCCAGTTCTCTAATACAACCTAGTGGAGAAATCACTGCCATCAACATCAATTTCCCTCTTATAAACGTGAAAAGGATCGACAGTATTGACCTCAAGCATTGATTGTGGTCTCATACAGTAGCCTGCCACATACAGTGGGTACAGAAAGTATTCAGCCCCCCTTAAATTTTTCACTCTTTGTTATATTGCAGCCATTTGCTAAAATCATTTAAGTTCATTTTTTTTCCTCACTGTACACACAGCACCCCATATTGACAGAAAAACACAGAATTGTTGACATTTTTGCAGATTTATTAAAAAAGAAAAACTGAAATATCACGTTCCTAAGTATTCAGACCCTTTGCTGTGACACTCATATATTTAATTCAAGTGCTGTCCAGTTCGTCTGATCATCCTTGAGATGGTTCTACACCTTCATTTGAGTCCAGCTGTGTTTGATTATACTGATTGGACTTGATTAGGAAAGCCACACACCTGTCTATATAAGACCTTACAGCTCACAGTGCATGTCAGAGCAAATGAGAATCATGAGGTCAAAGGAACTGCCTGAAGAGCTCAGAGACAGAATTGTGGCAAGGCACAGATCTGGCCAAGGTTACAAAAAAATTTCTGCTGCACTTAAGGTTCCTAAGAGCACAATGGCCTCCATAATCCTTAAATGGAAGACGTTTGGGTCGACCAGAACCCTTCCTAGAGCTGGCCGTCCGGCCAAACTGAGCTATCGGGGGAGAAGAGTCTTGGTGAGAGAGGGAAAGAAGAACCCAAAGATCACTGTGGCTGAGCTCCAGAGATGCAGTCAGGAGATGGGAGAAAGTTGTAGAAAGTCAACCATCACTGCAGCCCTCCACCAGTCGGGGCTTTATGGCAGAGTGGCCCGACGGAAGCCTCTCCTCAGTGCAAGACACATGAAAGCCCGCATGGAGTTTGCCAAGATGGTGAGAAATAAGTTTCTCTGGTCTGATGAGACCAAGATAGAACTTTTTGGCCTTAATTCTAAGCGGTATGTGTGGAGAAAACCAGGCACTGCTCATCACCTGTCCAATACAGTCCCAACAGTGAAGCATGGTGGGGGCAGCATCATGCTGTGGGGGTGTTTTTCAGCTGCAGGGACAGGACGACTGGTTGCAATCGAGGGAAAGATGAATGCGGCCAAGTACAGGGATATCCTTGATGAAAACCTTCTCCAGAGTGCTCAGGACCTCAGACTGGGCTGAAGGTTTACCTTCCAACAAGACAATGACCCTAAGCACACAGCTAAAATAACGAAGAAGTGGCTTCACAACAACTCCATGACTGTTCTTGAATGATCCAGCCAGAGCCCTGACTTAAACCCAATTGAGCATCTCTAGAGAGACCTAAAAATGGCTGTCCACCAACGTTTACTATCCAACCTGACAGAACTGGAGAGGATCTGCAAAGAGGAATGGCAGAGGATCCCCAAATCCAGGTGTGAAAAACTTGTTGCATCTTTCCCAAAAAGACTCATGGCTGTATTAGATCAAAAGGGTGCTTCTACTAAATACTGAGCAAAGGGTCTGAATACTTAGGACCATGTGATATTTCAGTTTTTCTTTTTTAATAAATCTGCAAAAATGTCAACAATTCTGTGTTTTTCTGTCAATATGGGGTGCTGTGTGTACATTAATGAGGAATTAAAAATGAACTTAAATGATTTCAGCAAATGGCTGCAATATAACAAAGAGTGAAAAATTTAAGGGGGTCTGAATACTTTCCGTACTTTCCTGTATTTATTCCTTACCATCTACGTATAACACATAACAAGTAAAAGACCATTGAATGCAGAAGGAAGGAAGGTGAAGGCTTGCAATCATTGCCCAGATAAATGCCACCGGCTGACACCAGTGAAATATGGCCGTCATTACGAGCGCATGGACAAACGTGATTGGGCAGTGAATGTTTACGGCCACCCGAGATGACCTTCGTACCCTATTATCTCTCGGCCCTTACTGACAGCCTTGTAGAACATGGAGGCGCTGATGAGAATTGCCACTCAACGGGTCATAGCCTACTTCAGGAAAAACCCATCAGTCTTGTGGATAGGACACAGGTAAGAGGCACGCAGAGAGCGGCGCACGAGAAACATGAGTCACTCTGCCTCGACACGCCAGCCTGGTGCCGCCCGCTGCTCTGAGCTGTCTCGATTGGCACTGCCTCTGCCCCATGTGCCTCGGTGAACACAGCCAGGCAGGCGTGTGGAATAATGAACAACAAGCCTGTCACTGTTTCGGGACCTTAAATTAGCATTAGCGGAAAGGGCTTTCTCTCTCTCTCTCTCTCTTTCTCTCACACACACACACACACAAACATGCTACGGTTATCTCACCGACTCCAAAGTGATGACTCAAGAGATGGCTGGTGTTACACCTAATTTACATGACTTGAACGAAATGATGGAACCCCCATTCCTTTTATAAATAACAGTGTGGCACAATGCAGTCCGCTGTCTTGCATGTTTACATTGTGACTCTTGGATTGTAGTCAAAGTGTCTTGGCTGAAATTATTTTTAGGCATTGAGGAGAAGTGCTGGAAACACATAAACTGACAGCATGAAGAATTTCTGGCCAGTAATAAATAACAGAGATGATGTATCTGTCCTCTGAAACGGGTTCACTATTGTCCTAAATTTGAACGCAAGTAATTGAAGGAGATTCAGATTTTTAGATTTACTAAAGAAATTGTGAGTGATGCTTAAAGGGGGGTATATTGCTATTTCATGTATTCTGGCTTATTTACACTGTTAAAGAGTTGGATTCTCATGCTAAACATGGCCAAAGTTACAAAACATGAGTTGGACGTATCTCTTCCAAATCCTCACAAGATTCAGACTGTTTTTTCGAGTATCGGCCTGAGTGATGTCAACAAGTTCGGAATTCCTTGTACGGGCACTTCTCCCAGAAGGGTGCACGCGTGCACACATCGACCTGAGCGAGAGAGCAAGAGCACGCCCATCAATGTGTGTTCGGCTTTACAGAAGTCGTCGGCAGCGCTGCACAGGTCACAGGATTGCA
Organism: Ancherythroculter nigrocauda; assembly: GCA_036281575.1. Taxonomy (NCBI): domain Eukaryota; kingdom Metazoa; phylum Chordata; class Actinopteri; order Cypriniformes; family Xenocyprididae; genus Ancherythroculter; species Ancherythroculter nigrocauda. The sequence continues at coordinate 3,845,574 of VTFQ01000021.1, read as the reverse complement.
CGAAATCAACAATGTCACCAAAGAAGTGTGTTTTTGATTGTGAGGGAAAGGTAACCTTGCTTCCCAAAGAACCCAGCGTTAAGTGAAGCTGAGAGATTTGTGCTCACGCATTACATTGATGCGCTCTTGATATTTGTTATTAAAATAACCATAGAAACTGATAGTTGCAATCACTTTTTATTGGTTAAAATGAATGGAGATTATCTGGTGTTTTTCCGTGGCTTGCTCGAGCCCTCAGGATTGGCGCTTATGGTTTTATAAACAAGCCCCAGTTCAGTGCTGGATTTACAGATCGTTTGAAACTCAAAGATGGAGCGGTCACAGCGATAATGATCCCGGTCATGAGTCGGAACTGCAGGTGGAGAGTAAAACTGCTTCAAATGTCTGTTTTGTTGGTAATAGCGCCTAAGTGCATATAATGTAAACAACACAAACGTAGTGAATTCATAAATTCATTATTCATCATTCATACGCTATATTCATTATAGTGATTCAAAAGTTATCCAGGGATAATGCGATGGTGTATTGTGTGTTTAAATACAGTTGTTTAGCTGACCATTGATCGCTTGTAGATGATCTCTACACAAATGCTGCACGTACTCGTGACTCTAACTCTGCTCACAGGACACGCCTCCAGGTGTTCGGCTGTTTTCGGAAATACTCGGTACAGCGTGTGTATCTTTTATAAATATGATAAAACTAAAGGCTTTTTGGAAATATGAAGGATGCACTTCTACTCTATAGGTACTCAAGATTAACATGAGATTGGCAGAAACTTTGTGTGATACCCCCCCTTTAAAGGGTTAGTTCACCCATAAATTAAAATGATGTTATTAATTACTCACCCTGATGGCGTTCCAAACCTGTAAGACCATCTTTGGAACACAAATTGAGATATTTTTTATGAAATCTGAGAGCTTTCTGACCCCTCAATGTAATCACCACTTTCAAGGTCTAGAAAGGTAGTAAAGACATTGTTAAAATAGTCCATGTGACTACTGTGGTTTAACCTTAATGTTACAAAGCAACAAAAATACTTTTTGTGCACAAAGCAGTTCTGGCAAAATATTAATTGTGGCAGTATATTTAATGTTTAAATAATTTAAATAAATTATTTAAAACAAATGGTTTGAATGAATGATTTAATGACTCACTCATAAATACTTCACTTGTTTCATTACTGGATTAATCAGTGTATTTTAAAGGAATCTCACAAGAGTCAAGAGATTTTTGTCATTTTCACAAGGGAAAACGGTGTATTGATATGCTTGTGACCGGGCTCAGACATACTGTGACAATAACAGCACCATACATAATCAATTGGTAAATATGAACATACACAAATGTAGACAAAGTGGAGGGCACTGAGATATTAAACTGATGTGCTATTCCACAGGCAGAACAATAAACGCAGACAGAGCAATAAATACACATAAGTGGCAGTAACAGATTCAATAAAGGGTAAACAGTGTTAAGGGTATTAAGCAGTCCTGAGGTACTGAGATAAGAATGCTAGGTTACATCAGTGTCCAAAATGCAAGTGTAAAATGTCGCAGAGCTACATGAAAGAATATAAAAAGAATCTCTTGAATGAATGATTCAGTGGCAAATACATGTTTTTAAGGATTAGTTCACTTCTGAATGAAAATTTCATGATAATTTACTCACCCCTATGTCATCCAAGATGTTCATGTCTTTCTTTCTTCAGTCAAAAAGAAATGAAGGTTTTTGAGGAAAACATTCTAGGATTTTTCTCCATATAGTGGACTTCACTGGGGTTCAACGGGTTGAAGGTCCAAATGTCAGTTTCAGTGCAGCTTCAAAGAGCTCTACATGATCCCAGATGAGGAATAAGAGTCTTATCTAGAGAAACGATCGGTCATTTAAAAAAAAAAAAAAAAAAATCAAAAATGTATATACTTTTTAACCACAAATGCTTGTCTTGCATTGCTCTGTGATGCGGCACGCATTATGTTGAAAGGTCATGCCTGATGTAGGTGGAAATGCTGAGGAAGAGCGAAAAATTTTATCTAATTTTCTCCTCCAACTTCAAAATCGTCCGTTCAATCGTTCAAATTTTTTTTTTTAGAAAATTACCTATGGTTTCTCTAGATAAGACTCTTATTCCTCGTCTGGGATCATGTAGAGCTCTTTGAAGATGCACCGAAACTGACATTTGGACCTTCAACCCGTTGAACCCCAGTGAAGTCCACTATATGAAGAAAAAAAAACAACCAAAAAAAAAAAAATGACTTTCTTCTTTTCTTTTACAATACTGGTGCACTAATATAACAATATATAACAAATGCGCAGATAATCATGTTTTAATGTATGACTAATGAAGAACTAAACCATTAATTAATGATTACTGCATCAGCAACTAATTAAGAGTATATGTGGTTATGTGGTTGCTAGGATGTTTTGGGTGGTTGCTATATAAAATCCTGGAATGTTTTCATCAAAAACCTTCATTTCTTTTCAACTGAAGAAAGAAAGACGTGAACATCTTGGATGACATGGGGGTGAGTAAATTATCAGGAAATTTTCATTCAAAAGTGAACTAATCCTTTAATTCACTTAACATCGATACAATCATTATTTGAAGCGCCAAGTTACTTTCAAAAGGTGATTTGCTCTATTTTGATCGCCACCGTAGACATCAGTGTTAATATCCAAACTGTAAACTTTTATCCCAGTACTTCTGTGATAATTTGAATATTTGTAAATAATGATACTGTGTGGTTGAAAAGACTGTTTGTGAAGCTGTTTAATACCTAAACATGACAGCGGCAGCACCAACGCAGATCTGAATGTTTGCTGTGATTTTGTAAAAGGTTTAATAGACACAGGAGAATCGTTGTCATTTAGGAATATGTTCATGTGACTGTTTGAATAGAGATTGTGATATTTTAATGATTATTCGTGCAACTCTACCATAAGACTGTGTCTTAACAACTAATCTGACCAACTAGCAATTAGCCAAGGGTAATCAGTCTTAATTTTCAGATCCATATAAGACCAATCTATTTTATATAACTGGTGACTAGTCTATGCCATTTATGCAACTGTACACTTAGATGTGACTCAAGTGAAGTCCGTCTTTCAAAATCATTTTGTGGGATTCTTTCACCTGTAGTATAGGTAAAACCCACTTGCTTAGTAACTAAATGAGAAATTAAAAGGATAGTTCAACCAAAAAAATATATACATTTTCTTTTTTTTCACAGAAGTAAGGGTAAATGCCTGAATTTTGAACTATCCTTTAACTGTATTAGAGCAGTATGTATCTCATGCATGATCTCAATATATTCTCTCTTTTAAAGGATAAATAATTTAAATGTACAAGCTTGTAATAATGAAGGCGAGAAATATGAAATAAATTATGAATTATTTGCCAAGATCAGCTGGTGTTTTAAAGCTGAGGTTATGAAGGACAGTGATATGGTACTATAACAAGCAATTATAGGACGTTAAACTCAAGATTTGATGAATCCTCAATGAGTCAGGACATTTTTTTAATCAGTACGTTATTTTTATATTTGCTCTGCAAATGCGCTGTGAAGCCTTGTAAAGCAATTCATGGATCTTCTTGGTTCTATAGATTATACAATTTCAGCACGCTTGGAAAAACCATCTAGTGGTGACAATAAAGCAGCATACATCATATAGGGAAACTTAAGAAAATGTCAAGCATGTGCAGCATGCTATGCTGGAGGGCTTACAATAAGGTAATAACTAGTTATACTAGTAACTGGTATAACTAGTTTGCAAAATCATAAGATATCATATGAGTTGGTTCATACAAAACAGATGCAAAATGTAAAGAAAAAAAAAGGTGCCAATTTGTGATGATTTTGTGTGCGCTGGTTGATTGACTAGGTGGATGAAGTTCTTCGCCTGCATAACTCGCATAATTCATGTGGGTGGAATTTGCTGGCTTGAGCCGTGGCCATTGAAAGCATGTCATAGATGTGGTACACAGACATTAGAATGAAATCAAAAGAGAGACTTTTGTCAGATGGCATTTTACATCAGAACATGCATGCACCCTTAGACTCCATCTTGTGTTGTATCTTTTTTAATATCAAAGTCACGAAATATGCTTCTAGTTTGAATTACATTGTGAATTTATGTTCAGGACGAAATCATGCAAACGGACTCGGCTCCCTGTTCGTCAGAGATCAGAGCTTCACATATTTCTTTTCCACTATGACAATGACATATATTATTCATACTATTCAAATCTCACAAACAAGCTCAACAAGTAAAACCTTCATATTCGAATTTTCCATGTTTGTGTCCGTAAAGATGTTTGACGCAGTCTTTGTAATGGGGTTATACATCATTCTTGGCAATGCATTCCAACAGAGCAATCTATCACAAAGAATTACGCTGCTGTATTATTTACAAACATATGATTTAAAAGTCTAAATTCCACCCAGAAGCCTGGCAGTTCTGTTTGTGCCATATAATTGTCTACGAGTGAAGCAAACAGAAACTTGGAGGGAATTTGCACAAGCTTCTTTATGGAATAATTGTCCGAAACAAATGCATTTTCTCTTTTAACATTTCTCTCCCAAAACTCAGTGTCCATTCCATACACAGTCTTTACCTGGAGGAAGGAAACCTCAAAGAAATGGAATGATCAAATTCAGGAAGCTGAGCAGGACTTTAGCCAGAGGGACAAGCTCATGGTCAGGCTCAAGTTCCATAATCGGAATATTATTCAAGCCACAATGATGATCTCGGTGACATGAAATATGAGGTGCCAAGAGGTGAACGTATGAGCTCTAAATCATGAAAGGGGGTTTTCAAAGTACAGTTTATGAAACAATGCCTAAATAGCACTGTTCAGATCAGTCTGTTTAATAAAAAGAGTCTCATTTACTCGTTTTATTAATTATAAAGACTATAGATATTTTTTATGGTTTCTGAAGAAAATGTTGTAGCACTGAATTTCCATTATCATTCTCTATGATATTCTGTAAATCTATGGGATTACAATTACATGAAATATATAGACTATTTTAAACTGTACAGAGACTGTTTAAAAAAGAAAGCTGCCAGTTTTTTTTTTTTTTTTAATCACATGACCAATGCTATTTTCATCCTCGGATTCATCATCTTATAAAGGGTTTAAGCTCAGATAATCAGTGAATCGCTCTATATCAATTCATAAATTCTCATTAAACACCCACCCAGTGTGTTAGATGGCATCATCCTTCAGTGGAATTCATTTATAATATGATCTACAGCTGACAACACAAAGGAACAAGGCCTTTGAATTAAATAAGTGCTTGTATGAGCAGCCAAGAATAAACATGCCAGTATTAAATCCCTACAGACTTACATTGATATCTATGGAAGCTCATTTCTGCCACTGAATAAAAATGGTAATTGCGACTTTTTATCTCACAATTCTAACTTTTTTTCTCACATTTGTGAGTTATAAAGTCAGAATTGTGTGATATAAAGTCGCAATTACGTGTTATAAAGTCGCAACTGCAAATTATAAAATCAGAATTGTGTGATATAAACACAATTGAAAAAACAATTGAAAAAAACAACAATTGAAAAAAATCCCTCAGTATTGGACTTTATGACTCGCAATTGCAAGTTTATACCTCACAATTGCAAGAAAAAAAGTCAGAATTATATCTCACAATTCTAACATTATAGCTCGCAATCACAAGTCAATTATGAGAAAAGAAGTCCGAATTGTGAGAAAAAAGTCAGAGTTGCGGGATATAAACTATAAAATCTCACAATTCTGACTTTATTTCTGACAATTCTGACTATTTCTCGCAATTGCAAGTTTATATCTCACAATTCTATTTCTCGCAATTGCGAGTTTATATCTCAAAATTCTGACTTTATATCTCGCAATTCTGACTTTATTTCTCACAATTGCGAGTTTATTTCTCACAATTCTGACTACTTCTTGCAATTCTGACTTTTTAACTCACAATTCTGACTTTTTAACTCGCAATTCTGACTTTATTTCTCGCAACTGTGAGTTTATATCGTGCAATTTTGACTATTTCTCGCAATTCTGACTTTTTTTTCTCACAATTGTGAGTTTAGCCTATATCTTGCAATTCTGACATTATGGCTCGCAATTGTGAGTCAATTATGAGAAAAGAAGTCAGAATTGTAAGATGTAAACTCACAATTGTGAATAAAAAAAAAGACAGAATTGTGAGATAAAAAGTCCCAATAACTTATATACATATATATATATATATATATATATATATATATATATATATACATATATATATATATATACATATATATATATATATATATATATATATATATATATATATATATATATATATATATATATATATATATATATATATATATATATATATATATATATATATATATAGTGGCGAAAATAAGCTAGATATCACATAGACCTGAGTGTAGGCTGGGCTAATAAGTGACCTCCCCAGCAACCACATAGCAACACACTAAAAAGATCTCAGTAGCAAACATGAAGCATTGCCTCAGAAACCTCTGCAGCACCCTAGCACTGCAGTGGTGAGTTTTGCACAGGTAAGCACCACTCATATATTCTTCAGAAAATGTAAAAAACTAGTTTTTGGGTTATGGCTGTTAACTCTGATTTTATTACCTTCCACCACTCCAACAACTAAAAAGTCTAAAACATTTAGCAGTACATTAAATATCTGTATTGTGCAAAATCATTTGCTGGAATCTCTTTTTCTCTTCAAAACTCTGAAATCAAAGGAAATGTTCATCTAAGTAATCCAAAGCACTTCAATACAGCTGGAACATTTCTCAGAATGCACTTAAAAGTTAATAGCGATTCAGTTCTGAATGCTTAACGCACTCTGGATTGCACCCAGTTGCTATTTCTATCCTTTATCTATCCTCTTATATCCTCTATCCTAAAGTTCAAATAAATGCTATTCTTTTGATCTTTCTATTAATTAAGGAATCCTAGAAAAAAGGGCAGTCCATATTTTCCATTTAGGTTTTTTTTTACAGGTGCTTTACCGATATTTTGAATTTGTCATGGCTGATAATTAACAATACCTTTTCCCTTTTTCTACAGATTTTGGTTTCTACAGCGTGGATATACATCAGCTAGACAGAAATATGTGGAAATGTCTGAGTAAGTACAGCAAGGTGAGGTACGAGACATTGTGCTACTTTTGAATCACATGCATTTCAAGTTCAAAGCAAGACAAAAAGGAGATGCTTGGAGATGCTATTCTAGTGATTAAACGAACGTTTTTATGCCTGAGGGCCAAAATATCATACAGAATATCATAGAGACTTGAAAATGGGCTCTATTGACCTAGTCTAGCGAACAACCACTTAGCAACCAACTAAAACACCCTAGCAACCCTATAGCAAAGTGCTAAAAACCACTCACAATATTTCAGCATCATGGTAGCGAGTTCTGCACGGGCACACTGTTATAGATTATCTAGATTATTATTCTTTAACGTTCACTCCATCTTCCTTCTTACCTCTCTTCTTACCTCTGATTTTGCACATTTGAGCTAGTAAAAGATAGCCATCGCAACATATCTGCTTACTTCAGTTTATTTGAACTTTAAAACGTTTCTCTGATCAGAGACTAAATCGGGAGCTGCTGTAATGGGTTTTACAGCCATGCACTGAATGTGAAAATACACCCCCTGTGAGAGAGTCCGAGTACGAGGAGGAACACTGAGCTTGTTCACATTGGCTAACAAATGCGTCTATTCATTACATCAGCATGCAGAAGGGCTCAGATACAGCCCAGATTCTGCTCAGATACACACACACACACACACACACACACACAGTATGTACGCAAAGATGGTGTGTCTCCTGCTGTCATGGACTAATTTTGTGTCCACATCATATCATGTGGTGTCTAATTTTTTAGATTTTTTTTTTTTTTTTTTGTCGTTGTTGTTTGTATTATGAACACATACTGCAACTTTCAGACATCAAAACTCATTGTTCTGATCAAAAGCATTTATTGAAAGTATAGCTGCAAAAATGGCATATTTAGTGCACCATTCTGACGTCAGACATATGAATACATTAAAGGGGCTATATGTAGAATTCAGAAACCCTTGTTAGTAGCGACACCGGTGGCTGTTAAGTGAACTGCAGCCGGCAACTTATTGCTCGTGCTCGCACTTGTCCACACATAACGTACAAGACACTGATCCAAGGCCCTGATATACTCACGGTAAAAAGAAATACATTTGCAGCGACATACTGTTACCAGTTTAAACATTTAGTTCAGAGAGCAAATTAGAACACATTTCAGTGCTGATTGTTGTGTGAATCTGTTACATTATTACATTATTTCATTTCACATGCAAAGACAGCATTTATGCATGGAGTTTTCTGCTGCTGTGCCTTTAAGACATCTATTTAACTCTAAGGGTCAGCGAAAGGGTGGAAAATGGTCATAAACTATACTATGGATGTTTTGGCACACACAAAAAACTTCTGACATTATAAGTAAAGAAATGCATGACATTACCCCTTTAAAAGATAATGCCACCTCATTAATCTCCTTGACTCTGCCATGATTGGGAATTTCTGGCACGTTGTGCCACCCATAGAAGGCTTAAGCGATGCCACAGGGCACAGCTCCTATTGAGACTCAAAATTAAAACACCGGCCTCCCTCTGCCTGTGGATTTATGAGGAAGATTTCAAAGCTCAATAACTGTGTGCAAATGGCCAAACTCTCAAACTATTCTGCTTTATAGCATCATTTTAGCAGAGCTTGTGTGGTGTGACTGTACAACTAGGCCTGTTCACGCAGCTCAGCTTTATCATTAATTCATTACCTGACCTTTCGGAGGGGTAGTTAGTTGCTCTGGGACGGTTCTAGGTTGCTACTTGCTACTCCTTTGAATTTAGGTCAGTATTTTCATAAATCACGCTATGTCAGCAAAATGCAGAGGAAGTAAATTATGGTGGTTCAATCTATAAAGTACTTTATTTTAAAACTTGAACCACCACCTTAATATATATTAGATATGTGACCCGTTTAAGTAAATAAAGTAACGCATTATTATATTATTTTATTATATATATATATATATATATATATATATATATATATATACACACAGCTATGGAAAAAATTAAGAGACCACTTAACATTGATTTCTGAACTTGGAGTGGTTTTTTCCATAGCTGTATATATATATAATAAAATAAAATAATATATATAAATATTATAAATATATATAATATATAATATATTTAAAATAATATATAAAATAATTTCCTGTTAGTGGGTGGGATATATTAGGCAGCAAGTGAACATTTTGTCCTCAAAGTTGATGTGTTAAAAGCAGGAAAAATGGTCAAGAGTAAGGATTTGAGCGAGTTTGACAAGGCTGATGGCTAGACGACTGGTCCAAGGAAGGAACAGTGGTGAACTGGCAACAGGGTCATGTGCAGCCAAGGCTCATTGATGCATGTGGGGAGCGAAGGCTGGCCCGTGTGGTCCGATCCAACAGACAAGCTACTGTAGCTCAAATTGCTCAAGAAGTTAATGCTGGTTCTGATAGAAAGGTGTCAGAATACACAGTGCATCACAGTTTGTTGCGTATGGAGCTGCAGAGCTGCAGACCAGTCAGGGTGCCCATGCTGACCCCTGTCCACTGCCGAAAGAGCCAACAGTGGACACGTGAGCATCAGAACTGGACCACGGAGCAATGGAAGAAGGTGGCCTGGTCTGATGAATCACGTTTTCTTTTACATCACGTGGATGGCCGGATGCGTGTGCATTGCTTACCTGGGGAACACATGGCACCAGGATGCACTATGGGAAGAAGGCAAGCCAGCAGAGGCAGTGTGATGCTTTGGGCAATGTTCTACTGGGAAACCTTGGGTCCTGCCATCCATGTGGATGTTACTTTGACACGTACCACCTACCTAAGCATTGTTGCAGACCATGTACACCCTTTCATGGAAACGTTATTCCCTGGTGGCTGTGGCCTCTTTCAGCAGGATAATGCTCCTGACACAAAGCAAAAATGGTTCAGGAATGGTTTGAGGAGCACAACAATGAGTTTGAGGTATTGACTTGGCCTCCAAATTCCCAGATCTCAATCCAATCGAGCATCTGTGGGATGTGCTAAACAAACAAGTTCGATCCATGGAGGCTCCACCTCACAACTTACAGGACTTAAAGGATCTGCTGCTAACATCTTGGTGTCAGATACCACAGCACACCTTCAGGGGTCTAGAGGAGTCCATGCCTCGACGGGTCAGGGCTGTTTTGGCAGCACAAAGGGGACCAACACAATATTAGGAAGATGGTCATAATGTTATGCCTGATCGGTGTGTATATATATATATATATATATATATATATATATATATATATATATATATATATATATATATATATATATATATATATATATATATACAGCTATGGAAAAAATTAAGAGACCACTTAACATTGATTTCTGAACTTGGAGTGGTCTCTTAATTTTTTCCATAGCTGTATATATATATTAGTCACAATGTGAAAACTGCAATGCAACACATTGCCTTTATGTGGGTTATTGCTTATTTACACTGGGTTATTAGTTATTTACACTGTAAAAAAAATATTTTCATGATGTTATCACAACATTTTTTTCTTTTGTCAAATCAACTTAATGTGGTTCAGATAACATAATATTTTGAGTTTCTGTTGATTAAATCAATTGCCTTCATTCTATTGCCTCAAATTTTTAATTTCAATGAACTTAAGGCAGCCAGGTAACTAACTATATATATATTTATTAATAAGCACATAATTTAATAACAATAAATCAAATAAAGACAACATATATTAATAATTTATTTTTAAATAAATATTATATAATGTATACACACTTTCTAAAAATAATTTCTTTTTCACTTTCTACATAATTTTTCTATGCAAACACTCCTGATTATTATTGTAAATATGTACATTAAATCTTTCTGTTAACACCGTTTTTATAAAAGCAACACAAAATTATTGGCCATTCATTAATGATTTCTTAGTCACAATGTGAAAACTGCAATGCAACACATTGCCTTTATGTGGGTTATTGCTTAGTTATTTTTCACCAAGGCTGAAATTAGCACTGTAGTTTTACACTGTTACACAGTTCTGACAGTGCAAATCACATTATAATCTGTAGAGTAATGCCATGGTTCAGCACACTGTCATCTTATGTATAGTTACATGAAAAAGAGCTGTACCTATAGCCATGAGAGACACGTAACATGTGTCTGAGAGACAGTACATGATATGGTATTACTTACACTTTCAGTTCATTCACAGAGGACCGCTCATATTAACCTACTCTTAAAGGTCAAACGACAAAGTAAAGATGAAACCACTAGACTGACATCTAACCTGGAAGAAATGGCCAAAGAAAGTCCACAAAGGCATTACGCGTTTGAGTTCAATTCCCATACCTCCAATTTCAGAACTTCCCGAGTCGTTATTTGCTTTCAGTGGAGATTCTGAGTGAGCTTTTCTGAGAGTCTCATATGTGGGCGGACGGCAGTGAGCCGAAGAGGAGCCGCAAATACAACAGAACTGTGAAAAGCCCTGAAATCTGCACATGCACTTTCTAAAGAAGTTTGACATTCTGCTCCCGATGGTTACCTCAGAGAGGAAAAACAAGAGAATCACATTGGATTCAATCCATCAATGTGATGAAATCTATCACTGAAGGTGAAGTGTGCAATTTCTGCACCACTGGTGGCAACAAACAAACTTGAACAACTCTGAAGAAATGTAAGTGGTGTTTGCCCATGCAAAAAGGACAAACAAAGATTCCAGTGTGTTGTATGCAGTTGCTAAGGTGCTCTGGGTGGTTGCTAGGTGAAGCGCATCCCAAGCCTACAGAATAGTCTAGTCTCCAGACATGGCTTCATTGCAAGTCTGTGGGAGTTACAGTGTTAATAACAATAACAAAAATGTTTTCAGAGACAAGCCATACTCAGACCAGGCTTTCTCATTTGATTGACAGCTAGAATTAGCTGCCATTGTATATATATATGTCCTTGAGCAACGCTTCAGTTCATCAATTTAAATAAAAGATGGCAAACAGATGAAGACCATTTGATAGTCATCATTTCAGAGCAGTCCAGAAATCAAAGCATTTCAGCTGCAAGTGTGTTGTTGATGGGGTGAGCTATTGTACTGTTTTCATATTATGAATACAATAGCAAGAGCTGCATGCTAGAACATAACTTATTAATTTGTTCACGCTATACAAACAAACACGCCAGAGTGTTGCTGTATTGCACGCTCATAAAGGACATGACACATCAAGCGAGGCTGTCATCCACTCATTTCACAATATCCATGCAATGTATTCAAAAGGTTCTCCTCTTCCCCACCGCAACACAAGAGCAATGCTAGAATCCCTGTGAATGCATTAATGATCCTGTGGTTCATTTAAAGCATATTGACAGAGACATTCACCGAAAGGTTAGCAAATACTGCATTGTTCTGATCAAACAGTTTGCCATTTACAACCTCACCAAAATATAGACTCACAAAAGCTGTATAAAGATATTCTATTCAAATGATGTTAGCTTTACTTCCAGGTTTGTGGGTTGACTTTGGAAAAATCTACAAGTTATAATCAATTAGCATATGCAAATCAATCCCAGGCTCGTTACTGCAAAATTACGTCCTTCGTGCAAGTTCTTGTGACATTTTCAAAGTGAAATGTCCAGTGAGTGGCACTAAATGCAGGTTCAGTTTTATCTGGAACAGACAAACGCGGATTTGGCGATGTTAATTGAGCAGAAGGTTAATGAAAAGGTTCAAGTCCTCATGAAATCAAAATTGAAGTTTTTTTTTTTGCTTTGTTTTTGATATGTTAGCCTTACTGTTATCTATAAGCTAGTGTGCTCCAAACCAATGACAAATTCGCATTTAGAAGATATAAGCATTTAAAACATAGTCTTTCACTTCTTCCAATATGGATCAATGATTTCGATGACATCACACTGCATTTCAGCTTTTCATCAGATTTTCTGTCAAATCAAATGCTCTCTAGAATCTAAAGCATCACACTCCCTACATTATAAATATATGCTGAAGCTACACTCTTTAAAATTGCTGGGTTAAAAACAACCCAAGTTGGGTTGAAAATGGACAAACCCAGCAATTGGGTTGTTTTAACCCAGTGGTTGGGTTAAATGTTTGCCCAACGTGCTGGGTAGTTTTATTCAACTCAACTGTTGTATAAAAATTACTGTATTGCTTGCTTAAAATGAACCCAAAATATGCTGGAAATTAACATTTATTAATATGTTTAATAAATGAGCATTTATTAATAAGATAATGAATAATAAACAATAAACATTTATTAAATTGCTTATTAATAAATGTACACCTTTTGATTTTTATTGTTGCCTCTAGTAATTATGTGTCTGATTTTTAATTTCTCACCTATTTTGGATTCATTTTAAGCCAGACATATAGTCATTTTTAATCAGTAGTTGGGTTAAATAAAACTACCCAGCAGGTTGGGCAAACATTTAACCCAACCACTGGGTTAAAACAACCCAATTGCTGGGTTTGTCCATTTTCAACCCAACTTGGGTTGTTTTTAACCAAACATTTTTTAGAGTGTACAGCTAAAATTGGTCACTTATTCACAAATTTACTATTGTCTACAAGGGGATAGGAAATGATTTAGACAGTGTAAATATGCTTTCCATTGGGGCGAATGAAATCTGGTTTCACGTTAGTGTCACGCGAACCGCTGCACGCAGTCTGATCCATCTATTTTAAAGCGAAATGGAGGAGAATAGGAGGATAAACAGTTAGAGATGAGAAGGAAACTAAAGCTTTACTGCGCTCAATGGCTCTGGCTGAGCTGTGACAAAAACCAAAACGCTATCGCCTATTTTTAAAAAGGGAAGGAGCTGTTCGGTATGTCCCGTCCTGTCTTCCTGTTTCAGTGGAAATGGCGTCAACACATTGAATAATGCTGTGCGTTTCAAGGCACTTCAGTGGGCCTTTAAAGCTCTATCATGTTTGAAAACTACACTAAACCTTACCTTAAACCTAACGATGGTGTTAGCAAAAGATACAAAAAATATAGCGTTTTAGATTATGGGAGGCACTTATGGTTTGGGGAAGTTCCACTCAAAAAAAAAAAAAAAAAAAAAAAAAACTGAAACAAATCATTTCAAATCATAAGGTTGCGTAAAGAATAATTGATGATGGCCCAGTGAATTATTAGAAAAATAATGCACACCCAAGGTGTATAATACCAATTATACAATAACAAGTATGATTATAGCAAGAGCTCTTTCAGTCGCTGAATTTTTTTCTTTCTTTTTTCTCTTTAACCTTTGAATTCTGCTGTAACAGTATGAACACAAACAAATCAGCTCTTCCGATTTAATTGACAATATATCCCATGTATAATTCACTGGAATGCATAAGAATCTCTTGATTTCTCTCCAAATCCTCACATCTCTTTCCAGGTTTGTTTTCGCACGGATGCTTTAAAATGTAATTGTCTCCCCTTTGCACTACTAATCCCTATTAGCAGTGTTTACTATTGTTTCTGTCAAAATTACAACTTTGAAATATTATCACTCAATGTTCCAGTTAATGAACAGTTTTGATTAAGGCAACGTACAAAACAGACATTACAGTGATATTCAACACGTCTGTATTGATGTGGAAATAATCTTTTATGGGGTTATTCATGGTCTGTTGTAGTAATTTGTTAATGCTTTTACATGTTTAAATTTACATTTAATTAGTTGAAGCATGAGTAGAATAATGTCATCTCATTGTACCTAGTTTTTGAAAATGCTTACTGCGTTCATAGAGCGAACCTTTCACGATGTTTACATCCAGCGTTGTGAATTTAACTTTTGCGCAAAATTGAAATATTGTATTAAAACATTTGCGAATAAAGCTCCGTTTCCATCCAGTGAGCTGAAGAGAAGCTGGCGTTAAATATCACTAAGAAAAATGGAAGTTGCTGCAATAGGAGAATAAAATAATTTAGTATATAAGAGCTTGAAGACGAAATGCAATAAAGTTGTGCGCATGCTTTCTTATTAGATAAAATTTTTATCTGAATCAACTGAGCGTATAAGTTTTTTAAGCTGATTTTTTAAATTTTGCTGTTTTCATCTAGCGTTTCTTTATGCAATATCCCAAAATGCGTATAAAAATATCTGGATGAAAACATAGCTACTGATTGTTTAAAGTTTAACTGAAGTTACTCCCATAATTTGCATCATGGATAACAACTCTTATCGCAAATGCAATGCTGTACCAGTAGAGCTGCTGAACAAGTTTACAATAGCTATGTTTCCATTCACCTATTTTTATCCGCATTTTGGGATATTGCATAAAAAACACTGGATGGAAACGCATACATTCTAAAAATGCCCATAAAAAAATGTATGCGTTTAACTGAGGCGGATACATTTTTTTATGCGATACGAAAACGTGTGCATAATGGAAACGCATTTACCGAAATAAATTCCTTGATGCGCATCAAAAAAGGCGTGTGACTTTGCGATGGGACGGAATAACTGGACTAACCAGTGGACCGATCTCGTTGCACAGAATCTGAAATGCCTGAGCAAAGTCTGTCAACAAAGTGGTTCAGTAGGTATAATGACCTCTCAGAACTGTCTTACACGACTGCGTCCCCAAACAGCAGACATCTGTCTCCGAAACCAAGATAACATGATTGAATTTATTGCATTTTATGCACACTCTGAGGTGCAAGTATAAAAAAATGATTATATAGAGTGGTTTCCCCTAATTTTCTTGGTGATATTTAGCACCAGTTTATCAGGAAGTGACGATTTTGCTCTCTTGACTCACTGGATGGAAACGCTACTTTATTCCCAAATGTTTTATGATATTCCAATTTTGTGCATAAGTTAAATTCACAAACATAATTTCTGTCAGAAAAGTCCACACATCAAAAAACATCAAAATGCATTAGTTTACAAATCATGCACTGTGGTAAAAAGTGTGTCGAGGTCATAACATAGCAAGGAACTGCATGAAAGTACGTTTTTATTAATCAATAATCTGCGTATGTAAAAGTTGTTGGGGTTTTACAGCACAAGTGTTCAATTCAACTGCAAACTGCACTGTAAAGGAATGAAAAAGTTTGCATCATTGATTGTTATTTTCCTGTTTATGAAGCTACTTTGAAACAATCTATATTGTATAAAGGGATACTTTATAAATTGACCTGGCTTGTTTTGCTCTCCAATAGGCCAAAAACATAAATCACACATTGTCTCAGCAAAAGAGTTTGTTCTACACCCTTAACCTTCAGTATCAAACTTAAGCTCATAACTCATCCCACATCTTTTATGCTATAAGCATGAATTATTCCTCAAATCATGCAGCCATTACTTTTCTAAGCAATCAGATATGCAGCTTATGGATAATAAACAGCTGAAAGTGCATTAAACGGATTGGAAACGAGTCATATCTAGAGACTAGAATAGATACTGACCTAGCAACAACAAGAAACCCTAGCAACCGCATAGCAACCTGTCAAAACCACACAAGGCACCTAGCATGGCGAGCACCGGTGCTTGAACTAACATAACCTTATTCTTTCACTCTTCAAAATCTCTCACCGTCTGAAATCACAGAAGACTGGTCATTTAAGTCATCCAAAACACTTCATTAAAATATATCTCAGCTTAATATTACATTTATATCAGCTACAGAGATGAGTCAAGAGAGCTTTATGGGGTGATGTGGAGTGGTCGGTGAGTCAGTACTGAGAGTCGCGGTATGAGACGGTGAAAGGAAGTCTTTGAATCAGGTGCATTTCAAGGTTGAAGTGGGTCTGACAGACATTCATTTGAGATTAAGAATAAAACCTGAGGGTGAAAGAACAATGTCACACTGCTGGTGGACTCAGAAAACACTCTCCTCTACATTTTGGAGGAAATTGTTTGATGTCTTCTTTTTTAGATGTGTTACAAAACTTTAAAATTGTGCAAAATTTTCAAACGCCCCAAGACAAACTTCTGAATGATTTTAAACTCTAAATGTGGACTGGTCAACCTGAATGGGAATGAGTAATGTTTGTTTGATTTTCTTACCTACAAAGATACAGTAAAATAAGATCTTTCTTTCCTGTCCCAACTAACCAAAAAAGAAGTCATTGTCAATGCTTCATTTATTCTGTAAATCAAATCACATCAAATACCGCTTTCATTTCTCAATTGTTTATTCTTAGCAGAAATAACATCAAACGAAGAGCAAAGGCAGTTCATACCAAACACAATAACTAATAATTGTTCTAATTCTATGAGAATAGCAACCATAACGATAACGACCCAGAGGAATGAAATTGTTGGAATCGCTCACAGAATGATCATTTGACGATAAAACGATAAAAACATTGACAGGCAATCAGAATCCACCCGAGTTTAAAAAGCGTGCGCATTTAAAGCAGAAAACACCATAACTGCGAGCGTGCTTGTAATAAACAGAATGTTATCATCTGTTGGTGTGGAAGCTAATATAGTTATCATTATAGTTTTTTTGTGTGAACAGCCTTAAGTCTTCTGCTTTTCATTTGTTTCTCTTGAGAAAAAGACCACAGTAATCTCACGTGTCTCCTCTAGAGTTTCAGAAGAGATCTCAATAATGCCACTATACACTGTAATATATATATAAACTATTATTTATATAAAATTCAATTATATGTGATGTGTCCTTCAGGGCCTGGGAATCTCCTTTTATTGTTTTTCATTGTAAATTATATGGTAGTTCATAGTTTTTACTGCACATTTGACAGTAATTTTACTTTAAAATACATATAATGTATTGTTGTACATATATGGTATAACTTACAGTTAACCAATTAAGGTTTATACTGTAGAATTTTTATGGTCTTTTTCTGTAAAAAAATGACATTTATATGCTCAAATTTTCCAATATGCCAAAGTCTGTGATTGAAAGTCAGAGATCATACAGTTACTCAGTTAATATCCATGCTAATTTTACAGCACTGCACTCTTGTGTGTCAACAACGGTCTGCTTTGAGACTTAAAAACCATTTTGCATGAAGTTGAGAACTCAAATATGTCTCTTGAGTTATGCATGAGCGATCTCTAAGCAATAAAATTTTCCTTTTTGGTAAATGGTTTGTACGTCTTCCACTTTGATATGTATTTTTAATTTTTTTTTCCAGAGAGGATGGTGGAACAAATTATTTATTTTCAGTGACAGCACAATATGCTTAAGGTGTCACAATAACTAAGCAATATGTCTTTCTTTTGGGACTGAGCCCAGAGCGCTGTCTAAAGTGAGAAATACGACGCTTTCCTTCAGTTTATTCAATTAAAATGCAATTGTAATTTATATACATTTACATGGATTTATTCCACATCAATGCCGTATATAACATGGCTGTGTGGCCATAATGCGGAAAAACATCACGAATATTGACATAAAAGTTCTCCAATCTCACATGGACTAAATTAATCAACCGTACACTCTGGGTTGTTTTTTTCTACCCAAATGCTGGGTTGAGCCAGTTGGGTCAATTTGTTGGGTTATTTTTTCCATGGGTGGGTAATTTTTGTGTAACCCAGCTGTTGGGTTAGAGGCTGGTCAATCTCATTGACAGTTGAAACAATACACCCTTCCCCACCCGCAACAACCTGATGCAACAACTCAGCGCTGGCTCAGTTTACTATAGCAACCCAGCTATTGGGTTCAGTGTTGCCAAGTCTGCAGTTTTCCTGCAGAATTTGGCTACTTTAAAGGGATAGTTCACCCAAAAAAGAAAATTTGATGTTTCTCTGCTTACCCCCAGGGCATCCAAGATGTAGGTGACTTTGTCTGAACGTGCTCTGACAACGGAAGTGATGTCTCGCACTCATTGAAGCAAAGCGCGAGAGATCACTTCCATCATCAGAACGCGTTTTTTTGACCTCACTAACCGGATGTGGAGGGCAGTTGGACATAGTGGTGTTTTAGAGGTAAAAAATGATATAAATACTGTTCGGTTTCTTGCACAAACTGATCGTTTCATGTCTTAGGACATCAATGTGTCGTCACGAGCCGCAGGGTTTCATTTGGATTTGTCTGTGCATGTTTTTTTTTTTACTCTTTTAGACGAAGTTCCCATTGACATGCATTATACGACTGACAGACGGCAACGGTTGGAGTTTAAAATCATCATTTGTGTTCTACTGAAGAAACAAAGTCGCCTACATCTTGGATGCCCTGGCGTGTAAGCAGGTAAACATCAAATTTTCATTTTTGGGTGAACTATCCCTTTAACACTGTTGCTGTGGGTTGTTTTTCATGTCTGCGGGTTGAAGCAACCCCAAATAACATGATATTTAGCCCCTGGAATGCAAATTTTACCAGGGGAACCCCGCCAAAAATGTGGATATTACCCCCCAGAATGCGATTTTTACCTAGGGACCCTCCAAAACATGATTGGACTTGTTTTGGGCTAGTTTTGAGTAGCAATTGGACAGATTTTGTTGTGAAAACCTGGCAACCCTGGATGGGTTACACAGACCGTGGGCTTTTTGCATCCTCGTCAGGAGAGAGCAGATGTCGATGCCGCCGAATTGGTGCTTTACTTCGGTAAAATAAAGGTTTGTATACATTTTATATTGTCTAAAAAGTCTTTACAGTGCACTCTAAAAAATGTTTGGTTAAAAACAACCCAAGTTGGGTTGAAAATGGACAAACCCAGCAATTGGGTTGTTTTAACCCAGTGGTTGGGTTAAATGTTTGCCCAACCTGCTGGGTAGTTTTATTTAACCCAACTACTGATTAAAAATGACTATATGTCTGGCTTAAAATGAATCCAAAATAGGTGAGAAATTAAAAATCAGACACATAATTACTAGAGGCAACAATAATAATTAAAAGGTGTACATTTATTAATAAGCAATTTAATAAATGTTTATTGTTTATTATTCATTATCTTATTAATAAATGCTCATTTATTAAACATATTAATAAATGTTAATTTCCAGTAATTTTGGGTTCATTTTAAGTAAGCAATACAGTAATTTTTATACAACAGTTGAGTTAAATAAAACTACCCAGCACATTGGGCAAACATTTAACCCAACCACATTTTAACCCAGCATTTTTTAGAGTGTGCTTTAAATCATTTTATTCAATGCAACCCTTTGCGCTTACAACAGGAATATATATAGGTTGGGGGGGGGGGGGGGGACTAAATTTTAAGCATACTTTGGGTTCATTTTAAGGCAGCAATATAGTAATCTTTAATCAATAGTTGAGTTTAATAAAAAACAACCCAGCATGTTGGGTCAAACATTTAACCCAGCCAGCTGGGTAAAAACAACCCAACACTGGGTTTGTCCAATTTTGACCAAGTACTAGGTTTCCAAATAACCCAACTGGGTTGTTTTTAACCCAGCATAGAATGAAGTCTCAATACTTAGAACACATGTAATGCCAAATACTCTAAACAACTTGAATTCAATGGAGGTTGATTGGAGTTCATAGGTTCACAATGCCATTTTGAGACAAAAGCCATCTTGTTTCAGAATAGCTCGGCCTGTTACGCAGTCAGAGAGTGGTTTTACTGATAAATTGCATCTTGTCATTTTCTGAGCACTATTCCCCATTCATTGAGATTGAAAGAGATTATCGATTAGGTAAATGTTTTAAGGGTTCCATGATGTGAACCGCAAAGAAGAACAAAAGCAAATTTGGAACAGGGCGTCTCTCATTTCTGTCCTTTCAGAACAAACCGAGTGAGGAAAAACTTGCTAAACACTCACAAGTGCCACATGAGGTCTTCAATCGATCCAAAAGACTCATTCCTGAGGTTCCATTCTCTCTTTCCTTTTGCCTGCCAGCAACTAAAAGCTTTCTCATCTCACGCTCGTTCCAGACTCGTGGCCCTATTCCTGCAGCAGTATCAGCCGCGGCCCGGCGGCTCGCCTGTCTTCTGAACCATTTCTTAATTACTTTCAGACGAGACCTGACAGAGAGCGCTCCCTCTGATTAACTGGACACAGCGAAAGCTAATACCTCCAGCTGCATTCATAAAGTCCATGAGGGGAGTTCTGGAGCATTGCAATGATATTGTTCTCCATGTTTTTCCATAGCTTTCCGCCATCTTGAATGAAGTGCGCTCTTGTGGGTCATTTTATGGCAAATCAGAGTTGTTTAAGCACTCACAGTGGGTGAAATTAAAATACACCCTGCAGTCTATGCTGGAAGAGACTTTCAGAACGTACATTAACACTAGGGAAACAACCTCCTGAATATCTTCATGCAGTGATTAAAGTGTGTTCATAAAGTCCAGCCGAGAAAAGTCTTTAAACAACTGTTGCACACAGATATTGTTGCACAAGTTATACCAAAAAAGCGATAATTCATCATTTCCTCATTTATCCTCAGGTGATTTTTGAAAAATCTCTCAATGTTTTTTGGTTACACATTATTTTGATAGTCCACTTTAGACAATTTGAAACTACAATGAACAATATGTTCATAGAATTGATTAATCTAGTTATTAGTCATTTAATATTAATTCCTGAAGTACATTTTGTTAAATTGAAAGTTGATGAAAAAAATTTAATTAAAAATGTTTTTTTTTTTTTTTTTCAAATAATTCATACAGCTGTTGAGCCAAGAAGAGTATTTAAGCAAATACTAAAATTCATAATGAAATAATGTGTATTACTTTAATAATTATCGCACAGTAGCACTTCAGATGACCTAATTTTGATTTCCCAAGTCTAGGTCCTTTTCTGATGCTGTTCACTCCCTCCTTTCCTATAAATTCATATCTTTACTCAATTGTCCTATTCAATTAAAAGCCAAAAAAAAGACATCAACAGCCTAGAGTTAAAATATGTAGAGAATAACTGGCAGAAAAATAAAAGGTTATTGAACATCCAAAAATGCACTTCTCAGGCAGACAGGGAACTTTTGTGTTACAGAAACTGACCCTGACCTCTCCTATTTAACGGTTTGAGGTTTCATTATGGTTGTATAACATCATACATTTTAAATGCTATGCATTCAGTCAGCCTCAGTAATCTTATGGAGTTGAGGTGGCGTTTACAATATTGTTTTTGACATTAAAAGGTCAATACACACACACACACACACACACACCCCGCCATATATACACACAAACACAAAACACACACAAAACCTTAGAGTATAACATGAAGACGCTTGATAAAGCAGAATAAAGTATGTATAAATGTCATGTCTTTCTCCAAGGATACCTTATTCCTGAATCAAAGACTTTTTAAGGGGCTACAGATTATTAATTCATACTCACTCTATAGAGACACACTGAAAAATGTTTAAGAGGCTTATTGAACAGGGCAAATAAACATTAAGATGTGTTAACACTCCAGTAAATACCAAAGACGCATGAATAAAGTCCATACGAGTCTGTCGCCACAGGTAAAAAGAACTAAATGCTTTTAGAATCAATTCTCAATGTCAGTCATTGTCAAGAAAAAAAACCTATAACCATAAAACCCGAATAAATCATGCACTGACAGCAGTAATTATGCAAGCGAACAGTTTTTTTAGTGGTTTTACTTGGCACATAGCTCATTTAAGTAATTACCCAGAGGTCAAAGCAGACAGTCTTGCATAAGCCAGGGCAAGTCATTTTTTGAGATCTGGTCTTGTATTTTCCAGCGCTAATGTGATCAGAAGCGTCGGGATAAAAGTTATAGCTTATGGTCTGCAGAGCTGTCGGAGTGCACTCTTTCAGATTACAATATCAGCTCAACGTGTTAAAGGTAGAGCTCATCTCTGCCTTTTCTTTAGGCACAAAAAAGAGTGGCTATAAAGATGAAAAATGGCATGAAAAGTAGCTTAGCTGTTAAGTCGGTGCTGGACTCTTTACAAAACTTCGCTGAGAAGAAAATTGATATCAAAATGACTGCTTCAAAATGTCACGCTTCATGATAAACGACCAGATAAATCTTTAAAACCCTTTCATGGCAGCGCCACGTTTCTTTTCAGTGACTCACTATTAGGAAAATAAACTTCTTTTAGACGTTTCTGACTTTATAACCTTTACGCTATATTCCAAATATTGATGCTGTTTTCATTTTGAAACTCAAGAAGTGTTGTTGTGCTAGGAAACTTTGACTTTCCCCTCCAAAGAATCCTCCGGGAGCTACACACAGAGCGCTGTGTACTTCGGCTGTTGAAATGGGATGTATTTTTCACACAACCTGACATTTAAAAAACATATTCTTTAGGGATTCAGTACCCAGTACATTCTGTCCTGTTAATTTTGTGATTCACATGTATTAGTGCCTTTAATGTGAGGTTAGGACAAAAAATTAAGCACTGTATTTTTACAGTAATCATTTTACACATATATATTTAGGGCTACTTGAAAAATATGAACTAGTTTAAATTCAAAGGCATTTTAAATGACCCTAACCAAGAGTAAAGTATTAACTTCAGCAAGTAACTTGCCCCACACTGGACATCCTGTAAATGATCCCTCAAATCACGCTAAGAGGTTTATTAATTTCACTTTTGTAAACAACTGGACTAAAATAGGTGAAAAAAAAAATCATCTTACATTGGAGGAGGCATCTGAGTATTTCCTAAATAACAGAATATCAGATACATGCACAGTAAATTCAGAATATCTGATATGTGCCAAAAGGTATTGATGGTAAAAATCTATTAATAACAAGTAACCACATTTGGTCAGTGATGATATTAGTCAATCACTTTTCTTTATGATGATGATGAAAAACATATCACCTGATCACCTCCATTTCTGGCTTCCTTTGTGACAAATTATGTGTTTTGGTAAACACTGTTACAATGACATACAAATCCAAGAGTCAAACTGACAAACTAAAGGAAACACTGATCACCGTTATGGCGACCAAACATTTTCAATAAAACATCAACATAAAAAAAGTCCTTAAAAAACATTTTAAAAAAAACAAGGTGAAGCTCTGTCAATACAATTCAGAATTTAGGGAATGGCTCCCTTGCAATTAAAGTGTTTAAATTGGCCACGCACACAAAATTTTGATAATGAAACATTAGTATTGTGTTGTTTGAAAAATAAATATAAACTTGTTTTCTTTGCATTATTTGAGA
The DNA here is from genome assembly GCA_036281575.1 of Ancherythroculter nigrocauda. NCBI lineage: Eukaryota > Metazoa > Chordata > Actinopteri > Cypriniformes > Xenocyprididae > Ancherythroculter > Ancherythroculter nigrocauda. The sequence continues at coordinate 3,821,433 of VTFQ01000021.1, read as the reverse complement.
TCTGAAAACATGGCATCTTTGTTGTTATTTTGACCAGTTGTCATTTTCTGCAAATAAACGCTGTAAAATGACATTGACATTTGGAGGAAATGTGTTATTATTATTATTATTATTAACAATTCCCTTTCCTGGCATTCCGATTCAAAATGTTGTGTGTTGCGGCCAATTTAAACACTTTAATTGCAAGGAAGCCATTTCCTAATTTCTAAATTTTATCCACATTGACAGAGCATTGCTATGTGAAGCATATACACATTTCTTGTATCTGATAGGACGAGAGCTCTTCCAAGAACTTGGACTTTTCACAATTCTATTTCTGTTTCAACTCTATATACTGTTTACAATCCGTAATTCAAATTTTGGAAGTAAAAAGGAATGTAAAAGACATTTCATAAATGTTTCATTTACAAGGCAATTAAATTCTCAATCAATCATAGTAAAATCATATAATACTGCAATGATAGCTGCTGTCACTGTACTGATGATGATCTGTGATGAGCGGCATATGGTAAAATGATGCGCTTAAAAAGTTTAAGGGAGTTTATGAGGGTATTTTAGACTAGTTTTAAAGAATACAATACATAGTAAATCTGTGTTTTCAGCAAGAAACTGAGGGGAAAATGAGCAAATAATGCACTAACGATAATGATCATGTATTTTCTCCCATACAGCTCTCTTACTGAACTTTACAGAACTCCTCTCATGGTCAATTAGAAAGCAAGCAAGCCTTTAAATCTAACAGCTGAGGACATAATACTGTACACGTACAGGTTACACAACCATCATTTGATCATATGCATCTATTATTATCTCTGCGACTGCACAGAGGTAATTCAATGTTTAATGAAGAAACTCAAGGGGTTGAGAATGAATGTTCTGTATTAAATATACAACACGCATGCTCGGCCAGGACAAAGATATCACAGATCGTAATCAGATGAGTCATGTTATTATGACCTTTAAAAGTCATTTTAAACACATATTGCTCTGTATCAGAGCTGATTCTGGTCCAAACCAATGGAGCTGCTAATCTGTGATTAGCTGGTGAGTCAACAGCAACTCCTGACTTTGGCTGATGATGAGAGAATTACAACATAATTACATTTGACATTAATTAGAGATCACGAGAGCATCGCCTACTGTCTGCCAACAACTTTAATTTATTCAAAGGGTGATTCCAATGAAGCATTAAATAGTCAAAACAGTCCTCGAGGCACACCAAATCGTTATAAAACTATTTCACTTTTGCATCGATGAGCGATGGTTTCCTTTCTAAACTTCTGCAGGGCAAACTTTAAAATCATATACTGTCATATAAAACTTCTGATATTTATAGTGCCCTCTGTGGAATCAATGAGAAATGGGTGCTTATTGTGCACAGACTGTCATCATTTACTCACCCTCGTTCCAAACCAACATGACTTTCGTTTTTGTTTGGTGGAAAACAAAAGGAGATGACTCTTTTCCATAAAAACGTCAATAGGGATGAACTCCATCAAGCTTTAAAATGGCAAAAGCGCCATGAAGATATCATAAAAGCAGTCCATGCTAATATTCCAAAGTCTTCAGCTTCTGTAAAATATCATAAAGACCTAAAGAGATGATGCAGATTTTGTGAATATCTTGAAACCTGAATAATGTCCTTCTGTCTGTTTTACAGACGGCACTGGAAGAGATGTGAGGTACTGTAAGATCAATGAGACCTCATTTACATGTCGTTCACTGTGTCCATCAAAACTTTGATATTTTAAACTTTGAGTTATCACTGTTTGATTCAGCAATGGAGGGATCAGGCTTTTAACTTCCCCATGAAATGGTTTGACAAACTTTGTTTTCTTTCTTATAATGATCTCTATCCTGAAACAAGACGTCAGGATGAAAAACATCTCAGACCTTGTCTTCTTTTCAAATAATCATTTGGTCACAGCATGGCTAGTTGGTGGCAGGTGGACATTTTCATTGTAGAAAGTCAATGTCATATTCCGAAAATAAAACCGATCATAAAAAAAAAATGCATTTTATACAGACAAATTTAGTCATTTTTGTGGAAAATCACTTTTATGTATAGCCTAAATTCTGCAAGGGTTATGAAAACTCATTGACTCAAGTGATAAACCTACTGTATGTATCTGCTAAAAGTTTTAGAGTAAGAAAAAAGAACAAACAATTAAAGGGGGGGGGGGGAAATCAATTAAGACCACAAAACATGTCTTGGCGAATAGTAATTATTGCATTAAAAGTAAAAAATTAAGCCATAATTATGAGATGAAACATCAAAACTATTACTTAAAACTCTATGGCATAAGTCAAAATAACATTAAACGGACAAAATTCAGTTTTCAATGTATTAAAACTCAAAATTATGCCATACTTTAGCTATAATTAATTTCAAAATTATGATGTTTTGTAATAATCATGACTTTTTAAGCTATAATTTCGATTTAGTATGTCAATTTCTACTTTGGCATTATTGCAACTTTTTCAGTTTCATCTTTCATCTCATAATTATGACTTAGTATGACATAATTTGGATTTTTATGTGATAATTATGATTTATAACAGCCTGATTTTTTTCTCTTATTTTTCTCTTATGTGGCGGAAATGAGCTTCCATATAGATATAAGTGTTGTTGGATATTACAGAAGTCTAACAGGATAGACAGCGATATTAAGTTCATATGAAAAATATGTAATTACTATATCAAATTAAAATATTCTCAATAAGGTTGTGAAAGGGGGAAATGAAGAAAAAAAAAATTGACAAAATCTACTCAAATCAAATCAGTAAAATCAAATGATATGAACCCCTATGTTAAAAGACAATTGTTGTGATAAAAAAAATATATATTTTTTAAACATATTTCAGCCAATATAGGCTATAAATAACACAACAGAGGATAAGACTGACTCATGAAAACGTGCAGTTCCTCTGTAGTGCCAATACTGTACAAGTTAACAATAGAGACTGATAAATCAACACTTGTGTGAGTTGAGTTGAGAACATGCAGCCTATCAGCCACCAGCACAGATCTTCAATCATTAAACCACTAAACCACATCCACCCCCAGACGTGTGACGTGTGATCGCTGCCCATCCGCGACGATCCTGAAACGCTCGCAGCGCAACATTGTAACCGGTGGATGCAACACGTCCCTCAGACTCTCTGGTGCTGAAGCTGCGCGCAACCGGAAGATTCCAGCATCCCGCAACCTTTCTCATCTACAGTATGGATCATGATGCCTTTTATCGCCTGATGAAACTTCCATTCGCTTTGTTTTTTCGCTTTAATCATCACGAATTTAATATTCGTGGGGATCGGTAACCTGAGATACTAACGGTTTCTTGGTAGTTATGACTGGCGCGCAATTGCGCTCAATAAACTGACGCTTTCATTTAGTTGCACTTCAGCTTCACCAAAAAGCGCGGAGATATTTCTGGAGTGAATTGCTTGATAAACGCACAACTGGAGCAGAACCAGTGCCATGGGTAAGAACATAAATCAAAGAAACATTTCTGTTGGTTCGCGCATTTAAGTGCGTAATGCCATGGCATATTCGAAGCGCATGCAAACCATTGAACTTGAATCATCTGTTGCAAATGACATAATTGTGTGTTTTGGACGCGTTTATTGATTATGGATTTGTGCGTGTGTTTCTTGCATGCATTTTGATGGTCAATCAATGTATCCATTCCTGATTTCAGTCATGATCTGTTCATTCATCACTAGACGTTTACGCAAACGCCTTTTAATTTATAGTGAAATACGGAGCTAAAATGTAAAAGAGTGAATGCTTCTGGACTTTTACATACGAGACTTTATACAGAGCGAGCTTTACAATGCGATTTTTAAGATATGTATGAGAAATGTATTAAGAAAAGCATCTCTTTTCTTGTTTCTGGTACAGTCTTTTTGTATTTTTCTAATTAATAATGGACATTGATCAAAAGGGGGGGGGGGGGGGAAATACTTTCTTTTCTTTACTGAGAACGGTGTTGCCCACAGTAACGAGTGCAGCAGTAGATGTTGCACATTGTAGGAAAATGTCACCTTTTTGCCATCACTAGTTTTTTTTTTTTTTTTTTTTTTTTTTTTTAATGAACATAAGCGTTGCAGGATTATTTAAACTGATTCGAAGGCAAAAAGGTGGCATGATCTATATTCATATACATTGTAACCTAAGAAACAGATCATTGTCCATATAGTATCAGTGTTTAAAGCTGCAAGCAAGCATAATAATACTAATTATAAAGAATGACCACAATGTTTCTTTTTGCACACCCTATCAAATGCTTAGAAATGCTTTATGATAGGTCTGAGTCAAATGGAAGCGTTTTACAGTGTTGGAATTGGTCTCTTGCTGGCAGTCCATTGGAACATGATAGACCTTTCCTTTGTATTTTGCTCTCTGGGCTGCACTCAGCAGTTGCTAGGCTTCACAATGCTAAATTTCCTTGTGCTTGACACTGAGATCCAAAATGATCTCAATCATCATTTGAATCAGTGGCCATGTTACAATCAATTAAGGCTGTGCATTAGAGAGCGCCTCCATCTGTGGACACTGCTGATTCTTTATGCTGCTTCTGAGTAAGGTATAAACAGGAGCACGTCCTGCAGTCCTGTGCCGGAAACGCTGGTTTGAATCCCGCTCGTTGTGGTGACAGTAGGGGTACATGTGGGAAATAAGGTTTTGAACATTGTGACATTCTTTAAAGGCACAATATGTACGATTTTTGGATTAAAAATATCCAAAAACCACTAGAACAGTGTAATACTGTATATTTTGTTGACTTGTGTACTAACATAATCCCAGATGTTTCCAAGAATGTTTAAATCCAGAGAAATAAGCAATTTTAACCAGGACATGGACCGTGTCCGTGCGTCGCCAATCAATGACATCATACCTGGGTTAACCTCGATTTTTAATTTTTGAATCTCATTTTCTTGACTATATTAATATGATATTCTAATATCGATCTAACTTACTGTAGTGTGCAACAAGTGTCTCATAGCAGCCACCAAACGAACGCTCAGAGTAATGCTATAACATCATTTTCAGTACTCAAATGTATCTAATATGATAAACAGCGCTGCTTTACCCCACATATGCTTGACTGAAGTCCCGCTGCTGTCGAGCCGTGTGTCGCACTCGTCTTTCATTAACAATCGCTCCAGCGCCTCGTTCAGCTCCCACAACACTCGCCCTGCTCTGCTTCATACTACAGTAATAATCTCATCCATGATCATTATGTCTGCCCAAGTCCCGTCAGATTCTTTTCCACCAGCTGTGAGGTGAAGACGACAACTCCCATGATTCCGCACTCAATCTCGGTGTCATCAAGCTACACCTTTGTTTTGAATAGGCTACCTCTGGTGGCGAAAAACTACATATTGTGCCTTTAATCATTTGTATAATCTATATTTTAGAAATAGTATGAATACTGCTTAAAACCAATTTGTATGGCTGAAGCATGATCAGCTTGAGCTAAACCTGTTATTAAAAGTTAGTTCACCCAAAAATGAAAAGGTTCTCCTACAGAAACTACACGTGAAAACCAGAGAATTATATACTTGGCATAATGTGTGGAACTGCATCTTATAATGATAAATGAAGAAATTCTTTAACAAATACTCATTATCACTGGAACCATTTTGAGTCTCAGAGTTAAACAGTATAAAATTAAGTATGTTGACTTGAATAATACATTTTCAAACCACAGATATGTTAATGTGAGCAAGCACTTAACATATGCCAGTATAACTATGAGAAAACACCAGCTGATAACTGCATGCTCTATCAAGATTAATCTAATTTAATATTATTTACAAAATGCATTATCTTAAGGACTCCAGGGCAAAGAGGGGTTTTGTCCATATGGCACAAGTCCAACCACATTAGGAATATTCTGAAATTCCAGTCATGCACACCAAACTAGCTTTAATAGAGTATTAAAATAGGCACGACTGGTTATGTTGCCCAGACTGTACATGCAGCCACAATACACTTAAAAACATGCTTTATTTAATACATGAGGTATATTATTAGTAGTATTAGCATGAAGGATTCATCCATGATTGTTTCAAATTAATAATCTTTCAGAAGAGCTAAGGTGACTAGGCGTCCCGTTTTTCCTTTTTGAATCAATTTAGACTTAGAATAATGCTAACCAAAAGTTCATCTGTTAAAGGATTAGTCCACGTTTAAATTAAAATCTCCTGATAATTTATTCACCTCCATGTCATCCAAGATGTTCATGTCCTTCTTTCTTCAGTCAAAAAGAAATTAAGGTTTTTGATGAAAACATTCCAGGATTATTCTCCTGATAGTGGACTTCAATGGTCTCCAAACGGTTGAAGGTCAAAATTACAGTTTCAGTGCAGCTTCAAAGGGCTTTAAACAATACCAGACGAGGAATAAGGGTCTTATCTAGTGAAACGATCGGCCATTTTCATCCAATAAGTACATGGACATCTTGGATGACATGGGGGTGAGTAAATTACCAGGAAATTTTAATTTGAAAGCGGTCTAATCCTTTAAGCATACAGTAGTTTTAAGTTACTGTTGTAGGTAAAACTGCCTATTTAATTATAAAATGAACAATGAAAGCAAATAATGATGGATTTGAAACAGTAGTTTAACTGGGATAAGCAGAGATGCTCTGGAGAGTGAACTTGACCTCCACGCCTCCACGTTTCAGTCCTCAAAAGCCTCCTCAAAAGGGAGTGTTTCAGGAGGGATGTAGTCCTCCACATCCCACTGCAAACCCACAACTCCATTCTGCTACGAAACTCCCACTTTAAACCATCAAATCAATTCTGATGGATAAAATCATTTTCTTGTGTAGCATTGGATATCCTGTTTCACTAAATAAACACACACACACTATGAAAACAAAATTCTTTGTTTATAGTTTCATGGTGGGAAAAAGGTAATTTACATTACATTCAGCGTATATATTCTACCTGGGATTTGAACCTTTAACCTTGACTTTGCTAGCACCAGTTGAGCTATAGTAATTGTACAGAGAACAGATGAGGTTGAATGCTTGTTAATGTCAGCCTCACCACTGACAAAAATAATGAAATTCTCAGAACCACAATATGTTTTCACCTTTTCCTCCGGCGAGGTTCAGTTTGCCCTCCACTATGTCTCTTGACAAGGCTTGTATTTCAATCAGATTATGCTTGGATGACACACAATAGACTCAAATTAAGATTATCTATGCCCTTAAACATTAAACTGAGGACAGAGAGGAAAAACATTATAAAAAGTACAGCAATCTCCTTGCAGGGGCAGTCCATTGGGAAGGGTCCCTGTGGACTGACAGCCTGAAAAGAGAGAGAGAGAGAGAGAGAGAGAGAGAGAGAGAGAAGAAAACTTAAATAAACCTCAATTGGAAAGTGTTGGCAACTCATTCGGTGGACTGGGAATTGAAGCTTGAGTGAAAGTTAATCTACCACAAAGCATGACATCAAGCAAGATCATTTAAAGTTTGAACTGGGGCTTGTCAATTGATTTAAAATGTTAAAGTGGACCTATAATGCCCTTTCACAAGATGTAATATAAGTCTCTGGTGTGCCCAGAATGTGTCTGTGAAGTTTCAGCTCAAAATACCCCACAGATCATTTATTATAGCTTGTCAAATTTGCGTCTATTTGGGTGTGAACAAAAACACACCATTTTTGTGTTTGTCTCTTTAAATGCAAATGAGCTGCTGCTCCCGGCCCCCTTTCCAGAAGAGGGCGGAGCTTTAACAGCTCAACAACAACAAAGCTGGAGAATCTCACGCAGCCAAAATGAGGATTGTCAGTAACGGTGTTCAGCCTTACATTGTTCAAACCGGAGTCGACACTGATGGAGAGACTCAGAATGAAACTGGACGTTTCTGAATGGTTAGTGGATAAATTTATATAGTTGCTGTGGAGTTGATTCAACTCATCCACTAGCATGTGCCGTCATGTTAATCTTTTGTGCAAATCCAGCATTGAATTGACCCTCGTTTGTGAAGCAGTCCAGCGTAAAATGACAGCATGGCAACAACACTCTACTACAACAACTCTTCCTCTTCTCTGAAGCAGCACAACATGGCCTCACCCCCTTTGTTGCATTTTCCCGGGGGCGGCGTTTATGTAAATTTTGAGGTTTGTGATGTCACCAACCCGGGAAGAAGCTTGTTGTAGTCCCTACCAGCCGTCTGTTGTAGTTCTTAAAAAGTGATTGTAACTTTGCAGCAACATTGCACAATAACAAAAGTTAAAATATTAAAATCATAATCAAGGACCCCACTAATTGAATTAATTGACAGCTTTAGTTTAAACACAAATGCATATTATATAGAGTAATTCTTGACCTTTCTCCATCTGGTGCATTTCTGGTGTTATTGGTTGTTGTTTTGTTCTTTAGATAAAAAGACGTCAGTCTCTGCTAGCACCGAAGATGTAGATACCCTTGTGTACCTGAAGAAACTGATAAATGTGGCTTGTCTGACACATTTGCTTTATTTGGTTTGTTACCCTCACTGCATTCATCTTATTTCTTAATCATCTCTTGCTGAGTCTGGCCCGGGTATTACTCTCCATGTCAGGGTAATGGAACAGTGCAGGATTCATTTGAAATATCAACTTGTCTTTTTGCCAGAGGAGATGGCAGCTCTCGTTCTCTCACACTCTTCTCCTCATCCTGATGTGGAAAGCCCTGTTAATGGCCTTCTGAACCACAGAAACATGAACATGAATGTCCTTGAATGTCAATTAGTTTTCCTTGAGCTTCCAAAAAAAGAGGTCTGTTAAAAAGTGGTGGTGACACGAGGTTCTAGTTCAGAGGTTCTACATTCAATTATTCATGTTATCTTGTGCATCATCAGATCAGAACTATGTGAGACATTGAGTAAAGATAGACAGGGAACAACAAGAAGAGACGAGATGAAACAGTGCTTAACAACAATTTTTTATGAATCATGCCCATTAAATTCATGATTGTGTATTGAGGAAGAAAACAGATCAATTTCTAAGAAAATCAAAAAATACAAATAATATGTAGCATGTGGACAGTCAAGAAAGTAAACATAAGGCTTTAAAACTCTCCCTCCATGCACATTGGGTGGCTATGCTTTTAAAAACAGCCTTATCTGCTCTTGATTTTAAACAGTTAAGTGAGAGGAAAACATTAAGCAAATCAGCTCTGTAAATCTTTAGCCTCTAATGACTCTCAAAGGTTTAATTTGCTCATTGATTTCTTTAACAGCCAGACCTGGAGATTGATTGCAGAGGTTCACATGCAGCATGAAGTTTTTTCCTGTTGTACCAATTTAATAACAAGCAAGAGAAAATGTTCCAATGAGTTGCTCATGAAATACCCTAGAGAAAAACCTATCCGTATCACAGTGAGAGTGCAGCTCTCGTCGAATATTTTGTCCCTGATTAAGAGAATGTGCAGTATTAATGGGTCATATAATTATTTATAAAATGTTGCCTTCTGAGGCAGCTATATAAGCCAGTAGGGAATACAAACAGCCAACTTGGTTGTTGGAAGAATAACCACATTCTTATGGGTCTTTATCCATTAAGGTCATGTCGCTAATGATCTCTGCTGAAAAGGGAAGCAACGTCCTCTCAATACCATCTCTCTGTTCCAGTAACTAGTCAGCAGGAGATGGGTGACTGGCCTTTAGTCACAGAAACATATTTACTGCCCCAATAGGACGCTATTATATAAAATTGATGAGTGTTTAAACCGTCTGGTATGCCCCATTGCTGTTGCACATCTCTTCTTGTTAAAGCATCAACGCAAAGCAGCAGAACAGCAGTGATCTTATTTGTCATGTGTTCCTTGCTAATGATACAAGCAAACTTTGAGACGGATGACCCTAATGTTGCCTTTCTCTCGCTCTTAATTTAGCATGACGCCTAAGATGCATTCAGTGTTTGGCTGCTTTGAGCCACGTAGATTGTGAAGGCATGCAATTTTTAATCTCCAACATCAGTTAAATCTTTCAAGGGGGTGTACAAGGAACAACGGACTGCTCCGTGCATATGTTAGACGTGTGCTGATTAGCTCCGCTCTGATAAGTGGAGCTCATTGATATTTCCATTCATTTAAAACACTCTCTTCGCTTCCCACTCGCTTCCATTTTGGCTGAAACCCGGGTACATTAAAAGGTGTAGTGCTAAATGATGGATAATTCCACTCGAATCCTCGTATTCAATTTGAGGGTCCCCAGTGCGTTTTTTAGATTTCATGCATTATGTCTTAATAGCTTGAAAACACTCGCCACACACTACCGGATGTTCTCCATCCATCACAGTCATGAATCGTTTTCCTTGATGATAAAGGTGAGGCTGTGCATAATGGATGTGCTGCGCGCACACACACTCTGTCACCTGCAAACCTGTGCTCTCCAGGGTGAATACTAAAACTGACCTCAAATGTTGTCTGTCTGTGTTCTGTCTGTGTCTCTCCACAGGGCCCTTACTCTGGGAAGGGCGCCTGTCATGTTTTCTTCTCCATGCTTCTGTTCTCCTGCTGCTCAGCAAGGGGGAGCGGATGTGCCCTGTGAGTTGCCGCTGCGAAGGCAAGATTGTTTACTGCGAGTCTGGCGCCTTTCAAGACGTCCCGGAGAACATCTCTCTGGGGTGCCAGGGACTATCTCTGCGGTACAACAGCCTCCTGTTGTTGCTACCTTACCAGTTTGCTCACCTCAACCAGCTGGTCTGGCTCTACCTGGACCACAATTCAATCAGCGTAGTGGATAGACTGGCCTTCCAGGGACTTCGGCGGCTAAAGGAACTAATCCTAAGCTCTAACAAGATCGTGCAGTTGCAAAACGGCACCTTTGAGACTGTCCCAAACCTGCGCAACCTTGACCTGTCCTACAATCAGCTGCAGGACTTGATACCGGGGCAATTCCATGGACTTCGCAAGCTTCAGAATCTTCACCTGCGATCAAACAACATCAAAAACATCCCTGTCCGTACGTTCATGGAATGTCGGAGCCTGGAGTTTCTAGATTTGGGTTACAATCGCCTACGGACTATCACTCGTACGACCTTCCTGGGACTGCTCAGGCTGACAGAACTCCACCTTGAACACAATCAGTTTTCCAGGATTAACTTTTTCCTATTTCCACGCCTCTTAAATCTGCAGGCTCTTTATCTGCAATGGAATCGCATACGGACAGTCGTCCAAGGTTCGCCTTGGACTTGGCACACTTTACAGAAACTGGATCTATCAGGCAACGAGATTCAAATTTTGGATCCTGCTATTTTTAGGTGTTTGCCCAACTTGCATACGCTCAATCTGGAGTCTAACAAGATCAGTAATGTGTCCCAGGAAGTGGTTTCATCGTGGATCTCCATTAGCACGATCAACCTGGCAGGAAACATATGGGACTGTAGCTCTAGTATCTGCCCTCTGTTGTCTTGGCTGAGAAACTTCAGGGGAACTAGAGATGCCAGCATTATTTGCAGCACTCCCAAATCGCTTCAGGGAGAAAGAGTCATGGAGGCAGTGAGGAACAACTCAGTGTGTGAGGAGATATTCACTGTGGAACCGACCACGGAATTAACCCTTCTTTTGACTACTACTACGACAACTCTTTATGTGACAAAGCCACCCATAACCACCACTACAACCCCACACACCACAACTAGGCGGCTTTCCCAAGTAACTCACATACAAAGACTCACCCCAAAGGTTTTATTCCCTGTTCAGTCTGAGAAAGAATTCCTAGTGACGCCTAGCAGCCTAACCTTCACCCCCGAACCTGAGTTTGAGCATATGACCTTCCACAAGATCATCGCTGGCAGCGTTGCCCTATTTCTCTCGGTGTCATTAATCCTATTAGTGATTTACGTGTCGTGGCGGCGATACCCCAACAGCATGAGGCAACTCCAGCAGCACTCCATCCGACGCAAGCGCAGGAAAAAGACTCGAGAGCCTGAACATAACATCAACTCTCAACTGCAAGAGTATTATCTAAGCTACAACCATGCCAATGTAGAGACGATGGACTCTTTGGTTAACGGGGCGTGCACCTGCACCATCTCGGGCTCCAGAGAGTGCGAGGTATGACCTACCACTAAAAAAACGCATTCTCTGCACCGGGGAGTCAGAGGTAAAGTTTTTTTAAGAGCATGACTGCCCGTAAAATTCTCTTTTCTTTGCCCTGTTGTTACTTTGAAATGCTCACATATATTTCACCTAAAAGGAATAGTTCACCTAAAAACAAAAATGCTCTCATTATTTATTCACCAAATCATTCCAAACATGCATGCTGTTACAGTTTTTTCATAGATCCCCAAAGGAGAATCTTGACGCAAAGATTTTTTTTTTTTTTTCATACAATAATATTTAAGTGACACTGCCTGTCAACTCCCTTCCCCTTATGAAATTAGCATAAATGTAGTCCATTTAACTTGTGCACTATATTCCAACTCTTCTAAAGCTTTAGCTTGAGGAGTGCACAAGTCATATCAACAATTTTTATGGTTTTGCCATTTTTATAGCTTAACAGACATGGCCACTATGACTGGTCCCTGAGTTTAAAAAAAAAAATAAATAAATAAATAAAAATTAAAAGGTACCCTCTGCATGTTCTACAGAAAAATAACAGCATACAGGTTTAGAAAGAGTAAATAATGACAAAATGGTCCATTTTGGGGAGTGCTTGAGTTGATGGGGGGGTTTTGGACCCCTCCAAAGAGTTATACTGTAAACAGTCCACAATTCCCTTATGATCAACACTGCACAGGATGTTAGTCACTATTAGTGAAACGATGAAAGAAGTAAATCAGTGGTGGTTCACAGCAACTGTAAAGGACTGATGCTGCTCACTGAGAATTAAATATCTTATCGTGGCAGGTAACTGAGCAGCATTTAAGAAAGTCTCAATCTGCAAGGAGCCAAAAGTGAAAGAGGGATGTTAGAGATCAGATCAATCAAGTTAAGAATATACTAAAGCAATTAAGTATATATATATATATATATATATATATATATATATATAAATTAGGGGTGTAACAGTACACAAACATGATGGTTCGGTACATACAGTACCTTGGTATTGAAGTCATGGTTCGGTACGGGTGCGGTACAGCAGGGGGTTGAAAACTAAACATAAAATTGCTTATTTTTTCTTCTATTTTATTAAACAGGGGTTTATTGAAAAAGAAAATCTCTCTCTCTCTTTAAAGAAATTCAATTATAATTAACAGTTTCTTTGGGATAAAAAAAAAATCTCTCTCAGCTAATGCTGTAAATTATACACAGGGAGACCTTTCTTGCACATTACTATAATATTAAAAAAGGTTACAATTAACAACAGAGCCTAAACTATTACATTCAGTTACTATTTATTAACACTCAAAAAACAAAACAAAAAAATAAAAACATCATTTGCACATAAGGCAGGTTTTGCATTAATTTCTAAATCTAATTATAAAATTATTACTCCAATTCATTTTTGAATTCATTTACACAGTTACGGTCATAACTTGTTTTCATGACAAATTTAAACATTAAATAATTAAGATATTACTAACAGGTGAAGTAAATATAATGAATATATAAGCTAATTTAGTGCATATATTTAGTGAAATTCTCCCCTTTAGAGTTCATTTCTCGTGAACTAACGTGCTGTGGACACTAAATGACTTGCCTGAGGTAAATGTAATGCTACATGAGATATTATTCTTAAGCTGCTTTATTGATGTCGTTCTGCGGTTGAAACACCGGTTGAGAGATTACACGCATATCTAGATCGTCTGTTCTTCTTCTTCTGTGCCTTTTCCTGTTGTGGCAGTTAGCAAACAGCGTTGCATTACCGCACCCCTTATCTGGATAGGAGTGTAAATCGCTTTGTGACTGACTGCATTCGTTGTCTGACTGTATGCATCGAACTGTGATGTCTATATATAAACAACAGGGTTCAATCACATGACCTTTTCCTTCCCTTCATATATAAAGTCATATTACATATTATAACTGATAAATAAATGACTAAGACTCACTGGTTTTAAGTGAACTATTCCTTCAAGTTGAAGTTGATGGAGCTGTGTCACAGTGGGTAGTGCATGTGCTCATTAGGACACAGGTTTGAATCTGTTCTACACTGACAACTGATGTGGAAAAGTTGTAAACAAGTTCATCCTTTGACCATCATAGTAGTTCATTCAATTTTTCAACCCTTGAGTGCTTTTAAATTGGCCCTATAATTTTCTCTTGATGGTCTCCCTCAATTAAACCTAATTCATAGCTAACAATCCCAGCAGAGCTCTGTCATCTTTAGTTGCCTTACAGAAACTAAGCATTTTTGACACGAAACAACACTCACAATGACATTATTGTGAGTCACTATTATCAACCTTGTGTTTATCATGGAACAAGAAGGAACTGAAATAAAGTTCAGTAATTATGTACTTAAATTACGGAGCTTTATTTTACAAAGCATTCTTTTTTTCTAGATGCATTATGCTGCATGACTACATTCTTTGCCCTTTACCAGTACCAGCTGTTGGAAATCAATGTACATATTCATGTTTTCCAACACCTTCAATTATTACCTAGTCTTTTAACTCCTGCTTGGGGCTGCTACAGTACATCATTCATTTGATCACTACTTTGAAGCTCTGCATTGTAATGGGTCATCGTGTATTCAGTTTTGACATTTAATGAGCGGGAGTGCTCATTTATGCGTGTTATTATTTATCTTTTTGTCAAATTGACCTGGCTCTAGTTTAGTCTCTCATTATTTTGGGTGAAGCAAAATAATGAAAAGTTCCCTCATCAAAGCTTTTAGAAACCTAACCAAAAACTGCATGTCATTTTTGATGGGGAAGACATAAGCCCTAATTGTAACTAATTTCACTTTCTGTCCCACCTCGAGAGAAAAGCACAGCAATTGTAGGTCACACTGGTTGATCTGTGCACAATCTATCAAATCCTCACTGTACTGTATCTTTCAACACTTTTCTGCCATGCATTACAGTGAGTCTCAACTGAGCGACCATATTGATAGGGTCACAGAAAGTAGGGGGAAAAATAGGCTTATCAATTTAACATATAAATTTAGTGTAATTAATAAGTAATGCAATTTATCATGCCTCCTAATACTCAAGTGAATTCTGTAATGAGGGATTTTCTTATTATGGAAATTCAAGCCTGAAGTATCTCAGTCTGCAGTCAGTCCAGACCCGTCTGCTACTATTAAATCCTACATAAATAGCTGCTAAGAAATAATTGCTTTGGACTTTAGGTCAGGGTTGCACGTTATTTTGACGATCCATTTTAGACACTCTACTAACTACGAGTAACTTTACAACTACATGTCAACTAACTCTCATTAGAGTATTAGTAGACTGTAGTAGAATGTTAGGTTAGGGATTGGGTTAGTAGAATAATTTGACCGTCACAATAAAGTGTTAGCGGATAATAAGCAGACAGTCTACTAATACTCTAATGATTAGTTGACATAGTTGCAAAGTTACTTGTTGTTAGTAGAATGTCAAAAGTGGTCCATTGAAAAAAAAAAGTTAACTAGGTCAGTGATAGACTGATTTTTAATAATATGGATATGTAATGACGTATTGACTTTTAAAGCAACTTTTCCAGTGTTTTGAAATTATTTTAATTTGAAGATTTTTCAATCAGTTCTGAATAATTTCATGAATTAATTGGCATATCATAATTTGATTAAATGAATTGCCATGCTTAAATTTGATTCACAGCCCTAATTAAATGCAACGGACCACATAATTGTGCATAGTTAATGCAGGACAATAAATAGGTTTGTTAAAAGGAAGGAGAAAACACTTCCCTTTTCAATCAAAATTATTATATTTTGGTGCAATTTCATATGTGTATTACAATACAGCCAAATTAGATGCTAATATGGCCAGAAGCTTGACATGAAAACCACAAATACACTAAAATTACACTCTAGAAAATGCTGGGTTAAAAGTAACCCAAGTTGAGAATGGGTTGAAAATGGACAAACCCAGCGACTGGGTTGTTCTAAAGCAGTGGTTGGGTTAAATGTTTGCCCAACCTGCTATTGTTTAAAAATCCCTATATGACTGGCTTAAAATGAACCCAAAATAGGTTGGAAATTAAAAATCAGACACATAATTACTAGAGGCAACAATAATAATCAAAAGGTGAACATTTATTAATAAGTAATTTAATAAATGTTTATTGTTTAATTATTATTCATTAAACTTATTATAATAAACATCAATTTATTAAATATTTAATAAATGCTAATTTCCAGCATATTTTGGGTTCATTTTAATCAAGCAATACAGTAATTTTTAAACAATAGTTGGGTTAAATGAAACTACCTAGCAGGTTGGGCAAACATTTAACCCATTCGCTGGGTTAAAACAACCCAAACATTAGGGTTTGTCCATTTTCAACCCAACTTGTTTTTTTGTTTTTTGTTTTTTAACCCAGCATTTTGTACACATTACCAGGTAAATGTCTGCAGAGAGCATAAAACCATTGCAAATCAGAAGATATTTAGAAACCAAAACAGCAAATTGTCCTATTCCTATCCCATTCTTGATGTCCAATGCAGCGAAAACAGCTGAGAACCACTGCCTTAACTTGTGTCATCATAATGATGAAAGCGATGCTACTGGCTTGTCTCCAAAGTGCTGATGTGTGACATTCAGAGAATGTCACATTTTACTGTACTTGATAATTCCATAAAGATGTCAATCATTTCCCTACCAGTCTCGAAAGCTCCCAAATTATAGAAATATAGAGTGTGGCATATGCAGTGTGGCATTTAGAGCTTATATTACCCTCTCATGGATCAATAAACTGCATCATTCATCCATACAAACATTTTGGTCTAAAACATGTCTGGTTTTTAGGAGGCTTGGATATTTTAGGATCAGTACTAAAGAAATTGAAGGCAGAATACATTTTGCATTTGGGTAAACATCATATTCACATGCTGTTCATGTGCTCCTTTTTCAGCAGATCTCCCTTACGGTTGACAGTTCCCAAAGCAAAAGCAGTCGTTTATGTTTTGATTCATTAAGACAACTGTTGGAACAGGCATCTTGAATTTGCAAAGGCAATAGTCGTGGCATAACCACTGTATATCAAGATCTATTTTAACCTGCACTTCAGTACTGTGACTAACTTCTCCAATCTTCTGGTGATCCTATAATCAAGATTGTTTTTCTAGTATGTCAATGGCACTTCCACCTTGGTTTCACACTTCAATTCTCAGCATGAAATTGCTCATTTTTAGTTCTTAAGTGGATACTTGCTTGCTTGTCTCTGCTGCAGATAAGGATGCTTTGCCTCCAGAACCATAAAGTGAAGTGAACTTGGAGTTGTAATTTTGAGCTTATTTTTTAGACTGAATGCACATCTCTTCGGGTCCAAATTCAGGCAGTGTATTTCAAAGTACATACGCAGATGGTCGTCATACCATGATTTTTATAGAACAAATCAGGGTTTTCCGTATATGTGTAGGTGATTAGAGGTTAGATAAAGTCCCTGTGTGAATCTCATAAAGCCAATCAAGAACATGTCTGAGTCACAAAAAAATAAGAAATAATAATTTGCATAAAGAAAATTAAGCATATTTGCATTATGAAATTAATTTCATTACAATTAACCACATTTCTACACTTTACCATTCTGAAGTTTTAATTTAGATTTTTTTTAATATATATTTCCATTATTCCCATTACTGTAATTTGTCGTGTCTAATATTATATTTTAATGAGCATAAATTAAAGACAGTACTACAAATATGTGTATCAAGACATTATAACATACAGTGAATATTTTTTCATTACCGCAATAAGAATATGTGTGGAAAAAATGGCTGAATTATACAAAAAAGGCATAATTTTATTCATTCAAAACAAATTCTTATTTATAAATAGTTTGGGTAAAATGCTCTAGAACGTTATTAATTACTAGTTACTAATTACATATTCAACAGTGTAATTAGATTAGTGTACTAATTACTCTCTCTCAAATAAAAAGTATTGCATTAATTATCACTAATTACTTTGTAAATCCCATCTCAACCTCGACCAGTTGAATAACACAAGGATAGACATGAAAATGGTCTTTTAATTCTGTTGAATAAATAATATAAAATTGCATAAATTATTCTTGAACTGACCAAAGTACTTAAAGGGAGAGGGTTACATTAAAAAGATTTTAACACTGGACATTAAATTTGATATTGCATCCATGATATTGTTTTATAGAATTGTTCTATAGTATAAAGTATTTAATGCAATTACAAAAGAAGTAACTGCAATTACATTACAAAAAAAGTTCCTTACTTTATTACAGTAATTAATTACTTAGTAATGCATTACACCCAAATATGGAAGCTTTTTTCTGCCACTGAATAAAAAAATAAAAAATGTAATTGTGCATTTTTATCTCACAATTCTGACTTTTATAATTCTGAGTTATAAAGTCAGAATTGTGAGATATAAAGTCAGAATTGTGTGATATAAAGTCAGAATTGTGAGATATAAAGTCAGAATTGTGTGATAAGTCAGAATTGTGAGATATAAAGTCAGAATTGCGAGATATAAAGTCAGAATTGTGATATATAATGTCAGAATTGCGTGATATTAAGTCAGAATTGTGAGATATAAAGTCAGAATTGCGAGATATAAAGTCAGAATTGTGATATATAATGTCAGAATTGCGTGATATTAAGTCAGAATTGTGAGATATTAAGTCAGAATTGCGTGATAAGTCAGAATTGTGAAATATAAAGTCAGAATTGTGAGATATAAAGTCAGAATTGTGTGATAAGTCAGAATTATGAGATATAAAGTCAGAATAGTGATATATAATGTCAGAATTGCGTGATATTAAGTCAGAATTGTGTGATATAAAGTCAGAATTGTGAGATATTAAGTCAGAATTGCGTGATAAGTCAGAATTGTGAAATATAAAGTCAGAATTGTGAGATATAAAGTCAGAATTGTGTGATAAGTCAGAATTATGAGATATAAAGTCAGAATTGCGAGATATAAAGTCAGAATTGTGATATATAATTTCAGAATTGCGTGATATTAAGTCAGAATTGTGAGATATTAAGTCAGAATTGTGTGATATTAAGTCAGAATTGCGAGATATAAAGTCAGAATTGCAAGATATAAAGTCAGAATTGTGTGATATAAAGTCAGAATTGCGAGATATAAAGTCAGAATTGCAAGTTATAAAGTCAGAATTATGAGATATAAAGTCAGAATTATGAGATATAAAGTCAGAATTATGAGATATAAAGTCAGAATTGTGAGATATAAAGTCAGAATTGTGTGATAAGTCAGAATTGTGAGATATAAAGTCAGAATTGTGATATATAAAGTCAGAATTGTGATATATAATGTCAGAATTGCGTGATATTAAGTCAGAATTGTGAGATATTAAGTCAGAATTGCGTGATAAGTCAGAATTGTGAAATATAAAGTCAGAATTGTGAGATATAAAGTCAGAATTGTGTGATAAGTCAGAATTATGAGATATTAAGTCAGAATTGTGTGATATTAAGTCAAAATTGTGTGATATAAAGTCAGAATTGCGAGATATAAAGTCAGAATTGCAAGATATAAAGTCAGAATTGTGTGATATAAAGTCAGAATTGCGAGATATAAAGTCAGAATTGCAAGTTATAGTCAGAATTATGAGATATAAAGTCAGAATTATGAGATATAAAGTCAGAATTATGAGATATAAAGTCAGAATTGTGAGATATAAAGTCAGAATTGTGTGATATAAAGTCAGAATTGTGAAATATAAAGTCAGAATTGCAAGATATAAAGTCAGAATTGTGTGATATAAAGTCAGAATTGTGAGATATTAAGTCAGAATTGCGTGATAAGTCAGAATTGTGAAATATAAAGTCAGAATTGTGTGATAAGTCAGAATTGTGAGATATAAAGTCAGAATTGTGAAATATAAAGTCAGAATTGTGTGATAAGTCAGAATTGTGATATATAATGTCAGAATTGCGTGATATTAAGTCAGAATTGTGAGATATAAAGTCAGAATTGCGAGATATAAAGTCAGAATTGTGATATATAATGTCAGAATTGCGTGATATTAAGTCAGAATTGTGAGATATTAACTCAGATTTGCGTGATAAGTCAGAATTGTGAAATATAAAGTCAGAATTGTGAGATATAAAGTCAGAATTGCGAGATATAAAGTCAGAATTGTGATATATAATGTCAGAATTGCGTGATATTAAGTCAGAATTGTGAGATATAAAGTCAGAATTGCGAGATATAAAGTCAGAATTGTGATATATAATGTCAGAATTGCGTGATAAGTCAGAATTGTGAGATATAAAGTCAGAATTGTGTGATAAGTCAGAATTATGAGATATTAAGTCAGAATTGTGTGATATTAAGTCAAAATTGTGTGATATAAAGTCAGAATTGCGAGATATAAAGTCAGAATTGCAAGATATAAAGTCAGAATTGTGTGATATAAAGTCAGAATTGCGAGATATAAAGTCAGAATTGCAAGTTATAAAGTCAGAATTATGAGATATAAAGTCAGAATTATGAGATATAAAGTCAGAATTATGAGATATAAAGTCAGAATTGTGAGATATAAAGTCAGAATTGTGTGATATAAAGTCAGAATTGTGAAATATAAAGTCAGAATTGCAAGATATAAAGTCAGAATTGTGTGATATAAAGTCAGAATTGTGAGATATTAAGTCAGAATTGCGTGATAAGTCAGAATTGTGAAATATAAAGTCAGAATTGTGTGATAAGTCAGAATTGTGTGATATAAAGTCAGAATTGTGAGATATAAAGTCAGAATTGCGAGATATAAAGTCAGAATTGTGATATATAATGTCAGAATTGCGTGATATTAAGTCAGAATTGTGAGATATAAAGTCAGAATTGCGAGATATAAAGTCAGAATTGTGATATATAATGTCAGAATTGCGTGATATTAAGTCAGAATTGTGAGATATTAACTCAGATTTGCGTGATAAGTCAGAATTGTGAAATATAAAGTCAGAATTGTGAGATATAAAGTCAGAATTGTGTGATAAGTCAGAATTATGAGATATAAAGTCAGAATAGTGATATATAATGTCAGAATTGCGTGATATTAAGTCAGAATTGTGTGATATAAAGTCAGAATTGTGAGATATTAAGTCAGAATTGCGTGATAAGTCAGAATTGTGAAATATAAAGTCAGAATTGTGAAATATAAAGTCAGAATTGTGTGATAAGTCAGAATTATGAGATATAAAGTCAGAATTGCGAGATATAAAGTCAGAATTGTGATATATAATTTCAGAATTGCGTGATATTAAGTCAGAATTGTGAGATATTAAGTCAGAATTGTGTGATATTAAGTCAGAATTGTGTGATATAAAGTCAGAATTGCGAGATATAAAGTCAGAATTGCAAGTTATAAAGTCAGAATTATGAGATATAAAGTCAGAATTATGAGATATAAAGTCAGAATTATGAGATATAAAGTCAGAATTGTGAGATATAAAGTCAGAATTGTGTGATAAGTCAGAATTGTGAGATATAAAGTCAGAATTGCGAGATATAAAGTCAGAATTGTGATATATAATGTCAGAATTGCGTGATATTAAGTCAGAATTGTGAGATATAAAGTCAGAATTGCGAGATATAAAGTCAGAATTGTGATATATAATGTCATAATTGCGTGATATTAAGTCAGAATTGTGAGATATTGTATATGTATAACCAAAATAAATGTGCAGTAAAAATTGGTCAACAGAGAACAGAATATTTTTCCCAAGAGCGAGGGGTCAGACAAGGCTGCTGCCTCAGCCCAACTTTATTTAACATTTATATTAATGAATTGGCAGATCTACTGGACCAATCAGAGAGTCCAGGACTACAACTATTTGACACAGAAGTCAAATATTTACTGTATGCAGACGACTTACTAATTCTATCTAAAACGGCGGAAGGTCTCCAGAACCACCTAGACATTTTAACTAAATACTGCCATGATTGGGCCTTAGAAGTCAACATCCAGAAAACTAAGATTATGATATTTCAGAAAAAACCCAGAAATCTGGAACATAAACATGCATTTACTGTAAACAACACCACTCTTCAGCACTCTTTACAATATAATTATCTTGGTTTGGTTTTAACACCCACTGGAAATTTCAATTTGGCTATTAAAACATTACTTATAAAAGCCCGCAGAGCAATGCATGCCATACGAACTAAATTATTCAAAATAAACATTCCAATCAGAATTTGGACAAAGATCTTTGATAGTGTGATACTGCCCATTGCCTTATATGGAAGTGAGGTGTGGGGTCCAGCGAGTAACTACAGCCATAAGGTTTGGGACAAACATCCTATAGAAGGTCTACATGTAGAGTTCTGTAGAAGCATCCTTCATGTCCACAGAAACACACCTAATAACGCCTGTAGGGCAGAACTAGGCCGTCTTCCCCTCAATTTAATGATTAAAAAAAGAGCTTTAAAGTTCTGGATACACTTAAAATCTAGTCCTGAAGACACACTTCATTTTAAAGCACTAAAAACACAAGAACTGAGTGCTCAGAAAAGTCATCTTTGTGCAATGGTGTCAGAAATGACAAACAAAGCGTTCAAAATCACTGCCCCAGAAAACCCTGCAAGAATTAAAGAAATTATGAGTAAAGAGAAAAAAGCATACATGCAGCACTGGAAAGAGCAAATGAAAGAGCAAAGTCGTCTCCAGTGTTATCTCAGTTTAAACAGAGAATACAGTTTGGCTGAATATCTCACCTCTGTCAGAAATACAACACACAGGAATTTATTAACCAAGTACAGACTTAGTGACCACCAGCTGGCCATAGAAAGAGGGCGACACAAGAAGACATGGTTACCCAAAGAAGATCGAGTCTGTAATGAATGCAGATCAGGGGTAGTTGAGACGGAGGCACACTTCCTCCTCCACTGTGATAAATACACAACCTTAAGAGAGTCACTGTACTGTCAAATACAGCATATCATCCCGGAGTTCCAGTCACTCCACGAAACTGATAAACTGAAAATATTACTTGGTGAAGGACCTTCTTCCACTTTAATAGCACAATATATTTATAATTGCCACAAACTAAAAGGTACTGAGTGAACACATCCATATTATACTACTATCAATATGTGTATAGATATATATGTATATATATATGTGTATATATATGAATGCATTTTATATATGTTCCTGTTTGTATGTTTGTTTGATTTTGTTTTGCTTTATGCAATGCTTTGGCAATATGTACCTAAATATGTCATGCCAATAAAGCAAATTGAATTTGAATTTGAATTTATTAAGTCAGAATTGCGTGATAAGTCAGAATTGTGAAATATAAAGTCAGAATTGTGAGATATAAAGTCAGAATTGTGTGATAAGTCAGAATTATGAGATATAAAGTCAGAATAGTGATATATAATGTCAGAATTGCGTGATATTAAGTCAGAATTGTGTGATATAAAGTCAGAATTGTGAGATATTAAGTCAGAATTGCGTGATAAGTCAGAATTGTGAAATATAAAGTCAGAATTGTGAGATATAAAGTCAGAATTGTGATATATAATTTCAGAATTGCGTGATATTAAGTCAGAATTGTGAGATATTAAGTCAGAATTGCGTGATAAGTCAGAATTGTGAAATATAAAGTCAGAATTGTGAGATATAAAGTCAGAATTGTGATATATAATTTCAGAATTGCGTGATATTAAGTCAGAATTGTGAGATATTAAGTCAGAATTGTGTGATAAGTCAGAATTATGAGATATAAAGTCAGAATTGCGAGATATAAAGTCAGAATTGTGATATATAATTTCAGAATTGCGTGATATTAAGTCAGAATTGTGAGATATTAAGTCAGAATTGTGTGATATTAAGTCAGAATTGTGTGATATAAAGTCAGAATTGCGAGATATAAAGTCAGAATTGCAAGATATAAAGTCAGAATTGTGTGATATAAAGTCAGAATTGTGAGATATAAAGTCAGAATTGCAAGTTATAAAGTCAGAATTATGAGATATAAAGTCAGAATTATGAGATATAAAGTCAGAATTATGAGATATAAAGTCAGAATTGTGAGATATAAAGTCAGAATTGTGTGATATAAAGTCAGAATTGTGAAATATAAAGTCAGAATTGCAAGATATAAAGTCAGAATTGTGTGATATAAAGTCAGAATTGTGAGATATTAAGTCAGAATTGTGTGATAAGTCAGAATTGTGAAATATAAAGTCAGAATTGTGAGATATAAAGTCAGAATTGTGTGATAAGTCAGAATTATGAGATATAAAGTCAGAATTGTGATATATAATTTCAGAATTGCGTGATATTAAGTCAGAATTGTGAGATATTAAGTCAGAATTGTGTGATATTAAGTCAGAATTGTGTGATATAAAGTCAGAATTGCAAGTTATAAAGTCAGAATTATGAGATATAAAGTCAGAATTATGAGATATAAAGTCAGAATTGCGAGATATAAAGTCAGAATTGTGAGATATAAAGTCAGAATTGTGTGATAAGTCAGAATTATGAGATATAAAGTCAGAATTGTGATATATAATTTCAGAATTGCGTGATATTAAGTCAGAATTGTGAGATATTAAGTCAGAATTGTGTGATATTAAGTCAGAATTGTGTGATATAAAGTCAGAATTGCGAGATATAAAGTCAGAATTGCAAGTTATAAAGTCAGAATTATGAGATATAAAGTCAGAATTATGAGATATAAAGTGAGAATTGCGAGATATAAAGTCAGAATTGTGATATATAATTTCAGAATTGCGTGATATTAAGTCAGAATTGTGAGATAAGTCAGAATTGTGTGATATTAAGTCAGAAATGTGTGATATAAAGTCAGAATTGTGTGATATAAAGTCAGAATTGCGAGATATAAAGTCAGAATTGTGAGATATAAAGTCAGAATTGCGAGATATAAAGTCAGAATTGTGATATATAATGTCAGAATTGCGTGATATTAAGTCAGAATTGTGAGATATAAAGTCAGAATTGCGAGATATAAAGTCAGAATTGTGATATATAATGTCATAATTGCGTGATATTAAGTCAGAATTGTGAGATATTAAGTCAGAATTGCGTGATAAGTCAGAATTGTGAAATATAAAGTCAGAATTGTGAGATATAAAGTCAGAATTGTGTGATAAGTCAGAATTATGAGATATAAAGTCAGAATTGTGATATATAATTTCAGAATTGCGTGATATTAAGTCAGAATTGTGAGATATAAAGTCAGAATTGCGAGATATAAAGTCAGAATTGTGATATATAATGTCATAATTGCGTGATATTAAGTCAGAATTGTGAGATATTAAGTCAGAATTGCGTGATAAGTCAGAATTGTGAAATATAAAGTCAGAATTGTGAGATATAAAGTCAGAATTGTGTGATAAGTCAGAATTATGAGATATAAAGTCAGAATTGCGAGATATAAAGTCAGAATTGTG
Source organism: Ancherythroculter nigrocauda (assembly GCA_036281575.1). Classification (NCBI taxonomy): domain Eukaryota; kingdom Metazoa; phylum Chordata; class Actinopteri; order Cypriniformes; family Xenocyprididae; genus Ancherythroculter; species Ancherythroculter nigrocauda. Next base: position 3,795,945 of record VTFQ01000021.1, on the reverse strand, counting down.
ATATATAATTTCAGAATTGCGTGATATTAAGTCAGAATTGTGAGATATTAAGTCAGAATTGTGTGATATTAAGTCAGAATTGTGTGATATAAAGTCAGAATTGCGAGATATAAAGTCAGAATTGCAAGATATAAAGTCAGAATTGTGTGATATAAAGTCAGAATTGCAAGATATAAAGTCAGAATTATGAGATATAAAGTCAGAATTATGAGATATAAAGTCAGAATTATGAGATATAAAGTCAGAATTGTGAGATATAAAGTCAGAATTGTGAGATATAAAGTCAGAATTGTGAGATATTAAGTCAGAATTGCGTGATAAGTCAGAATTGTGAAATATAAAGTCAGAATTGTGAGATATAAAGTCAGAATTGTGTGATAAGTCAGAATTATGAGATATAAAGTCAGAATTGTGATATATAATTTCAGAATTGCGTGATATTAAGTCAGAATTGTGAGATATTAAGTCAGAATTGTGTGATATTAAGTCAGAATTGTGTGATATAAAGTCAGAATTGCGAGATATAAAGTCAGAATTGCAAGATATAAAGTCAGAATTGTGTGATATAAAGTCAGAATTGCGAGATATAAAGTCAGAATTGCAAGATATAAAGTCAGAATTGTGTGATATAAAGTCAGAATTGCGAGATATAAAGTCAGAATTATGAGATATAAAGTCAGAATTGTGTGATATAAAGTCAGAATTGCGAGATATAAAGTCAGAATTGTGAGATATAAAGTCAGAATTGCGAGTTATAAAGTCAGAATTGCGTGATATAAAGTCAGAATTGCGAGATATAGGGCCCTATAATACACCCGGCGCAATGCGACGCAAGGCGCAGCGCAAGTGTGTTTGCTAGTTTGCGTCTGGTGCCGTTCGCGTTTTCCCGTTCAGCGCCACGTCATTAAATTAGTAAATGCATTTGCGCCAGTTAGTGCGCCCATTAGTGCTCAGAATTGTGAGATATAAAGTCAGAATTGTGAGATATAAAGTCAGAATTGCGAGTTATAAAGTCAGAATTGCGAGATATAAAGTCAGAATTGCGAGATATAAAGTCAGAATTGTGAAATATAAAGTCAGAATTGTGAGATATAAAGTCAGAATTGTGAGATATAAAGTCAGAATTGCGAGATATAGGGCCCTATAATACACCCGGCGCAATGCGACGCAAGGCGCAGCGCAAGTGTGTTTGCTAGTTTGCGTCCGGCGCTGCTCGCGTTTTCCCGTTCAGCGCCACGTCCTTGAATTAGTAAATGCATTTGCGCCAGTTAGTGCACCCATGGGCGTGCTGGTCTAAAAAAGAGGCGTGTTCAGGCACATTGCCGGCGCATTGCTATTTTAAGGAGCTGAAAATAGACTGCGCCATAGACCAACTCAAACCTGGTCTAAAGTCTAAAGTCAATGGCGCAATATTTTTTTGTTAGAGCGCGTTGGTAGAAACTGCGCCTCTGGGCGCATCCACAGTGCGCGTTGACTTTGCTTATTACACACAGGAATGCGCATCACACAAACATGCCAAATATTAAAAACAAAAGCATTACAGTGTAAAAGAATATTATTGTGTAGGCTACATAAATATAAAAATGTAATGATGAATAGTCATTGCGTGTATTAGAATTAGGCTACCTATTTTCAATTCAGCCTATTACTACTTAGAATGATGAACGAAATTGGCTAATTAATTGAACAATCGTGCCAATACACACACATATATTAACTGACTCATCGCGCGGAGCTATTTGAAAGCCTGCATTTGCAAGCCCGCTTTAACTTCGCGCACGAACAGATCAGTTTCTTCGCTTGAAAAGCGTTCAGCTTTCCGCCAACAAATTCCGCCATGTAAATAGCAATCCGCCATGGCGCGAGCGCATCTCGCTCTTAAAGGGAATGGGAGATGACAGTCTGATTGGTTTATTGAACGTTACGCCCATTACTCATTAAGAGAATAGGGACAACCCATTTCAAAAATGCGCCCCGGCGCACGGACCGTTTTTCCGTCGTTAAAATAGCAAAAGTGGATTTGGACACGCCCTGAGTGCACCTGCGCCGTGCGCTTTACACTTTGCGTTTAGATCGTTAAAATAGGGCCCATAAAGTCAGAATTGTGAGATATAAAGTCAGAATTGCGTGATATTAAGTCAGAATTGCGAGATATAAAGTCAGAATTGCGAGATATAAAGTCAGAATTGCAAGTTATAAAGTCAGAATTGCGAGATATAAAGTCAGAATTGCGAGATATAAAGTCAGAATTGTGAGATATAAAGTCAGAATTGTGAGATATAAAGTCAGAATTGCGAGATATAAAGTCAGAATTGCGAGATATAAAGTCAGAATTGCAAGTTATAAAGTCAGAATTGCGTGATATAAAGTCAGAATTGCGAGATATAAAGTCAGAATTGTGAGATATAAAGTCAGAATTGTGAGATATAAAGTCAGAATTGCGAGATATAAAGTCAGAATTGTGAGATATAAAGTCAGAATTGCGAGATATAAAGTCAGAATTGTGAGATAATGTCAGAATTGCGAGATATAAAGTCAGAATTGCGTGATATAAAGTCAGAATTGTGTGATATAAATTCAGAATTGTGAGATATAATGTCAGAATTGTGTGATATAAAGTCAGAATTGTGTGATAAGTCAGAATTGTGTGATATAAAGTCAGAATTGTGTGATAAGTCAGAATTATGAGATATAAAGTCAGAATTGCGAGATATAAAGTCAGAATTGTGATATATAATTTCAGAATTGCGTGATATAAAGTCAGAATTGTGAGATATAAAGTCAGAATTGTGAGATATAAAGTCAGAATTGCAAGTTATAAAGTCAGAATTATGAGATATAAAGTCAGAATTGTGAGATATAAAGTCAGAATTGCGAGATATAAAGTCAGAATTGTGAGATATAAAGTCAGAATTGCAAGATATAAAGTCAGAATTGTGTGATAAGTCAGAATTGTGTGATATAAAGTCAGAATTGTGTGATATAAAGTCAGAATTGTGTGATAAGTCAGAATTGTGTGATATAAAGTCAGAATTGTGAGATATAAAGTCAGAATTGTGAGATATAAAGTCAGAATTATGAGATATAAAGTCAGAATTATGAGATATAAAGTCAGAATTGTGAGATATAAAGTCAGAATTGCAAGATATAAAGTCAGAATTGTGTGATAAGTCAGAATTGTGTGATATAAAGTCAGAATTGTGTGATAAGTCAGAATTATGAGATATAAAGTCAGAATTGCGAGATATAAAGTCAGAATTGTGATATATAATTTCAGAATTGCGTGATATTAAGTCAGAATTGTGTGATATAAAGTCAGAATTGTGTGATATAAAGTCAGAATTGTGAGATATAAAGTCAGAATTATGAGATATAAAGTCAGAATTATGAGATATAAAGTCAGAATTGCGAGATATAAAGTCAGAATTATGAGATATAAAGTCAGAATTGTGAGATATAAAGTCAGAATTGCAAAATATAAAGTCAGAATTGCAAAATATAAAGTCAGAATTGTGTGATATAAAGTCAGAATTGCGAGATATAAAGTCAGAATTGTGAGATATTAAGTCAGAATTGTGTGATATAAAGTCAGAATTGTGAGCTATAAAGTCAGAATTGTGAGATATAAAGTCAGATTTTGAGTCAATTGTGAGTTATCATGCAATTCTGGCTTTATATCTCACAATTCTGACTTTTCACAATTGCAAGATATAAAGTCAGAATTGCATGATTTAAACTTGCAATCTTATTTTTTTCACAGAATTGTGAGTTATATCTCGCAGTTCTGAATTTATAACATGCAATTGTGAGTTATAAAGTCAGAATTGTGAGATTTAAACTCGCAATTCTGAGGAAAAAAATGTCTTTTTCCCTCACAATTGGACATGATAACACGCAATTCTCACTTTATAACTCACAGTTGTGAGTTTATATCTTGCAATTCTGAGAAATACGTCAGCATTGTGAGATATAAATTCGCAATTGCGAGAAAAAAATTGCAGTTAACTTTTTTTTATTGTTTATTTCATGGTGGAAACAACACTGTTTATAAAATATATATTTTAAAATAATTATTTTAAAATCCTAGCAATATTGATCAAAACTGGGAAGCTGTGTGAACAGGCATACTTTGTGTGATTGTGACTCATGCTGATCATTTAGTCAACAACACTATCAATGAACTGATAACTCCATCACTTCCTGCAACAAAACAAGCCTAATAATAGTCACTCTAAATTTGCACTCAGAATTAAAATGCACGCGGCTCTTCCCATGAGTAAGCCAAGGACGATATTTACACAGACGTCATGTTTATTAGCAATCTTAAATCAACAGTCTAAATGGATGAGATAAAAGATGAAGTGCATTAATAGACTGCATGCAGTTGGCACATTTTTCTGAGCCTGCAGCGTTTTCCGAGGGAGAATGCGGTGCTTGTTTTGTGTCAGGAGCAGACTGCAGATCATGGTGAAGATGCTAATATTATGTTTATGTGCATTACATAGGAAATGGATTGTGCTGCAAAGTGAAGAGGGATTTGTTTCATGAGCTGTGAATAATCAAATCATATAGATCAATGCGAATTAAAGTGTTTCTGTATCAAGATTTCATATTTGAAAAGTAATACTGTAAAATCTGCAGTTGGGTTTGGTGACTCATAACTGCCACATAAAATGTGTAGTATATTCTGAGGAATATTAAGTGGCTTCACACAAAAAATATCAACCTGTGGAGGAAGCCATTCATATGACCTCAGAGTATTGCGTATTGTGTGTGAGGAGAATATAATATTACAGATAATCCAACACTGAGCTTCAATCCTCCCTCCTGAGACTCACATTCTTTGCATAAGATGCACATCCCTTGTTTTCACTTGGATCAAAAGCAATGCATAAGTCAACATGATATCCAAACTGACATTTACTTTCTTAATATTATAAAGTCTAATATGAATCATAAAAATGATAATAAAAAAAAAAAGTGTATTCAGAAGTTTGGGGTTGGTAAGAGTTATTAATATTTTTGAAAAGTCTATTCTGCTCACCAAGGCTGCATTTTTTTTATATAAAAAAATATAATAAAATTGTGAAATGCTATTACAACTTAAATAACTGTTTTGTATTTGAATATATTTTAAAATGTAATTTATTCCTGTGATTCAAAGCTGAATTTTCAGCATCATTACTCCAGTCTTCAGTGTCACATGATCCTTCAGAAATCATTCTAATATGCTGATCTGCTGCTCAAGAAAAAATCTGATTATTAATGTTGAAAAGAGTTCATATTTTTGTGGAAACCATAATACTTTTTAAAAAGTAATTTCAAAAGAACAGCATTTATTTTAAATATTATATATATATATATATATATATATATATATATATATATATATATATATATATATATATATATATATATATTTTAACAATGCAAAAGTATTTACTGTCAGTTTTGATAAGTTTAACGAATCATTTCTGAATAAAAGTGTTCATTTTTCTCACTAACCCCAAACGTTTGAATGGTACTGTACATTATCCATTATAAAAATCAATTAACATGCAACTGATGTCATCAAGCTCTCTTATTTTTCAACCCCTCCTCCATCCATCATATAGAGACCATTGAACATATTCCCAAAGATTGTTGGAGCAAGTTACTTTTAAAAGTAATGCATTACAATATTGTGTTACTGCCTTAAAAAAGTAACTAATTCCATTACTTGGTTACTTTTTAATATAAAGTAATGTGTTACATCAGTTTTGCATTACTTTTTTGTTTTTTAATTTAAAAAATATATATATTTTTGGCAAATGTAAAGGCCCTTTCATACCAAAAGTGAAATGAATAAGCCTCAGGCTGAAGGAAATGCAAATTCACGCCTGTACAGTAGAGGGCGCAGCTCAAACCTTTCAGCTGTGCTGCCATTTTGGATGTCAGAAGAAAGTTCAACACTTTTACTTGAGCGATTAAAAAAGAAAAAGAAACATGAATGTGAGGTTTAACGCAAGTCAGTTTTGCTTATTCGTATGGTTAAATTGGCTCATCAAAGGTATTGCAGGTTTGCGTATACAAATATAAAGAGTTTGCATTTCACTGTTTTCTTCCTTTTGAAGAATACTGAATCTGTTTTTGTGCAAGTGCGATGAATAAATGCATGCTCACATTCAGTCTAGAACTACAATAAGCATCATGTTTACACTGCCTTACTTATGCTGCGTTCACGCCATGTCGTAATTACCGTAGTCTCAAGATGACGACGCATGACGTTCTATTCTGTTATGAGTTTCTATGACAGCACAATCAACGCCTAAATGAATCTGCAGGTGCTACAGTGAACACGTGGTACAAGTAAGAGCCCTCCGAAAATTCTCATCTTAAAGTACATGGTGTAATTACAAGCTCTATGAGGACATGAACACTTTTACAAATTGAAATCTTGTAATTACGGTAGTTACAACATGGCCTGTACGCACCTTTACTCCGGATTTCTCTCAACATGGGGACAGGAGCATGGTGTCAGTCAATAAATGGGAAAACAAAGTAACTTGCATTACTTATTTGAAAAAGTAACTCAGATATTTTGTTGTAAAGCATTGTGTTACTTCTAATGTGTTACCACCACACAGAAAGGCTACGTTCACACTGTCAGTCCAAATCCAATTATTTGTGTATCCAAATGGAATCTGATCTCAAATTTTTGACTGTCCACACTGTGTATCGCAACCGTTCAGATCCGATTAGTGTGCCCTTGCCGCTCTTTCTTTTTTCTGGAATATCTGCATTGGTGTAACAAGGCGGGATACAAGGTGAGATCCATTTGCAAGCTTTATTTAAGCAGAGTTCGTGGTCAGACAGGCAATGGTAGCACAACAGCAAACAGGTATGGCAGAGAGCAGGCAGAATCGTAGTCGAGGAACAGGCAATGGGTCAGGGCTGGCAGATAACAATCACAAATCCAGGAAACAATAAACAGTCCAAAGGGCAGGCAGCAGAATATCGTACACGGGGAACAAACAGGATCAGAAACAAGCAGACAGACAGGAAATAAAGCTTAGAATTGTTACAGGAGTAAACAAGACCTCGCAAAGTATGACAGGATGTGAGTGGCTTAAATAGTCAGGATAATGTGCTGCAGCTGAGTGTGGTGATTACTGATTGGTGAAGTGAGTGCAGGTGATTGCCAGAGAGGATTGTGGGAAATGTAGTCCGGGAATGACTGGGAACGTGACAATTTGTTTCTGTGGCAATGTTGTTGCGTTGGTAGGTATACCCCAAAAACAACAACAACCGCAACATGGAGGGGTTTGTAATACAGATGTTGTCTTATTTACAACATGACAATGTGTAAATAAGACAACGTACAAGACTGGTATGAGTGACTTTATTCCGCGCTTGTCTCCACCGGTTTCAAAATATGCATCCGTCATATTGTCATTTTCTGTTCGTCCGGCACTTTGCAACAACACAGTCTTGTTCCTGCAGCGACTTTCAGCATGTTTCTTATAACAACGTGATGTTTACATTTTACGTGGCGTGAGAAAGTCACATAAAGACCAGTTAGACTGAAGCAGATTTCCAGAAATGCGATTTGAATAGGATTTCAAACCACATATGAATGTATCTCAAAACGGATTTGTAAAAATCACATTTCATGTGATTCTTTGCAATTCACACTTGCTAAATCTGATCGGATTTCAATAGGATATGCACAAAAATCGGATTTGGACTGACAGTCTAAACGTAGCCTGAGACACATTCCAGGGTCAACATATTTTGTTTCTCCTCCTGTCCAAACATTTAATCTCTACCCCTAAAACTAACCCTACCCGTACATTATCCTCTAAAATCACAGTGAAATGATAGGTGAATAAGCACCTAACCCTGACTGTAAGCCTAAACTTGACATAAACTGTAAACTTGTCCCTCAAATCTAATCGGTTGATTGGAATGTTGTTCCAGGATCAACAAAGATGTTGGTTCAGGAACATGTTGCACTTGGTGAAATCTTGGTAAAAAAAAAAAAACTGTTCCTGAAGGTTAAAATCAGATTGCAACAAGTCACATCCAGACTCCCATTATAGCTTTTTTCTGCCTAGGAACCACAAACGTAGAAGCAAGAGACCTCAAAAATGACAAACCACAGTTCGTTTTCACGTTCTGATTAAGGCTGTTTTATCTGAAATAGTTCATACCACAATAATAGACCAATCATTTAATTGCTGTAATTGCACAGCAATTCATAATTTGCATTTTTTTTTTTTTTTTTTTTCTGTCTAAAAGTAGTTTGTGATTATTTCACAGAATCAAGCCTAGAAATAAGCAGTTCTGCTCATGGATATCTAGTTCACTTTCCAACAACTGTGTCAAACAAAACACAGGAGTATCTTGCAAATGTTTGATGCACTAATCTGGAAAACGTCTCCAGTTACTAAACTAAGATGAGGGAACCGAAATCGAAAGGCAACTTTTGCCAGTGTACTCATTGTATCAACGCTGAGTTGTTATTTACTTGCTGTAGCTCTCGTTTCTCCTGTCCTACTGATATAATGCAACCATTTCTGTTTCTTCTCCTCCATTTTCCTCCATCAGTTAAAGATAGACACAGCTCCATATCTGCTGAAAGCTGCTGCCCTCTCGGCATATGCACATACCGTCTGCCTGCGCGCACACACACACACACTCTCACAGTACAACAGAAGAGGTGCAGAGCTTGAGGGATGGTTGAGATCAGAGGTTAGAGGAAGTCCTCCCTTATTAGAGAAATCCATTGGCACAATCGCTTCATTACTGCCCTTGCGGTCTCCTCTCTATCTCAACACACTTTAAGGAGTGAGAGAGGAAATTAAAGTGAGCAGAGAAGCATAGAGCAGAATCCATCTTGGATTAAAGGTGCAGATTAAAAACAAACTGTGCGGCAGGATGTTAAGGCTATTTATATCACACACCGTGATGAGACTTCATCAGAGAAAGGAAGAATTTGCCTGAACCCTCGACCCAGTGGCTAATTAAACAGAAGGGTAATTCTCATGCAGTTCCTTCAGAGTTCTCTTCTAGTTTTCTTTCTTCCATGGAACACAAATGAGGTTTTGTTCTGAATGTCTGATATGTTCTTTTCCATACAATCAAAGGATGCTGTAGAACATAATAGTGTTCTGTTGCTTTAAATTCTCAGAGCATAAAGTTATTTTAGCTTGTTTCTATGTATGTGTGTCTTATGGCAAAGAAATTTTCACATACACTGGGTACAGAAAGTATTCAGACCCCCTTAAATTTTTCACTCTTTGTTATATTGCAGCCATTTGCTAAAATCATTTAAGTTCATTTTTTTCCTCATTAATGTACACACAGCACCCCATATTGACAGAAAAACACAGAATTGTTGACATTTTTGCAGATTTATTCAAAAAGAAAAACTGAAATATCACATGGTCCTAAGTATTCAGACCCTTTGCTGTGACACTCATATATTTAACTCAGGTGCTGTCCATTTCTTCTGATCATCCTTGAGATGGTTCTACACCTTCATTTGAGTCCAGCTGTGTTTGATTATACTGATTGGACTTGATTAGGAAAGCCACACACCTGTCTATATAAGACCTTACAGCTCACAGTGCATGTCAGAGCAAATGAGAATCATGAGGTCAAAGGAACTGCCTGAAGAGCTCAGAGACAGAATTGTGGCAAGGCACAGATCTGGCCAAGGTTACAAAAACATTTCTGCTGCACTTAAGGCGCCTAAGAGCACAGTGGCCTCCATAATCCTTAAATGGAAGACGTTTGGGACGACCAGAACCCTTCCTAGAGCTGGACGTCCGGCCAAACTGAGCTTCCGGGAGAAGAGTCTTGGTGAGAGAGGGAAAGAAGAACCCAAAGATCACTGTGGCTGAGCTCCAGAGATGCAGTCGGGAGATGGGAGAAAGTTGTAGAAAGTCAACCATCACTGCAGCCCTCCCCCAGTCGGGGCTTTATGGCAGAGTGGCCCGACGGAAGCCTCTCCTCAGTGCAAGACACATGAAAGCCCGCATGGAGTTTGCCAAGATGGTGAGAAATAAGATTCTCTGGTCTGATGAGACCAAGATAGAACTTTTTGGCTTTAATTCTAAGCGGTATGTGTGGAGAAAACCAGGCACTGCTCATCACCTGTCCAATACAGTCCCAACAGTGAAGCATGGTGGTGGCAGCATCATGCTGTGGGGGTGTTTTTCAGCTGCAGGGACAGGACGACTGGTTGCAATCGAGGGAAAGATGAATGCGGCCAAGTACAGGGATATCCTGGACGAAAACCTTCTCCAGAGTGCTCTGGACCTCAGACTGGGCCGAAGGTTTACCTTCCAACAAGACAATGACCCTAAGCACACAGCTAAAATAATGAAGGAGTGGCTTCACAACAACTCCGTGACTGTTCTTGAATGGCCCAGCCCGAGCCCAATTGAGCATCTCTGGAGAGACCTAAAAATGGCTGTCCACCAACTTTTACCATCCAACCTGACAGAACTGGAGAGGATCTGCAAGGAGGAATGGCAGAGGATCCCCAAATCCAGGTGTGAAAAACGTGTTGCATCTTTTCCAAAAAGACTGAATACTTAGGACCATGTGATATTTCAGTTTTTCTTTTTTAATAAATCTGCAAAAATGTCAACAATTCTGTGTTTTTCTGTCAATATGGGGTGCTGTGTGTACATTAATGAGGAAAAAAATTAACTTAAATAATTTTAGCAAATGGCTGCAATATAACAAAGAGTGAAAAATTTAAGGGGGTCTGAATACTTTCCGTACCCACTGTATGCTTGATAAGTAAAGACACATTTTGTTAAAGAGAACCGTTGCCTACCCGTTCATCATTCAACGGATCCTATCAAGCTCCATAAGAAGGCAAAAATACATTATATTTCCATATACTACTGTACATTTCAAGTCGTTTGAAGTCAAATGACAGCTTGGTGCTTATAATGTCATTAAGTTCAAAAGGCCTCATCCTCTTTCACTTTAATTGGAAAAAATAGAGCAGCTAGGACAAAGTGTTTTTGTGCTCCACAGAAGAAATAAGGATTTTATGAGAAAAGATTTGGGTGAACTACTACTTTAGAGCTAAAACACACATTACCTTTTTTTTCATTCTTCGCTTAGGGGTAAAAGAAGTTTTTACAGTATTAAAAAAAAAAAACAGCGTAAAAAAACAGCGTCAGTGTCTCTTTCAATTAGAATTACAACTTTAGTTTCTACTATAAAGGACGTCTGAGCTTGATGGACTGAACAAGTGTTGCCAAACAAAAAGCCGCTAAAGTTCGCTTGATGACGTCATGTATCAATTAGCATATCCATGACGTCATAACGTCATACTTGCATTCAGCCTAATGCAGCAGATAAGTGATCCAATGTCATGTGACATTTGGAAAGTTACTGAGGTTTGTCAAAAAAGTCGCTAGATTTGTCGCTAGGCACTTTTTTGAAGAAAAAAAAAGCAGAAAACCAGAAAAAAACTTTTCTGGAAAATTCGCTTTGGCAAACTGTTTAGAATTCCCTAAACAAGTTTCGTTTTGGCTTGATTTTGTTCTAAATAACGTCACATCAGTTTGTTCTTCAGTTTCGCTTAAAGTACATCAGAGCCTTTAACCTACCAAAATGTGAGGAATAAAAGCACACTATGTTGAACACTGTGACTGCAAAAAACATAGTTGAAAAACTCAAACTTGAGGCAACCGACTTCAGGACTTGGGGGAAAAAAATTGTAACAACTTAAAGTTGGTCTATGCTTTCATTAAACATAAAATAAGAAGCTCTATAACAATAAACATTCTTTACTTGTGGATCCAAATTCAATATTCCCTGAATTTTAAGTTAAGCTGATCATTAACAGTACATAATAGTGATGTGGAACTTTGTTCGTTTATCTAACTTGTGTATTAGTTTATTAAGCAAACTGAAATGTTGTAGAGTTGGAGATATACCTGAATTCTAAATGATCATCTTAATTAGAAGAAACTTCACAGAAGAGAACACTAATCACTCTAATGGTGACGAAACACAATGGCCTGGTTTCACAGACTTAGACTAAGGCCTTTTCAATTAGGACATTTAAGTAGCTTTTATAAACATGCCTTAGAAAAAAACATTACTGGTGTTCATCTTGAGACAAAACAATGGCAGTGACATATTTTAAGATATATCAGTGCAAGCTGCTTTCAGTTAAAACATGCATTTTAGTCTAGAACTAGACTTAAGCCTTATCTGTGAAACCAGGGGTACAACTTTTACAATAAAATTCATGTTAATTCTGAATATGTGTCCCCATGCTTTGGCCAAAATCACAAATTATTCATCTGCATCATTAGTGATCAAGCAGAGCATAGACAGCAGCTTTTAATATTTCAAGTTGTTCATACAAAATGACCTAAAAAGAGAAAATTGAAAAACGAAACAAAAAACAAATTGTATTCACACTCGATATTTCACTCAACGTTCAAAATAGAGTTTGTCTGGTAATTTTTTTTTTTTTTTTTTTTTTTTTTTTTTACAGTATATCCCACAATAAAAACAATAGACATATTACTAATACAACTGCACTATAAAATATTAAAATTAATATTTTATTATGTAATTTCATAAATGATTTATTAATAACAATAACAATAATAAATATATAATAATATATAATATAATAATTGTATAATGAAATTAATATATTTTATTATTATTATTATTATTATTATTATTATTAATGTTTTTTTCCTTAAATAGACATTACTACTATAATACATCTGCACTGTAAAATAAATATTAAAAGGATAATAAATAATAACAATAATAATAATTATCATTATTATTATTATTATTATTATTATTATTAAAACTATATAATAAAAGTATTATTCCTAATAATAATAATAATATAATAATAATATTTGTGGTATTATATATTGATATTTTTCAAGGTATTGTATGGAAGTTCCAGTAGCGTGCCAACACTACAGCACAGTATTCCCTTTCAAAAATAGCCAGCTTCTAAATCCAAACAGCACTGAAGAAACAGAACTGCAGTCTAATCAGCCAGTAAAAGAGTATTTCCTGCTGAGAGCTTTGAATATACATCTTTAAAAGGTCAAAATTCTCTCTCAGTTATCAGCACGCCTGCAATTGTGCCTTCTTTAACTTGATTCGGTTATTCACAGCTAACAAGCTGTTCCACATTTTGCCTTCTTTCATAAAGGGGGAACTTAAAACTGCAGTTAAACTTTTTCCCCTCTGAGAATGTCACAGTAGTGTGCTCATGTCTCCCTGAAAATGCTATTTTTTTTTTTTCAGCAATTACCAACATTTGACATATAAAAGTCATTCTCCTGCTAGTAATAGAGACAATTTTACAGATCCAAACCCTTACGACCCCTCTGGGTGTGCATTTGCATACTGCCATCACAGCCGTCAAAAAGAAAATTGTTGCATGACCTACATGCTCATTTCACTCCACAGTTTTCCCCATTTCCATGTTACCTGATTGGAGAATTAGTGAGTCCTGTGGGTGGGAGTGTAAACGCCGTGTGCACATACATGCAATCACCTCTGGGGATCTGATTCAAATTGGAATAATGTAAAAATAAACTAGTTACACGATTGGCTTGTGCGCTATATACAGGTCTTCTGAAACTACACAATGCTGTGATCATATGGCTCCATTTTTGAGTTTTAGAGAGGAAGATTATAAATCTTTTCCTTGCACATGCCGTCATTTGACTTCAAAAGAACTGGAGTATAGAGCATGAAAGTAAATGAAGAGCATTAGCATAAAAGAGCCATATTTACCAATTTAATGATGTCAAATTTGGCAATTATGAACACTTGTGGCATAACAAAGAACTGATTGAAGATTCTTCTAAATTTATTTTGGATTCCATGGACAATCAAAGCAAGCAGGTTTGAAATTATTTTGGTCAGTAGATGTTATATAGCTTACAAAATAACGCATTTTTCCATAAGGAATTTTCTGAGAAACGTCTGATGCATGTTGACATATAAAATGACTAATAATTATATACATAAAAAGATTATGTAAGACTTTTGAGCTATAAGCTTCAACCTTTCTGGGTCTTTCTACTGTTCGATTCACTTCATCCATCCGCCACATTATATGAAATGTGTTCAAACCTAGCCAAGTGTTGATGTTGACATTTTTATTTGTCATCATAAGAATTTATGTGGCCCATCAGTTAATTTGCTTCACCGCATGACTCATGATTCTATTGTACAGGCAGAGAGGTGGAGTGGCCATCAAGATTTATACACGCGCATGTTTATGTGTCGCAGTGTTTGGCTCGCTTCTCTTGGAGCTGCTGTCCTCTGTTCACAAGGGCTGATAAATCAAGGACAAGTTTGCATACAAACACATGCAGGTGTTAACACGCTTGAGCGCTGACGTGAGTGGAAAGGGCAGTTAGGCAACGGAGGTGCGTTTATAACAATCCAGAGCTGGTATTATGATAATAATTGCTATTCTGTACAGAAATTAGTACCTCTGATGGACAGGCTTATTTAGAATCTCTGAGGAAGGCTAAATCAATGAAGGTGAGCACTATCCGTCTGGAAATTTGTATTGCAGGACTGATGAGGTGCAAATTAAAAAGCCATTAGTGAAGCAACTCTCACCATGGTGAAAAGAGACCTTGGGTTAGTGGTTATCTCATCCAAGAACAACAGAAAACACAGACAGACAGACAGACAGACAGACAGACAGATAGATAGATAGATAGATAGATAGATAGATAGATAGATAGATAGATAGATAGATAGATAGATAGATAGATAGATAGATAGATAGATAGATAGATAGATAGATAGATAGATAGATTAGTTGAATGAGAATGAACAAAAGAACGAATGATAGATAGATAGCAGAATGAACGATCAAAAGATGATAGACAGATAGATAGATAGATAGATAGCAGAATGAACGAACAATCAAAAGATTAGATAGATAGATAGATAGATAGATAGATAGATAGATAGATAGATTAGTTGAATGAGAATGAACAAAAGAACGAATGATAGATAGATAGCAGAATGAACGATCAAAAGATGATAGACAGATAGATAGATAGATAGATAGCAGAATGAACGAACAATCAAAAGATTAGATAGATAGATAGATAGATAGATAGATAGATAGATTAGTTGAATGAGAATGAACAAAAGAACGAATGATAGATAGATAGCAGAATGAACGATCAAAAGATGATAGACAGATAGATAGATAGATAGATAGATAGCAGAATGAACGAACAATCAAAAGATTAGATAGATAGATAGATAGATAGATAGATAGATAGATAGATAGATAGATAGATAGATAGATAGATAGATAGATTAGTTGAATGAGAATGATAGGAAAATTTATAGAACGAACGAACAAAAGAACGAATGATAGATAGATAGCAGAATGAACGAACAAAAGATGATAGACAGATAGACAGATAGCAGAATGAACGAACAATCAAAAGATGATAGATAGATAGATAGATAGATAGATTAGCTGAATGAGAATGATAGGAAAATCTATAGAACGAACGAACAAAAGAACGAACGATCAAAAGATGATAGATAGATAGATAGATAGATAAGCTGAATGAGAATGATAGGAAAATATATAGAACGAACGAACAAAAGATGATAGATAGATAGATAGATAGAACAAACAATCAAAAGATGATAGATAGATAGATAGCAGAACGAACGAACGAACGATCAAAAGATGATAGATAGACAGACAGACAGACAGACAGACAGACTAGATAGATAGATAGATAGATAGAATAGTTGAATGAGAATGATAGGAAAATACATAGAATGAACGAACTACCGATAGATAGATAGATAGATAGCAGAACGAACGATCAAAAGATGATAGATAGACAGACAGACAGACAGATAGATAGATAGATAGATAGAATAGTTGAATGAGAATGATAGGAAAATATATAGAATGAACAAACTACCGATAGATAAGATATGAAAGCAGACAGACATGAACGAACGAACGATCAATCGATACCTTAAATTATGCTTTTAAAGGCTTCCTTTGCAATTTCAGTGTTGAATACTTTTACAGTACAATGCTCTGTTCATTGTAATCTATATCTTGCAGTGACTTTGACTGCAGTGAAGTTTGCTAAATTATGCAGATGCCACAGGTTGCATAGCATTCCCTCATCCTTAAATACCTTGAAAGGTAATAAAAAAGTGTTGGGCTAATAATTTGTGCTAATATAGCCTATGTATAATAGTTATTTTTGAATAAATCAGTCAAGAGACAGTAATACTAATTGGATGTTCATGTCTATTATGAAGAGTGTTTTGCTGTAAAAATGGTTATTTCATTAAAAAAATGTAGCTTATTAATATTAAAACAATCCATTTGAAATGAAACCAGTTGGGAAGCATTATTATATATGCGCCTTTTTGCCTCAGAAAGCACAACCACCTCCTTACCTTTTTCATGTCAATGGCTATTTACAGTGAGAACAACTGTAACTGTTCAACCGAGTAAAATTGCAGTAGATACTGTTTGCACCTAATGTAAACAGCAACACAAAGTATCCGTTTTAGAAAAAGTGCAAATAGAGATTTAGTCACACAGTGGAAGTTGACGCTGTTGTTCTTAGTACTTTGTCAAAGCAATGGTGGGTGGAGTGAACACAGCTTTATCACTAACTCAAGGCCAGTTATTTACACTTTCTGTAAATAAACTTTGACTTTCCTAATTAGTTTGATCATGTCAACATATTCTGCTTATTATGCATGCATGTTTCCTGCACATAATGTTTTTGAATTGCCTATGCAGTCAATATAATAACACTAGAAACAAAGTACGCCTTCCTCTCCATGTTCAGCTCAAACATGGATACCGAATCCCACTTGGTCCACTTTGCGAGACGTGAAAGATGATTTATTCAGAAGCTCAATAATTACAACTCTGTGGAGCCCTGCGATTGTGAGATTAGACCCCTACTGTTTTTGTGTCTTCACACAGAATGAATATCATATATTCAAATAAAACTGCAAAATAAAAGCAGCATGTAAACTCCTCCGTTTGGCACATAATTACGCAAAAAGATTGCGTCGACTGGATGAAAGCACATTTTAACCAGGGAAGATATGTAGCACTGCAGATGATTTGTATGCGTGCGGTAACTCGCATTTAATGCACAACAACCAATCATGCATGGCTTCTATACCAGAAGGGACTGTTTTAATGCTTAATTATGATTTTAAACATGAAGAGCCGTTTGCCGCACAGCACAGGTTACTCTGTACATGAAGATGAGCGGATGTGAAACGTGTGAATTAAGCGAACCGTTCGCCTCACGAACACACCATTTAAAAGATAATTGGACAAATACATGCTTTTAAAAATGTTTCTTGCTGCAGGAAGAAAGATACCAAATATATAGTTCTGACAGTTAATTGATTCCTCAGTGAGAGTCTAAGACAGCTTAGCTCGATTAAAAGCAAAGGATTGTTTGCACAAGAAACATCATCTTGGGAACGCTATCAAATTAAACACATTTGAAAGCTAATTTGTCTGGCTGCATTGAGTCTGGGTGTAAACAACATGCTTAATGCATTCCAATTGTGCTGGAAAAGTGCCCACTACAATGCTATATTTGTCATGTAAACCTTATTCTTTCTCGGTTATTTTCACAGAACGCATACGCGTATCCCAGACCGCTACCGGGGACTTGGATGGGAGACTTACCCACAATTCACTGAGGGGGCCCGTGAGAAAACGCACCACTGCCCATTACGATTTGCATTGGCTCAGATAAAGCCTTTCCTGGATATTGCTTCAGCGCTGAGAATTTTCCAACACTAAAGCAGCAGAATCTGAAAAGAATTAGGCTGAATGGGCGGCACACATCCTCAACCCCTCATTTTGGACCCTGTGGAGCAAGTGGATACGGCATCAATTTGACACCCAGTTCTCGAGCAAAACCGGTTTGGTAGTCACTTCGACCAACAATAAACATCCCCCACAATGGGGCTGGCAAAACACGCAAGGCAAATCTCTCCATAATGAACCAGCAAAATGTTTCTCGACGCTGCCATTGTTGCTGTATGATAGCTACTGCCTGCTCTCCCCACGGAATCGACACCTACCGTCCCTACTTCCTCCAACCTCCCGTCCTGTTCATCCCTTTGTGTCGTGTAGTGATGTATTCATGCCGAACCACTGGAAACGTCTCTCTCGTGATCAGTGGACAGTAATTGCTCGATTGAGCACAACCCACGAGGATGTTTCCAAGGACCGCATGACAACAGAAGATATTTTTGACTGCTGTGAAAACATAATGAAAAAAGCCTGTTTGTAAGGACTGTAACCTCACCAAAAGTTCCCACTGTGATTTGATTTCAACCCTGGCTGAACGTGGACTCACCACAGGAGAGTTGAATTGTGGGTATAGTATGTGTGTTGTGGATGTGTTTTGTTTTTTCTGTTCTGTTTAAACCTGGAATTTCCCTGGATTGTCCTTTCTCTTTGTTCAGACCGAAAATTTAGCTGACTATTTTTGTATGAGCACCATATCATCCTTACATGATTAATCAAAGAGAGATAGACTTTAAAAACTCTGAGATACCTTCACATATTTTAAACACCCGCATCTGGATGCCTTCTTGTCGCCCGACATCTACAGCCACTGATCAAACCATCAACAAACCGGATATTTTCTAGAACAACCACAACTGTCATTATTTTGTGCTGCAAACTTTGCATAGCGTAAAACAGTGGTTCTCAACTGATCAGGGTCATAGACAATAAACAATAAAATGCAGTTAACCATATAATCATGCATAGTCAGGAGAGCAAAATAAATGTTTTGTTTTTGGCGTCAAAGGTGTGTGCAATCAAACTCCACAGTATTTTGGCACACGATCATCTACTAGACAAAATATGAAGCCAAATTAGAAAGGGTGCATGACATAGTCCTCAAAAACCATGAACAGAACTACTGAATTGAAAAATATGACCCAGACTACGTTAAATACGGGTTCACAGGGTTTGCATTGACCACAATGTGTTTTATATGATGAATTATTTGTGTGATGAGTGCATCATACTTTAGAAACCAAAATTGTTAGCTTTTGTCACGTTAATAATTTAGCATATTGGCTGGCCTTTGCATTTCTCGGAAATATTACTACATTTTAAAGTTTGAATTTAAGGACATTTTTTACTTACGTTTTGTACGATAAACAATTTAGATATCACTTCGGGTCACCAATTTACATTTCCAATGTAAAATCCGGGTCCTGTTGAGAACCACTGACACAAAACCTTTCTAAGATTTACACACTTACTACCATACAACAACCTATGGAAGCTTGTTTCCGCCATGGAATCGGAGAAAAAAAAAAAAAAAAAAAAAAAGGTAATTGCGACTTTTCTCACAATTCTGACTTTTTTTACTTGTAATTACGAGTTTACAACTCGCAATTCTGACTTTTTTCTCAGAATTGTGAGATATAGTCGCAATTGCCAGATACAAAGTCAGAATTGTGAGATATAAACTGACAATTGCATGTTATAAAGTCAAGAATTAATAAAGTAAAGAATTAATTATTTTGTGGTGGAAACAAGCTTCCATAACAACCATCTACATTCACCACACTAGTATTTCCCTTCTCTGCAGATTTACAGGACATTACCATTCAAAAGTTTGGGGTCTTTTTTTAAAAGAATTTAACACTTTTATTCAGCAAGGGCACATTTTATTGATCAAAAGTTACATTAAAGACATATATAATGTTATAAAAGATTTCCATTTCAAAAATATTAAGCAGCACGGCTGTTTAAATGTAATAAATTACATTTTAAAATATACTCAAATAGCAAACAGTTATTTTAAATTGTAATAATATTTCAAAATATTGCAGTGTTTACTGTATTTTGATCAAATAAACACAGCCCTGCGTAAGAGACTTCTATCAAAAAACATCAAACTTCTGAATGGTATCTGGTACATCTGAAACAAGCCACATGTAACAAGCATGTTTGTGCAACAGGTGGATAAACCTATATATTAATGCAGATAAGTGTAACCAGTACATCAGTGAATGAATGGAAATGGACAGAAAGCCACTGGAAGGATTCTGCACAGGCACAGGCACTGCCATCTGGCCAAAAGCCCCATTTAATTTTTGTATAATCATTATTATTACATCCATCATAATTGGTTAATGTATATGAAGCTGTGTTTTTAGCAAGTAACTTGCTGAATGAGAATGAAACCTGTTAATGAATGAAGTTGTTGGCTAAAGAATGAAGTTATTGGCTAAAATTTGAGTTGGAGGTATACTAACTAGAAAATGTGATGCTTGCACATGCAAAACTGGCCAACAAGGTGTACTAAATGGTTTTAGTGCATTGCTATGGTGTTCTGGGTTATTGCACCATCATAAAAGGCCCACATGCAAGCCTCTGTGATGTTCGGATCTCTAGATTAAAGGCTTGAGTCCTTTCTTCTATATCTGTGGGAATGTTTTGCCTGTTTTATCACCTGCCAGGCAGAAATCATAAGTCAGATCACTTAGAAAAGTAATAGCACATCTCTCCTCAACAAGCCACATGATTTGTGGTATCATGTCCAAAGTAAAAACGTTGCGGATGAACTACAAATGGATGAGTCACGCACTAAAACAGCTCTTAATTCTGAGCAATAGTGATAGTTATGTTTGCCTATGCAAACTCCACTGAGAAAATGTGTAAAGCAAACCACTGAATGGTGTGCTATCATGTGTCCTTTAGTGAGAAATGCCCACCCTTGAAGTCTTGTGTTATCAGATCCTCTTAGGTAGAACTGCATCTGCCAAGAACACACAATCTATCAATGTCACTGGCGGAACGGTCTGACTGTGGGGGTTTCTGTGCAATTTACTTACGAACATTTCACATCCTCTTGAAGAACAAGCCAAATATTTCACAGATCTCAGATTAAGAGAATGGCTCTCCCCTGATTTATTGAATCGTCAGAGGTATAATATAAAAAAAAAAAAATAAAAACATGTGTTTAAAAGGGATAGTTCACATATTTCAATTCTGTCATCAGTTACTCTCATGTCTTTCCAATCCAAACCTGTAAAACTTTCATTCAACTTTGGATCACAAATGAAGATATTTTAATGAAATCTGATATTTCTGTCCCTCCATTGACAGCTACGCCACTACCACTTTGATGCTTCAAAAAGTTCATAAAGAGATCATAAAACTAATCCATATGAACGGAGTGGTTTAGTCCAAATTTTCTTAAGAGACACAATCGCTTTATATGATGAACATTTAATTTAGGCTTTTATTCACATATAAACATTGATCAGCGAACATAAACAGAAGCTCAACCAAACCTGCTTGATGCACGAGAACAAACCTACTGCAGAAGCTCAAACGTGATGCGTAACATGAGAATGAACCTCATTGGTTCTTGAGGAAGCTCAAACATGATGCGTAACATGAGAATGAACCTCATTGGTTCTTGCGAAAGCTCAAATGTGATGTGTAACACGAGAAAGAACCTCATTGGTTCTCGCGGAAGCTCAAATGTGATACGTAACACGAGAATGAACCTCATTGGTTCTTGCGAAAGCTCAAACGTGATGCGTAACACGAGAATGAACCTCATTGGTTCTTGCGGAAGCTCAAATGTGATGCGTAACACAAGAATGAACCTCATTGGTTCTTGCTGAAGCTCAAACGTGCTGCGTAACACGAGAATGAACCTCATTGGTTCTTGCGAAAGCTCAAATGTGATGTGTAACACGAGAATGAACCTCATTGGTTCTCGCGGAAGCTCAAATGTGATGCGTAACACAAGAATGAACCTCATTGGTTCTCGCGGAAGCTCAAATGTGATGCATAACCACTCAATTCATATGGATTAGTTTTATGATCTCTTTATGAACTTTTTGAAGCGTCAAAGTAGTTGCATAGCTGTCAATGGAGGGACAGAAAGCTCTCAGATTTCATTAAAAATACTTTTATTTGTGTTGGGTTTGGAATGACACAAGGGTGAGAAATTAATGACATAATTTTCACTTTTGGGTGAACTAACCCTTTAATCATGCCTCTCAATCTAAAGCGTGATGAAGTGTCTTCATACCTCCTTTTGGTCAGATTAAAAAGATCTTTTCTATAGTTCACGGAGGCTATTCACATGTTGATCGCTCAATACGAATGCATATTCTGCTACCCATCCACTTCTCAGAAAGTACAACGACCTTCAGTTTCTAAAGCAAAACTAGGCTGATGATGAAAACACGGCTGATGCAATTCGCTTCTCTAAGAGACGTCTATTAGCTGAACATATTCAAGGTTCATATTCTATTATGACTGATCTAAAGTAGACAGACAGTAAAGGTGTAACTATTGATTTGCATGTGTGAAAAGGGTCAAGGACAAATTGGCCAGTTTTGCTCTCTCAAGTAACCCTCACATTTTATTAATTTAAGGACATGTATTTCATGTGAAAATGAGGATTTTTTAATGTTTTTTTCAAACAGAAATGCTGTGATGTTATATTCTATGGATTTGTCTTTATAAACGGTTATTCTAAATTCAGCGGCATCAGAAAACTCCATTTGTTGATGTTTTGAATTTCAATATATGTAAGAAACTCTTAACCCAATATTGCTAATATATTCCAAGGTCCAAAATTTCACAATTAAACAATGAAAACCTGGGATTATTTCACCCCTTAAAACCTGGAAAAAAGAGAGAAGCACTTTGGTATGTGCCATGCTAATTTCTTGTTTCAATAGGGATTAAAACACTCTTATTCCTAGGTCATTAATGCAACTGAATGGCATTGACCTTAAATCCATGGTCATTTTTCAGGTCACCTTTTTAATTAAACTTTCCACGCAATTTGTCATGCTGATAATGTCATTTGCAATGAAAAACATTTACCAAATTGATCTAAAAATGCAAAATAGAAACTCTTTGTAGTGTTAGATTTTGGATCCCAATGAAAAGTAAGTGATGCACAACTATGGACTATATGGACGTTAAAACCTGGAGACAGATGGATTGGTTGGAGGTTAACTGCACTGACAATCTGAATCTGTGCTTGTGAGTGTATGTACAAAGGTTAAACTGCTCCTCCTGTACTTTAATACCAGAAACATCATGCATGAGTTCAAGGAAAACAGTCACCCATGTCATATGCAACACTCACAGGATTCACAATGACAGAAGAGACATTTGAGAGCGAGGAAAGTTCCAAGGAAAGTTTCTGGGTTCAAGATAAATTAAAGTCTGTCGACAACTTCTGTGACATGATCTCTCAACCACAGAAAGGCACTGATTTGTACAAATGATGAATTTTAACCAATCAAAACTGTAAGATATCAAGCTGGCTCATTCAAATAGGAACTGCTTCTCCAAAAAGGACAAAAAGTAACATAAAAATGGTCAATCTGATTTGTGCACTTTCTATTTCAGTTCCTCTATTGCTTTTGGATCTGGTACATTGTTATCATGGCTTCAGAGAGGACTTTGAATGTTGGGATTTTGCACACAATCTAGCCCATATCTCGTATGGATTGATTTTTTTGTTGCTGTTGTCATTTTTGGAGCTCAATAGTGCCAGTTCTAATTCACTCGTGGGAAAAAGAAAAACAAATATTCCTTATTATGTTCCAAGGAAGAATAAACATATATGTTTATGACAAAATGCTTGTGAGGTTCTTCTATAGTAAGTTGTTTTAGTGACAAAATCTGACGTCTTTCCACTTTCATCCAACGTTTTCTTTCATAACATAATCTTGGATAGCAAGGTAGCTATAACAGAATTAATTTTTCCCCCTGGAAATGTGTAATTTGTGCACAGTGAGCAGCAGTACTGACCCTGGTTAACAACATCAGGCCAGTTTGATCTTGTTTACATTGATGCACTTAAAATGGAAATCATTCTGAAGGTTTGATGAGTTTTATATTGGATATAAAT
Organism: Ancherythroculter nigrocauda; assembly: GCA_036281575.1. Classification (NCBI taxonomy): domain Eukaryota; kingdom Metazoa; phylum Chordata; class Actinopteri; order Cypriniformes; family Xenocyprididae; genus Ancherythroculter; species Ancherythroculter nigrocauda. The sequence continues at coordinate 3,771,961 of VTFQ01000021.1, read as the reverse complement.
TTGTACAGAAAAAGTCAGAAGGTGTTTTTAAATCACATTTCTCATTAACACATAACATGGATAACACATTCCCCTGGTTTCACAGACATGGCTTAAGCTAGTCCTAGACTAAAATGCATGTTTGAGCTGTTTTAACTGAAAGCAACTTGCACTGACATATCTTAATATGTCAGAGCCATTGTTTTCTCTCAAGATGCACACCAGTATAGTTTTTTCTGTAGGGCACGTTTATAAAAGCTACTTAAATGCCCTAATTGAACTAAGGTCTAATCCTGGCTTAGTCTAAGTCGTGTCTATGAAACCAGGCCATTATGTTTAAGTCTTGTCATCATACTTTCAAAATGGTGTACTTTAAAGTTTAACCTTGTTCAATGCCTTAGCCGACAGCGTACTACTGTAAGTGCATTAAGGTAAATGCACTGTGTGTCTGTTTTTACAAACTGACGGTTTGAGGTTGAAATGATTTTCTCTGGTAAATCAACAGCGTGTCACAGATGTTGTCCATTTAGCTTTGCTTACTGGACCTGGAACATTCCTTCATTAAGAATCCATTACAAAGACACATCTAGCACACTGTGATCAACTCTGCTTCTGTATGTTCACCATTCTCTGTGATAGTCCACACCTGGCTGTGCCTTGCAGTGTGCATTTCATACAAATATCACCAAAAAAATAAAACACACACACACACACACACACACAAAAACAAGATCATAACGCTTGCCATGTTCATGTGTACAGATTTAACTCCTGGACCAGAGGTAAAAGATATGTTGATATTTGTATTTTTATCTGTATCCTCAGTATGTATGTTGCTCCCTTTCTTTAGAAAAATAAAAGTAATACTTTTCCTGAAAGACTGTGATTTGTCAATGTTAAAAACATGAGCTGGTGACTGAAAGGTTGTAGGTTTGAATCCTTCAGGACAATAACATTACACTTATATTAAAATTTGCTTATATAAAACAAATAATAATTTAAAAAAAAAAATGTATTCCAAACCCAAATGCCGTTTTCTAATGAAATTTTTCATGTTTTATCCATTGTCATCTAATTTTTACCCTTAAGATGTCTTAAAATGCACATTCTGTACATAGATCAGGGGAACTAAGTGTACATACAGACACACAAAACTGAAATATTTATAAATAAATGAAAACAAAAACAATAGATTGAACGAACGAACGATAGTTCGAACAAATGATTAATCAAATGAACGAATGATAGATCGAATGAATGAAAGATAGATCAAACGAATGAACGATAGAAATAAAATATAGAATAAGAAATGTTTTTATAGATAGAATGATAGATTAAAAGAATGATAGATCAAACAAACGAATGAAAGAAATAAAATATAGAATAGGAAATAGATTGTTTACATAGATCCAACGATAGATTGAACGAACGATAGATCGAATGAACGAACAACAGATCGAATGATTGAACAAAAGCTCAAAAGAAAGAAGATATAAAATATAGAATAGGAAATATTTTTATAGATAGAATGATAGATCGAATGAACGATATATCGAACAAACGAATGATAGATCGAACGAATGAAGGATAGAAATAAAATATAGAATAAGAAATGTTTTTATAGATAGAACAATAGATTTAACAAATGAACGATAGAAATAAAATACAGAATAGGAAATAGAATGATAGATCGAACAAGCGAATGATAGATTGAACGAACAAGTGAATGATAGATCGAACAAAAGAATGAACGAACGAATGATAGATCGAACAAAAGATAGATCGAAATGAATGAACAATAGATCAAACAGACAAACAAACGATAGATTGAATGAACGAAAGATAGATAGAACGAACAATAGATCGAACGAACGGTAGATGGAACGAATGAAGGATAGATCAAACGAATGAAGGATAGAAATAAAATATAGAATAAGAAATGTTTTTATAGATAGAACAATAGATTAAACAAACTATAGATCAAACAAACGAATGAAAGAGATAAAATATAGAATAGGAAATAGATTGTTTACATAGATCCAACGATAAATCGAACAAACAATAGATCGAATGAACGAACAAAAGCTCAAAAGAAAGAAGATATAAAATATAGAATAGGAAATATTTTTATAGATAGAATGATAGATCGAATGAACAATATATCGAACGAACAAATGATAGATCGAACGAATTAAGGATAGAAATAAAATATAGAATAAGAAATATTTTTATAGATAGAACAATAGATTTGACAAATGAACGATAGAAATAAAATACAGAATAGGAAATAGAATGATAGATTGAACGAGCGAATGATAGATTGAACGAACAAGTGAATGATAGATCGAACAAAAGAATGAACGAACGAATGATAGATCGAACAAAAGATAGATCGAAATGAATGAACAATAGATCAAACAGACAAACAAACGATAGATTGAATGAACGAAAGATAGATAGAACGAACAATAGATCGAACGAACGGTAGATGGAACGAATGAAGGATAGATCAAACGAATGAAGGATAGAAATAAAATATAGAATAAGAAATGTTTTTATAGATAGAACAATAGATTAAACGAACTATAGATCAAACAAACGAATGAAAGAGATAAAATATAGAATAGGAAATAGATTGTTTACATAGATCCAACGATAAATCGAACAAACAATAGATCGAATGAACGAACAAAAGCTCAAAAGAAAGAAGATATAAAATATAGAATAGGAAATATTTTTATAGATAGAATGATAGATCGAATGAACGATATATCGAACGAACGAATGATAGATCGAATGAATGAAGGATAGAAATAAAATATAGAATAAGAAATATTTTTATAGATAGAACAATAGATTTAACAAATGAACGATAGAAACAAAATACAGAATAGGAAATAGAATGATAGATCGAACGAGCGAATGATAGATTGAACGAACAAGTGAATGATAGATCGAACAAAAGAATGAACGAACGAATGATAGATCGAACAAAAGATAGATCGAAATGAACGAACAATAGATCAAACAGACAAACAAACGATAGATTGAATGAACGAAAGATAGATAGAACGAACAATAGATCGAACGAACGATATGATTGGACGAATGATAGATGGAAAGAAGAAACAAAGGAAGTAAGGATTGATCGATCGATAGATTGGACCACTATTCTCTCTAGCCTAACTGCAATACACTTTGTACAACAAAAAAAAAAGGAGTCTGCTAAATGACTACTTACAGCATAAAGGAGTGCTGCATTAATATGTAAGCCTAATATAAAAGTTTAATCAGAACAACTGGCATCCAATCAGTCCCATTCTGTATTTCATAATAGCACAGGACAGAAGCAATTGTTTCTCCATTCTTCCTCTGCAGGGTGAGATCTCTCTCTCTCTCTCTCTCTCTCTCTCTCTCTGCTGTGCTCCCTGTCGGTTTCTCCTCTGACGGTGTGGCTGGAGTTACGGGTGCAATGGTGTGTGAATAATGGATTGCCAAGCTGTCGTTGTCACTGGCTCGCATCCTTAAGAGAGGACACTAATGCGCTTTTAATTACGAGTGTCATTATAGAGACATATGAGTGACACAGTTGCAGTCATTCCAACATCTTCCTCTTAATCTGCAGGGCTTGCGGTTTAGTTTCTTAGTGGATTAAGCAGTAATGAAGTCATGAACTGCGCTGATTTCTGCTGAATGTGAATGTTCTCGCAACATGCACTTAAAGGAACCTAAAGGAGGTAATGGAGTCTTGATAGAGCACATGATGACCTTGTTTATATCACAAAGGATCACAAGTGGTTACCAGTGCAGATCTTCATTTCACATCCCACCAATATATAGAACCGGTCAAAAGTTTGGAATAATTAATATGTTGTATTGTTTCTGAAAGTCTCACCAAGAATAAACAGAACAGACAGGAGTCACCTGTTCCTTACGTTGCTACAGCAAGAATCTAATTATTCGGCTCTAAAATGATTTGCCTGTGCCTGATTTTGCTGTGTAGACAAATTGTTTTTACAGTGTACATCGGAAGTGAAGGGTGGAATTAAACCGTCGTGTATTAGTTAAATACCTCCCACGCTTCATCTGAGATGATGGGCCCTGCTCTGCTGATTCATTTAATTTTGTTGCAGAAAGATTTCATTTGTACAAGCACCTCACATGAAGTGTCACTCATTTAATCCTGCTCTTGCAGTTATCGTCATAAGAGACCTGATGCAGAATAAATACACTGTGAAACTCTTGGGGATTTAACCAAAATCAAACAAGTCTCATAATGTAAGGGATGAGAGAATAAAGCATGTTTTTTTCTGTGTTGCAGAAATGAATCACGCAACAAAAGTTAAATATGGCTCTTATTTTCCATCTATAGGCGACGGCGACAATGAAAATGGTCTTTTTTTAGCAAGTGAAATTCACATAAAGAATTTATTTTACTAGTGGTTATGTAAAAGTATATGTGTTTGTATATGCAGTTCTGAAAGCTAAGACATTTGTCTCTCAGAGTTTTATATTCATTTTCCATATTCTAGTAATAAAGTATGTTTACGAGCTGATTGATTAATAAAATTTAAAGGGGTCCTATTATGCCCCTTTTTACAAGATGTAATATAAGTCTCTGGTGTCTCCAGAATGTGTCTGTGAAGTTTCAGCTTAAAATACCCCACAGATCATTTATTATAGCTTGTCAAATTTGCCTCTATTTGGGTGTGAGCAAAAACACGCCGTTTTTGTGTGTCCCTTTAAATGCAAATGAGCTGCTGCTCCCGGCCCCTTTTCCAGAAGAGGGCGGAGCTTTAACAGCTCTCGCTTCAGTTGCTTAGCAACAATAAAGCTGTAGAATCTCACGTAGCCAAAATGAGGATTGTCAGTAACGGTGTTCAGCCTTACATTGTTCAAACCGGAGTCGACACTGATGGAGAGACTCAGGAAGAAGTTACAACTTTTAGATTGAAACTGGACGTTTCTGAATGGTTAGTGGATAAATTTATGTAGTTGCTTTGGAGTTGATTCAACTCATCAACTAGCATGTGCCGTCATGTTCATCTTTTGTGTAAATCCAGCATTGAATTGACCCTCGTTTGAAGCAGTCCGGCGTAAAATGACAGTATTTACATGTACAACTCTTCCTCTTCTCTAAAGCAGCCCAACATGGCCTCACACCCTTTGTTGCGTGTTCTCGGGGGTGGGGTTTATGTAAATTTTGGGGTTTGTGATGTCACTAACCCAGGAAGAAGCTTGTTGTAGTCCCTACAAGCCATTTGTTGTAGTCCTTAAAAAGCAATTTCTGCAAAAGAAAATATTTCCCTTTGCATTGAACTTTGAGCGTCATAACTTTGCAGATGTTGTTTATGCTCAAACAGCAACATTCCACACTAACTAAAGTTAAAAAAGTGAAATCATAATCTGATATCTGAGGTTTAATAGAGGCCAGAACTTGCTGAATCCACTTCACAACACAATTATCTGCCTCCAATTATCCTATCCAAACTCTTGTCTGACAGCTTTCCCTCCAAAGCTAAATCCATAAAATGATCCCATGATGGGAACCCCAAAAGGTCCTATATATGAAATGCCTGACAGAACCCTTTAATGGGATAGTTCACCCAAAAATGAAAATTCTCTCATCATTTACTCACCCTCGTGTCATTGTTTTGCACATTTTGGAAAAGTAATAATGCAGAAATAGTATGAGAAGTATGGTATTAAGCTTTCAAACATCACCAGACTCTCCCAATCAGTTTCAGGCCTTTTGACAAAAATAAAATAAATCGCAGCTTTGAAAAAAGAATTAAGTATATCAGCATGCAAATGCAGTCTCTCCATGCACTCAAGCATGCAGTTTCCAATTATGCTTATCAAATCCTTTGTGTATATGCAGCACAGTCTTATATGACTAAAAGGCATGGCTGTACAATAGTTTTGTGGCCAAATCAAATGTAGTATTTCTGGCGGAAACGCATTGTGGCTAAATCAAATCAGCGCTCGTTTATCATACCGTTATCTGATATCCAGTTTAATAGAGGCCAAAACTTGCTGAATCCACTTTATAACGCAATTATCCGCCTCCCAAACTCTTTTCTGACAGCTTTCCCTCCTTTAATTGAAAAGGAGGGAAAATCTGTGCTGAAAACAGTTTTGGTGTCCTGAAGGGAAACTCGTGTAATTGCAGCAAAGCTTTAAAAATGATGTTTATTGTGTCCTCTCGTGGATTTTTCTCCCCTGCACAGGATGAATTTAAGAAATATCTCAATCTATTATGAACTTATTTAATGTCGGATTGTAAAACAACATTTACTCATTAAATGGGGGTTAAACAGTTTGATGTGGATGCTCTTGGGATTCTTTGGTTAATTTACACTAATCACAACTCAGTCCCACTGGTTACCCTCTTAAAAATAAAGGTTCTGTATTGGCATTGATGGTTCACTGTAAAAAAAAAAAAAAAAAAAAAAGCTGGGTTAAAAACAACCCATTTTGGGTTGAAAATGATTAAACCCAGCGATTGGGTTGTTTTAACCCAGTACTTGGGTTAAATGTTTGACCAACCTGTTGGGTAGTTTAATTTAACTTAACTATTGTTTAAAAATCACTATATGGCTGACTTAAAATGAACCCAAAATAGGTTGGAAATTTAAAATCGGACACATAATTACTAGAAGCCACAATAATAATCAAAAGGTGAACATTTATCAATCAGCAATTTAATAATTGTTTATTGTTTAATTATTATTTACTAAAGCAAGCAATACAGTGATTTTTAAACAATAGTTGAGTTAAATAAAATTAGCCAGCAGGTTGGGTCAAACATTTAACCTAACTTCTGGGTTAACACAACCCAATCGCTGGGTTTGTCCATTTTCAGTCCAACTTGGGTTGTTTTTAACCCAGCATTTTTAGAGTGTTCCATGAAGAGCCTTTAACATCCATGGAAACTTTCCATGGCACTAGTGTTATTTTTGGTGGCCTGTTTCAATTTTAGTTTTAGTCTAGTCTTTGTGTCAAGCGGTCATTTTAGTTTTTATTAGTTTTAGTCACGTTCATACTCTTTTTAGTCTAGTCAAGTTTCAGTCGACAAAAACTGATGACATTTTAGTCTTATTTTAGTCAATGAAAATTGTATTTTAGTCTCTTTTTAGTAATGCAATACTATTTAACCCAATCAATATAGTATAGTACCTAGTAGCATAGACTAAACTAAAATTTTCTTTTAGCCAAACCCATTTTAAACAAGGTTATCTTATTATATTGTTACCTACATTATATAGATAATACCTTATAATGCCTGAAGGCTTTTTTAGAGTTTTTTTTTTTTTTTTTTCTGAGCGACAAACACAAAAGTAAAGACTCATAACTCCAAAACTCTAGCAAGGAGAGTCAAAAGGTAGGTATCATTTAATAGAACGCTTTTTAAATTTTTAGAAAATATAAATTACATTAGGATATTTTCATGCTGAAAAACTGCTGATAAAAGACTATATATATATATATATATATATATATATATATATATATATAAAATTTTTTCATTTTTTTTATATTTGACATGGAATAACTCAGAAAGGAAATAAGACAATAAGATCAGAGAAATTATTTTTTGGTGATGCTCTCCTACATGTTAGCTTGCCTGGAAAATCCAGCCTCACGCCTGTTTCACACATAATCCGTCTGCAGTGCGTATGCGTTGCGTATTTTTTTAACGGATTAGAGCATTCACACTGCACGCGGTTGCGGTCCGTCATTGCGTTCCAGGAGCGGTGCGTCTGCAGCAGTGCAGCGATTGTTTACGTACCGAGTCTATTTTTGCTGTGCTGCAAGTGCATTGTGCAAGATTGTGTGTGGGAAAAATGAACATGGATTGACCTGAAATTGTAAAAAAAAAAAAAAAAAAAAAAAAAAGAAATTATGCACATTTAAACTACTTTGTACATTTAGTACATAACATAAAGATTTTTTTTTTTTTTTTTTTTTTTTAATGATTTAACACCATGCCAGCAACAAGCTATATTCATGCCAAAAGGAAACATTTCAATTTCACAATTCAGTTGTATCATTTCAAAACAATTATTTTATTTTAAAAAAAATGAACAGTGTTTACTTGCATAATGCGATCAGATATGTTTTTCCCCATCGTTGGAGGGAAACTCGCATCCCAGCAGGCAATGACGTGACAGGCGGACCTAAACCAACCTATTCAAAAACAAGGTGACACGGATGACACTCGTCTCATCGTTGAGGTGGAAAAACATAAAATTCTGTATGACCCGCAGAATGTATTGTACAAAGATTTGAATGCGAAGGAAAAGGCATGGGAAGCAGTTTCGTCGGCTGTTTGTGTCGACAGTAAGTTTTCAAATCTTTATGTCATGTTTATGTGACTAAACTACTCCAGCAACTGTCAATATATAAGGGTAATGAATATAACATTACGCACTGTAAACGTGTGCTGTGTGAAAGCACAATGGCCGCTTCCTGCTTCAGCAACACATACGCACTGCATACGGACCGCACACGCACTGCAGACGGATTATGTGTGAAACAGGCGTCACTGCTGTACCAGCGGATGAGTCTGGTCGCCATTGAATCAATTCGATTTCTAGGGCGGAGCAAATCCGAGCAAACAGGAAGCGGAGTAAACCAATCAGAGAAGGGCGGATATGACGTTAACAAAGCGACAAGAGAGTCAACAGCGAAAAGTAAATAAACTGCTGGGGTTTTAATGACTTAATGTGTTTTTGGTCATTTAAAACTGAATTCACAGCTGAAAAGAAATGTTAGCCAGGCAACATGTTAGCTGCATCTGGTTCAAATTTTGTGGTGATAAAGTGTTATTCATTTTTTCGCAGCTAGATGGCGCCCATGGGCGGGTAAACTCCGGTTTAGAGGCTCTTCTCAGCACTCATTAGGAGTTTTTCGAAATGGTTGGATGCATTAAAAAGCTGAGTTTCTAAAATTTAAGATGATACCTATTTTGTGTTATTCCACGTTGGAAAACGAACATGGATGGGTCTGGGATCATTGGATACACACTGCATCCTGGAAAGATGAGAGACATGTTTTTAGCCAAGTATGTTAAATCGTTCCATGAGTAATATCATTGTGAACAACGCAATATTTTGTTGATTTTGGATTCATTTTAATCGTAAGAATCTGCTTTAAATAATGATGTGCATTTTCTATGATCTGTGCATTTTTCATTAAGTTATGAGCACGTGAAATCTACATATTTACCTAAATATCGGTCCCTTTCTCTATGTCAGAGGAAGTGACGTCGCCTGCGTCTGCGCAGTGCGAACTGATGCAGCCCCTGAAGTGAGACAGAAACAGAAATACTGCAAAATAATAATAATAACGCGACTAAAATAACGTTATAACATTTCGTCTCGTTTTGGTTAATGAAAATGAAGAGACATTTTAGCACAGTTTTTATTTTGTAAACCACATTTAGTCTCGTTTTTATTCGTCAACAATATTGCATTATACATTTAATTATAGTCATCGTCACATGACCAGCATTTACGTTGCGTCTCGTCTCGTTTTCGTCACGTGATAAAGGTTCGTTGATGACGATATTTAGTCATAATTTTCGTTGACGAAAGCAGCACTACTTGGCACAGAAGATTCTTTAGTGGAAAAAGATTCTTCAGATCATTAAAATTTTCTTTGCACAAAGAATTGTTTTTTAAGACCTGATCACTGAAAGGTTTTCTGAGGAACCAAAAATGGACCATCTATGGCATCGCTGCATGTGAAAACCTCCATTTGGAACCTTAATTTTTAAGAAAGTTATACATTAAAAAACTGAACCCATATCTTCGGTATTTTGCACAAACTATAAATCTTACAGTTGCACATTCTCAACATCCTCACTGCTGTTTTTCTGCTGTTCCTGTCATTGGTGGCGTCACCCATAATGCCCTTTTCCAAAAGCTTTTTTCTTGTCAAAGATTGCGCTGTGACACTGTGCCGTTTACCCAACATTACAACAGACATCAGCCCTGACATTTCAGTAACTTTTGGTGGCTTATCCTCCAACACACGTCATGTGCTTCGGTCCTGAGCTTTATAAATGTCTTGTACGATTTATTTTTAGAAACAGGCAAACCACAAACCTACAGGATCCAGCAAATGTTTGCTTTATTCCTTATATTGATTATGTACACTCCTTTTCCTTTTTCCTCTTATTTGTATACAAACCTAGCATATAGGGTGGCTAAAATTACACCATATTAAATGGCAAAATATGTTGTCAATAACTGCACTTAAAAAGGTTTCCGTTACAAGTGAATTTGGTCAATGCAACATACATATTCCAATGTAGAAGAAGAAATAATGCTTTTAAAATCTGCTAGGATTTTTTTTAATAGAATATTTTTAAAAATGTTTTGAAAGTAGTTTCTTATGCTCATCAAGGCTGCATGTATTTGCATTCATTTACAATACAGTAAAAACAGTAATATTGTGAAATAGTACTATTTTATATTGCTATTTTATATTGTAAAATGTAATTTATTCCTGTGATCAAAGCTGAATTTTCATCATCATTACAGTTTTCAGTGTCATATGATCCTTCAGAAATCATTCTAATATGCTGATTTGCTGCTTTAAAAAAAAGAGAGAGAGAGAAAGAGAGAGAGAAAGAAATAAATTTTTCCCTCACAGATGAAAGATGATTGTAATTGCAACGTTGTGAGTTACAGGTTTCCTGGGTATACATGTAAGCGTTTTATTTTATTTATATTTTGACAGAATTCTTTTCAGGCTTTTTTTCTCTCTCTCTCTCTCTCTCTCTCTCTCTATCTATCTATCTCTCTCTCTATCGCTCTCTCATACTATTCAATTTTCATGCATCCTATCTCAAAAGTGTGTAATTTCTGTGCCACTTGCGACACCAAATGGGACTGCAAAATAAATAAATAAATAAATAAATAATTACATTTTCAAGAAAAAAAAGGGTAATCCAAAATTACTATGCTCAGATATGTGCTAAGGTATTCTGATTGCTATATATTTGCAGGAATTTGCTCACTGGTGAGAGAGAGAGAGTGTGTGTAGTTTTAACTGTAAAATATTGTAAAAATGCTATGGGGAAAAAAAAAAAAAAAAAACTTTTGCTTTGTTGAATTTACTGGTTTACATTCTAATTTTCTTGTTTGTAATTTACAGCTGTATACTGTAAATTTTACAGTTTGTTCTGTAAATGTGTTTACAGTTTTCAGTATTTAAAAAAAAAAAAAAAAAATTCTGGCAACCACAGCTGCAAAAATTATTTTTTTAATTATTTAATTATTTTTTTTAATTTTTATATATATATATATATATATAGTGTGATTATTATCAATAGTGAAAACAGCTGCTTCATATTTTTGTGGAAACCGTAAAAAAAAAAAAAAATCTCAGGAAACTGATGAATAGAAATGGACAGCATTTATTTGAAATAGAAATTTGGTAACATTATAAATGTCTTTACTGTCACTTTCAATCAATTTAATGCATCCTTGCTGAATAAAAGATTAATTTTCTTTCATAAGACATTTTTGAATGGTAATGTAAGGCCAATGTCATCATGCCTCCTGCATTTAATATGTAGGTCTAATCTTTGGTTGTAAAAATGACACTAAAACCATTTAAAAATATATAACCCAGTTCATACAGAATCCCCTCAACTCCATCTGCTTCTCTTGATAAATGGATGTGTGTGTTTGAGGTACAGAGCATTCCACTGGGTTTCAACTGTATCGCTATATTACAATATTTGTTCTGGAAAACAATCCAAAAATACTGAGTAAGAATTTTTTTTTACTTTTACTGTCATTAGCCCAATGTTGAGAATCTTTCCCTAAAACCCTAAAATATTGTTATGCTAAATGGCCAGTAGCATCCCAAGCCTTCCATAGTCTTGCAGGTAAACTGAGAGAAACAGGCTCATAGTGCTGGAGTGTTTCCCTTGCTATCCTTACAGTTAGTGACAATTACAATGTGGCCCTAAGGAAATCTCTCTGTGGGAAACTGTGCTGACGACAATCTGCCCACAGAAGCCTCACAGCCGACACTCAAATTAGTCTGACTCTAGAATTAGCTGAATTTGACCTTTTTTTCTGGCTAAGCAGACAGGTTTCATGGCTGCCCGACCAATGAGCTCCCTAGTGACAAGCAAAAGATCACTTTGTGTCAGTAACAGACAAATAGTGTTCCTGCGATTTTTCAGCCCAAACCTGTCAATTTGTGAATGTGTGCATGTCTGCTTTAGAGGGGAAAAAGGATGACAAGGGAACATGGAATTCTGCTCCAGTGTTACAATCTGCCTCAGCTGGCAGTGTTTTCACATGTGAATCATCGTGCATTGTTAAACCGCCAGTGTTGTGGTCATGATATGTACATAATTTGATGAAACACTAATTCAAACAAACATCCATTTATCAAGGTGATGACATGTGATCAACAACGCGTGGCTCTAATGACACAGCATGAGTAACGAGTGATGTGCTACGACATCTCCCAACTGTTCCCTTAACATCAACATGAATTGGCAAAGACAATACTAATGGTTGTTAAAATTAAATTAACACTTGATAATAAATGAATACAGCAGAGATGCAATAATTTGATCAAAAGTGACAGTTAAGATTTTTTTTTACAAAAAGCAGCACAACAGCTTTAAACATTAATAATAATAAATAAATAATTTTTGAGCATCAAATCAGACACTGAAGACTACAGCTGAAAATTCAGCTTTGCATTTAAAATATATTCAAATAGAAATCAGTTCTGTAAACCCGAATGAAATGAAGTTGGGCTAACTCAAAAAAACTGAGGTTATCAGTTATATCAGATTTTTTGAGTTATGATGTTCCCGGTTTTAAGTAAGCAGAACTATCAAGTTTTGGGTTTGTAGTACACATGATTGTTAATTGCTCCTAATTTGACGTACTGAGTTTGCTAACTCATACATTTTGATAGCAATTAACATAAAATATTTAGTTAATTAACTTTTTTTGAGTTCTTCCAAATCAAACGAGTTATTTACTTTTATGTAAACCCTAATAAGATGTCAGAACTCAAAAGTTGAATGAGAATTAAAGTTAAGAAACTCAACGTTTATGTAAGATTTTTATTTTGTACTCATACATTTTTATTGTTCTCAACTTGAAGTATACTATTTCATACATTTAACTTAAAATTATTATCTCAATGTAAATATTTTGCTAGCTATAACAAACTAATTCAGAAAATGCTAACTTGTTAATTTGCTAACATGTTAACAACAGCATGGTATAACACTTTCTGAATGAGTACAGCAACTTAAAACATGTAACTTACCTGCTCTCAAACCAAACTTGTCACCATGATGGTAAGTCTCCAAAAATCCACATTAACAGAAACTCCTCTAAATTAGCATAACAAAACATTAATCACTACTAAATCTCCCTTACCATTAATCCTGCACCAAAAAAAAAAAAAAAATTATATAACAATTAATTTTAGCATTTACTCTCCCTTTCAAGTGCCATGGGCAAAGCATGCTGGGAAATAAAAATCCCAGCCCAGTTTCAGTTAAACTTAAGTTAGTCCAAATTAAAAGAAATGAGTTCATACAACTCAAAACAATGAAACTTTTCAGTTTACTTCAATCATATCAGTGCGGTGAACTAAAAGAAAAACAAAGTTCTAAATACTCATAACATTTAATTTAACTGAACTAATTTGTTTAATTTAAGTTTGTCCTACTCAAACCAATTAACCCTTAAATGCATACCTCGGGTCTTTAGTGACCCAGGACGTCATTCACTACCCTCTTCCTCATTCATTTTTTAAAGTTAGACATCAACCTTTTTGGTATTCCTCAATCAATTCATTATAAAGAATATAACAAGAAAAAAATCATAAAATTATTAAAGAATGCCTATTTTTGTATTAATTTTTTGTAAAAATCGTATAGGGTCACTAACGACCCGAGGTGTGTATGAGTGTACATATATTTTTTCTGCACAACAATAATTAAATCTTAGATGACGGAATAAGTGGAATTCACCTTTATTCCAGAAGGTGGCAATGTCTGATACACAATGCTGAAGTGACGACTCATTCAGACAGAAAACGAAAGAATAAGAAAAACATGAAATGGCTCAGTGATTTACTGCAGAGCAAGTACTGAACGCAATCAAATATGACTGTAACTCTTACTGGATAGATCTGGTGAAGCTGTTAGTGATTGAAATATTGATTTTGAAGATGTTGAAAATTATAGTTTAGAGAATACATTTGAGATCACGAATGTGCTCCTATTCGTGACCTCAAACATAAAACTAGCCTATTATTGGCTGAATTTACTGGGAAATGAGCTCTGACGAGGACAGTGGTGATGGCATAAAACATCTGTTCAAACGGAGCCCTTTCAAGCTCCAAAAGGTAACAAAATATGCTTTATTTTATTCTTCTGTAATTGTTACTTTAATATCAGAGGAGTTTTATATTATCGCAACAGGTAGAGATCCATCAGTGTTAGATACAGATCCGGGTCGATAAAGACCCGAATATGTAAGAATGATAGGCAAAACAGTCATGCATTTAAGGGTTAAGTATTTTCAGCATTAGGGTTTACAGTGTGTAATAATATTTCACAATATTACAGTTTTTACTGTGTTTTTAATCAAATAAATTCAGACTTGGTGAGCAGAAGAGACTTGAACAGTAGTAGGTTTCAATACATCGTTCATGCCATGAAAGCATTAAAAAACTTTTCTAGAAAAAATAAATAAATAAATAGTTTTCTCTGATTGCAGTTTGATTAAGATGTTTAATTAAAGACATTGTGTGAATGAACTGTTTGTATCTGCAGGCAAAACCACATTGAAAGAATATTTATGGATTAACTTTGCCTTCCTTACAGACGTTTATTGCATTTTTCCCTCACAGATGAAAGATGATTGTAATTGCAGCATTGTGAATTACAGGTTTCCTGGGTATACATGTAAGCGTTTTATTTTATTCATATTTTGACAGAATTCAGGCTTTTTTTTTCTCTCTTGCTCTCTCTCACTATTCAATTTTCATGCATCCCATCTCAAAAGTGTGTAATTTCTGTGCCACTTGCGACACCAAATGGGACTGTAATAAATAAATAAATAAATAATTACATTTTCAAGAAAAAAAAAAGGTTATCCAAAACTACTATGCTCAGATATGTGCTAAGGTATTGCCATGTTGCTATGTACTTGCAGGTATTTGCTCACTGGTGCATCTCAAGTTCACGCACATGTCTTTATGATATTCAGATCTCTATGGCTTGGGTCAATGAAAATCATGTGCAAAATTGTTAAGCATAGCAATAATAGACCAATAATGATGCCTGGCTTAGCACCACTAATGAACCGTCTAACAAACAAGATCAATGTTACTGTGTCAGGCCACTCAAACAAACAGATTAAGTATCTGAAAGTGTCACAGAACAACAGTGTTAAACTCTTCATAAAGTCAAACTACCACTGGATAATACACCGATCAGACATAACATTATGAGCACTGACAGGTGAAGTGAATAACACTGATTATCTCTTCATCACGGCACCTGTCAGTGGGTGGATATATTAGGCAGCAAGTGAACATTTTGTCCTCAAAGTTGATGTGTTAGAAGCAGGAAAAATGGGCAAGAGTAAGGATTTGAGTGAGTTTGACAAGAGCCAAATTGTGATGGATAGATGACTGTATCAGAGCATCTCCAAAACTGCAGCTCTTGTGGGGTGTTCCCGGTCTGCAGTGGTCAGTATCTATCAAAAGTGCTCCAAGGAAGGAACAGTGGTGAACCGGCAACAGGGTCATGGACGGCCAAGGCTCATTGATTCACGAAGGCTGGTCCGTGTGGTTCGATCCAACAGACGAGCTCCTGTAGCTCAAACTGCTCAAGAAGTTAATGCTGGTTCTGATAGAAAGGTGTCAGAATACACAGTGCATCACAGTTTGTTGTGTATGGAGCTGCAGAGCTGCAGACCAGTCAGGGTGCCCATGCTGACCCCTGTCCACCGCCGAAAGCGCCAACAGTGACACGTGAGCATCAGAACTGGACCACGGAGCAATGGAAGAAGGTGACCTGGTCTGATGAATCAGGTTTTCTTTTACATCACGTGGATGGTCGGGTGCGTGTGCGTCTCTTACCTGGGGAACACATGGCACCAGGATGCACTATGGGAAGAAGGCGAGCCGGCGGAGGCAGTGTGATGCTTTGGGCAATGTTCTGCTGGGAAACCTTGGGTCCTGCCATCCATGTGGATGTTACTTTGACACGTACCACCTACCTAAGCATTGTTGCAGACCATGTACACCCTTTCATGGAAACAGTATTCCCTGGTGGCTGTGGCCTCTTTCAGCAGGATAATGCTCCTGACACAAAGCAAAAATGGTTCAGGAATGGTTTGAGGAGCACAACAACGAGTTTGAGGTGTTGATTTAGCCTCCAATTTCCCCAGATCTCAATCCAATCGAGCATCTGTGGGATGTGCTGAACAAACAAGTCCGATCCATGGAGGCTTCACCTCACAACTTACAGGACTTAAAGGATCTGCTGCTAACATCTTGGTGTCAGATACCACAGCACACCTTCAGGGGTCTAGAGGAGTCCATACCACGACGGGTCAGCGCTGTTTTGGCAGAAAAAGGGGGATCAACACAATATTAGGAAGGTGGTCATAATGTTATGCCTGATCGGTGTATACAGTAGTTGACTCTAAACTAAAAAGTGGAACAGGATAAATTATTTAACATCAAAACAAAATATCACAGAGCACCTTGCTAACATGCATTCATCATACTGAAAATACTCATCAATAGATTGAAATAGCCTAAGACTGCATATGAACATCAATATAATACTCGTTAGCAGAATTCAAATGGTTCTGACTCATTAGCAGTCTTGCAACTCAATCTACTCTCTTCATCCTCTCCAGGGTTTTGGTCTTCTAGAAAGACTGTGCATTTCATAAGTGGACTGTATGGATTACAATAATATTACAGTGAGCGATGCAGGATCGCTTCAGCTTTTCATCTCACAGAAAATACTCAAACGCAGACTTGATGACTCACTTGCATTGTCTGGGTCTCTAGATACAAGCCTTTTTGCAGACTTTGTGGGACAGTCAGGAGAAATGACTGCAATTTTAAAGAAATTATTCCCTGATCTCGGTCCCTTCCCTGCGATCAAAACCACAAAGGCTGCACCGTCAAATGCTTTTGATTTTTCACAGATATCTGGCACAGACTGGATCTTGCTGATGGTGTATAAACAACAAGAACAATGTGGGATAAATGAGGTCAGATTTTTTGCCATCTGACTTGGATAACTGACTAAAGACGAGCAATAACAATCATGATATTCTCCAGATATCACTTCTGATTATAATATATCATAATATTTGTAATCATCCCTATTTTTAATATAATATAATATACTGTATAAGCAATATCATACGAGTAACCGGGTGATATCACTCTATATCACACGTTTAAACATTATCTACATAACAGCCAGTGGCAAATTCCCAAAGGACTGGCCGAGATGAACGGTTGATGACGGCCTGAAGCTCACATCTCTGAAAGAGTCTAAACAAATTTTCAAACAGGCACTATGTTTACATATATATCGCATAATCGCACTACATTCTCGCCTAAAAAACTCTTAAAACTATATTCCGTGACAAAAGTAAAAAATATGGTGGGTTTGCTCATCCACCATGACACTTGCTGTGAGAATGCTGAAAGCAGAATGATTCAAACGGTGAAACGGTTCTCGTGGTGTTACTGGTAGAATATTGCATGGCTGGAAAGACCTCTCAGCTTCGAGATCCGATTTAAAGGTGCCCAAGAATGCTTTTTCACAAGATGTAATATAAGTCTAAGGTGTCTCCTGAATGTGTCTGTGAAGTTTCAGCTCAAAATACCCCATAGATTTTTTTTAATTAATTTTTTTAACTGCCTATTTTGGGGCATCATTAACTATACACTGATTTTGGCAGCGCCGCCCCTTTAATTCGCCTGCTCCCTGCCACACGAGCTCTCGACTATATTACAGTGCATTTACAAAGTTCACACAGCTAATATAACCCTCAAATGGATCTTTACAAGATGTTCGTCATGCATGCATACATCGGATTATGTGAGTATAGTATTTATTTTGATGTTTACATTTGATTCTGTATGAGATTGAGGCTATGCTCTGTGGCTAACGGCTAATGCTACACTGTTGGAGAGATTTATAAAGAATGAAGTTGTGTTTATGAATTATACAGACTGCACATGTTTAAAAATGAAAATAGCGACGGCTCTCTTGTCTCCGTGAATACAGTAATAACCGATGGTAACTTTAACCACATTTAACAGTACATTAGCAGCATGCTAATGAAACATTTAGAAAGACAATTTACAAATATCACTAAAAATATCATGCTATCAAGGATCATGTCAGTTATTATTGCTCCATCTGCCATTTTTCGCTGTTGTTCTTGCTGGCTTTTAAAAAATATTACTGTTTTTACTGTATCTTTAACAAATAAAAGGCAGCGGTAACACTTTAGAATACTGATCCTTCATTAATGAATAACTACACAGGAACAAATGAGTAATGCATTATTAACACTATAGTAACTAACAATAAACTCTGATGAATTAATTAGTAAGTAATAGTTCTCAGTTGAAGGTGGTAGTTCACTATTAGCTAATCAGTAACTACTATTGTTTTCATTCCTCCCAGAGAACTACTAAGAACTACTATATACATGTTCATAATTAACATGAATGATGCGTAATGTGTAATTAATTCTAAAGTAAAGGTCTTGGTAACCCACTAGTAATGACTGAAGTATTACCAAATACTAAAGAAGGAATTACTAATTATTTGGATCAGTATTCTAAAGTGAAAAGCATGATAACTCTCTAGTAACTACTGTAGTCATTGTAAACGTTTGATGTTTTTGTATGTTTTTGTACAGTAATTCCTTATGATATATTTGGTAACACTTAAGTAATTACTAGTGGGTTACTATGATCTTCACTTTAAAATACTGATCCAAATAAGAAGTAGTTACTTTAGAGTTATATAGTAACTCTTGAGTTATTACTATCCAATACTTTACAAAAACCTCAAAAGTTTACAATGACTTCAGTAGTTACTAGAGAGTTATCATGTTTTTTTCACTTTAGAATACTGATCCAAAATATTAGTAATTCCTTCTTAAGTATTTGGTAATACTTCACTCATTACTAGTGGGTTACCAAGGCCTTTACTTTAGAATTAATTATACATTACGCATCATTCATGTTAATTATGAACACGTATGTAGTAGTTCTTAGTAGTTCTCTGGAAGGTATGAAAACAATAGTAGTTACTGATTAGCTAATAGTGAACTACTACCTTCAACTGAGAACTATTACTTACTAATTCATTCATCAGAGTTACTTGTTAGTTAATAGTAGTTACTATAGTGTTAATAATGCATTATTCATCTGTTCCTGTGTAGTTATTCATTATTGAAGGATCAGTATTCTAAAGTGTTACCAATGCAGCCTTGGTGAGAATAAGAGACTATAGTTGTCTAAACTGTATATTTTTGCTATATATGTTTTTTAATAAAAACGGTGGCCGTGTATGATGAGGTCCGACACAGACCAGGAGTAAGCAGCGTGACGATATTCAAGAATTACAGGACTAGCACTGCAAATTCACAAGAGCGGAAAGACTTGTGATGGAGTTGCGTGAAAGTGGACAGCTGTTGGCAGTCAAAGAGGAAAGAAAGACGCAATAAACAGAGGGATATGAGGAGAGATGAAACACACAAAGTGACTGATGGCAGAGAGCTGGTGAACAAAGCAAGAGCTCTACCTTAAACATTAGGAGTCTCTTGATGCACTTTTTCCACACAGTGGAAACTTGCAGTGCCTGATCTGATTATGAGAGAAATATAGCCACTGAGGGAGAGAAGACTAGTGCAGCGCTTATAATTTATTCACTTTCTATTAAATTTGAACTTTCTATTATATTTTAATAGACATCAGACGAATTCCAAATGGCATTTTTCCACCCTTGAAGGGCTCTGCAAGAGGACGACATTATTCGTAATGCTGTGAGCATCTAAACCAAATGGTCACGTCAAGGAAGCAAGTTTGCCATTTGCAATCACATGACCCTAGGCATGTCTTCAACTACTCATTTTGAAAGCTAATTTATTCAAAATCTTATCTGAGATTGTAAAACCCTCAAGGACTTAAGAACTATGAGCAGAAAATATTCCTTGAATATTTTCATTTTGTTTTTAATCAAAAACAACATGAAGAAATTTGAAAAAGTTGAATTAAAAACAAATAGTCAATATCTGACAGACATTGGGTCTCTTTCACTAATAATTGCATGGATTATTTCATATTTTAATGCACAGGAGAACTTTAAAAATATATATATGATATATATATATATATATGAAAAAAAATACCATATGCACATGCATTTGGTAAACGCATTAATGAATTTGGAGTATTCTACATAAATGAGACTGTGCACAGGAATTAATTACATTTTAAAATATATTTAAAGAGAAAACAGTTACATTAAAGGGCACCCCTTTCACAAGATGTAATATAAGTCTCTGGTGTCCCCAGAATGTGTCTGTGAAGTTTCAGCTCAAAATACCCCACAGATCATTTATTATAGCTTGTCAAATTTGCCCTATTTGGGTGTGAGCAAAAACACGCCATTTTTGTGTGTGTCCCTTTAAATGCAAATGAGCTGCTGCTCCCGCCCCCTTTCCAGAAGAGGGTGGAGCTTTAACAGCTCACGCTTCAGTTGCTCAACAACAACAAAGCTGGAGAATCTCACGCAGCCAAAATGAGGATTGTCAGTAACGGTGTTCAGCCTTACATTGTTCAAACCGGAGTCGACACTGATGGAGAGACTCAGGAAGAAGTTACAACTTTTAGAATGAAACTGGACGTTTCTGAATGGTTAGTGGATAAATGTATGTAGTTGCTGTGGAGTTGATTCAACTCATCAACTAGCATGTGCCGTCATGTTAATCTTTTGTGCAAATCCAGCGTTGAATTGAGCCTCGTTTGTGAAGCAGTCCGACGTAAAATGACGGCATGTCAACAACACTCTACTACAACAACTCTTCCTCTTCTCTGAAGCAGCCCAACATGGCCCCGCCCCCTTTGTTGTGTGTTCTCAGGGGTGGGGTTTATGTAAATTTTGGGGTTAGTGATGTCACCAACCCAGGAAGAAGCTTGTTGTAGTCCCTACCAGCCGTCTGTTGTAGTCCTTAAACAGAGAATTCTTTAAAAGAAAATATCTCCCTTTGCATTGAACTTTGAGTGTTGTAACTTTGCAGATGTTGTTTATGCTCAAACAATAACATTACACACTAACTAAAGTTAAAAAAGTGAAATCATAATCAAGGAGACCCCTATTACTATTTTTCCTATATTTTAATCAAATAAATGCAGCCTTGGTGAGCATAAGATATAAATATAAAGTAGTATAATTCAGCCACCAATGCTCTAGCACCCGATCGATTGTCTTGCTATCCATGTGGGTATTCATATTATATTTATATTTCTCACATCAACTGGTCTTTTCAAAACTGATATATATCTTACCTAGAATTCCCATGCTGTATGCAAATTTAACACTATTTCCACGATGAATGCAGTAAAGCACATTTTTCTGTTGAATGCTTTCTAGCTAAGTATGTGTCTCAAACCACCTCCTGCAGTGATCGGAAATCACTATACGTCTCAAATGTGTCTTAGGGGGCAGTTTCACCTATACTTTTCATGATCTGATGGCTATCTGATCAGTAAAAAAACGTATGAAGTGAAGTGTAAAGACCCCTTAATTTCCAAACTGTTTCCTGACAGGCTCATTTCACAGATCAGTTGTGTTCTTTGTGGGTCGCTGCTGAATGCAACTGCACACCTATATCAGAGTGAAACCCTGTTCTAGAAGAAACTATCGAGGTTGAGCTTATTTGTCAGTTTTGGACTTATAGAAATTACTTTTTTTTTTTTTTTAAGTTTTATTTTATTTTCATAGTCCACTGTAGACACTACTAACTAAAAGTAACTTTGCAAATAAATGTCAACTAACTCTCATTAGAGTATTAGTAGGGTTAGGTGTTAGGGTTTTGGTTAGTAGAATAAGTTGACATGTAAGTTACTTATAGTCAGTAGAATGTCTGTTGGGAGCATCAGAATAAAGTGTTAGCGGATATGTTGTTTGTTTGTTTGTTTTTACTGGCAATAAATGGCATTTGTACCATATGTCCAGTCCTGCAGCCGGTCATCCTCTTCAGCCAGCTGTCGGTGTGAACAGTTCTTTATCTTTGTGCACATGGAGTAAAGTACCTTTATATTTACACTCATCAATACTTTTCATCCAATAAATCTTAGTGAGTGAGTCACACAAACACTTGGACCAAATCAGCAGAGCAGCAACGATCATAAATATGCAGAAAAATAATCATCATAAATCCCCTGCACTGAAGCTTGCCGGATTTTAATATTACTTGTCTTTTGGCCTGAAACTAAACCAGGCCATTGAAGTGAAAAGTAATCCATTTGGAGGAAAATCTTTCGTTGTGGGTCTTTAAATTGCTTTACCAACAAATCGTCCTTTCCAGCACATCTAAGTGAGTTGCCCTCTTCGACCTTATAAATTACGTTTTCAGTTGGCTTACTTAAAAACGGGATTAAGACTGACACACATTCTTCTGGGTTAAGCCGGCTGTAATCTCTGCTGATAAGATAGAAAAGACTGCCATGTCCAAACTTCTGAATATCTCGTGAGGAAAACCAGTTCACTGGCGTTCTGCTCGTGCCACTGCATAGCTCGAATTAGACTTACTACACAGTCCATTTCTTCTACTGTATGCTTCAAATTACCCAATATGGGCTCAATATTTATTCTGAATGTCCTATTTAATAATTAAAGGACGTGGCACAAAAGACAAACTGAAAAAAATACAGTAATAAATGAATGGAATAAATATCTAATCAGTCTTAGTTCTGTTTTAAATAAACAAAACTGTAATGTAAGAATAGATTGATAAATTATTATTGAAATAATTTATCATTAAAAAAAATTTTAAAAAATAAATTAAAGTCAGTTCAGGACCAAATTTTTCAAAACATAAAGAGATAATGATCAGGTCATTTATGAATAAATAGTAATAAATAAATAAATACAAAAAATAAGTATGAAATAAATAAATTAAATTAATGCAAGAATAAATTAATAAATTATAATTGAAATGAATAATTTAGTATAAAAAAAACTGAATGAAATTAAATTCAGGAGCAAATTTTGCAAAACTTAAAGAGATAATGGTCAGGCCATTTATAAATAAATACATAAATAATAAATAAAACATATGAAATAAATACAAAAAATGAATAAATGAAATAAATAAATAAACCTAATGTAAAAATAAATGAATAAATTATTGAAATGAATCATTTCTCATAAAAAAAAAAAAAATTAAAAAAAAATCAATAAAGTAAAGTCAATTCAGGACCAAAATTTTCAAAACTTAAAGAGATAATGATCAGCCCATTTATTAATAAATACATAATAAATAAATACAACATAAATACAAAATAAATAGAAATAAATATGGAATAAATAAAAATAATGCAAGAATAAATTTTGTATAAAAAAAAAAAATTGAAGTAAATTCAGGAGCAAATTTTTCAAAACCTAAAAAGATAATCATTGGGCTGTTTATAAATAAATATGGAATAAATAAATATGAAATAATTAAATACAAATTAAATAAATACAGAATAAAAAAATATGGAATAAATAAACATGGATAAATACATTTAAAAATATATCCTATTGGGTCTTTTACTCATTTGTCCAGGTTTTCAATCCATTCCAAGTCACACTGAAGCTTTAATCACACAGACAATGTATTCAATGGCAATGCAGTGTAGCAACTTCAAGATGGAGAGAGTTAAGGCTTTTCACTCGTGGCCTTCAAACAACACAAAAGCATTCAATATTTGCTATGAGCCATGTGATATTTGAGGAGCTAATCTTGTCACGAGTTTCCATGGAAGTTTCTCATTGCTATATAACGAAAAGCAATCTGTTTTATATGAGCTGAAACGTTCTTCAGAAAACACCAGCTGTGCAAGTTGGAATTATATTTGGGGAAAGAAGTAATCATTCTCAAGAAAGAACCCTTGATTATTTGGCTGTTCCAAAAACTTGCGGCATAAATCATTTTTTAAAACCAAAGGATTGCCCAAATGATTTCCCAAAACAGCAGTTGTACTGCTAGAGCTAGAGCATTTTTCAGATACTAACTCATCTTAGATAAGCAAACCAAATCTTAAAATAATCACTTTCAGAAGGAAACCAGTCACGAGGAAAAGAAAGTATGGCTAAAGTGCTTTTAGCCGTTGTATTAAATGATGTGCAACCAAGAGGTACAGCGCTCTGTGTGTTCAACCATCAGCCCTCGATCGTTATATTCAGCCTCTGCAACAACAGAAGCTCTTCAATTTAATCAATAGCGCTATTCGGACAGAGAATGCTGGGTAAATGTGTGTTTCACAGACATACTTTGTGATTGTAATACTGTCCGGAAAAAAAAAAAAAAAACATGCCTGTGTTTATCCTCTTGTAAGTTTAAAAAAACTAAGAAGTTGTAACTTCTTCCTGAGTCTCTCCATCAGTGTCGACTCCGGTTTGAACTGAACACCTTTACTGACAATCCTCGTTTTGGCTGCGTGAGATTCTCCAGCTTTGTTGTTTTTGAGCTGTTAAAGCTCCGCCCTCTTCTGGAAAGGGGGCGGGAGCAGCAGCTTGTTTGCATTTAAAGCAACACACACAAAAACTGTGTTTTTGCTCACACCCAAATAGGGGCAAATTTGACAAGCTACACTCAAAAAAATGATTCAGGCCCTTCATAGATATGACACATTTAAATTTAATTCACTTTACTTAAACATATAATTAGGAGTAATACGTATTTATATTTAATGAGTCTAACATAAAATATTTAAATAGTTTAATCTATGAAATGTATTTAAATTTGACCAACTAAATTTAATTACATTTGGGAAATGGGAGTGCCTTCTGCGCATGCGCGAGACACGCTCAGACAACGCACTCGTGTGACCGCCGGCGCCATTTTCTCATGCTGGTGAAAGGACCGTCTCGGCTGAGTCTCTGCTTTTGGATACTCGTTGCTTTTGGATATTCGTTGCTGGTAAGTACTAGTTGTTTTGTGGTTAAATAATGATCTCAATGCCAAGGAATGTGTATATCATAATATTGAGTGAAATATGTTGGGTGAAATACAAATTTGACAAGCTATAATAAATGATCTGTGGGGTATTTTGAGCTGAAACTTCACTGACACATTCTGGGGACACCAGAGACTTATATTACATCTTGTAAAAGGGCATTATAGGTCCCCTTTAAAATATATTCGGAAATTAGAATAGAAAATACTTAAAGGGGTCATATAATGCCACTTTTACAAGATGTAATGTAAGTCTCTGGTGTCCCCAGAATGTGTCTGTGAAGTTTCAGCTCAAAATACCCCACAGATCATTTTTTATAGAATGTTAAATTTGTCACTTTTTGAGGGTGAGCAAAAACACTCAATTTTTGTGTGTGTCCCTTTAAATGCAAATGAGCTGCTGCTCTCAAGAAGAGGGTGGAGTTTCAAGAGCTTCAAGTGTTAGCAGCGCCGATTACGTCACGCAGACTCACTTAAAGGTGCCATAGAATGCTTTTTCACAAGATGTAATATAAGTCTAAGGTGTCCCCTGAATGTGTTTGTGAAGTTTCAGCTCAAAATACCCCATAGATTTTTTTTTTAATTCATTTTGCCTATTTTGGGGCATCATTAAATATGCGCCGATTCAGCGTGTGTCCCCTTTAAATGCTTGCGCTCCCCGGCCCAAGCTCACGACTCTATAATACATTGCATAAACAAAGTTCACACAGCTAATATAACCCTCAAAATGGATCTTTACAAAGTGTTCGTCATGCAGCATAACCGATTATGTAAGTATGGTATTTATTTGGATGTTTACATTTGATTCTGAATTAGTTTGAGGCTATGCTCCATGGCTAATGGGCTAAAGCTAACATTACACACTGTTGGAGAGATTTATAAAGAATGAAGTTGTGTTTATGAATTATACAGACTGCAAGTGTTTAATAATGAAAATAACGACGGCTCTTGTCTCTGTGAATACAGTAATAAATGATGGTAACTTTAACCACATTTAACAGTACATTAGCAACATGCTAACGAAACATTTAGAAAGACAATTTACAAATATCACTAAAAATATCATGTTATCATGGATCATGTCAGTTATTATTGCTTCATCTGCCATTTTTCGCTGTTGTCCTTGCTTGCTTACCTGCATAAAGTCTGTTGATTCGCTGTGCACAGATCCAGACGTTAATACTGGCTTGTCTAATGCCTTGAACATGAGCTGGCATATGCATGAATTTGGGGGCGTACATATTAATGATCCCGACTGTTACGTAACAGTCGGTGTTATGTTGAGATTCGCCTGTTCTTCAGAGGTCTTTAAAACAAATGAGATTTATATAAGAAGGAGGAAACAATGGTGTTTGAGACTCACTGTATGTCATTTCCATGTACTGAACTCTTGTTATTCAACTATGCCAAGGTAAATTCAATTTTCAATTTTATGGCACCTTTAAAATGTCAGAAACTGTTCAGCCTTTTATGTTCAAACCGGAGTCGGACAATGATGGAGAGACTCAAGAAAAAGTGCCAACATATAGAATGCAACAGGACGTTTCTGAACGGTTAGTTGATGAATTTATGTATCTGATGTGGAGTTAACTATCTTAAAGTCATTGATTATTATATTTTGTCATAATAATCTATAAATCGCTCATGTGGGAACTGTTGTAAGATCCTACAGAGCCAGAGAATATCTGCTGCATGAAGATAGAACAGGTATAGTTTAGTTTAATTACGGTTATAACTTCTAATGTTGTCATCTTGCTTTTATAACATGCTATTGCATTTGTGTTAGTTACTGTATTGCAGTAACATGGCCTCACCCCTATGTTGTGTTCTCAGGGGCGGGGTTTATGTAAATTTTAGGGTTAGTGATGTCATCAACCCAGGAAGAAGCTCGTTGTAGTCCCTACCAGCCGTTTGTTGTAGTCCTTAAAGGTACAATATGTAAAATTTTTGCAGTAAAATATCCAAAAACCACTAGGCTAGTGTTATATATTTTGTCCAGCTGATTACAAACAATATCTCTAATGTTTTCAACTACTTGTAAATCATGAGAAAATTCCCATTCTAAACAGTGACACGGGGCAGTGCAGTCGCCTGTCAATGACGTCAGTTACCTTTGTTACCGCCTTTACTGACGTAGAAAACACATGACAACCGTGTCGTGGACAAATGCGGAAGTAGTGTCTAGCGTCCAGCAAACCACTAGTTTGCTTCAAGCAGTTCCTTATTTACTTCTTGCACGTTTTATGGTGGATTGTGTTACTTATTTATGGAACATAATTACTGTTTACCATCTGCCGCTGGTTCTGTCGACAAGGACAGCTCCCGTAAACTCATGACCGGAAAAGCGGAAGCGGCGCCGGCGACTGTGTCATAATAAAAGTCCCGCTGCTCGTGAGGCGTGTCGATCAATCGCTCCAGCTCCTCGTTCAGCTCCCGCAACACTCGGTCCTGCTCTGCTTCATACTACATTAACGGTAATAATCGCATCCACGAACATGAGTTCTTCCAGACTCCAATCCCTATTCTTTTGCACCGTCCGTTGAGATGGAGACCACATGTCCCAAGTTTCCGCTCTAAAACTTGGCGTCATCAAACTACGCCTTTGTTTTGAATAGGCTTCTAGCGACCTCTAGCGGAAAAAAATATCACAAATTGTAACTTTAAGCGATTTCTGTAAAAGAAAAACTCTCCCTTTGCATTGAACTTTGAGCGTCGTAACTTTGCAGATGTTGTTTAAGCTCAAACAGCAACATTACACACTAACTAAAGTTAAAAAAGTGAAACCATAATCAACCCCCCCTTTCTAATAATATTTCACAATATTACTGTTTTTCTATATTTCTGATCAATTAAACGCAGCCACAGGATCATAAGAGACTAAAGATCTTACCAATCTCAGACACACACACACTATAACACACACACTTCCATTACAGTCAAACAACATTAATAACTACAGTTTAAATTTTCCCAATTCCTCCCCAGTCATGAAATCATAGACATCCTCTGTTGTAACTCAAACATCATTTAGAAAATGAATGCCATCTGAATATAGTGTTATTGGTTCATATTTTCCATGACAGACTCTCAGAAGAAAAGGTTTAATATGCAGCGATTACATGACCCAAAACAGAGCAACTTTAGCATCATTAGCTGTGTGTGAATGCCGATAGAGAACTTGTCTGGGAATTACAGTCACTGTGAATCAAAACAGAGATGAAAACAGCAGTCAACACTGTTGGTCTGATTATGCAGATGAGAAGCAGGGATCTTCTCAGTATTCAAAAACCTCATCGGCAGGTCACCAGCGAGCTGTCACCACCTCCATATTGGGCCGTCAGTAGAGCGTTCCCTTGAAATGTTTTCTAACAGACTGTCAAACAGTAAAGCTATTCTCATCAATCTAGACAGCCAAGCACAACAGACGAAAATGCTTATCACTGAGGAACTGTGGAGGGGGTATGTTATATCGTTGTAAAGGAAATGGGAAATTTGTAAAAGGAAAGACAGGGGAGATGGGGGGGGGGGGGTGTAATCGGTGATGCTCATGAATGTTGATCTGTGAAGAAATTAGTACAGCGCTTTTTGGCATTTTTCTAATGCATGCAATTATACAGCATTGTTTACATGAGATGCTTTCACACTTACAGCCATTTGCGTATTCTTAAGAGTATTTTAGATGGCATGTATCAAAGGGCCCATTGGCGAAATGCCAGCAAATCAGTTCCGTCAATTATCAGACTTTAGAAGATACTGTATATTTCTGGAAAAGATTGTATTGTAATGAAGCTGTAAGATTAACCCTAAGCCGACTGTATCATATGTGACACATACGTTTCTAAATTCAGTGTTAGTCTTTGGGATGTGCTGGAGGAGACTTTACAGAGTGTTCACCTCTTGCATTGTCAACACAAGATCTTGACCAAAAATGAAAATAAATGTTGTGATGTTTCCATCAAGAGGTGCATCAATTTTTGGTCAAGATCTTGTATTGACAATGCAAGAGGTGAACACTCTGTAAAGTCTCCTCCAGCACATCCCAAAGACTTACACTGAGGTTAAGGTCAGGACTTAAGGCACGTTCACACCAAGAACAACAACTATATTTGTTTCACACCAATGAATGATAACGGTCTGTGGTTTCAAAGTGTGTACAACATGTTTTTGCTGTTCTTGTTGCATTCACACGGCTTTAACCAGCAGATGTCCTCAGCATGCTCTGTTTGGAGTGAATAGCTAGTGTAATCGATCTAATCTAACAGTGAATTTAACTGACGAAGTCAATATAGTGGAATAAAAACAACACCTAGTCTTTTTCACTGCAACTTTAGAGGAAGCAAGACAATGTTGTTGAAACTAGCGCTGGATATCTGAGGTAATTTTATGTTACACTGTTTGCTAGCCTGACATAATGATCTCATCGTTAATACTTCTCACCATTATTCCAAGGGTATAACCAATTGTTTTCTATATATCCATTTTCTTTAAAGTATCCATGAAAAAGGGGTTTGACTTGTCAAACAGTGGTGGATTTTTCTGGACCTCGGCAATTAACTTCACCGCAATGTCGTCTGCCATTTTAAAAGCACGACCCCTTAGATTAGAATGGATTCGGATTGGCTGTCAGTGTTTTATCGTTCAACAGCTGGAAAAAAATCATTCTGAAAGTGATCCCAGGGATTTCGTTTCTCTATATCGTTATGGTTATGGCTGTGGTGCGGACTGCTATTCTTTTATATTCAGAATGATTTTTAGAACTATATCTTTATCGTTATCTTTATAGTTATTGTTCTTGGTGTGAACGAGCCTTTAGAGGTGCCAGTTCATGTGTGAAAATGATTCTTCATGCTCCCTCACAACCAGGGGCGGACTGGCCATCTGTGTGATCTGGAGAATCACAGAACGGCCAGTACTCCAGGACGGCCGGCGGGCCAGCCCACCACCCGCCACGCACGCAGTCATCATCTGTTTTTTTCCCCCACTAATCTGTTTCACACTCCAGTACTGTAGGTGGCAGCAATGCACCTTTAAGTTGGATGCCAGCTGCACTGGCCGTGGCCGCCAAGTAAGGAAAAGAAGAAGTGGAAGAGTAGGAAGAAACCAACAGCAAAGACGTTAGATAGAAGAAGCATAGAAACAAACAAACATTATGCATAACGCGGCCGCGGGTAAAAAAAAAAAAAAAACGGAAAGAAAAGGGTGGGGCTGAGAAGGCGAGAGAAAAAAAATTGAGGAATTTAGATACTGAAGCCGCTATATGAGTATTCAAGTTAATCTAGAATAATATGCTTTTAACACAACATCAGTGCTATTGATATAATTTGGATGGTATAGTATCATGAGCCACAATTAAAGTCTTGTGACACTCATGCCAGGCGTTATTGTTGTTGTTGTCGAGTTTCCGCGCGCTGATTGCTTTGGGCCGGGCCTAGTCAAAGTCCAGGGCCATTTTTTAGTCCCGGTCCGTCCCTGCTCACAACCATTCTTTCACAGTTTTAACCCTGGTGAACCTTGA
Source organism: Ancherythroculter nigrocauda (assembly GCA_036281575.1). Lineage (NCBI taxonomy): Eukaryota > Metazoa > Chordata > Actinopteri > Cypriniformes > Xenocyprididae > Ancherythroculter > Ancherythroculter nigrocauda. Next base: position 3,741,178 of record VTFQ01000021.1, on the reverse strand, counting down.
CATTATCTTCCTGGAATATGGTCATGATACGTCTTCCTTCATGGTTGTTTATGAAATGAAAAGCTACACACTCCATCGTTTAGGAAATACCACCGATACCAGAAAAAATTCTAGCATCGGTATCGGCGAGTAATTAAACTCATGTACCGATCCGATACCATTTTCTTAAACAATATCTAGTTGTGCCCGCTATCTTTGCTTAACGCAGCAAATCGGAAATCAATTCTTCTCAGAATGCAAACACAGGAAGTTGTGCTGTGTTGCCATAAGCAACCACTGTTTAGAGCAGCGAAGAAGTGAAAAACAGGGTTATTTATTAGAAATAAAACTAAATAAGATGCTTGAATTAATTTAAAGTGAATCTGAAGCATACCTTTCTCATTCGGCACTGTTTCCATTTTCGAGACGAATACTGAACTATTAGACTATTTATTATGTAAGCTTTGTACTTCACTCGCATTATCGACATCATAGGCCTTTTTCGCAAGAATCGGAAATCACGTGACGCAGGGTAACGTTAGTTCCGCTATGCGTCTACGGCTATTAGATTGATATGCTCTTTTCTCAAATATCGCTTCTTACCTTTTCTGTTTTGTCTGTTTTCCAAGTTGCTTTTGTATAATCTACAAAGAAATTATTTTCTACTTGTTTGTAGCTTATATGGCTACTCAAACCGTTGCTCGAATACCGGCAGGTGGATTTATATTAACAGCTGTCATACAGTAAAGGCTACGCAGCTACTCATTCAGCAATTTCCCCGATCGTATCACGTATGACGAACATTATTTATATAATTTATTCATTAAAAAAAATTAACTTCCAATATATACTTTAATGGGGGATATAAAGTCGTGTGATACATAATATTGTCGTGAGTTTAATACGTTTTAAAAATATATAGCATGTTAATCTCATATGGCATTACATCCCACATTCAAGCATATGTTATATCCCGATCGATTAAAATGATTAAACTAAGACATAATTAATTTTCTACACTACACTGTACACAACTATCAGTCTTTGCATTAATGTTTCAACAGCACAATAATACTGTGCATAATACACACTTTAAGATGATGACAACAGGAAAATATGAGTAAGACTGAAGTGTTTATATCCAGAAATATCAGGGTGCGAGCGGTCCTGTTTCATGAATCAGAGCACCAGGCTTGCGTGATAAGGGAGCTGCCAATCATTTCCCCAGCACGTCGATAAAAATACTCTATACATCCCAATGTGCATACTATCCACCCTAAATAGCACTGAATATTACTAATGTCACATAGACTACTATAGTATGCGCACGTTGAGACGCAGGCACTGTCTTTACAGCACATAGAGCGCGATAATGCACAGCTGCACCAAACAGACACGGAGAATATAACCAGTTTAACCACCATCACTTCAAATTATTTATTCAATTTAGCTCTTAATGAGAGCTCTGTAGTCTCACCAATAATTCACCAAGAACGTTCAAACATTTTCATGACATTTAATTCGTAAAACGACTTTGATTCCCGAGCTGGTGCTGATCGAGGCTCACTGTAACCGGAAAAACTTTTACACAGCGTGGATCGTTCCGGAAGCCAAAAACCCGGAAGTGTGAAATTGGCCTATTCTTCACATAACAGCACAGTCAGGCGGTGGTCACAGGACGGCAGATTGTATTACAGAATTGAATTGAGCAGTGTAAAGTTTTAAGTGTTTGGTTGATTGTATTTTATTTTAATATTTAACAGTTGAGCTGCGATATCAAGTAAGCAATGCAAGAGTTTGTGTGCGCGCGCATGAGGCGCCGTTGCGACCACTGGAACGTGTTTTCCTAAACTGTAGGCTACTTTGTAATTTATGGTTTATGGTCGTAATTTAAAAGCCAGACATAATTCATACATTTACAAAAGACATTTAAATAACGAAAACAAGCAGAATGTCTGTTTCCTTTCCTAGATCGCTGGAGTGCGCCACAATGAACCACTTTCGTTTTGTTAATATGTAGACCTAATTATATGGTGAAATATTTTGCGTAGCATATAGGCCTAAATATTCCCTTTTGTTGTATAGGTGTTATGTTAGCCTATAGTTTTATTCTGAACCGCTGCATGTGCGTGATGTGGCGTTGTGTGAACTCATGTTCTATCCTGTAATTATCGCTGGTTTCAAAACGCACAACAAGCTGCATATTAGCCTACTTGACATTCATTTTCACTTAAATGTAGGCCTAATGGTGACATATATAATCGGAAAAACTAATGCCAGGGTATTGCCATTGTAACTTACCTAACCTATGATGACATGACAGCTGAGCCTGATCGAGCGCGTCAGCTCGGGCATCTCACTTTAGAGCGTGAGCGCGGGCATTTCACTCACGTTGGATGCGTCAGCGTCACATTTGCATAGGCTGTACTATTTGAATTCGTGATTGGTTGACTGCCAAAGCAAAATATTAAATAGAACGAAAAAATAACGTTATTAACCGGTTAATGGCCATTTCAAATGAGCGTTTCTGTTCAAAACGATTAAATCTGATTCAGTTTCCTTTTCTGGTTACGTTCCGGTCAAAATTTTGTTTGTTTCCGGTTTTCGTTCTCGTTCCTTGAACCGGTTCAGAGCCCTGCACCATGGTATCGGATCAGTACTCGGTATCGGTCGATACCCTGAGCTCAGGTATCGGAATCAGTATCAGGAATGGAAAAGGGGTATCGGAACATCTCTAGTTTAAAAAAAAAAAATAAAAATTGGCAAACATATAACATGCTAGAAACATCACTGCAATAATGATCCAGTCATAAATATTTGCCTATTAAAATCCAAACAGTGACTTACACTACCGCTCAAAAGTTTGGGATCAGTAAGATTTTTAATATTTTTAAAAGAAGTTTCGTCTGCTCACCAAGGGTGCATTTACTTAATTAAAAATACAGTAAAAACAGTAATATTGTGAAATATTATTACAATTTAAAATGAGAATTTTAAAATGTAATTTATTCTTGTGTTGGCAAAGCTGAATTTTCAGCATCGTTAATCCAGTCTTTAGTGTCACATGATCCTTCAGAAATCATTCTAATATGTCAATTTGCTGCTCAAGAAACATTTAGCTTACAATTGTACAAAATATTTGTGTACAACATTTTTTTTCAGGATTCTTTGATGAATAGAAAGTTCAAAAGAACAGTGTTTATCTGAAATCTAATCTTTTGTAACATTATAAATGTCTTTACTGTCACTTTTAATTGATTTAATGCATCCTTGCGGAATAAAAGTATTAATTTCTTTAATTTCTTTTAAAAAAAATAAAAATAAAAATTCTTACTGACGCCAAACTTTTGAACGGTAGTGTATAATCTTACAAAAGCTTTGTATTTTAGATAAATGCTGTTCTTTTGAACTTTCTATTCATCAAGGAATCCTGAAAAAAAAAGTACACAACTATTTGATACACAACATTGATAATAATAACAAATATTTCTTGAGGAACTAATCATCATATTAGAATGATTTCTGAAGGATCATGTGACACTGAAGACTGGATTAATGATGCTGAAAATTCAGCTTTGCCAACACGAGAATAAATTACTTTGTAAAATATATTCAAATAGAAAACAGTTATTTTAAATTGTACTTTTTTTTACAATATTACTGTTTTTACTGTATTTTTAATTAAATAAATTAAGCCTTGTTGAGCAGACAAAACTTATTTTAAAAACATTAAAAATCTTACCGATCCCAAACTTTTGAGCGGTAGTGTATTACAAGTACAGAGACTGATCATAAAACTAAGCATTTAAATATCATCTTACCAAGACATATGATTAGGAGATATAGAGTGACAACTGATATTTAAATGCATTTTATGTAAGTAGTCTGCTATACTGTTATAAAGATCTCACTGATTTAAATGACAAGCTATCAGAATTTCATCTTACTTTTTGGCCATGTAAACTTCAGCAACTGCATCAAATTGCATATTTTTGCTCAGTTTGGGAATAAAATGTAGGTGTTTTTCCCCCCCACCTCGATTATGAGCTTCATATTCTCACTTTATCATATTATTTGGTCAATGGGGGGTGCCATTTTGTTTAGGTGCACAGAGCGTTGTATGTCAAAGACGTCAAATGGTTGCAATCGGTGAGCTACTGACACTACCCTGTTGCTATTTTCCCGCAACACAACTCGGAATATAATATACGATGCCACATTGTGATTGTAATTTCCAGTCAAATGGCAACAAGAGAAGCGATGCAAGTCTTCACTGCTTTACTACCGATGAGAGGAGAAAAGAATGGGAAGTTGTGAAGAATGTGGACGAATAAAACTTCCTAAAGATCCGCATCTTTGTTCTCTTTCATGGGTTTTCTACTACATATTTCAGTAAGAGACAAATTAAGCCATATAAGTCTTAATACCAGATAATAATAATATCACCCTCTACTAAAAACATTTTTTTCCATTTTTCCACCATTTGTTCCTGATTAAAATGATTCACTTTCAAAGAAGACTTGATAAATTGATATCCCCAATTATAATCATCAATAATAAAAGGCTAAACAGAGGCCAAAGCGACATAAGAAAATGTAATCCAAAACAGCTGTAGGCTGTTAAAGCTATTTTTTTGTAAAGCTCAATTCCTCGGAGCCGGTCCAGAACCAGTAAATCAGCTTTATGAAACAGGCACCTGTGCTGGACAAATACGATAAGTGCGGTGCTGGCCGTAGACACTGGCAGAACGGCACTGTGGGGATTAAAACGGTTCACAGAACCTTCAGGGGAGCTGAACACAAGTGGCTGTTTTTCTGACAATGAACCCTCTTCAAAAGCAGGAGAAGACTAATGATTCTCTTCTGGAGAGTCTTTTAAAAATATGCCTGCTTATGTTCTAGTGCTATTCTAATTCTGTGAATGCCGTCCTACAGAAAATGACATTTGCAACTCGAAATTACAATGTCATCACCACCCAAGATGTGTTGAACAATTCCTACAATATGTAATCTAATTAATTTTGAATTGAGATAGAAAAAGTCATGCAAAAAATCAAGATCTTTTAAGGTTTTCAAATTGTGCAAGTTATTCTCTCCATATCTTTGTGTCTTACACATCTCTCTCAGTAACTATTCAGCCTGTAAGAAGTATCTGATCTTTTGATAAAAGTCCCTTTCAGAAAATGTTAAGAAACCTTTTTTTTTTTCTTCATAAAATTACACATTTATAAGTAATTTAGAGGGGAATATCAACTAAAATGTCTCAGAATGATTCATTCAGTGTTTCAAATATCTGTGAAATTACTGTCAAATCTGTCAAATTACTGAGATTCTGCCCACCTTTAAATTTATTATATTATATTATATTATATTATATTATATTATATTATATTATATTATATTATATTATATTATATTATATTATATTATATTATATTGGTTTTTCCCATATTTAAATATTATTTATTATAGTGTAATAATATAGTAAAATTAATACATAATATTATTAATATGTATAGGCCATACACCTGAGTGTCATATTTTATATATACACACACACACACATACATATATATATATATATATATATATATGTGTGTGTGTGTGTGTGTGTGTGTGTGTGTTTGTGTGTGTGTGCGTGTGTGTAAGGGTTGGTAAAAATGTCTTAAGTAGAATAGAATAGAATAGAATAGAATAGAATAGAATAGAATATTTAAAGATAGGCACAATGTGAATTCTCAAATACAGGTGAACATATATAGCTTAATAGTATCTGCACAGTGACAAAAAAAAAAAAAGGTAATTTTAAAGACTGAACACTCCTCGGGTGTATGGCCCATCTTCATCGCCTCATTGAGGGTGACATCATTCCCTTACAAGACAAATATGCACCCGTATTCCAGCTTCAATCAAACCTCAACATCCTTTCCTGGCGAGTCTTCAAATGCTTTCAACCTCCCTGCCGATGGAACTGGTCATTTATTTCTTTTCACCCCTGTTCTGTTGTTTACCAGTAATTTGGACATCTGTCAAGGTGGTGGGTTTGCCATCCCTCTGATGTCATTAGTGAGCCCTTTTTTGCCAAATCAACTAAGATAGATAGGGTTATCAGTAGAGCCCTGGCTGCAGATCAAATCCAGTCCTGTTTGGCTGCTGTTCCTCCTTTTGCAAGCGAGGACAATTACTATTCGATGAAGGGCTCCAGCACTGACTTTCACAGAGACCAGCATCTTCAAGCAGATCTAGTAGTATAATATAGTAAAAACTGAAATCATTTAAGAAGGCTTGTGTGTATGTGAAAATAAAAGTATGCAAGAGTTCCCATTTCAAGATTTTAGACTGTAGGTTATCTACTGTAGGACTACTGCCTACATAGACAGCTGCCTTCGAGGGAAGCATCCAAACCCAAATGGAATTTGTGACTAATTTGAACACTGCATAGGGAGCAACTTTATGCAACATCAAATTATTCTCTTTAGTGCACGGCAGTTTTGACTCGTTGCTGATTTTAATGCAACCAAGCTTGTTCAGCTTATTGCAATGCATTCTGGGATTGCACACTCTGGGAACGATAAAAAAGCTACCTTAGAGTTTGGCAAGGCACCTTATAGGAGCATAATTAAGTTTAAAATTATCTTTTGGAACAGGCTTCACGGCAGGAGTGTCTGTGAGGTCTTAAAATGCTGCCTGTGGAGGAAGCTCACTAGGTTTTGGAACATAATGCTGGTCAAAAGTCTTTCTACACTAATGATGTCTGTACCCGGCTTGAGTCCTCTCATTACCAGATGTCATGCATGGATCAGTCATATATTTAAAATAAATAAATAAATAAATAAAATAAAATAGTAAAATAATAATAAAAAAATCATAGCAGAATTTATCACTTTATGAACGAGGCAACTTTCATCAGTTTCGAAACTATAAAGATTTATATATGCTGAATGATCCTGAAAATTCAACTTTGCCATCACAGGAATAAATCACATTTTTTTTACTGAATTGTTGATCAAATGAATGCAGTCTTGGTGATCTTAAGAGACTTGTTTCAAAAACACTTAAAAAATCTTAACATCCCCAAACTTTTGAATAGTGTATGCTCAGATATGAGTTCATGCACACAAAAACACTTATGTTGGTTTTCTTTCCTTAAAAAAAAGCTGACACACCAATTTTCAACATAGCATATACACACTCACAGTAAGATACACTACACAAATTTGTTCAATGTTCTCACTTGTTGCCAAGCATATTTGCTTTTTGCAAGCTTATAGGCAGGTTTTTTACTTTTTTTCAGGCTGAAAAATGCCTAAAATGACTACAGACCTATTAACATCGCAATGATAAAACCTGAGAGGTAGAGAATAAAGGTAGAGAAAGAGAGAAAGCGTGGCGTTAGAGAAGCCACATGGAATAAAGAGCCAATGGCCCAGAACAGACAGAACAATTTGACTGAAAACTTGAGTCTTTAACCCATTTGCAAAGGAAGGAATGCTCAGGTAAAGAGGAGATGAATTCAAGTGCAAAACTGAGCACTGCTTAAAATCTTTTTTCATGCTTTCCCTGAATGTGTGACTAAACCAAACTAGAGACATTCCAGCTGACCAATCAGCACAATACAGCTGCCCCCACAAAACTAATGTTGGAAGCATAAACACCTCAGATAATAGGCTTTAAAGGCCAATTCACACTGCAGCGTCAGACGCCGACCAACAAGGACAATGACCAGAATACAGTCCACGACCCAACAAACATGTTCAGTCTGTGAAAACAATCGCCAACCAATGGCAACAGGGAGTTCTGGCCAGTCAAAGATGGCTTCACAGCAGGAAATTTGACCGGCTGTAACTCGGGAAGCAAGCTGCCCCTGGGCTTGGGACTCCAGGTTCAAGAGGGGTCCCTCGGAGTCCGGAGCCTCAGGGTGACTCGCTTCTGGAGTTACAGCCGGTCAAAGTCCTATCTCTGACCAATTATAACCTGGAACCAAGCTTCCCCTGGGCCCAGGTGGGGTCCCTAGAAACCCCAGGAGTCTGGAGCAGCTTGGTTCCAGAGTTACAGCTAGAGATCGATTTAAGATATATCGATTTACCGATATTTTCCCCGATATTTAAGCATTTTACCATAATCGGATATCGGTTTTGTAATATCGGATTTACCATCTGAGGGGAGACGAGACAACGGCATGCACAGGTAAAGTAGCCTATACTTACCTGCTTTGCTGTAATTACTGAACTTTATTTAACATAACAGCCATTAATGCACAAATTAGATGTGTTATATAAATGCCTGAAATGTAGCTAGTTTATGCAGCTTGAGAAATAGAGACAAGCTCACATAACCACGTAAGATGATTAGTCATGTCCTGTCCCAATAAAGATGTAACTTTGCATGAATTAAATAATACAGCCATGAATGAGCACATGTTGGAAATAAAAGTGCTGAATTTAATTCTCTCTCTGTTATCTACACTCAAAAAAACTCTTTGAACGAACATAAAAAATCATGGAAAGGATTTCCACATGATTAAGTTGCTTTATTTCAGCATTATGCAATTCTGTTATTCCAATTTAACGTACTTACGTTGGGTCAACTTAATTTATTAAGGTTGATTCAACTTATTTACTATGGTTGGGCACAGCTTAATTTAATAGTGTCAGCCCAACTAATTTGCAATGTTTTGGAAAATAAATAAAAAGCAATAAATAAATAAATAAATAAATAATAAATTGATTTCATATACATTGATTTTTACAATTAATTCTTCTTGTTTAATTTTGTGATTTACATAACTTTTGTGATGTTCTGTGTTAGAAATCTAGATGTGATACTGGATTCATCCTAAAACGCCTTAACCAAAAACATTGTAAAGCCTAAATTGATCATAAGTCCATTGGTGGCAATGGTTTTACAATCAGCATAGGCTTACAATGCTTTTGGGAAATGCAACCCAGAGCACTACCACAGTGATTACTTTCTTATTAAAGTAATTTGAAAGTTTGTTAGCAGGTCCTCAACCCAAGCACAAGTGCAACAATTCACCACAATGGTAACCCCAAAACTATTAATTAACATAAACTTTTAAATACCAACATAATAGAACAGTAAACATTAAAAAGTCTTTCCATTTTCTCATCTTCCTAAAAACTGCTTAAAATAACACTTTATTTCAACATTTACACTCCTAGTTCAGCCCCTTTGCAAAGCATGATGGGAAGTGAAAAGCCCGTTTGATTGAGTCCTGGTTGGGTTTACTTGATTGAAACATGTTATTCCAATATGAAAACATCAAGTTAAGTCAAAGAGTAATCGTTTCAAGTCAATTTAACATGAATCAATCACATTTAAACCAGAAACCTGATACAATGGTGTTGAATCAAAATAAATTGTTTAAATAAACTGAACAGCATCAAAAAATCTTTCTTTTTTTTTTTGAGTGTATTCTTATCATTAGTCTCGTGAAGTCTTCTGCATTTTGCTGTTCATTCAGCGGGTTGATGCTCAGAAAATGCTCCACGGCCACCGCATGTAACTTTTAACAAGATTCACTTGTTTAAAACACCATAATTATAGTAGTCAACATTTGAAGTGGATCAAAAAAAGTTAATCAAAGTTGTCCTAAGAAGAAGGTTTTAGGACAACTTTGATGAAAGGTTTTGATCCACTTCAAATGTTGACTACTGTATATAAACATTTACTATACAACAATTAATTTGCTAATAAACATCCAAGTAAACACAACTCTATGGAAATTAATTATTTATTATCTCTGTGAGCAATTGCAGTTTAAGTAGGCTATAGTTCTGTGTAAATGCATAGATAAACAGTGCTTTGTCAGCAGGGACCTCTCAGATCCTGGAGTCTGGAGCCCCAAGGTGGCTCGGTTTCAGAGTTATAGCCAGTCAAAATCCCAAATTTGACCAGCTTTAACTCGGAAACCAAGTTGCCCCTGGGCTCCAGACTCCGGGGTCAGGCGGGGTCCCTAGAAACCTGTCTGACCCTGGAGGTTGGAGCCCTGGTGTGGCTTGGTTCCAGGGTTATAGTCGGTCAAAATTTCCATTTTTGTAGAGCTATAACTCTGGAGCCAAGCCACCCCGGGGCTCGGGACTCTGTGGTTAGGAAGTGGCCCAAGGGACCTTGCAGAACCCTGAGTCTGGAGCTCCGAGGTAGCTCAGTTCTGGAGTATTAGCCGGTCAAATTTCCACAGGAAGTGGTCTTATCTCAGTCATGGGAGGTCCCCGGGGCTCGGGACTCTGTGGTTAGGAAGTGGCCCAAGGGACCTTGCAGATCCTGGAGTCTGGAGCTCCGAGGCAGCTCGGTTCTGTAGTATTAGCCGGTTAAATTTCCACAGGATAAGGTCATATCCTGGTCCCGGGAATTCCTCAGGGCTCGGGACTCCAAGGTCAGGAAGGGCCATAGGGACCTCTCAGATCCTGGAGTCTGGAGCTCTGAGGCAGCTCAGTTCCAGAGTCCCGAGGTGGCTCAGTTCCAGAGTATTAGCCAGTCAAATTTCCACAAGAAGTGGTCATCTCTCAGTCCCAGGAGGTCCCCGGGGCAAACTGATCTGACAAAAACCGACGTAGCACAGTGTGAATTGGCCTTCTGACTATGACCAGCCTGACTTGTTTGCGAGAGACTCTGCATGACATCAGCTCCTTAATGAATAACTAGAAAGTAAAAGAATGGCTATGAATCCAAATGTAGAGTTCAGTGCTTAATTGGAAGCATAGTCTAAATTCAAGGTCTTGTGAACTGAGCCGGATTTAATTAATAAACTCAAGCTAATTGCAATCACATTTCAGCAACATAAGGGTTTAGAACAGTAATGCAAAATGCAGTAATGCAGATGTCCAAGCACATTTGAACAAAGACATGCATTTTCATGCTGTTAAGAACATCTCGACATGCACATATGATCACATACGCACATTAAACATACTCATGCAATGCGTGCAGCTCTCCACAAGCTCACACTGTGACATTCAAGCAAATCCAGGTGTGTTTTGTGAGGCGTCACTTCTTCATTAGCCTTCTTCACTTTAATGAACGCCTACAGTTTTTTGACTATTCTGACTCAGACTTTCAGAAGCCCCAAAGGCCAAATTACTATTGTACAGTCACAGCATGATCAAGCATATTCCCTGCCGATCGATGCCGCATAATTACGTGTCATCTCCCATTCTACAGAATTAGCTCCGTTGGCTGATGTCCCCTCTTCCTGTCTGCCTCTTTCTCATCACACATTGTTCTGCAGCAGAAGAACATCAAGGTTTGATCAGGTCCGATGCGGGTGCAGCAGCTCTACAGCAAACCTACTAATAGGCATCCTGCCGAGCTGTCATTGCATCCATCTATGGATGGCAAAGATAAATTACTCTGCTTATTAAGAAACTCACACTGCAGACTAAAAAGTAGCAGCTACAATGCAATATGACTTCTCCCTGCACAAAAGGCACATTACACAGAGCATAAACTCAGTTCTAATGGTCAAATCATGTGGACTGTAATGAAAAAAGCATGCCTATTAAGGTGACTGTGCCTTTGCCAAAGTCTTTGTTTCACATTTTCTTGTTTTAGAAGTCCAATTCAAGATTTCATTACTCAGAAGAGTGGCCTTCAGACCATTCAGGGAATTTCAGAAGAAAACCACAGAGCAACCTTCTCCGCTTCAGTAACAAAGGTGCAAATAAACAAAAGCACAGCACTCCGTGAAATCAATCGGGGAGCCAACAGGTGGCGGCAGTCCAATCCAAAATTTGCATTCAATGGCACAAAGAGGAACATAACCTCGGCCTCGCTTTCTAAAGACTCCATTAGCATTTGAGTGAAAGCAGTCATGGGATGAGAAGCACAGCATTTCCCCATGTGTTTTACCTTATGTGGCCTCAATAACTCAAGTTAAAACACTTTCACGCTGACGAAATCACACTCAAAAGAGATGCGGTAGCCAATTTAAAGGTGTACCATCCATGTTTCACTTCTAAAAAACAGAGGAGTACTGCTGACAAACCAGTTTAAAATGATTGAGACTCATATCAGTGGCCTTGAAACAGCTCTTTTATTGTGTGATTACACTGTACGTTGTGTAGTAAATCCTGCAAATTCACAAAGCGAAAGGATATTTGACCAAGTAGGGATTCGAAATGTTACATAATGTCCTCTTGGCTTAATATAAAAAACACAAACTTGTTTCCTGCGTGTCCTAAATAACAAGAAAACATAAGAATGTTTTGCTAACGTTCCCATTAAGTTATAAAAACTGTGAATGTTCTCTGAACATTTATGTGAACATTATAAGGGAACATTCCATTTTATCATTTTGCAAACATTATGACAGTGTTACTTTTGCATGTTGACAATGTTACTTTTAAATGTTCTGAAACAAATAGTAACATTTAAAAAATGGAATTCGAAAAAACATTCCATGAATGATGTATATAAATTTAAAAAATTGCTAACGTTTAACAATATTACATGGGAATAATTGACGATGAGCCGTTGAATCATTATAACGCACACCTGCTTTGTATCGCGCCCGCAATGACAATTTTGTCCAATTTTTGTCCTTAAAATTCCTTACACATCAAATCCCCTGCAAATTCCAAAATGTAATTTTAAAGTTTGGCTTGAGCCATCGTTATAGCAGACTTGTAGGTTTAACTGCTTTAAGAACAGCAATGTTATTACCTTACAACTGAGAAATGTTTTGAAGCTTTTCAATTGCCAAACTATATGAAGACTTCAGATGCAAATGCCTTTAAGCGCCGTCTGAAATTTTCTTCTAAAATGAGCATTTTTATCAAGCTTGTATGTTTAGGTTCAGTAATTTCACTTTAATGGCAATTAATAGGTCCTTTTCATTGCCATTAAAGTGAAATAACTAAACATAAACATACAAGCTTGATAAAAAAATGCTCATTTTAGAAGAAAATTTCAGATGGCACTTAGAGGCTTTTGCATCTGAAGTCTTCATATATTGATAGTCAAGGGCCAGCGTTGACAAGTTTTTGTAAATTTATGTAATATCGAGAGGAAAACATGGAAATAGTTTGTCATTTTAATCATATTATTTGTTATATCTATTTGCATGGTCAGTGTCTTTGGGGGTTTTGGTTTTGGTTCTTTTGCTGTGTTTTTCTTGGCTGTAAGTACCCTTTGAAACAACTGAAATAATTTGGTGAAGTGATGTGCCTGGATCTACTTTAGCTGTTTTCCTGAAAAACAGTTGCACACCTTACAGCACTGGTCAGCCAATAATAATCAAGAACATTCTATTAATGTTACTGCAAGAATGTTAGCCAAACGTAATCGAGATAACTTTACCAGAACATTAGCCAAATTTTTGATAAAGTTCCCTGTTTGCTGTGGTATTGCAGGAAAGTGGAGTACATGATATATTTTAATATTATGAATTCATAATATTTACAATTTATTAATTCAAAACAGAAGCACTAGAGTGTAATGTGATCGCAAGGTCTGAAGTGGGTACACAGCAATGATGTAATTTTACACAGCAATGATGTAATAAAATAGAAAAGCTTTTCCTTTGTATTTTTCGCATACAAATGACAATGTTTTTAACAGACCCCATTTTTAACGTTTTAACCCGTTCACATGGAACCGTGAAAACTACTAAAAACACTGTATTATCCTGCCAGGCCAGTAGTGCATGACGTCACCATTTACACAAATTAACGTTTTTGTAGTTTACACGGAGACGATAATTGTATAATTTTCAAAAACTTGCACTTTGAATCCTGTTTTCAAAAGTCAGAAATCCTGTTTTCAGGCCCCCAAAACGCCATTGTTGTGTAAATGAATGGCAAAAATACGGTGGCCCAGTAGTGCACAACACAACGAAATTAAAAAAGCAAACATAAGTTCACAACACAACGGAATAAAGCCACAACACAACGAAATCGAGCCACAACACAACGGAATAAAGCCACAACACAACGGAATAAAGCCACAACACAACGGAATAAAGCCACAACACAATGGAATAAAGCCACAACACAACGGAAATGCTCCCGACCACTAGGGGGCTCTCAGAGCTCAGTATTGTTAGTATTCCTTGCCAATGTTTTATAGAGTCGGCAGTGATATGAATACCACGATTAGTTTCAACAGTATGTAACCACTGTATATCGACATGAAATATTAATTCAAAATCACTTGAGTGCACAATAGCTTCATATTTATACCTGTGAATGATTTGACGCGATACCATGGCGAATGATGAAGGGAACGTCTGACAATTCCACCAAGTGGTTAAAATGTATAATTTGTATTCATTAAAATTACTTTTAACATTTAAAAACAGACATGTTCAAATTCCAAAGCTTGTCAGTCTTACCAACAGGAAGTAACAAGCTTTGGAATTTGAACATGTCTGTTTTTAAATGTTAAACAAAGTCATTGTAATGAATACAAATTATACGTTTTAACCACTTGGTGGAATTGTCAGACGTTCCCTTCATCCGTGGTAGCGCGTCAAATCATTGACAGGTATAAATATGAAGCTATTGTGCACTCAAGTGATTTTGAATTAATATTTCATGTCGATATACAACGTTTACATACTTAAAACTAATCATGGTATCATGGTAATCATCTTTGTAAGACTGTCGACTTTATAGAACATTGGCAAGGAATACTAATATTAACGAGCTCTGAGAGCCCCCTAGTGGTCGGGAGCATTTCCGTTGTGTTGTGGCTTTATTTCGTTGTGTTGTGGCTCGATTTCGTTGTGTTGTGAACTTATGTTTGCTTTTTTAATTTCGTTGTGTTGTGCACTACTGGGCCACCATACAAAAATGCATGTTAGTTGAAAATGGTGTTGTGTAAAATTCCCCTTAAAGTCTGCGTGAACCAGAAGTTGCAAACGACTTTTCTCCAGTGTTGTGATGTATTTCCAAGTGAAACGGAATATTGAATATTGAATATTGAATATTGAATATCGAATATTGAATATTGAATATCTCCATATCTCTCGCTTATAGCAGACGAACGGTTGCAGAGGAGTGGTTTACGCATTTTCAACCCAAGCCGTTAAACTGACGTTATCAGAAAAGGAACGCCATTCCAGACCAGAAGTAACTTTTCAGATTTTGATTAAAGATTACCGCGACAAACAATTTTTTTCTGTGTTTTAACTTGCACAGATTAATTGTTTACCACAAGACCAGTAATATGCACTAACAAAGTAAATAAAGTCAATTTTGATTTCATGTGTACTTTAGTCTACACGTGTCTAGTGTAACCACACCGTCATGCTTAGATCACATGACCAGCTGAATACTACAAACTACACCCTTATAATCATGCACTTTCAGCTGAAGAATCAATTCATAATGAGAGGCAAATATGTCTGTGAATGCGTTGCTAAACAAAAACACTTCTGCGTGCCACTGCATCCACACCAGTAGGTGTCAGCAGGGTCCAAAATGAACACCCAACAAGCACCAAACACAAGTCAAACCTGTCTTGGATGAGTAAATAAAATGTCTTTAGTTGGTAACTGCAGCCTTTTACATTATTAATCAAATTTAAATGTTTGCCTGGCTCTCGCTAAATGTTAAATCAAACAAGAACCGTCATGACCCATGCATCTTCCACCATCATAAATTTATCTACAGTAGGACATAATTTCTTACCTCCAGAACTCCATTTGGCAACATGTTGAGTATTTCTCACATCAAGCCACTAAAACAAAAATAAGCAAAACAAAAATAATGCATCATTATATTTTCAATGGCAAGTGCAGCAGTTCCAAAAGATGGAGACTGTCTCATTTCATATACAGTATGATGCTGCAAAAGACATTATCCTACACTCTATGCCACAAACATATGGGAAACTGCTAAAATAATCATGTTGTCACAAGGACAAATATTTTCTACTGAACATAATAATATAAAATACAGTAAGCATTATTTATTGATGGTATATTTTCTCTATTCACTCACCAAGTTGCCACTGTTTGGTATAAAATAAATTATAGAGTGTGTAATGGTGTAAATCCTAACACCACTGTCAATGAAAATGTATTCTGCGCACCTTCCAACTTGCATATAGAGCTCAAATAGTCAAATATTAACAGCCAAAATAAATATTGACATTACGAATAGGGGTAAATCTAGAAAATTAAATGGTCCATAAAATAAAAATTATGAGAAAATCTAGTGGAATCTAGTGCTTCTGGAAATACTTCATATGTTGTTTATATGAAAATATATTTTGGATTCAAACTGGGTCAGACGTCTCCAGATGACTCATGAACTGAACATTTTCTGAGATTTCCTGTCACCATCTGTGAATCAGAGATAATTGAAAATACTGTACAGTTTTAAAGTTTCAAAGTGTTGGCTTGACATATGGTTGTTCTTTAAGGTCAGATGTTAGATCAAGTCATTCATTATCTGTGTGCACAACAATACAAATCCACAGAGTTATTTCCAAAGCATCACACCATATAGAAAACAGTGAAGTACGGTCACGTCCTCTCATGTCCTTTCATCTTGTGTCAATGTTTTCTCACTACTAATGGACTGAGTTCATTGAAAACCACAACAAGATGCTTTATTTGTACTTGATAAGAAGAGATAATGATTCTGAAAGCTTATATCTCAAGGTCTTCAGAGAAATTACATGGAATGGTCTTTATTTTCTAATCACCACCAATTATCAGCAGCCACTATCTCAACTATTAGCTCTGTAGCGGCTGTCAGCCTTGAAGCAAAGCCTAAGAGAAAAATATCAAGACAAGCTGAACATTGTTTTTGTGTTAGCAATTAATAAGATTGAACCTCGACCACAGAACTTTGGTCATCTAATATTCATGCTAAATCCTTTATATTACTGTATATTAATAATTTTGTAGAATTAAAGGGGCTTTATGTGCAGGAGAATTCAGAAACTCTTGTTATTAGCGATGGCCCTTAAAGAATTAGTTCACTTCAGAATTGAAATTTACTCACCCTCATGTCATCCAAGATTTGCATGTCTTTCTTTCTTCAATTGAAAAGAAATGAAGGTTTTTGAGGAAAACATTCCAGGATTTTTCTCCATATAGTGAACTTCACTGGGGTTCAACAGGTTGAAGGTCCAAACGTCGGTTTCAATGCAGCTTCAAAGAGCTCTACATGATTCCAGACGAGGAATAAGAGTCTTATCTAGAGAAATGATGGTTCATTTCCTTAAAAAAATAAAAATAAATAAAAATGTATAAACTTTATAACCACAAATGCTTGTCTTGCACTGATCTGCGATGAGGCACGTATTACGTAATCACGTCGGAAAGGTCACACGTGACGTAGGTAGATGTACTGGGGTAGGGCGAATGACTCTCATTTTCTCCTCCAACAGGCGAGTTTGCCTGTGATGGGCAAACTCGCGACTATGACGACAAAAACCGACATGCGTGATGATTCTGTCCTTTTTAGTGTCTCATCTTCCTGTTTTTGGTTCGGTTACAGGTCTTTGTTCCGTGTTGCGTTCATATATCATTTGAACCGCACCAGAATTCGTTTGGAAGCTTGTTTGGTGCGCACCAGGGTTCGTATGGCAGCATTCACATATGTTCAAATGAACCGCACTAACCGAGCAATCGCACCAGGGTTCGTTTTAATCGAACCAAACATGACAAGTGTGAATGAATATATAGATGAAAATGTGCTGTGTGCTTTCCTCGCAATAACAAAATAAACAACAAAAATGACAGCGGTGAGAAAACAGCAGTTCAGAAAGCATCTGATCGCTGTTTGCACCAGCTCTGCAATTCACTAGCATCATGTTGACAGAAGAGGAAATAAAATTATCTCTGTTATGATTGATTATAAAGTATATTTGAGACTATATAGGTCTTGCTGTGTGAGACTATAGTTTGAATTAATCGCTTCACATCGACATTACAGTACAGAATATCTCTTTCGGCATTATCCTGAACATCCTATAAACATTCACTTCATGTGTCATTGAACGGAAGAGAGGCTTTTGGGAGCATGTGTAAAACGTCACAAAATTTTGATATTCCTGGCAAAAACGCCCCGAGTCCTTCACATAAAAATCAGGCAGCCTACACTCTAAAAAATCCTGGGTTAAAAACAATCCAAGTTGGGTTAAAAATGAACAAACCCAGCAGTTGGGTTAAATGTTTGTAAATGTAAATTAAAAATCAGACATATAATTATTAGAGGCAACAATAATAATCAAAAGGTGAACAACAATTATTGTTTGTTTATTATTCATTAAACATATTAATAAATGTTAATTTCCAACATACTTTGTGTTGATTTTAAGCAAGCAATATAGTCATTTTTAAACAATAGTTGAGTTAAATAAAACTACCCAGCAGGCTGGGCAAACATTTAACCCAACCACTGGGTCAAAACAACACAACACCAACTTGGGTTGTTTTTAACCCAGCATTTTTTAAAGAGTAAGAAGTCAAGGAAGGTCTCATTTTTTTAACAAGCTGTTCACACATTGGCAATAAAAAAGCGATTAATACAAGAAAATTCTATAGCCCTTTTAACTTAGTTTAGATAAATATGTCTAGTTATAAAAATAATAATAAATGCCAGTTTGAGAAAAAGCACATATTCAGAGAATAAACTACCATAAATCAATGACGCAATTGTGTGTTTAATCACAGAACTTTGGACTAATAGAATAAAGTTGTATGACAGTGTTGAATTTGTTTGCAATGCAATTCAGTAGATTCCACCTTCACTCATCACTATTCAAATTCTAATTCAAATTCAACATCATGTGGGGGGAAAAAACTTACACAAAGACAAAATTCTGTGGGGAAAAAAATCTTGTTAAACAGAGACAAAATCCTGTACTCAAAATCAAACTCATGAATGAGACCCACTTCCTCGTCGATTCTGAATTGTACACACATTCACACTCACCTCATGGCTTTATCCTCAGAGGCTCGGTGATGTTGCCAGGGTGATCATATCAGCATTTCCACGGTTCTGTGTGTAGCTGTGGGAGTTTGAGGACTCATTGATGATCAAAAGAGCTCTTGACTGACAGAAGACTTCATCTGAGTCCTTGTACGCACATCCATCGCCTACAGTGACAGCAAAGACTGATTCTCCTTGTATTGTACATGTTTTGTAGTGATAATTAGCATCTGAGCAGTGCTAGCAAACAAGCCCATTCCCCAGAGAAACAACACTGCAGTATTTACGGTTTTACATCAGCCTAAAGTTGCATTTCCAAAATAAACACATTGCTTTAACCGACATATGGGCCTTTTGGGCTTAATGTGAAATAATTTTGACAAAAAAGAAGCACAGCTCAAGCGATCACATTTGTCATGCAATATGCAACATAGAGGCAACATAAGCCACACTTCAGTGCAATGGTTCTCATTTGGTTTTGAATTTTGCATTAGGACAGTACAGTTCCAAAATTGCTTATCGAATGTAAAGAAAATGAACAATATCATCAAACATGCATTAAAGTCTCCCTGTGGTGAAAATCAAGTTTTTAATGTTGATTATGTCTATGTGGTGTTTTAATATGCTGTGCAAATTCATGTCAACACCATCGTTGAGTATTTTCTCCTTAAAATTGCAGTGGAAAAAAAGACTCGCTGGTGTCTGTGACGTCACAAACTACCTTGTAAACAATCACATCAACATGCCGGCGGGTTTTAGCATATCATTAGCAGTGAACTAGCAGGGGAGTCTCAAGAGAAGCCAGGTTATATATCTTTCTGTTGACATGAAAAATCATGTAGATTTAGCAATATGGTGGGTGTATGATGTATATTACGATGTTATGATGAACATTATGTCTTTCTGAGTTGTTAAAGCGTTTGTAAGGGTGCTGATTGTTAGAAGGCAGCTGTTTGACTCTGACATGGTGAACGGGAGCATGGTTTGTGTAACATTAGCAACACATTATTAGCCGTTTGATAACATAGTCAAGCAAAAGGCTAATCATATTAATTACCGTTATGTGTCCAATATTGTAAAGAGCGTTCTCTGAGCTGAGCGAGTGGGGGCGGGGCTAATTTGCATATTCATTGACCCGCGTATATTAAATGAGGCAAAGGTGTAGAGTTACATTCAAGCTATTAAGGCATGAAGAAAATTTTACACAGGAAAAAAAAAACATTTAAATATGTCATTTTGGTGATTCAAATATGAGTTTTAAGGGATACAATTATTGACTACAGGGGGACTTTAATACTAACCCAAATTGCACAGGCCAAACAAAATGCACAATGATTCACATGGCCAAGACTGAGTAAGAAAACCCACAGTTTTGTAAATTCATGAACAACAAGTGTGATTTATCAACCCAACACACAGAACAAGCACTAATATTGGGTCCGTGTAACGCTTCACAATTCAATTTTCAGACCATACAATGCAAATGCAAAAATGAAAAATTTAAACCAGACGTTCATTTTTGCTGTTTTTCGGTTACATCATAAATGGATATTTGCCATTTTTCCCCCATTTTTTCAATTTCACTTTTGCAAAATGATGACTTAAGAAACAATAAATTGAATAAATGAAACTAACCGATTTTCTATTTTTCCATTTTCTGTCTTGTAATTTGCGGCGTGGGCTGTACCATTAGCACGGGGGTGTGGCCGCGGACTACTATCATTTCATTGATGTAACTGTTTTATTTACACTTCATGCATGTTGAGGAGTAGTTTAAAAGAATGGAGGATGACCTTTTTCACCCAAAATGCTATCAGTTTTAATTATTAATATAATAACTGTGCTTAATATAGACAGTCCGGACTGGCCATCGCGAGCAGCTGGGAAAAGTAAAATCCCGGTGGCTTGGCTGATTTGGCACGTTGCCCAGCTTGTTTATTACAATTAGGCTACTTATTCGTTATTACTTTATTTTATTAATATACAATACCCTTGGTCAGGGGGTGCATTTTACTTGTACAACCACGAGATCCCAGTTCATTTTCAGAGGGATAGACAGCAGACGGAGGGCAGCTCGAGCAGCGCTTGCCAAGATCCTTCACGTCAATATAGCATGAAAGATAAAAAGACTACCAAGCGAAAATATACAAAACATTTATAAAAAATACACAAGACATTGTTAAGTTTTTAGCTCTTGTTTGTAATACAATATTTGTACAGTAAAAATGCAATGTTTTCTTTAGCGGGCATCGTTTGTTACCACGGCAACCGCTTGAGCTTCCGCACTTCACACGCTTCTCGTTCACTTAAAATAACCTTAAATCGAGCAGTTATTAACTCTGTTTATTAGCTATAGTAGCGGTTCGCCGAAGATGAGGCGAATCTGATCTATATGACGCAAGTCAAGAGCACTATGATTTATTTTCAATTATTAATTTTAATAAATACATACAAATACTTTGATTTAGCACATTGACCATCTTGTTTGTAGTTATTTATTGACCTATTCAGCATTATTTGTTGCCTGTGGTGTACCCAAATGAATACTGCGAGAATCCAGCATTCGATAATGAACAGAAATAAATCGTGACAGCGGTATAGCTAGTCTAGGCTATATAAAATATTTTAGGCTAGGCTGAAAAACGAGAGCTAAAACCTTACAATTTTTTAAACGATGCTCAGTTTTTTATATATTTTCGCTTGGTAGTATTTTTATCTTTCATATAGGCCTATTGACGTGAAGGATCTTGGCCTGCCCTATCCCTCAGAAAATGAACTGGGATCTCGTGGTTACTGTAGTCTACCAAGTAAAATGCACCCCTTTACCAAGGCCATATTGTTTATTAATAAAATAAAGTAATAACGAACAAATAAATACAAACAAGCTGGGCAACGTGCCAAATCAGCCAAGCCACCGGGATTTCACTTTTCCCAGCTGCTCGCGATGGCCAGTCCGAGACTGCCTTATATTTAGCACAGTTATTATATTAATAATAAAAATGATAGAGTGAAAAGATCATCCTTTGTGTTCATTCTTTTAAATGGTACAGCCCAAATGGCAAATATCCATTGATGATGTAACCGAAAAACAAGAAAAATGAACGTCTGGTTTCAGTTTTTCATTTTTGCATTTGCATTGTATGGTCTGAAAATTGAATTGTGAAGCGTTACACGGACCGATATTGAATTAGTATTAGTCATATTACCAAACAACAGATCTATTTTCACCAAAATGCCATGTGTGATGGATGCAAGGCCTTTCAGCTTCAACACTACAAATACGGGAATCTGTCCTTTTAAATGTTGATGTTTATTTTGATATTCTAACTATGGATGACTATTTAATTAGTTATTCGTATTTAGCATTACTTTCAATATCCAAATGAGAAGCTTTTCTGTGAACTGTGTTTGGATCATGAAATCCAAGGACTCTTGAACATTTAAAATGGCTGGTTTAATTCACTTACTGTGATTCTCTGAACACCTTTCACATTATAATCCAGAGTGAATATTGCACTGAAGCAAAAGCTCTCAACTGCCTACACAGAGGCCATGATTCACAACTCAAACATGTCAGGTGTAAATAGGCTGGTCATCAGTGAGTTTCACTCAGTTTGTGATTCTCAGGCTGTGATTGGTGGAAGGCTGTGATGGGGCGGAGCTTGAGGTGAAACACCTGTTTACCTGCTTCAGGCAAGAGTGAGAGTTGAGTACAGGAAACCGCAAAGAAAACAGCTGATAGAACAACTGTGTTTGTTGGATTATTCTGAAATTGATTGCTCCGTTGAGAGGTAATTTTATTTTTTGAGTTTACAGGAGCTTTAAATTAATAACAAAAGAACCAGAGCTTGTTGTGAAGTTGGTTGTGATGGGAAGAACTGAAGTTTGGACTTTGCTCTTTAAAAGAGCTAACAGAAATGAGATCCTTGCCTTCTCTGACCTCCATTAATTAGTTTTTCTGGCTTATTTAAATTCTTATGAGACAGAAATGATTATTGCAGACCATCAGTAAGGTTCATTGAATCAAAAGCTGCATTCAGTTGTGACAGGACTCCCTTTCTCAAAGTTTTAATTACTGTGTGTTTTATTGGCAGCTACGCTGGCACATGATTTGTTCCTTAAATGATTTATGGACACACTGATAAGAATCACAGTTTCGGTGTTTTGAGATGTAAAACCATTTCCTTTTTATTGTGTTTCTTTTTGATAACTCCACCTGGTGTTTCAAACATTATAATATTTATGAAAATATATGGTAGGCAACAGTGTTTGAGAGTTTTGGATTTGTCACACTTGTCATTTGAAAGTGCACAGTTTCTGTTTCGAAATGTTTGTTTTGAATTAAGTAAATGTTGTGTAAAAAAAATGCTTTTTTAATTAATTTAAGTATATTTAAATATTATTATTATTATTATTATTATTATTATTATTATTTTATTAAAATTGTATTTTACATATTACATATTTTAATTTATTTTATTTTTCTTTGTTTAAATCTAGATAGTGGATCAATCTGCCAAATATAGCATTCCAACACTCTAGTAACTGAAGAGACACACACAAAACAATACATACTGTATTTTCTCTTTAGTGAATTTTATAAAAGTGAACTTTTTATATAAATGTATTTAATATATTTTTCTTATATTATTATTTCTTATAAATAATCGTATTTATTTTATTTATTTTTTGTAAAATTATATAAATCAGTATCAGTATTGGCCTTTAAAAATATATCTGGTCACTTCTATCAAAAATACATTTTTAATTAATTTATTTAAGTATATTTAATTATTATTATTATTATTATTATTATTATTATTATTATTAATAATAATAATAATAATAATAGAAATGTTTATTTTATTTTATTTTATTTTTCTTTGTTGAAATAGTGGATCAATCTGGCAAATATAGCATTCCAACAAGTAACTGAAGAGACACAATAAAAATGCATACTGTATTTTCTCTTTTGTACATTTTTAAATTGACTTTTTATTTAAATGTATTTATTTATTTCATTTTATTTTATTGTGTATATTTTATATATATATATATATATATATATATATATATATATATATATATATATATATATATATATATATATATATATATATATCTCATTATATAAATCAATATTGGCCTTAGTAAAAATATACCTGGTCACTTTTATCAAAAAATACATTTTTAAATAATTTATTTAAGTATTATTATTATTATTATTATTATTATTAAAATTGTATTTTATATAACATTACATATTTTTTATTTTATTTTATTTTTTATATATATATATTTTATTTATTTATTTATTTTAAGTCTGGATAGTGGATCAATCTGCCAAATATAGCATTCCAACACTCTTAAACATGAAGAACTAAATAAAAATACATACTGTATTATTTTTTCTTTAGTTAATTTTAAATTGACTTTATTTCAATTTATCATTACTTCTTATATTATTATACTTTTTTATTGTATATAGCATTATATAAATCGGCCTTTATATATATATATATATATCTGATCACTTCTGTCAGATACAAGTCCATCCACGGTTGCTGATTTAATTTTTTCTGTGCCACATTTGTTGACATTTCTCCTTTACTACTTCAGAGTGATTAATGATTCATTTTTACACTTTTGAATTGAAACTCGAGACTTTCTCATTCCGTTTGAGCTAAAATGACATTTGAATTTGTCATACATGAGACCCTTATCAGAATCAAATGAATCACACTTGCAAATGAGGTGTCCAGTCAGCTAAGGGACAATGACAGTCTGTGCTCTCTCTCTTTCTTTTTTCTTTCAGGTTTTCAGTTAGAAGTTGACATTTGGCTATGAGCAAGTCCTGGATCAACTTCACCTTACAGCTAGCTGCATTATACATCATTGCAGCGTGTCTAAATCATGCAGGTGTGTGAAATACTTGTCTTTTTATTTATTTATTTAACAGTCTCTTTGAGGGTTTTCTGCATTAAAGGTCACTTTTCTCTTCACTTTGTGTGGGCTGTATCGAGTTTCCACGGCAGTGTGACCATGTTATGCATAAATTAACCCTGCATATTAAGAAGTTGCACTGGCCTCCCACTCCACTTTATGGAAATTCAAGCTCAGAATATTACTGCTTCTGAGTTTCAGTTTAATGCCTTTGCATTAGAATTTCAGACTTCTAAAGAAGAAGCAGATGTAGTGTGCACAAAACAATAGTTTATTATGTGTGAACACGATTTGCATCGTATTAAGTGCACTGAAATTATAGAGCATGAAAATGCATGATTTTTGACCATATATCAACGGGTTTAGCCCAGCGGTGTTGCTCGACACATTCATGCTTGGACTGTTTTTATTCCAGCTGAGAGAGGCGATCCGTAAATCACAGACACTCCCTGCGTTTTGTGTGAAAGTGCAATACTAACAGGGATGACACAGTCGTCTGACATGTTCTGTTGTTGTGGTGGTGCAAAAAAAACAAGACAACCCCGACAATCTGTAGCATTTAAAGAAAAAGAAAAAAAAAAATAGATGCCCCTAGCGAGGATTGCTCATCTGTAATCAAGGCAGTTGTCTGTGAATTTGAGACACAGATTGTGACAGGAAGATCTGAGGAAAGGAGAGTACATCAGTTCACATTGCACAGATCGCCTAATTGTTGTTTCAGGTATCATGTCTTCACATTCAGTTTCTGATGACAATAAATTGATGTTGTTCAGTGTTGGGGAAAGTTACTTTTAAAAGCAATGCATTATAATATTGCGTAACTCCCTAAAAAAGTAACTAATTGCGTTACTTAGTTACTTTTTATGGAAAAGTAATGTGTTACATTACTTTTGCATTACTTTTTCTCATCTGGGCCGGGCTGTTTGTTTGTTTGTTTGTTTTTATAACAACAAAAAAGTTCTATTTTTGACACACTGTAAAAAATGCTGTCCTTACTTAGAGTTTTTGTCTTGTTTCTAGTCCAAATATCTAAAAATTCTTAGATCAAGAAGCATTTTCTTGACAAGTGAAAATTATTTTCTTGTTTTTAGAAAAAATAAGTCAAAATTAAGTGAGTTTTTCCTTAAAACAAACAAAATAATCTGCCAATGGGGTATGCAAAATAATCTTAATCCAAACTGAAAACAAGATTATATATCTTATTTTTGGTTTGAAATAAGATTTTGCTTACCCCATTGGCAGATTATTTAGCTTGTTTTAAGGAAAAACTCACTTAATTTTGACTTTTATTTTCTTGTTTTTAGAAAAGAAAATTACTTGTCAAGAAAATGCTTCTTGATCTAAGAATTTTTAGATATTTTGACTAGAAACAAGACAAAAACTCTAAGTAAGGACAGCATTTTTTGCCGTGCAAATGTAAAGGCCATTTCACACCAAAAGTGCAAAGAATAATCCTCAGGCTGAAGGAAATGCAAATTCACACCTGTACAGTAGAGGGCGCAGCTCAAACAAACCTTTCAGCTGTTCTGCCATTCTGGATCACAGAAGAATAGGATGCAGGAGAAGTACTTGTTGGAAATGAACATTTATTATATGTTATATGTTGGAAATGAACATTTATTAATATGTTTAATAAATTAACATTTAACCCAACCGCTGGGTTTGTCCATTTTCAGCCCAGCTTGGGTTGTTTTTAACCCAGCTTTTTTTTTTTTTTTTTTAGAGTTTAGGCTTAATATAGAATGTACCACATTTATTGAAATATTCTGCTAGGTGCCACCATCTGTGGAAAACATTTTCCAGTGATCATGGCTCAAGTAATTCATCAAATATGGGAGAAGAAAGTTATTACCAGCCAAATATCCAGAAGCACCCTGCAAGTGCACTTTCAGCATTTTAAAAGAGCTGATGGATGGTGTCTGGATCAGTGGAGTGATGCTGTACAGTCCAAATTGCAGCAGTCTGTATCATCCTCCACACAACCAACACTCAGAATCAACCCACAAGATTGAAGCATGGGATTTGCACTTAGCAGATGTTCTAGCACAGACAGAACGTGTAGATAAATGGCACTATTAGCAACATTGATTCATTATAGCAAATCCCCCTCTCGATCCCTTTTTAAAAGTGCATATATCATGGAAAACAGGACTGTTTGTGCTCTTTTGAAATAAATGGTGCCGTTTCATTTCTTCCTCAGACCAATCATTGAAATTAAGCTGCAAAAATGGTTTCTTCAGAAATCGTCACAACTATGAGCACATTAATCAAAAGGTTAATCAGTATTCATCATCTTGGAGGTGTCATTGACATGCATTTCTCATGCAAAGATGTTAGCCAATCATAACAGAGCTAATTTACATATTAAATGTGCAGTTGACAAACTGTGAAAAGCTCATTTAATTTGCATTAGAAACAAAATTGCCATTGATTTTGGTGCGGGGGACCTTGAAGTTTCAGAGAGAAAATGCAACACAAAATTCAATTCAATTCAATGGGCAAAAACTGGTTGTTAACTGGTGAGTCGTGGCCCAAACATGGGTAAGAAATCTGTTCTGATTGGATATATTATGAAAATAATACAATGCAACAAACCATATAGTCATGAGTAGTATAGACAGCACAATAAAAAGGCTTATTGACTAGTTGGGAACCAAACCAAATGAAATTCAATTGAATATGACCTATTATGGATGGTTGGTTGGGCAAGACAGGTGTTTTTTAAAATGAATGGTCAGTAATGAATTATTCTGTATCTCTCTCTGTGAACCTTTAGCTCTTACGTGGGCTATACAGGTGACGTCCACAGGACCACAGACGATCAAGAAAGCCCAGGGGGAGAGTGTTTCTTTGGGATGCACGTACACTCTGGGCGCAGCAGATGTCGGAGACCTGGACATTGAGTGGACAGTCGTCAGTCAAGACATGACCCAGAAAGATGAGCTGGTGAGAGGCCACTGAGAATACAAAATAGAGTTTAAAGATGGATATTTTTAATACTTTATCTTATTATTTTAATATGTTCCTTGAAGTTCACTTATAATGTCCATACAAACAAATATATATGCATCATTCTGTCCCTCTGTCTGAAATTATCCATTTTTAAGGCATGTCTGTAAACGGTCACTGGCTAAAGTAATTGCATAGGAAAAGTATCAATGCCCGCTCGCTATTGCACGTGAGTAAGGGTACGTTTACACAACGATGTACTAAAAACTGTTTTTTTTTTATTTTTCCTTTGCATCTTTTGTATACAGATGACGTTGTTAAAACGACCCCTGTTCACACGGATCCAGGAAAATGACTAAAAATGCTGTATTATTCATGCCAGGCCAGTAGTTGGCGATGTCACTTTGTAAAGAAACACTATGCACCTATAGACTAACCACGTAATACACGTGCATGACGTCACCATTTTCATTCACCAAATTTGTGCTTTTGTAGTTTACACTGAGACTTCCACTTTGAAACTTTGCATTTTCAGGCATTTTCAGGCATTGACGTGTAAATGAACGGCCAAAACACATAGGGTTTTCAAGTGATTTGAAAACACAAAAAAAGCATTATTAAATTATTTACTTAAAGGGACCTATATGTCAAAAGCTTAAGAAAAATTTGACATCTCATGTCATGACCTCTTCAAACCACATTCTCATCTTGTATTGATGCTCGGATTGGCTATTAGCACCTTTAAGAAATAGCAAAAAAAAAAAAAAAAAAGAAAAGAAAGAAAAAATTCAAATAGTTCCATCTCCTTTCGAAAGCATCAGAATCAAGTATAAAGTTAATTTACTTTACCTTCTTGCCAAGGTAATATTTCTTTGCGTTAGTTTAACTTGAAGTACAAAAATAACTAAAATTAAAAGGGCTACATTTTGAAAAAATTAAAAAAAATCATATAAAACAATAAAATAAAAATTTAAAAATGAAACTATATAGGCAACGTTAATATAAATATATATACACACACACTACCGCTCAAAAGTTTGGGATCGGTAAGAGGTTTTTAAAAGAAGTTTCGTCTGCTCACCAAGGGTGCATTTACTTAATTAAAAATACAGTAAAAACAGTAATATTGTGAAATATTATTACAATTTAAAATGACTGTTTTCTATTTGAAAATATTTTAAAATGTAATTTATTCTTGTGTTGGCAAAGCTGAATTTTCAGCATCATTACTCCAGTCTTCAGAAATCATTCTAATATGTCAATTTTCTGCTCAAGAAACATCTATTGTTTACAATTGTACAAAATATTTGTGTACAATAATTTTTTTTTCAGGATTCTTTGATGAATAGAAAGTTCAAAAGAACAGTGTTTATTTGAAATCTAATCTAATCTAACATTATAAATGTCTTTACTGTCACTTTTGATTGATTTAATGCATCCTTGCTGAATAAAAGTATTCATTTCTTTAATTTCTTTTCAAAAAAAATAAAAATAAAAATTCTTACTGAACCCCAAACCTTTGAACGGTAGTGTATAATGCTACAGAAGCTTTGTATTTCAGATAAATGCTGTTCTTTTGAACTTTCTATTCATCAAGGAATCCTGAAAAAAAAGTACACAACTGTTTTCAACATTGAAAATAATAACAAATATTTTTTGAGGAACTAATCATCATATTAGAATGATTTCTGAAGGATCATGTGACACTGAAGACTGGAGTAATGATGCTGAAAATTCAGCTTTGATCACAGGAATAAATTACTTTGTAAAATATATTCAAATAGAAAACAGTTATTTTAAATTGTAATAATTTTTTCACAATATTACTGTTTTTACTGTATTTTTATTAAATTAATTAAGCCTTGGTGAGCAGACAAAACTTATTTTAAAAACATTAAAAATCTTATCGATCCCAAACTTTTGAGCGGTAGTGTAGATATATGACATAACAAAAAAGAAAATATGAAAATGATATAAACTACAATATTACACTGTAAAAAAATATTTTTGGAAGATTGTTTGAGTATGTATTACGAGAAATACTATTTCAGTTTTCTACTTCAAAATTTCACATTTAATTCTATTTTTTACCTGCTCTTTCTTTGTAATTGTTTGTAAAAAATTTACTAGCAATTTCTGAGTGAAAATTCTTTCTACATCCATTTTTACTAAAATAACCCTCATATTACACGAAAGACACCATAGAACATTTGTTACTCTGCAAGACCCTTTAAAATGATCTACTGAAGGAATAAAGGTGATTTTAACAATGCAAAGAATGCATGCTGTGCAGCTTTTCTTGACGTAAAACATCTGGTGTTTTCTTGATAAGACAAGAATGTTTTCTCAGCTCCATGGTGATCACAGTCTACACCTGATCAATCTTATCATCTAAATGGATTTATTTTGTAATTTCCTCCCATTTCTCCCTTGTCCAGACTACTTAACCTCAGGCTTTTCAGGGATGTCAGTGGAGATTCAGAGAAATCTGTGCGTATGGTGTAGACTATTAGAGGCTCCGTCTTAATGACGGCGGGTGGTTATACCTGTTATATTAGATAAGGCTCACTTGTCCACCGTCTCACTGAGCTTCTCTCTGACTGTCTGACAGATCTTATCCTACACGGGAGGGAAACAGTATCAGCTAGGAAACTCAGACCTGATGAGTCGCATGAAGTTTGTCGGCGACCCGAGCCGCGGCGATGCTACGATCACCTTCTCCACCCTCAAGGTCTCGGACACGGCCACGTACCAATGCAAAGTGAAGAAGACACCGGGCATCGACTCGAGGAAAGTCACTTTAGTGGTGCTTGGTAAGGATGTGCACAAATTCTTTCTCTCTCTGCTGACCGGCTCACACTATCTCATCAAGCTGCTGGGTTTCTGTTTTACCGGTTCTCTCCACCCTAGCATGCCCCTTTCACCCAGTTGTTCACGATGACATGACTGGAATGGCAGGTGGGGTGGACGCTCTTTGTTCACGCCTGCCTTCTGTTTTCCTCTATTAACCTCAGCCCAACCCCGCCACCTCGTCTGTCCAGAGACTCAATGATTTCCACTTTCTTGGAAAACTCTGGCTCAGTGCTGTGAGCCTTTAAAGGATTAGTTCACTTTCAAATGAAAATTACTCCAGGCTTTACTCGCCCTCAAGCCATCCTAAGTGTATATGACTTTCTTCTTTCTGATGAAAGTAATCAGAGATATTTTAATAAATCATTTTTCTTTATCACCAGTTGCTCGCAAAATGATGGACAATGATTCACAAATCACGTGCATCATTTCCCATGATAATAAAATTAAGTGTATTATTAAAGGTGCCATTGAATTGAAAATTTAATTTACCTCGACATAGATGAATAACAAGAGTTCAGTACATGGAAATGACATACAGTGAGTCTCAAACTCCATTGTTTCCTCCTTCTTATGTAAATCCCATTTGTTTAAAAGACCTCCGGAAAACAGGTGAATTTCAACATAACACCGACTGTTACGTAACAGTCGGGATCATTAATATGTACGCCCCCAATATTTGCATATGCCAGCCCATGTTCAAGGCATTAGACAAGGGCAGCCAGTATTAACGTCTGGATCTGTGCACAGCTGAATCATCAGACTAGGTAAGCAAGCAAGAACAACAGCGAAAAATGGCAGATGGAGCAATAATAACTGACATGATCCATGATATCATGCTATTTTTAGTGATATTTGTGAATTGTCTTTCTAAATGTTTCGTTAGCATGTTGCTAATGTACTGTTAAATGTGGTTAAAGTTACCATCGTTTCTTACTGTATTCACGGAGACAAGAGCCATCGCTATTTTCATTTTTAAACACTTGCAGTCTGTATAATTCATAAACACAACTTCATTCTTTATAAATCTCAACAGTGTAGCATTAGCTGTTAGCCATGGAGCACTATCAAACTCATTCAGAATCAAATGTAAACATCCAAATAAATACTATACTCACATAATCCGATGTATGCATGCAGTATGCATGACGAACATCTTGTAAAGATCCATTTTGAGGGTTATATTAGCTGTGTGAACTTTGTTTATGCAATGATAGAGTCGAGAGCTCGGGAGGGGCAGGGGAGCGCGAGATTTAAAGGGGCCACAGCCTGAATCGGTGCATAGTTAATGATGCCTCAAAATAGGCAGTTAAAAAAATGAATTAAAAAAAATCTATGGGGTATTTTGAGCTGAAACTTCACAGACACATTCAGGGGACACCTTAGACTTATATTACATCTTGTAAAAAAATGTTCGATGGCACCTTTAAATAAATCAGTCCTAAATAAACGAGTAACAAGCAAACTTTAAAAATTTCTGCAAATTTGCTGATGCAAAAAGACTCGATTTTCTCAAAGCTCAAATGTCATTTTTAAGTAACAAAACTTCAAGTAACATTTTTGTTCTTATTTTAGTTACAACTATATCTCTGCCAAGTGCTGGACAATATATTGATATATTATTTGGCCATTCAGTTTAATAAATGTGACTCTAATTTCACAAATTGCAAGTATGAGAGTATGAAATTGCATTCCCAAACCATTTTATTTCCTTAAATGTGATGCCTTTCTGTGTGAAATGTAAAGTAGGACTCGATTTTATCTAATTAGATGGAACGCTGGTGTTTTACAGCAGAATGTAGTCAGACCTGATTGTGAAAGATATCACTACTGTAGCTATCCAAGACAGAAAATAAAAGTAACTTAATGTAACATAAAATGTAAAATTCTTTACAGAAGTCCCTGCAAGGCATATTTCATGTATTTGTTTAAAAATGAACACACTTTGTTACTTAAAAAAGTAAATAAAAAGTAAAGTAACTTTTGTGGTTTAAAAAATAATTCCTT
The DNA here is from genome assembly GCA_036281575.1 of Ancherythroculter nigrocauda. Classification (NCBI taxonomy): domain Eukaryota; kingdom Metazoa; phylum Chordata; class Actinopteri; order Cypriniformes; family Xenocyprididae; genus Ancherythroculter; species Ancherythroculter nigrocauda. Next base: position 3,708,543 of record VTFQ01000021.1, on the reverse strand, counting down.
TTCCAATACTATCATTACTTTTCCAATACACATTATTATTAAAAAGTAAAAATATTAAATTAATAGCTCTCTCGGTCTCCATGCATCAGCCATGTGATTATGTCCATGACTTCTGATTCGTTTTCTTTTGGTCTCTTTCAGTACGACCTTCGTCCCCTAAATGCTGGGTGGAAGGTAGCGAGGAGAAGGGCGGAACCGTTTCGCTCCGCTGCAAATCCTCCCAGGGTTCATCACCTCTAAAATATGCATGGACAAAGGAAGGTGGAAACATGCCACCAACTGCAACACAGAGTGAGTCTCCACCCGTGAACGCAGGTCTAGCGCCACACTACTCAGCACATACTTGAAGTGAGAGTTTAAAATTTGGTCCCGATTGAATAACCTGTAGCTTCAGGCCTGTGCGTTGTAAAGCCAGCTGCTGCAGATGAAAACAAAAACATTTGTTGAGCCTCATAGCAACCAAACAAGTTTTGCTGTGTGCAATCTGCCGTAAACGACACTGCCGGGCCTTTCGCAATGGCTGCACATTCTGAATGACTCTTTTGTTTGAAGGTCCCCTGACAGGAGAGCTGCTGATCAGAAACCACAGCGAGAGCTACACGGGGAAGTACATTTGTGAGGTCAGCAATGAAGTAGGCGCAGAACGCTGCACATACGCCCTTCAAGCTTATAACCGTAAGTATGGGTGGATCCACAAAGTATTTGCACAACAAAGATACACTTGATGTCTGATTGTCAGTGCGTTACATAACGGCATGTCAAATTTATCTGACAGGAAGCAAGCACAGCAATTTCACAAAAATATATTCATTATCAAAGAGAATTAAACCTGCAGTTACTCTGCAAGGACACCTGTGTAAGTTTTTGAGTCTCTTCTGCTCACCAAGGCTGCATTAATTTGATTAAAAATGCAGTAATGATGTGAAATATTATAGCAATTTCTTTTTAAAAATATTTTAAAATGTAATGTATTCCTGTGATCAAAGCTGAATTTTCAGCATCATTACTCCAGTCTTCAGTGTCACATGATCCTTCAGAAATCATTTTAATATGCTGCTCAAGAAACATTTCTGATTATTGTCTGTGTTGAAAACAGTTGAGCTCATTAATATTATTGTGAAAACTATTATACGCTACAATTCAAAAGTTTTGGGTAAGTAAGGTTTAAAAAAAGAGAGAAGATATTAATACTTGTATTCAACAAGGATGCATTACATTAATCAAAAGTGACATTAAAGACATTTATAATATTATGTAAGATTTGTATTTCAAATAAATGCTGTTCATTTAACTTTCTATTCATCAAAAATCCTGAAATAAAATGTATCATGGTTTCCACAAAACTGTTTTCAACGTTGATAACAATAAAAATCATTATTAATAATTGAGCACCAAAATAACTGATGATAATTTTGCAGCAAATCAGCATATTAGAATGATTTCTGAAGGATCATGTGACACTGAAGACGCTGAAAATTCTGCTTTGATCGCAGGAATAAATTGCATTTTTAAATATATTTAATTAGAAAACAGTTATTTTTTTTATTGTAATAATGTTTCACAATATTACTGTTTTTACTGTATTTTTGATTAAATAAATGTAGCCCTGGTGAGCAGAAGAGACTTTTTCAAAAACATTAAAACTGGTATAAGTGCACATCCACTAAAAATCATCAAAAACACCAGCTGATTTAAAGATTTCGTGCAAAAAAAATGGAAGTTGGTGAAGAAAAAAGTTCCTGAGGCTTTTGAGACATTTTTAATCTATTACTTATTAATACTTGAATGGTAGTTATTTGCATGTAAGAGTCTCTTTATGCTTATTGAACCGATGGAGAAATCAAGAAATCCAGTCATCCTCCTGTGTATTCAGCATGTTTCAGTTCAGGGTATATGTGTTTATGAAGGCCATTATGCAGTATGTGTCCTTGTACAAATTATGCGGACTCACTCAACAAAGCATTATTTTCTTTTGTGCATATTATTTTGATGAACCTAGATGATTTTGTAAGGCGTTTGAAGCCTTTCAGATGAACTTTTTCTCAGTGAGAGTGAGATAACCTACTGTCTTTTATCGGAATCTTATCTCTAGCAACCAATAAAGTGGGAGTGATTGTGGGAGCCGTGATTGGTGCTTTGCTGCTGCTGCTCCTCCTCCTTTTGCTGATCTGGCTCCTGATTTGCTGTTGCAACAAGCGGCGCTATGAAAAAGAGGTTGCCAATGAGATCAGGTAAGATATTGTTGGTCGCATATCCAAGTGAAACGGATTATTGAAAAGGAAAGAATTTAAGGTTGGGACCTGGTTCTATGCATCAGTTGTTGATTGGATTTTGAGATGTGGGCGTTTGCTCTCAACAAATGGAGGCAGATGAACATGAGCTTACAGAGGCGGAGGTTAAGTGGACTAAATGCTTGGACAAGTCCTGCATACATGATCAGAGAAAAATGTGTCATTTTCACCAGGAGGTCAATTTTATGACATTTTGAATGAAAAATGACATAAGAAAGGATGAATGGTTTACAATAAGATCTATAACATTCAGAAAATAGATGAGGTGATTTTCAGTTCATGCCAATTTTAAAAGTAAAATAAAAAATCCCACAGATGTACAATAAAGGAGGTGAAGTCGCAGAGACAAGAATGTTGGACTCCTTTGAGTTAAGCCAGTATGCAAACACATTACACAACTACATTAGCAACCACCCACAACACCCTAGCAGCATAGTGGAAAGGTTTGCATGGGCATTTACTAGTCATAATACTACAGAATACTATTTTCAGTGGATTTTGCTAGTATTTTAGATGATTTTCAAACTTTTTAGGAAAATATAGCCCAAAACTGTTGTTTTTGTTCCTACTATAATTGTGAAACTTAATTATCAAATGTAAAAATCCATTTTTGAGTGGTTTGAATGGGAACGGCACCTCTGGTGGTATATAGGTGCTTTCACACTATGTCAGAATTACTGTAATTATGAGTTTCTGGCATGTAAAAAGTGTTCATGTCCTCGTAATATTACAATTTGTGGCCACACTTTAGTTTAGGATCCAATTCTCACTATTAACTAACTAGCAACTATGACTTTTGCCTCAGTAAACTCCTAATTACTGCTTATTACTGCGTATTGGTTAGGATTATGGGATGTAGAATATGGTCATGCAGAAAAGGCATTAATATGTGCTTTATAAGTTTAAAAAAACAGCCAATATCCTAGTAATATGCATGCTAATAAGCAACCAATTGTTAACCAATTTGTAATTACTGAGAGCTGTCCGACTTGTACCACCTGACCTGGCACTGATAGTGTTAATTCCGAACAAGACGTCACATGTTGTCATCTCATAATTAGGATGTAGTAACACACTGGGTATAATTTCATTGATGTCATTCGGAGTAACCAATATAAAGGGACCATTTTGGATCAAGTAATGTGGTCAATATCATGTGACAGGATGTGACATCATTCAGACACCTGCAAAGGACCACATGGTCATGAAGCAAAGTAACTAACTCTCTCTTAACTATTTGAAAAATTCATGTTTTCACTTGATCATACGCAACATCCCGAAACATCAGGTCATTCGGTACAACCGCTATAAAACATGGAAAATGTTGTAATATTTTAAAAACTTTTACTAAATATAAAATGTTTGATTGTCTGTCCTTTTGCTAGCTAGCTAGATATCAGCCTGTTAGCATTGTTTGAAAAAATCGCCATTCGGTATAACCAAAAGTGTCATTCGGTAAAACCGAAATTTTTGCAGCATTCTCAACACTGGCATACTGTCTCACTACAAGCTCAAAACAAGTTTCCCTTCACCAGCGGAAGTAGCCTACATACTTTTAGTGCATTATTAAGGAATGTCTCACAATACCTGGCTGACTAATCAGCAATACAGGTACCTTTTTATTCATCAACTGCAACCACACCCAATTTAACTGGATTAGCTCCAAATAGGCTAGTGTAGGCCTATGTGTGTCCTTATTTTTGCTTTGGCTTATATATATATATATATATATATATATATATATATATATATATATATAATAAATCAAAAACATACATGTGGCTAACACCATGTGACATTGTTCCTTTCCTCTACCGTATCTCAGGGAGGACACAGCAGCTCCGGAGAGTCGCCCGGGAAGCCGTAACTCCAGCTTCCGTTCTGGAATGAATTACCGCGTCCACCCGGGCATCTATTACAGCTCTGTACAGAATGCCGACGTCATACGGGCCGGATCCGGGCGCAGCAGCACCCACACCGAACGCAGCCGAGCCCAAAGGGAAGCCAGCATGCTTGCGTCTGATCACAGGCCTCCGCTCACATATGACAGCAAATACGGATACCCCGTATAACCACTGACGTGCTGTCAGGGCAAACTGCGCTGAAAAGATGCAATACCATGCAAGACCATGGCAAGATTTGAGGACATTATTACTGCACAGAAGAATATTCACATTTGTGAAGGATAGATATATGCTAATATGTGTATATATTGTGTTGATGTATTTTTTTGTATGATTGTTTTATAAGTGTTTACATAGTTGTTTTGGTGAAATGTGGTCAAAACGATGAATACTAACAAGCCTTCTAATTTCTTTATAACAATAAATTCAGTCTTTAAAGATTGAAAGTAAAAAATATAAAGTGTCATCTGAGTGATTGATGTTTACTAGGGCATTTTTTAAATGATTTTTAATTTAATTAAATTTGATTTATGAAATGTAAAATATTTTTTTAAAAAATGTGAATTCCATAATGCATTTCCCTATCATCAAAGCAGCTTTAAAGGGTTAGTTCATCCAAAAATGAAAATTCTGTCATTTGTTTATCTTCAGAATGCAAATGAAGATCTTTTTGATGAAATCTGTAAGATTTCTGTCCATCCACTGACAGTCTATGCAATTGAAATTTGACTCTTCAAAAAGTTCATAAAGAGATCGTAAAACTAATCCATATGAATTTAGGAGTGGTTTAGTCCAAATTTTCTAAAGAGACTTGATTGCATTATATGATGAACATTGATCAGTGAACATAAACAGAAGCTGAACCGAACCTGAATGATGCGCAAGAACAAACCTCTTGCTGAAGCTCAAACGTGCACGTCGCACGTCAAGCGAACATGCTGGAGCTTCCATTTACCACAACTGATGTGTGCGTTGATTAATGTTTATATGTGAATAAAAGCCTAAATTCATTCTGTTTGTGTGTCTTTTCAGAAAATTTGGACTAAACCGCTTGATTCATATGGATTCGTTTTACATTCTCTTTATGAACCTTTTGAGCATCATAGTGCCAGTTGCATTACTGTCAATGGAGAGACAGAAATCTCTCAGATTTCATCAAAAATATCTTAATTTGTGTTCCGAAGATGAACAAAGGTCTTATAGGTGTGGAACGACATGAGGGTGAATAATTAATGACAGAGTTTTTATTTTTGGGTGAACTAACCCTTTAAGTATTTGATTGTGCAGGAAATTGTCTCCTTTTTTTTCCCCCAAAAAGAGCTTGAGCGGTCTGAACTGTGACACATTGGGTAGAAAGCTGTTGTTGTTGTTGTTGTTGAAGAGACATGAGTGCAGCCCAGAACACATCCCGGTCCTGTTACCCCTTCAAGTCATTTTTATTTATAGCGCTTTTCAATATTTCAAACAAAGCATCTTGACAGAAAAATAATAATGTCTCAAATTCCGTAAGGTCCTCATTTGGAAGTTAAATTACAAGAAAATTATGCATTAGTGCAGGGGTATTCAACTAAAATTTTAAGAGGTCCAGTTAGAGAAAATTTCTTAAAGCAAAGGTCCGGAAGATCATAATGTCTAACTAGTTAGTGTGATATATATTATATACATTTTAAGTAGCCTAGTAGTTGTATCACTATCTGCATGTAATTGATTCCTGACTGTCAAATCAAACGAATTCAGTACAATTCAAAAATGTTTTGACAATATTTATTGACACGTAAAATAGAACTGAACAAATATGTTTGACTGTAGATATAATGTTCTCTCATTAGCTAAATAAAATAGAGCTACATTTCAAAATAAGAGAAAATAAACAAAAATAATTGTGCATGTTCTGACTTAAGTAAAGTTGGCCACATATTCACAGGTTCGAATCAATAACTCGTGAGCCAAATTACATAAATAACACCTCTTTTGAATTATTTCACACTCCACTGCTGGTTCTACTATAACACTTATTTTGGAAAAATTTATTTTTGCATTCACTTTTTTGTATTTTTTATTATAAAAAAAATAATGAATAACTTATAACGTAATACACTGCACTATTGACATTTTTCCATAATAAGTGTAGTAGTATCTACTATCAAGACATCAGTGATGTGTGAACTGAATTTATTACATGTATTTTTCATAATGAAGTTCATAATTTCTTAGTGAAGTTATTGAATATTTTTCATTATAAGAAAAATTATAAATTATTAAAAAATATATTTTTCCTAAAAGAGTTGTAGTATAACCAGCAGTGATGGGTGAACTGAATTTGATGACAATGCAGTGTGTAACATTGAAGATATTGACTGTTTTTGTAGTAACGCTTTTCAGGTTTTGCACTTTGCAGTCGGTCCCTTCGGATCTGTCTCTCAGCCGTCCGTGCACATAGACGTGCATTTTGTCCACTGCGGAGGAAAGCTTGTTTTAAGGAAAATTAAGTTGTAGCTGCTTGCCTACGTTAAAAAGTTAATCTCACGAGTTTATCTACGTTTATCTCACGAGTTATTTATCCGGAAAATTTGAATCTGTGAAAATGCGGCCAACTTTAGGCCCAATCCCAATTCTACCCCTTACCCCTTCCCCTTTGTTTCGCGCGTTCACGTGAAGGGGTAGGGGTGTCCCAATTCTCATTTGGTTGGAGGGGAAGGGGTAGGGGGAAGGGCCAGGTAGCCCTTCAAACGAAGATTTTTCGGGACCACACTTCAGACGAAGGGGTATGATAAATTTCCAACATGGCCGACCAAGCGAGCAGAGAGACCCATAAATCTAAGTATTTTTTTACGGTAAACAGTATTTTAGTAATAAGTAATCACTTGTTTTATGTTGCCTTTAATCTTGTGTTCATGTATACGGTTATGTTCTCCGAAAAAAGATTTGTTAAAATCGCTATGAAAACAGTTCGCTAATGTTTTTTACTTTATGATAGTTCCACAACATATTTTTTTTTATATTTTATTGAAACCCGCATTGATTTGACAACATAAATTCAAATCCGGTGGCAGCTAACTTGTCTTTTTGCCGCATGCCTGATTAATGTATTGTTTTGTTGTGGTTACGTCCATAAATACGTGTACGTTACATGATATAAACAAAAAGTGCATTCAGTTTGCGTGCTTATTCATCAGTATTGTATGTTCTGTATCAAACAGGGACTCCTGAGGAAACACGCAGGCTCGTCTCCTTTGTCTTATGCGAAGAACTGAAGACAAATGCAAAAAAATAGCTGTCGCCCAAGCAGCAGAGATCACTACAGCTATCGATGGCATCTTAAAAGGCCAATTCACACCGCACCAACAAACAATTTTTTTTAGCGCGACCCTTTTTATTAACGAGACCCATAAGCATATACAACCATGTAGCTAAACAAGCCAAAACAAATTATTAAAAACGAAACTGAAGGTAAACCTGCGTTGCTCTCATGGTTAACGTTACCTCTCTCTTTCGGTGAAGTGGAGCAGCTGCTCTAGCTGAATGGCACGGATTGCACTATGGACTATTGTACCTTTTGTATATTTTATTTTTTTAACAGTATTTTATTTTTTATAATGAACAAGCTGGCTGCGATGTCAGGTTTCCACTGCTTTGTTGTGTGTGTGTGTGAGGCGCGGGCGCGATCAAACAGCTGTCTTTGCAGCGGTCAGATTACTTCAGAGTTTGTTGCCGTCTGTTGGAAAACTGTTCACACTGCGCAGACATTCCACGACCCGACAAACGCCGATTAAACATGTTCAGTCGGGTGAAAACCGACTCCAACAGACGCCAACAGGGGTATCACACCGATCCAACAAACTCCAACAGACGAGTGTTGTCGGTGCGGTGTGAATTGGCCTTTAGAAGTGTGTGATAAACATCGGCGCATCTATGACGTAGGAGCTAGCGACGACTTATGATGACATGTAACGGTCTAGTAGTGGTGTCCCATTTCTTAGGGGAATATTTTCAGCCCTACCCCTTGACACTCTGTTTCAAGGGGCAAGGGGAAGGGGTAGGCGTAGGGGTAAGGGGAAGGGGAAGGGGTATAAAATAGAATTGGGATTGGGCCTTACTCTCCCTTTCTCCGTCTCACTCGCCTGTTTCTCGTTTCTCTCCCTTTCTCCGTCTCACTCGCCTGTTTCTCTCCTTTTCTCCGTCTCTGTCACTCGTCTGATTCTCCCCATTTGTTTTCTACATGTATCGCTATCTTTCTTTTTCTTTCTACCGTCTTTTCAATGTGTAACTTGCCTGTAACTCTCGCATCTGTCTGCACAGTCAAAGATTACCGCCTGAGATGCGCGGACTTGATTGGCTAAGTGGTATCACGTGGAATAGTTTAACTCGCATGCAATTGGTCCGTGCGTTTCTACCACTACCGTAAAGACTACAAAAGCTGCGTCGGTCAAAATAGAAGCGTCCCGTCAGGTTTTAAATCATAACCTTCTGTTTTGGCTGTAGGTTCGGGTCCGTACGGGGCGGCTTTTGGGTCCGGACCCGGACCGCGGTCCGCCATTTAGTGACCTCTGCATTAGTGTATTTTTCTATAAACCCCCAGTGAGCAAGCCAAAGAGAGGCTGCTCACTGCAGAGCCGTGGGTGGAGCGTGAGGTCCAGCTCCCCCTCTCTGGATGTAATTTCGGTCCAACCACATCCTAACCCAGATAGCAAACAGACGTCGATTCAACGTTTATTTTTGGTTGTAAAGATCAGTATCAGTCGCCGATCAAATTTCAATGTTGATTCAACGTTCACTATTTGATCGGAACATCAGAACGTTATTACGTCAAAAATATGACATTGATTCAATGTCGAAATGAGGTTGTTTCATCAACTGATACGCCGACGCATATGATCGAAATCACAACGTCTAATATATGTTGAAACTTGGTTAGAGGAATCGGACATTGCGTGCACTATAAATCCCTTTTCGGACGGAATAGGGCGTGCATGTCTTTTGTCTTATTTACTGATATAATTTTAATTCATTATAAAAACCCTATTTAAGTGAATTAAACAAGTTTATAGAAGTGGCTATTTATAATAAATCCACGTAACTGAGCAGCGAAATCTAGCAGACTCTTCTGACACTGATAAAATGAGCAGTCCTCAAAGTTTCCGTGATTTTTTTTTTTTTTTTTTTTTTTTGTCCGATGCCATCCATTTTAATATTAAATGAAAGCATAGCCTACCGAAGATTGCTCAAACGGTATCGCAGGCAGGTCATAAAACACACGAGAAGGAGCGTTAATGAAAACCATAAATGCAACATACTGTATGAGAAACATTGTTAATATTATGAAGACTTAGATGCAAAAGCCTCTAAGTGCCGTCTGAAATTTTCTTCTAAAATGAGCATTTTTTATCAAGCTCGTAGGTTCAGTAATTTCACTTGAATGGCAATTAATAGGTCCTTTTCATTGCCATTAAAGTGAAATAACTGAACATAAACATATAAGCTTCATAAAAATGCTCATTTTATAAGAATTTCAGATGGCACTTAGAGGCTTTTGCATCTGAATTCTTCATATATATGTGTGTGTGTGTGTGTGTGTGTGTATTTATAAATTTATATATATATATATATATATATATATATATATAGGCCTACTGTTTATATTTTAAAAATGCATAGAACATAAAGCTTAAAAATTGATCTTCATGTTACATGTATAAATAGGCCTGTGTACATATGTAAAATATATATTTAAAAAATATAACCTATTCATGAATCATGTTATGTATAGTTTTTAACAAGAGACAATATTGTGAAACAACGAATGTGAAATGACTGAGTGTACACAAAGCAACACGCACACGCACACACACACACACACACACACACACACACACACACACACACACTGATGCCTGGATGCTATGCACACAATCACATATTTATCAAAACCAGCAAGTACACACATAATTCACCCACTCGACCAACAAAAACAATCAAAATATTTTTTGAGACTCCATCCTATCTTACATTTTTTTTCATTCTGATTGTCATTGCTCATTGTTTCAGTATGTGTTATAATCAAAATCTTCAACGCTGGTTCACATACTGTGTTTGAACTCCATCTCATAATACTGTATGGTTAAATTTTTTTTTGTTGTTGTTGCTTCCTTCCTGTGCTCATTGTAGTGGACATGAAAATAATCTAATATATTGTATTATTTTATTTTATTTATTTATTTTTTTACAGTTAAAGAGAATCTGAAAGCACAAAATGGCTTTTTATATATATAACAAAAGTAAAGTGTTGGTATAAAAAATACTCCAAGCACGTTTTAAAAAAATATAAAGAAGTTCTTTTAAAGTTTCACTATCTCATTTTGCACGAATGGGTCGATAGAACTACAAAATGCATTTTAAATTCATGATTTAATAATTATTTAATTATTTTAAATGATGTATTAATTATAGATGTATTTATTTACATAATGTTATAATTATATGTTTGTAAATGCTGCGTGACTGTGGCGTGTTTTAATGCGCGTGCGCGTTGAACGTTCGAATCGCTTTCAAACGCTGGAGCGGATCTGAGTTGCCATGGAAACGGGGAACCGTCAGGCAGCAAGACTCCGTCTCGCTGTTGTTTTCACTGATTTTAGGTAAGTTTAGTCTATAAAATCACACACATAGTATATAAAACTGTTCCTGACACTTTTCTTAAGTGTAATTGACACACTTCTGTTGAATATTTACTTAAAAGAAATGATTTAGTGTCTTTGAAAAAGTCCGTTAGCATCTCAACCGTTTTCAGAAGCGGTTGGCTAACGTTAACTTTGTTTAATGAAAGTTTGGGCTTTTAATCGCGTCTTGTGTAGATGAGATGTTTTGATAGTTTTGTAAAGGTTTTGCTGGCAAGTTATCAATGAATGATAGTAAACATATTTATTTATTTAAACTAAAAGTATGCGCTTGCTGTACCGTTAATCGGTGACGTCACTTACATGAGCGCGAAAATGAACTGAAACTATTTCAAACATGTTTTGATCTCTAATGTAATTTCAGGGGAGACAGAAAACCCCCTCTACAACAAAGGGGAAGCTGACAGAGGAGGAGGAAACACAGGTGAACTGAGAAAGCTCATTAAATAATTTAATATGCATTTATTTCACAATATCTAACCTATATCACCATTCATCTGCAGTTTTCTTTTGCAAAATTATTATTATATTTTTAATTTATTAAGAAGTCTTTGACATCCAAATGTAAGTGACACTGTATGTACAATAGTGAATTCTAATACTAAAAATATAAATTCTGTTAACTTAAGAAATTATTTTTTAATATTATGTATATTATTCTTCCCACCTATGCTCTAGCTTGGTTCCTTGTAATAAACCTGTAATAAATATTGTTGGCTCTGAGACAAATTCCATGTTGTGTTCCTAGATCCTTCCATGAGGATGGCCTCCTGCACCCCAGCAGAGCTGAGCGACCTCCTGTCAAAGGCCATGAACCAGATGACTATAGTAAGCAAAACCTCAATCATTCAGTACACTACTGTTGAAAAGTTGTGGGTCTGTAAGGTTTTTATCTGTTTTTGAAAGAAGTCTCACATTCCTTGAAAGGCCTGTAGGCTAAATAATCAGCTAAAAGAGGTAACATACGTGACAAGTATAATGTTATAATGCTTGTAGTTATAATTATTTATTTAACTATTATGATAACAGGATATCATGGTCGTTAATTTATTTTATTGTATTTCTCTAGGTCTGTTTTGAGTTATGTTTTTTAAGTGAAGAGACGCCATACTGTTCCACTCAAAGGTATTTATTTATTTGTATACGTGCATGTATTTTTTACTGATAAATTCTTAAATACTCTTTACTTATAAATGCTGATTGTGGTTCAGGGGGTCGACAACTTTAGGCATGTAAGTTATTTTTCTCAGAAATTTGGCCAGCTTACTCATTGCTCATACTCTTAGCCTGTAATATGTTTGAATTTATATCAGGGGGTAAAGATATCATTAGAGTTCTTACAGTTATGGCTGTACTCTTGTTACCAGATGAGATGTAATCTCTAGCGTTTGGAGCTGTGATTCTTCAGGACAAGATGCCATTCACACTTGATACATGAAGATGGTGAGTTTCACAATAGCTGCACAGTCACACATCAAGAGACTGACTCAAGCTTTCATCCTTATGAACTTACACATATATATAGGGATGGGTACCGAAATCTGGTATTAAACAGGCCCCGGGGCTAGATTATGAAAGACCAGAGTATCGATAAGCTTGAACATTATCGGTTCTGCCGTCGGTACTGGAGAAATTACACGCACTATTAATTATTGCTATATAGATGTTAGGGCTGGGGGAAAAAAATCGATTCACCTAACTATCACAATTTGTTTACGATTTAAGTCCTTGCCTATAGACGAGGTGGACAGAAGTTACCCACTCTTGTGTCGTTATCAATGCTTGTCACATGGCGTAAACCAGTCCTGCTGTTAATGAGCAGAATTACTGAAGGAAAGAAACAACAACAACAGAATAAGAGAAAAACTTCCAGCCACAGCCTTAGATGAAATCAACCAAAGATAAAAGAAGACCTTAAAGCAGGGGTCTCAAACACAAATTGGCGGGGGGCCGTTTCTGTGATTGACACCTCATAGGAGGGCCATATTAACATTCAAGCGCAAGAAAGCACAACATTTCAGAAAATTTACTTTCCTTTGCATTATTTCTCATTTACTTTCATTAGGCCTACTAAAATGTTTTTATACCTATACTATAAATATTTTATTTACCATACTAAATGTAATCTGCAGTGTCTCTCTCATTGTTACAGAGTGTAATATAATTATATAATACTATTACTAATATAATACTACTAATATAGCCTACTAATATAATACTATTAATTGCAATAGTCTGGTGCAACATCCAACAAGGTGCATGGAATAAAAAAATGTGTAATTTAGGAACAAAACCAGCAAAACTTGTGGCGTGGAGGGGTCAGAAATAAACAAAAAACTGGAGCTATATATCAACTTTATTTTGTCAAAACATAAAAATCTCTCATTGTTACATACATTATTAGTTTTTAACATTTAGTGGAAGTATTTTCCCTTACTTTATGTTAGCTTAAATAACATTAAAATCTTGCACTGAACAACACTGTACTGAACAAATACAATCCCTGAATACGTTTGTACACTCTTCTGCATCGGACGCGTTTCGGTGGTTTTAAATCGACGCTCCTGACTTTGCTTTTACTGTGATTTAGGCAAGCGCGCTCATAATAGAATCGACGCGGTTGAGAGCGTGGCTCATGGTTGCATAGCAATGACAGACGCCACTGGAGCGAAAGCGCATTGGAAAGGAGAATGCGGTATGTGAATGCCCCCATAGAACGGCGACTTTTTCTTTGCATATCAGTCAGGTTGCAACTAGGGAATAATAATTATTTAGCGGGCCGGATTATGTTTTATTTTTGAGATTAGTTGCGGGCCGGGTAGAGGGGGAGGACGGGCCGTAATTGGCCCGTGGGCCGGCAGTTTGAGACCACTGCCTTAAAGGGTTAGTTCACCCAAAAATGAAAATTATCCCATGATTTACTCACCCTCAAGCCATCAAGCCTAGGTGTAAATGACTTTCTTCTTTCTGATGAACACAATCGGAGATATATTTAAAAATGTCCTGCACTACAAAAAAAATTTCTTACTTAGTATTTTTGTATTGTTTATATTCCAAATATCTAGAAATTGTTAAATCAAGATGCCTTTTCTAGATAATTAAAATTACATAAAATATTTCTTGTTTTCTGGGGGAAAAAAATAAAATAAAAAAACACTTTTTGCTTAAAACAAGCAAAATTATCTGCATATGGCGTAAGAAAAATCTTGTTTCTGTTTGAAATCCCAAGATGAAAAATCAAAATTCTAAAATCTGTTACAGTTGCCGATGGATATTGCCACGCCTATCGTGGGCAGCCTATAACACATCTCGATTGAGACAGACTGCTTCAAAGCTCATGTGTGCTGTGATGTACGGGATATCTGTGATCACATAAACAGTAACATCTCAGCATGTTTAATAATAGAACCCGTTATAATCTGTGATATTGTCTACACTGGATGAGGAGTGACGCAACACAACAAATTCCCGACAGTAAGCGGGTTCCCCATTCAATTTTTGACGTAGACCAAGTGCTTTGCAACAGTCGGTCAGCTTTTAGCTGTTGAGGCGCGACACAAGAAAAGTGTTAGTTGTTGTGTAGAGTTGTTTAATCCTCCTCTGCTGAGATCTTGAGATATTTAATGTCTTTTATCTTCAGTTGATTTCATCTATAAAGCAATGTTAATTATGTTCTTAATTTGTATATAATAAAAAGATCCGATAAGAAAACCGTTGAAGTACCCGATCAATAAGTAACAGTAGCAATACCGTTAGAACTATAACGATACTTATCCCTACCCATATGACATACATGTAACTGACATAACTTCTATGAGTCACATGAAATAACTTCTTAAGGCTGTCCTAACCTAATGTAGCTCTACCCAACCACTGCATGGAGGCTGAAAGATGGCTTCCTGAAGATGAAAGGACAATATGGACTTGAGGAGGGGAAACAAAAATAACTCTTTTTCATATTCACTTTTGTGAGGACTAGGAGGGGTGTTTTATTCCAACTCTAGTCTTCATAGAACATGTGTTTGTCAGGATGGTTGTTATTTTGTAAGATTAGGGAGAGACTGTACCTCTCATTTGTGTGCCATGTGTACTATAATTTTAGAACAGGAGCTTGTACTCCTTTGATTTGATTGAAAAGTTTCAGATGGAGCTGTTTTTTACTTTCTGTTCTCATTATGTTCATGTAAACAGGTCATGGTGAAATTTTTCTAGCATTTATATATACTACTACTATTACTACTATTAATATTGTTCATATTATTAAACAAAATTAACAAGATCTTTTAAAAACATAATATAATGACTTTATTATAAAAGGACCCACTATGAAAATACAGTTTTACAGTGTTATCGGTGTCTTTCACCTTTATTTATTTATTTATTTCCTTTTACTTTACAGCACATCACTGACAGGCTTTCCTGTGTATCACTGATTCAAGGTTTTCACCATCGTATTTATCCAAATGAGGTTTGTAAATACATGGATGTTTCGTATTTTGCATTAATTATTTATCTTATATGAAAATTACAATGTAAAAGAAGATGTCACAAGGTCATTGGTCTTCTCACAAAATGCCAGGTTAAAGGAATATTCAGAGGAGCGAGTTGAAATCATTTCTTTTGGGCATTATCATGCCACAAATATTGTATATTGAGCTAAACAAACTAATCCTGGAATGATAATTTGTGTTACCAGATGAGATACTTTGTAATGGGTATGTATGATGTATGATTTTGATCTGTACTATTTCTATTGCAGGTTCTCAGGGATCCCCAGTTGAAGGCATCAGGACATCAGATGTTGGCCTGGACAGATGTACCAACAGTACACCACAAAGACCTCTGCTTTTAAAAGGATGGCTGATTACTACCATGCTTTGTGAGGGTAGTATTATAGCAAAACTGAGCACCTGTGATAGTGGGATTTCTAATTTTAAAGAATAGCCAAACATCAGTAAATTATTATTTATTTATTTTTATTAAAAAAAATTAAAGAATTTTTAAAAGTTGCAAACTTTTTTTCTCCAGTTACAAAAACAGCTGTTACACCTTTTCAAATTCTTCATTGGAGGTGCACAAATCCTATTTCACAAACTAAGAAATTCATATGCTCACATTTGAGCCGTGTTCTTCGGACACTGTAACAGTCCTGATATGATGTCACACTTTGCAGCATCTTTTTTATTAACGTGAATTCAAATTTTAACAAACAGTAATATATTCAAAATGTAAAAATATACAATCTGACAATCTAATCTTGTCATTATTAATCAATCAGTAATCAACACTGCACCACCCTGAAATTACCATGCACTGTAGAAGTATGGTTTTGGCAAGAAATGAACAGTAGCTAAATATTTATTATAAATGCTACTATTTGACATTCAATATTTTAGTCTATATTAAAGGGATACAAGTCTCTTTTATGGATGATGTTTTTTTTTATTACAAACTTTTTTGTTTTTTGTAGCTAGCACTTAATATTTCTTTAATGTTACCACATGAGAACAGCCAAACAGTGTAGGTGATTCACAAAATCATACACAAAGAAATATGCATGATTGGCCAAATTTTTCTGATCTACAAAAAAAAAAAGAGCCTATGAGTTTTTGTGATTTGTATTTGCACTAAGTGAAAATATCACATTTTCTTACACTAGGTGAAAATAGTGATAGATTCTGTTTACACCATGTAATGTATCAGTTCTTTGCAATAAGAGTAAACAGATGCTATCTATAGGCCTACTTTATATTGGCAGATACTATTTGCACCTCAGTATTTTTGTACATTAACAGGATGCAATAATATAGAGTGTAAATGATTGTATTTATTAAAATTATTAAATGGATGCTGTCTTATTGGTAGAATAAAACCCTCCCTACACCTTCTCCTAACTACCCAATAAGCACTTTTAATATTATTAAACACTCATTTGCAGCTTATTTCCTCTTTTAGAACATTATTTTCATTTTTATTGAAAATAAATGCGAGCTTAGCAAAAGGCAGATTTGAACCTGCATCAAAAGCCAGAACTCCCTACTGCTGTGTCACTGAAGACGTTGCCTTCTGTGCTTCTTTTTTAAAACTTGAGTGGCCCAAAAGCTAGTGTAAATAGCGTTTGCCAACAAGGGACGCTATTTGCACTTTATGTAAATAGACACTCTGAAATTTAAAAGGTGTAACTGTCTGTTGTGTTGTGTTTTTAAGGAGTTAAGTTTTCAACTCCTAAAACATTTTGATGACTTCACTGAAATATTGTCTACACCTTCCACTGTCAGTTGCTCAGTTTCACTACAATAATGCCAGATAAAATACAGCATGTGCATAATTGAGTCGCTATTCTAACAGCTGGGGGCTATAGACTTATAATAAATGAGCAATATTATAATAAATATATACATTCGCATTTATCCAATTACAGGAGTGAATCCGTTAAATCATTGGGGCACTTCATGAATTGACACTGGTTTACATTTAGATAAAAATGAAATATTTGAATTTTGATATGTCAATAATAATTATAAAATAAATTAAAATATTCATAAACTTTGAAATTAAAAAAGTAATTAAAAAATATATTTCATTGTCCATGGTATTGAAATTGTGGGTTACATCTTTCTCACCCTTTTCACCCCTGATGAGTTTACATCCCTGTTGTTACAAGAGCAAGGAACTTACATTTTAATTGCAAAGGAAAACCAATTCATCTGCTACAGTATATTCTTCTGTCCTCCATTTTCAAGGGTAAGATTTCTTTATAAATCATCTACTGACCCATATGTCTTTATTTTTGTTGAACACAAAAGGAGACAGTCGTATAGTCTCAGTTAGAAAAGAAGCAGTGATGGTGTATTCTGACTCAGGCTGTCAGTCTCTTGATGTTCTGCCTTACATCTCCTTTTGTGCTCCAATAAAAATAACACATTTGGTACAAAAGAACATGACCAGTTTTATACTTGAGTAAATATTGCTTTTAATTTGTAACTTATTATTTATAATAGCCTATAATTTACTTTTATACCTCTTTGTGTGTATTTGAGTGTAAATGCCTTTTCTATGTCAGTCTTGTATAGAAGGTTTGTATGCTCTAACGATGTAGGCTATTTGTAACTATTTTGTAAATATTAAAGCAATGTTAACTGATTGTGATGTGTGATTATTTTGTAAACAGGCTTATCTTTTAGTATTAAGTGTTTGAGATTTTTAAAACAAGTAGAAAATGTGTTAATTGTATAGAGTTATTTCACCCAAATGAAATCAACATCAACGTTGGGTATAAGCAAACCAGTTAGATCGATTTCATGTTGAATACGTGTTGATCTACAACGTCGTTTCACTCAACTGAAATCAACATCGTTTCGACGTTGGGTAAGCAAACCAATTAGATCGATTTTATGTTGAATATGTGTCGATTCTAGAACGTCGTTTCAACCATCCGAAAATCAACATCGTTTCAACGTTCGGTAAGCAAACCAATTGCGTCGATTTTCCGTTAGATTTGAATGGAGTGTCTGACGTTGATTCAACATTACCCCGATGAGCAAACTGATGCCGGATCAACGTCGGAGATCAACGTCGTTTCGATGTCACGAGAAACGTCGTTTCTACGTTGATTCTATGTCAGTTTGCTATCTGGGAATCCTACTCATAACTCTATCCATCCAGCCATTAGATCCACAGAGGTGGAGCTGGACTAGGTCAAGCTCAACCCATGATGTCCAGAGAGGGGGAGCTCTGCAGTGAGAACCACTTGAAGCCAAAAGTGACTGAAAAAATTCATAGGTGTTAAGAGTAGAGAAAAAAAATCCTGGAAGAAACCTCTACTTTCCTGTCAGTTCTCCACTATCCTAAAAATAATGCTTTAAGCATAGCCAAAGTGCTTGCGGTATCCATGCTGAAAAGCAGAGCGATGTGGCACAACGGCCAAATTTTGCACATCATTTTACAAACCAATAATTAAAATATATATGGAATGTGTCTTGCGCCCTCTAAAGGCTGGAAGACACAGTATGGTGGCCACAGACTCCTTTTATTTTTTCATTTCAGACCGATTCCATCCAGTCAGGATATTCAAGTCACCATGAAATCAAAATGAACAATTATTGTTTTCTTATGGAATATTGCAGTATTTATAAATAATTTATTCGTGCACATGATTTTTTTTTTTTTTTAATTCATATGCACTCATAATCTTTAAAGTTAGCATGAAACAGAAGCTGCGATTGTCTTTTCTTGCCTATTGTAACCTATATCCGAGTGAAAAAAAGGATGTGACTGGATTTCCTCTTTGGGAATTGATTGGATTGTAAGAAGTTGGGCATTGCTAACTAAATGGAGGCAGATCTGAATGGCAGTTTGCAGTCATTCAGTCGTGGAGAATATAGTCCCACCCTTCACTAAAACTCACGTCATGAAGAGAACAGATGTCGGTTGGAGGGAAGGTTAATGTTTTTGATTAACCCTCATGCACTATTCGATTTCTGGCGACTGCCCGTATTGTCCGGGTCAAACTGACCCTAATTGGATTCAATACAATTCCCTAAAAATCACACTATAAAAAAAACATACAATCATGATTAAATAATTAACTTTTAATATCAATACTTTTCACACATTACAAAGAATAAATATATGTATTTATGATTTATAAAAATATTTTGAACCACTATTTTTAAGACTGCCCCTCCCCCGACATGTGGGTTATTTACTATCATACATTTATAACAATAATATCTTAGAATAAACCTAAAGTAATCTTGACAAACTATATATAGTTTGAAAGCTTTCAGACTCTAGTTTTCATATTTGGTGACTGACTTTCAAAAGAAATGACAGAGCAATAGATAAATAGCGATAGATAGATTCTTCATTTGTGATGCAGTGCCAAACTATAACACATGCTCTGATTCTTTCCTTATGTTTTTTATATGTGTTTTAGGGATCGAATTCAAATCAAATATTAATATTACTGCCCAAACTTCTTCTGAATAGGATGTCTTCTTCATAAATATTTTGAAAAGTATGGAATAATATGGTTCAGATCACTCAAACCATATATGGAAATCAAAGAGTCACCAGTGGAGTCTAGATGTCATCTAGTGAAAAAGTTTGGTACTCCGCACAAAAAAATCTTACTGAAACTTCTTTTTTGAGATATCAACCTAAAATTTAACTTTGATTTTCTTGAAGTTTTAGAGTTGAACATGTTTTGTAAAATATATATATTATATATTTTAAATTTTCATAAACAAACTTCTATAACTTTTATAAACTTTACTTTTACAACTTTTTTTACTTCTACAATAATCTGTGAAGTGTTCCCTTTAAAAAGATACCAAACTTAAGTCTGTGCTCTGAAGTATTCAAGATTTTTAACAATTTAAGTTACAAAAGTCATTTTCATATCTATGCTCAAAAAGTGGGATAGATAATTAACAGGTAAAACAACTTTATATTTTCACAAACTTTGAAAATAAAAAGCTGTTAAATTCGGTAAGACACTGGCACTTCAGTACTAGAGTTGAGGAGTTCTGACGTGCAACACAGAAATGTTTTGTATTTTGAGTCTGTAGTTGCTTTTGAATGTCTGTCTATATGGGTCAAATTGACCCACGAACAGTACGAATGTATAAAATTTCTGTATGCACATTTCACAACACATCAGCGTGTTGAAACTTTGCATGCATATTCATGACCCTAAATGAGAAAAAGTCACAAAATTTGAAGAAAAAAAAATGTAAGTTAGTATTTCAGATAGATTGAAAAAAGAAATGATAGCTCATTTTTACCATATGTAGCTGACAAAATATTTTTTGTATTGTGAGGAAAACCTCCTTTTTTTAGCTTCATAGGGTAGTAGAAAAACTAAAATAACAAAATATAACCAAGGCATGTTTATTATTTTGGGTCTGTACTGTTGCCTTAGAGCATTAAAATATGCGGGTCAAATTGACCTGCAAACATCATCAAAGGAACCAAAATTTAGTGTGTGTATGTCAAAACACATAAGCGTGTTGAAACTTTGTATGCATGTTCATGACCCTAAATGAGAAAAAGTCACAAAATTTTAAGAAAAAAAAACATAGGTTAACTGATGTTTCCAACAAAAATAAAAATGGGTCAAGTTGACCCGCAACAGTACACAAGGGTTAAAGATTACAGGTGGACATGAATTTAAAAAATTATGATATGCACAGATAAATCATTAAAAAAAAAAAAAAAAAGAGAGAGAATAGTCAATTTTGCTTTCATGGTGACTTTAATTAAAATGACTTGTCTCTTGCAGTGACATTTTTTCTCTGATGTCACGTGAGGGCGGAGCAACCTGTCACTCACATGAGATCCACCAATAGCAAACCACAACCATCCAATCAATTCCCCATGGTCAAAATCAAGCCCCGCCCCACATTTGTTTCTTGTTTGAGAAGCCGTTTCACTTGGATATACATCAAAATAGCAAAGTAAAGAATATCACAACTTCCATTTCATGCCACTAATAAACATTTTGAGCTGATTTTAGAACACACACATTCTTTTCATTTGTCATGCATCTCCTAGCAACTAGATCTTTCTGTGTGAGTTTGTTGTGTTTGGAATGACTTGAAAGTCTGGTAGCGTGTGATCCTCAGTCATTTAGTGTTTGATGTCCAGTTTTTCCTGTGTAACCATTTACAAAGTTGACAAGTGTTTTAAACTTGATGTAAAATTAATTGCTGTGGATTGTATGCCAGTGATGGACATAATGATATGACATAAGAAATACTGACTTCTAATATTGACCTCATTTATATTCAATGCTTTTGTCTGCTGCCATAATTTATTTGATTTGTTATATATTTATATAAGTGATTATTCTCCAGTTTGCATGGTGGCGGTTGCATTGGTAAGGCCTCCGTTTCTAATATGTTGTTTTTGCCTTGTGATGCACCTGCACTGACAAGCATTCAGTTCAAATCAGCACTGTGATGTGGAGATGATGGGAAAGAAATTGTTTGCTCTGTTCGATTTGCATCTGCAAGTCAATCAATGCATGGCAGCGATAGCATTGTGCAAGAGCGCCCCCCAGCTGCAGTGTACCATCCTCCATGACCTGACCTGCTCTCTTCAGCTTTTCTCACAGAATTGTTTGACTAATAACCTCCAATTATGGGATAATGGGTCTGGACAAAGTATGGAAAATAAGCATGTGGGAGAAATACATGAAAAGACATTTGAAATTAATTTAGTGCATTTTCACGCCGTGTTTCAAGGACACATACACAGTGTTGTTGACAGACTGCATGCAGAAGAATTCAAATTTAATTGCACAAAGTGAACAAGATTTTCCTTGCCAAGGTTCATTAGGCATGAAAATCTATATTGTGGTTCAAAGAAACCAATATTCTTAAATAGAGAGTAGAAAAATATTCCTTACAAACTATCATTTTAAAGGGATAGTTCACCCAAAAGTGAAAATGATCCCATGATTTACTCACGTTCAAGCCATTCTAGGTGTATATGACTTTCTTCTTTCAGTCAAACACAATCAGAGTTATATTAAATATATATATATATATATATATATATATATATATATATATATATATATATATTTCTTCCAAACTTTATAATGGGAGTGAATAGGAACCAGGATTTTGAATCTGCTGCTTTTGGATTTTGAATCCATCCATCATAAAAGTAATCCTTACAGTTTCAGGAGGTTAATAAATGCCTTCTGAAGCAAAGCAATGTGTTTTTGTAAGAAAAATAACTATATTAAAATATATTTATTTTAAAGCATCCACTTTTAAGCCTCATATTCTGGTCTTTGGAACTGGCTCAGGTCCCTTCAGCTTACATCTACGTGTATGTGGCATCATTGTGTAAAAAATTAACAAAACATTTTATTATAGTATGATTTGTGTCATCATTCATGTCTGTAGCACAAACAGTGCAGGATGAAAACAAAAATTTATATTTCAGCTGTAGGCATAGTGATTCACCAAGACATTTTCTGTGTATCTCAAAACGTAAAGCATGACTGTATTCAATAAGTGCAAAAAGCCCAAAGTAATGATTTCCTAACAGATATTATATTGTTGATTATACATTATGAGTTCATTTCTATGGAAATTTAAAAGATAATTGTGACCTTTTATCTCACAATTCTGACTTTTTTGCTAACTATTGCGAGTATATATCTCGAAATTCTGACTTCTCAGAACTGTAAGATATAAACTAGCAATTTCAAGTTATAAAGTCCAATTCTGAAGGGAAAATAGACTGACTTTTTTACATATCACACAATTCTGAGTTTATAATCACACAATTTTGACTTTATATCATGCAATTCTGAATTTATATCACAATTCTGACTTTTTTCTCTTGCAATTGCGAGTTTAAATCTCATAATTCTGAGGAAAAAAGTCAGAATTGCAAGAAAACGGTGGTGGAAACAAGCTTCCATACATTTCTGCTGTGATAAATCAGGTTTTATCTCTTTATTTATTGTTTTATGGCTGATTTCTGTTCTGTATTTGAACTATATGGCCGCAAGGAAATTACTTATTAAAAATAAGAACCTACTCAAGAGAGTATGCGATTTCAGATGCAGCCCATAACTTACTGTGAGCAGTGCGGGGCCGAGAGCTGTGGGAACGGAGCGAGGCCATCGGTCTCGAGTCCTACAGAGGAGACGACAGTGAAGGATGAAAGAGGACCAGGTCTGAACTATATGTTTTATTTTAGTCTATTTTAGCTTTACTTTCGTTTTGTTCTTTATGTTTATTTTATTATTAAAGTTATGTTTAACTTTCGCCAGTTCCTCCCTTATTCTTCCCTTATCAATAAACTTTGTTACACTTAGAAAAAATGATTGTATTTTAACTAAATATTATAGCTAGAACATGAACAATACAGAGCCAAAGTTATAGTGAAGGCTGACATTGACTATCAACTTTTGATATTTTGATATTATAACGATTTCTGTAATTTTATGTGTTTTAAAGTGAAACAAACCAACTAATACAACAAAACATCACAAAATTCATCAAATCTTTTGATAATACTTACTGGCGTTTGAGCTGTTGCTGTTTGTCCCTCTGAAATGATGTCACTTCCTGGAGGATAATGTCAGTATGACTGTTTTTAGTTAGTTAAAGGGATTTTTTAGCAAGACTAATGGTGTGTGCACAACAAAAGTGAAGTAAATATTAGCATCGCATTACTCACTCTAGATTACTCGTGGAATTACTTGTTATTCACGTCACTTGTGCGATTCATTCACATCGACACCAACAACATTTCTGCCATTTTTTCCGTCATCAACCATCTACTATTGCTGCTCTGTACCTGTTGTGGAAGTACAAAATACGCCGGAAAGCCAAATGCCGACGGGTTCACACAGATAACCTACTTGCTCCTCCATTTTTTGATACAAATGGACGTGTCAATAAGCCAGTGTTGCCAACTGCTTTCAATTTAAAGACAGTCCCTCCAGAAAAACGCGATTATGCGATCGCCTGATTTAACGCATAATCAGCCAAAGTCCGCATATTTATGCGGGGGTCCCTTTTTTTCAAATACGCCGCACTTTCGCCGCATAAATTGCCGATTTCAGCAAGCAAAATATGCGGGGCTAGCATGATTTCATAATTGTAAACTGTATTTTCGTTGCAAAAAAGTCACATATATCTTAGCAGAAAGTTGAAAAATGTTGCATTTACTTAACACAAGCGCCATTATTTCCTCTATTGCCATGGGAACCTTATGAAGTGACATAATTACGCGACGTGAACATCATCTGCAAACCCCGCGGTGAAATCAGTGATACCATGATGAAGCACGCAAATCATTCTCATTTGCCAACAAAAATAAGCGCAAAAGACAGCACAAAGCAGTTTCCCGGTGTGTTACATGACAGTGGGGGCAAATTATATTGCACTGCGTGCAACTGCGTGTTGGACCACAGACGGAAGTTTGAGCCATGTGTTAATTAAATAAAACAGAATGAGAACTTAAATATTCTGTGATTTAGTATGCCTGCTTATCATATGAAGTAATAAGAAATGACTCTTTACATTAAGGTAGTAGCCTAGTGAAAACAGGGTGTTGGGGAAATCAAATTTTTTCTCTCTTTTTCATCAAACCGCAGTTTTTGCAAGTTCCTGCAATTTCATCGCATAAAATTGCAAAAATATCCCGCATATTCTATCGCATTTTTTAAGAAAACGTGCCACATAATCAAGGATTTTTGCCCGCAACAATCACAAAAAAAATCCGCGTTTTTCTGGAGGGACTGTAAAGAAGCTTAAACTGGTAGTTAAATGTCACTAGATCATAATGGCAAATTCATTGATTTATATGAATATGAATAGAGATCAGTGGGCAAAATAATAATCTAGATAAGGTTTGTCCAAGACGTTGCTAGATTTGTCCCTAAACTTTTGAAAAAAAATCTCAAAAGGGGCAGGGAAGTCACTAAATCTAGTGACAAAATCCCTAAATTGGCAACACTGCAAGCTCTTTGCTGATTGTCTTGCGCGACAATACGTCATGCGAATTTCCTGCTCGAACCTTGAGGCAAAAATCGCGCCTTCGCAGCAATCCCGTCGCCAAAGTCTTGTCAGTCGCGTCACCCGGCTCAAATTCGCATCTATTCGCGTCTTTGCATTGACTTTGTATGTAATATACTCGTGCAAATAATTCAATTAGCTTTTGGTGTGCACACACCATAACAGGGAATACAGAAAAAAATATATAAATGAATTAACAACTGAAACATTTTTGAGCAGAGAAAGAAAACAATGAAGGAATTGAAATATGTCCTAATAAATAGCCTGTTTTTATGTACCATTTATCTGATTCAAAAGCAACTAGCTGTGTGTTTGTCCGAGTAAATCAGTTTTGTATGGTTCTACATGAATGCAGTATGATTTATTATTGAATATCCATTACAGCTTTCGTGGCTTATGAGATGTTCAGATTCACAAACAGAATATTGTAGGTTCTCCTGATTATCCAAGGCTTTAATCTGTCGGATCTGTGGGTAAAATGTCAGGGTCATGTAAGTGTTCTCACTATCAGACAAGAAGCCGAGAAAACCCGACTGCTGGGTTACTAAGGAAACGAGAAGACGTTTGGCTCAAGGCAAGGACTGCTGGAGGTGTTTGAATGTTTTGAACAAAATTAACAAGAAAGCACCAAAGTTCTTCAAGAGCAACACATTTACATGGCCATGTTATCACCTGCATGTTAAACAGCAATATTCCAATTAAGGTGCGTCGTGCATGTGAATGTCAGACGAGCTATATTTGTCTTGTGAATGAGGTGGGAGATTTTCTCAGGACTCGATCTTCTCATTATGAGTCTCGGTGGTGGTATGTGTGCTAGTCAAATAAAACCTCTTTACATCCAGGGTGCATTAGCACAGGAAGGACGGGTGCAGGCAAAGCAGTTTGAGCACCACAGAATTTGGCTTCGATTTACATTGAGCACATCTGAACAATTACACAATATGAATTCATAATGAGAACAGCAGTTTTGTGCAGGTGCCTTTCAGCATATGGCACAGAAACAAAGATTAATATAGACTATATTAAAATCTCAATAGATGTATTGTAATGTATTGTAACTCAATGAATCATGCCAAATTGTACAGACATAATTTTTGGCCAAGAAATTATGAACAAATGCAAAAACAAGAGAGAACCAACAAAATATTAATAACTGATTATGTTATAGTCAATTTATGCTTTCCCTGTGAGCTGTTTGTTTTTCTATGCTTTTTTTTTTTTTTTTTTTTTCGCATTGCATTGCAAAATAAAAGCTGTAGCTGTAGTTTACCAGTTTACCAAATAAGTTTGTCAGATAAATACAAAGTTCTGTCATGAAACTCTAGATCAGGGGTCTTCAAACTCGGTCCTGGAGGGCCACTGTCCTGCAGAGTTTAGTTCTAACTAGGGCTGACCGATATATCGCATGCGATTGTCACGCGCATTTCGTCAGTAAAGCAGGTTCCCTGATTACCGCGAAATCGCCATCACCTGCTTTCAAATGGAGCGCCATTTAATAGACAGAACCGTAGTTCACTGACAAGCCACACAATATCGCGTTCATTATCGAAGGCGATTCATCTGCGATATGAACGCGATATTGCGTCGCTTGTCAGTGAACTGCGGTTCTGTCTATTAAATGCCACTCCATTTGAAAGCAGGTGATGGCGATTTCGCGGTAATCAGGGAACCGGCTTTACTGACTAAATGCGCGTGACAATCGCATGCGATATATATCGGTCAGCCCTAGTTCTAACTTTCCTCAACACACCTTTTTGAGTTTGGAGACCCTGCTCTAGATGGTAGATCCCTAAATCAATCTGCTTACAATCACATAATTCTCTATAGGGCACAGCTGATTGGTCCCTGCTATATCAGTAGCCAATGAGCTTGCTGCTCAACCTTTAAATTCTTGGTCATCATTTTCTGTAGCAGTTGCAGCGTGCTTTCAGAAACCCTCCACCTTCCCCAGCTCCACCTGTATAGATCTGCTATGGGTAATTCATGTATGCTGTATTGTACAGCAGCAGCATGTTTTGATCACAGCAGCATGTCGTGTATGTATTGGCAGTAGCAAGTCCTGTACTTGCTCTGCAGCAGCAATAACCAACAGCAGCAGCAGCAGCAATAACAGTAGCAGCAATTACAGCAGCAGCAATTACAGCAGCAGCAGCAATAACAACAACAGCAGCAGCAGCAATAACAGCAGCAGCGGCAATTACAGCAGCAGCAGTAGCAGCAATTAAAGCAGCAGCAGTAATAACAGCAGCAGCAGCATAGCAGATCTATTTCGCCAAGACCAAACATATCAACATTGTCATATCCATTACCCTGCCAAACACTCAGAGAGTTGTCATGACAGAAATACGTTAACCAAGTTTAGTTTTTTGTTCTTACAACAGCAGTAATAACATATTTAAAATATTTTAAGAATATACAAAAAATGTTCCTCATATTTTGATGGTTTAATGGAACTTGTAAGATCAGCAAAAACAAATAGCCCATCACTTTTGGCCACTATTGTATTTGTCCATCTACTTCCTCCTATATGTGAATTATTTAACACAATCACTCTAGTTTTTAGTGTAAAAGAGGCTTATTTTTTCCCATCTCAAGAAATAACTTGTGGCCCTTAATAAAGCTAATTAACTGGATTGTATAAATGCTGTAATCTTCAAAGTTAACAGATTGTTGTTTCCAAATATAGAATTGTTTTTGACAACATAAAGCTTTGAAATGAACCTGGCTGAATGAATACTGAAGCATTTCTCACCAGCCTTTGAATCACATTTGTACAGTATTTAGTTTTTTATGTAGGTGCATGTGTGTTTTGTGTAAAGCCCAAAACCAAAAGCCCACCAGCCCCCAATAGCAATTTGTATTGCACCACAATATCTGGTCAGCTAGTGGATAAAATGACTAGTCATGCTTCTGTGCCATTAAAACACACTGCTTTAAATATGGTTACGGTCAGCGTATGAAAATTGTCCTTCAAATCTGTTGTATAAAAGTCACTTGTCTATTGTCAAGAGCTTTCAGCACCAACCATAGCAATTCACCTTCAATTTCCTCCCTATCATTTACTATTTCTTTAAACATTTATTTTGCCATGACAACAGAACATCATTTTTTGGTATTTTCGTCCCCTAAATGCACGAGGAACTCAAGCACAGTGAACATGAGGGAAAATATTTGAGACCTCCAAAAACAAGGTACTGAAATGTTATTTTTGAAGGAATTATAACTCCTATGTTAATGTATGTATCATGTTTTATCAGATGTCTCTCCTTTATTTTTTCTTTGAAGAAACAGAACCACACAAATGAGTAAATATTAAATGTAGTAAGAGAACAGAGCAAAAAAATGAAAGCTGATGTTGATGTTTGAGTGTTTTTTTAGGATTTTTTTTATACTTTTAGTATTTCAGCATAACTTTGTATTCCAGTGAACATTTATCATTTTCATTTTTCAAGTAAAGTTTTTTACCTAATATTTATAGCTTTATTTACATTCACAAAAATATTTTTAATATTGGTAATAATAATTGGTTCATGGTGAAAATGAATGTTCATATTCATTCATGAATCAATGTTGTCTCAGGCGTTTCTCCTTAAATTCATTTGAAGAAATAAAAACAAATGAGTCAGTAGTTGTCATACAGTAAGAAAATAGAGCTACTTTGGCATATCTTTATATCTTTATAGTTTGAGACCAGTGTTATTTAAGTGTGTATGTATTTAATTCAGTGTTTTATTTCAGTTTTGAATGTTTAAGTTTTTTAAGTTTTAATTTCTACTTATTTTATTTCTGCTTTATTTCAATTAACTTTTTTTTATGCATTTAGTTAACAATAACAACACTGACATTTTTTCTGAAGCTCTAGAAGAGACAAGATTACTGAGGTCTTGTTCTCAGGAGAAACATCTAAACAGACACTTGAGCGTTTGATCTCACTGAAGATATTTTAAAGAGATCTCCTTTTCTTTCCTGTGTGTATGTTAAGACCATCAATCTGACCATCGATAATGCTGTCGTCTGTGGATAAACTCGTGGCCTGGGTACTGACGGGTTTCTTGGCAATTCTAACCATCTTCTTCAACATGTACCTGCTTCTGGTCAACCACAGAAGCTACCGGAAGAAGCACAAGCTCAACCCTGCCGACTTCATCATCACGGCCATCGCCCTGGCCAGCATCTCCCAGCAGGTTCTCACCTACTTATGGCAGACGATGGACGTGATCGACACCGTGTGCCGAATCAGCTTGACGGAGGCCATCCTGCTGGTGCTAATCTTCAGCGTGAAGCTCATCATATTCTGGAGCACGGCGTTCCTAACCTTCTACTACGGCACTAAGCTGGTGGTGGAGCCCGTCCACTGCTACACACGCATCCAGGAGGCCATCGTCAAGCACGTCCACACCGTCCTGGCGGTGATCTTTGTGAGCGGCTTCGCCAATGCCGTTCCCTTGCTGAGTGTTCTCACTTATTACAACGGCACCTCCACCGGACTGGGCGACTGCGGGTCCATAATGCCCACCAATACGACCGGGCTCACCTACATCTTCTACTACGTGATCATCTCCGACATAGTTCCGGGCATCGTGATGGTCAAATGCAGCATTTCGATCTCATACCACCTGGCGAAACATCTTCTGGACATGAAGGCAAGCAGCAACGGCGCCCACGGGCCCAAGCTCGGCACGCAGATGCGGGTCATCAAGATGACCCTGAGCCTGGTGGTCGTGTACTTTTGCTTCGTGGCTGTGGACATCTACACGCAGATGACGGTGGTGCTGATGAGGCAGAACACACTTGCACTGACCATTCTCTTCGCCAGCATCTACACCACGGTCAGTGCATTCGTGCTGGTTTACGGCAAAAAAAGCTACTGGAAGGAACTGATCGCCTCCTATAACCTCTTTTTAGACGAGTACCCTTGTTTCAGCAGAATGAAGGTCGAAGAGGTCAAAACAGAACCGCACGAGCACAGCCATGGGCACTAACCCAGAGTTGAGGCCCATTCACACTATAAGGACGATAACTATACTGATAAAGATTTGCGCTCCTATGGATGTGCTGGTCTGAAAACGAGGTGTGTTCAGGTGCGTTGTTGGCATGTTGCTATTTTGAGGCAACTGAAAATGACTGCGCCATTGACCAACAAAAACCTGGTCTAAAGGTTCCTAAAGGTTCCATCCGTACTGAATAAAAGATTATTATTGTGTGCATAAACATAAAAATGCTTTGGTGGATTCCGGCTTGTCCAGTAGATGGTCTGCTTGCGCACTTTTCTCACTAGAGAAGCGTTCCGTTTTTCTGCTTGCAAAATTCCACCATGTAAATAGTGAATCCGTCATGGTGAGGCTTTTAAAGGGAATGGGAGATGACGCTCTGATTGGTTTATTGCACGTTACGTCTAAAATACACCCATGACTGATTAAAGGGTTAGTTCACCCAAAAATGAAAATTCTGTCATTTATTACTTACCCTCATGCCGTTCCACACCCGTAAGACCTTCGTTAATCTTCGGAACACAAATTAAGATATTTTAGTTGAAATCTGATGGCTCAGTGAGGCCTCCATAGGGAGCAATGACATTTCCTCTCTCAAGACCCATAAAGGTACTAAAAACATATTTAAATCAGTTCATGTGAGTACAGTGGTTCAATATTAATATTATAAAGCGACGAGAATATTTTTGGTGCGCCAAAACAAAATAACGACTTATTTAGTGATGGCCGATTTCAAAACACTGCTTCAGGAAGCATCGGAGCACAAATGAATCAGTGTATCGAATCTGCTGTTCGGAGTGCCAAAGTCACGTGATTTCAGCCATTGGCAGTTTGACACATGATCTGAATCATGATTCGATACACTGATTCATTTATGCTCCGATGCTTCCTGAAGCAGTGTTTTGAAATCGACCGATTTAAATACATTTTTAGTACCTTTATTGATCTTGAGAGAGGAAGTGTCATTGCTCCCTATGACTCCCTATTGCTCACGGAGCTATTGGATTTCAACTAAAATATTTTAATTTGTGTTCTGAAGATGAACGAAGGTCTTACGGGTATGGAACGGCATGAGGGTAAGTAATAAATGACAGATTTTTCATTTTTGGGTGAACTAACCCCTTAAGAGACCATGTACAGCCCTTTCAGACCATGCACCGAGTGCGCAGACCATTTTTTCTGTCGTTAAACTAGCAAAAGTGGATTAGGACACGCCCTAAGTGCACTTGCGCCATACGCTTAAAATAGGGCCCATAGTTTAAAAAAAAAAAAAAACTTTATAGAAAGAATAGCAGAGTTCACTCCACAACTATAATGATAATGGCACGGAAAAACAATTCTGTTGGAATCACTTTCGGAACGATTTTTTTTCCAGCTGATGAATCGACATCCAATCAGAATCCATCCTGCTTTACGAGCTTGAGCATTTAAAGTGGCAGACGACAAAACTGCAGCATGCTTAGAATAAACAGAATGATATCGTCCGCTGGTGTGGACGCTAATGTAGATATCGTTATAGTTAACTATAACAATAACAATAAAGATATAGTTCTAAAAATCGTTCTAAATATAAAAGAATAACACAGAGAAACAATATCAATGGAATCACTTTCAGAACGATTTTTTTCCAGCTGATGAACGATATAAACATTGACATCCAATCAGAATCCTTCCTGCTTTGAGCATTTAAAGCGGCAGACGACAAAACTGCCATGCACTTACAATAAACAGAATGATATCGTCTGCTGGTTTGCACGCGAATATAGATATCGTTATAGTTTTCTTTACAGTTAACGATAATAATATAGTTTTAAAAATCATTCTAAATTTAAAAGAATGGCAGAACCCACACCACAGCTATAATGATAACGGCACAGAAACAATATCATTGGAATCACTTTCAAAACTATTTTTTCAGCTGATGAACGATAAAAACATTGACAGCCAATCAGAATCCATACTGCTTTATGAGCTTGAGACGACAAAACTGCAGCGCGCTTAAACAGAATGATATCGTCTGCTGGTGTGGACGCTAATATTGTTATAGTTATCTCGTTATAGTTTTAATTCTTGGTGTGAAATGGCCTTTAGAAATTTTATAGTAGATTGTGTAGCTTCTTGCTATTTTTTCCATTTTTAGTTATCTTTTCGCCTGAGATTTTATAACTCATTCTTTAAGGTCTGAGCTTTAGATGTTATTGTACATTGTGCAAACTTTCATGGCAACACAATCATTCTGCTCTACTAGTCCTTGAAGATTCATGTTAACGCAACTTGTCAATGGTTGACATGAATAAAAGTATAAAAACATTTGTTCCTTTGCCTTTTGTGTAAAGAGACTCCTTTGTGGGCTGAAACATGCTGTATCGTCTTTGTGCAAATGTATTGCGGTTCATTCATTCATTTTTAAAGTTAAGAAACAAAATGTTTACATAAAGCACCACAGTGGTTCTTACAATAGTTTGACAGACTCATTCATCAAGCTCGTTAAGCACAGAAACATCGATGAAAGACTTTACATCAATGCTATTTTCTAGATTAGTTGTGTGAGGGAGAAATGGGTTGTAAAAGAAAAGAAACACAAATCTGTACAGAGTAAATGTAAAGACCTCACAGGAGAAATTGATTTTGAAGTTGGTTCACGATTATTACACTCATTTCTGACAACCAAAGCAAGCATTTTAAGTATTGGATACAAAAAGAAGAAGAAGAAGAAGAAAAAAAACCAGTGTATTACTTTATACCTTACTAAAAAATGTAGATTGACTATGAAAGAGTTGACACAACACAACTAAAATGTCTGAATGTCATTGCATTATATAACAAAATATCAAAGCAAGTGGCAACTAAACATTGTTCTTTAAAAGTGCTATTTTTCTTTAAAGTAAATGCCACTTGCTTTGATTTTTTCAACTAATGCATTGACATTCAGACATTTTAAGTGTGGCGCAAGTGTTTAAATACTTTTAAATAAGTTATACTAAATTTTACACATTCTATCGATCATACTTTTAAAATATTTTTGCATTTAATCAAAAATACAGTAAAAATAGCATATAACGCCCCTTAGCCATTATAAATTCACTGTAAACCACGGCTTCTTGGGGCTTATTGCTTTATTCTAATATGCTGATTTGATGTTCAAGCATTAGTTCTTATTTTTATCAATGTTGAAAACAGTTGTGCAGCTTCATATTTTTATGGAAACCATGATATATTTTTCTTAATGATTCTTTGATTAATAGAAAGTTCAAAGAACAGCTTTAATTTGAAATTTTGTAATATTATAAATGTCTTTACTGTCATTTTAGATCAATTTAACAAATCTGAATAAAACTATTAATTTCTTTAATATGGTGAAGCCAGTGGACACAGGGAACGCTTCCTGATGCAGGGAGAAATGAGAGAAAAGATCAAAAGAGACTCAAGTACATGAGAAAACTGTGCCTGGGATAAAAAACCTTTTCGACAGAAGGCAATGTTTCCACCTGTCGTCACTGACATCACTGACCAGATACCACTCTACCTAATGGACCACATCTGAATGAATGTGGTAATTTTTGTGATGCTTATTTAGCAAAAGACCAACATGAATATACTTCTAAACAGCATCTGTTAAACATTTTGGGTCTTGAATGAACAATTCCTTTAAAAGAAAAACACTTCTAAAACAAATATAATGGTTAACATCATTTTTTCTCCGACTGAAAAACTGAGGATCTCCTGTTCTGAAGGCATGGTGTTACCATGGAGATATCCATCAGTGGAATGTAAGATTAAAGGCTATTTAGCAGTCAATCATTTTACAGGCTTATAGAGATTATGATGTTCAAGCATCAAGCAACGAGCATTTATCCAGAAGGAGAACAGCACATGTTTAATATGATCTATTCTGGTTTGGAATCAAACAAAATGGACAACAAAAGAATCTTTATCTTGAACATTCAATATTTAACCCTTATGTGTTGTTGGGGATGTTTTCATCCACTATGGGGTGATTTTGAGTCTTAATTTGGCCACAACTTTCTCTGTGTTTCAGCAAATGGAATGATTTTTGGTGACAAATCTTATTTTGATATATATTTTGGGAAAATGCTTTGAAAATTTTCAAAACCTCAAAAATACACTGTGGGCAAATTCACTACCCTTTCGTTATGTTCGTGGCTGAAAACATCCACTAAATTAAACTGCTGTAAAAATGTATCAGATAAATTTTTTTTCAAATTTTTTTGCATAAATCTGTTAATCAACCTGAGTCCTGATCAAAACTACTAAATGTTTAAAAAAAAACAAGATTTTTACTTTTTTATTGCCAAGTTTATAAATGATGTCACTGATTTGGGTGAAAAAAACGCAAGAAATGACTTTTTTTCAATATAAAAAGTGATTGTGGACTGGATTTTTTTTTACCTTTTATCACAGTCTTGGACATGTCAAAGATTAGTAACAACATTGGTTTTGATGCATTGTTAGTTTTTGTGCAGCATCAGATTTTATTTTTTTCTCCCTCATTTATTGTTCGTGGCTGTTTTTGCCCCATTGACTTCCATTATAACAACATTTTTTGATTGCAAAGCCATGACACCATAAAATCATGCATTCTTGATTGATGGTGGTTTTCCCTGTTGGGAAGAGGTAAAATTTCTCATTTTTACAGCTGATCACCAGGTGGCGCCATTAACACTTTAGATAGGCCTGTGCAAAAAAAATCTTAGTTACTGGCTTTTATATGGAATTATATGGAGTATAACAGCATATTATAGTGTGTGTGTGTGTGTGTGTGTGTGTGTGAGAGAGAGAGTAAGACCTTTGCGCACTTACCTTGAAAATATGACTCAAAATATGCACCTCAGCTCTCAGAACTACATGGAGTAAACAAAAACAAAGTAAGTGTATTTATACACCTGTTGCCTTTTGATGGTGAGAATGTGTGAAATGCTTTGTCTTTTCTTGATGGTAAAGCCAGTTTAAAACCATAAAAAATCCTTCAGTGATACACTTTTCCATTTTTTTCTGTAAAAAATCTACTCTGCATCAAATTTATGAACATAATTTATTATGAACCAAAGTGGAACAACTCCAGTTTCTCATTGTGAAGCGCCCATGGAGGTCAATCATCTCCTCTGTAAAAAAAAAACAGATTGAACACAGAATCCACGTTCTGGACCCTTGCGATGGCATAAAGGCAGGACCACACCAAGCCGACGGTCAGCCGTTGGGCAGATTTTGTTCCTCAGCCGACTAAGTTTTCTCAGTGTGTTCCTCACTGTCGGCTGAAGATGGTCCCTGTCAGCTTTTTTTCGGTCGATTCGACATGTTGAATTGGCATCGTAGCTTGTCATCCGTGGGGTCATCTGGTCATTCTGATTGGCTGTTTAGCTACTGCCACCTGCTGGTACGGAAAGGCATTTCATCTTATGCAGGCGCTAAATGGACGTGCTACTTGGCCGTCAGCTGTCGAGGGTCGGTTTGGTGTGTCAGGGCAACTTTGGACCCAGACCTTGCCGACGTGAGCCAACCCCGCAGTCTGCTTTCGTCGCCACTAGTTCGTCGGTGTCGGCTTGGTGTGTTCCTGCCTTAATGCGTTGGCCCTGGAGTCACGCAGCAGGATGGCATGCAAGTGTTTAAATCCACTTACCTTGTTTTTGTTTAGTCTGTACTTCTCACCATCAAAAGGCAGCAGGTGCATAAATACACTTACTTTGTTTTTGTTTACTCCATGTAGTTCTGAGAGCTGAGGTGCATATTTTGAGTCATATTTTCAAGGTAAGTGCGCAAAGGTCTTACTCTCTCTCACTCACACACACACACACACACTATAATATGCTGTTATACTCCATATAATTCCATATAAAAGCCAGTAACTAAGCTTTTTTTTGCACAGGCCTATCTAAAGGGTTAATGGCGCCACCTGGTGATCAACTGTAAAAATGAGAAATTTTACCTCTTCCCAACAGGGAAAACCACCATCAATCAAGAATGCATGATTTTATGGTGTCATGGCTTTGCAATCAAAAAATGTTGTTATAATGGAAGTCAATGGGGCAAAAACAGCCACGAACAATAAATGAGGGAGAAAAAATTAAAATCTGATGCTGCACAAAAACTAACAATGCATCAAAACCAATGTTGTTACTAATCTTTGACATGTCCAAGACTGTGATAAAAGGTAAAAAAAAATCCAGTCCACAATCACTTTTTATATTGAAAATAAGTCATTTTGTGTTTTTTTTCCCCCCAAATCAGTGACATCATTTATAAACTTGGCAATAAAAAAGTAAAAATCTTGGATTTTTTTTAAACATTTAGTAGTTTTGATCAGGACAGAGGTTGATTAACAGATTTATGCAAAAAAATTTGAAAAAAATATTTATCTGATACATTTTTACAGCAGTTTAATTTAGTGGATGTTTTCAGCCACGAACATAACGAAAGGGTAGTGAATTTGAACAATGCACAAGGGTTAAAAAAATAAATAAATAAAAGCCACATAGATGATTTGCCGCTCTAGTCTAGAAGATACTTGACTTTGTTTGGCTCATATCGTGCAGCACAACAGAGAGAGGTATCCAATTCAGAAAAGAGCAACACCTTCACAGGCGAGATTCCCTCTGTAATCTCAAGCCTGAGGGACAGAGAGCAGCTTTGCGCTGCGTGTGTTGTGTATAATGTCATCCTGGGGCAGCGTAAACTCACTAGATGAGCAGTCATTACCGTACGGTCGGGGGTCTGGGAGACTTCAGAACAATAGAACGACTTCATTGAATAGGGTAACTTGTCACAATGATTTTAGACACTCTATAATCGCCTTCTTGCTTTCACTAGTTCAATGCAGTGTGCCTATTTTTAAAATTATAAATATGTTGTCAATATGAGGTGCATGTATAATTAAAAATATAGATTTAAAATGATTTTAGATTTTTGTGAAACAGATTCAAATACTTTTAGTGCCATTGTAAATAGCAAAATAAAACAATGCGTTCAATATAGCCATAGATGATTATTGCGTTAATAACAATAAAAATAGCTTCTCAAATCACTGTACACAAGATAATCAGTACATAAAACAATGAATAAAACAGTAAAAAGTCATCAAGCATAAGCTAGTCTAAACAGATGCGTAACACTTTACAATAAGATTTCATTAGTTAACTACTTTAGTTAACTAAGAATTAATAATTCTACATTATTAATCTTAGTTTATGTTAATTTCAACAAAAAATTCAAATTAAAAGTTGTATTTGTTAACATTAGTTAATGCACTGTAAATAACATGAATAACTGTATTTTATTAACTAACATTAACAAAGATCAATAAATACTGTAACAAATTTACTGCTCATTATTAGTTCAAAACTAATGTTAACATATGAGAGCATATTATGGAACTTTGTTTCAAATAAAAAATAAAATAAATAAAAGTAAAAATAAATAAATTATCTTGTAATTCTGACCTTATAACTCGTTTATATCAAACTATTCTGACTTTATAACTCTCAAACAGAAAAAAAAAAAAAGTCAGAATTGTGAGATAAAAAGTCAAAAGTCAAAAAAAAGTCAAAAGGCGGAAACAAGATTCCATAAAGTGTTACCAAAAAAGATTAATTAATACTGAATGATTTTTTTCACCAAGTTTCTTGTATACAGTGCCTATAGAAAATCATCATACCCTGTGAAAATCTTTAGCTTTTGTCAGATTACATCCTGGAAAAAATAAATAAAATAAGCCTAACTTTTTGAGCTGTATGTACACATTATAACCCTCATCATCAAAAAGAAAATAACATTTTAAAACATTCTGGAGGATTATTAAAAATTAATTAGTGAAATACCTGGTTTTGGTAAAGTGATCAGCCCCTTAGAGTATTCCATTATAAACTTGCTTAGGTGCAACCAATCAACTCCCAGATCAAACACCCGGCCAATTGCCCCACCAGACATCAACTGTAGTGGTTTTGATTACTTCAGAATAAAACCAGCAGTTTCTTGAAGATTCCATGGTTAGAACTGCATGTACTGCAAAGAATCCACCATGGTTGGGAAAGTGCTTTCAAAAGTCCATTTGCGCTCACCGTACACTCTAAAAAATGTTTGGTTAAAAACAACCCAAGTTGGGTTGAAAATGGACAAACCCAGCAATTGGGTTGTTTTAACCCAGTGGTTGGGTTAAATGTTTGCCCAACCTGCTGGGTAGTTTTATTTAACCCAACTACTGATTAAAAATGACTATATGTCTGGCTTAAAATGAATCCAAAATAGGTGAGAAATTAAAAATCAGACACATAATTACTAGAGGCAACAATTATAATCAAAAGGTGTACATTTATTAATAAGCAATTTAATAAATGTTTATTGTTTATTATTCATTATCTTATTAATAAATGCTCATTTATTAAACATATTAATAAATGTTAATTTCCAGCATATTTTGGGTTCATTTTAAGCAAGCAATACAGTCATTTTTATACAACAGTTGAGTTGAATAAAACTACCCAGCACGTTGGGCAAACATTTAACCCAACCACTGGGTTAAAACAACCCAATTGCTGGGTTTTCCATTTTCAACCCAACTTGGGTTGTTTTTAACCCAGCATTTTTTTAGAGTGTAGCATTTGACTGAACTTGAGCAATTCTGCAAGATAGGCAAATATTCCCCAATCTAGGTGTGCAAAGCTAGGACAGACATAACCAAAAAGATGAATAGCTGTAATTAAAGCAAAAGGTGGCTCTACAAAGCATTAAATTGGGGGATCGAAGACTTTTCCAAGCCTGTTATTCTTGTTTTTCAGAATTTTTTTAAATTAATTTTCAGAACTGTTGCCTTTTTCTTTTTTGTTACAAGGCAAAATTTGTAAATAAATCTGGAAAAGGTTTTTATTTTTGAATGAGTTTTTTTTTTTTTTTTTTTTTTCAGGCTGTATGACAAATAAAGTAACTATTTCAAAGGGGTGTGATGATTTTCTATAGGTACTGTAACTCAAGGATTAGAAGTGGTTCGGGCAAGGACAACTGTGTCTTTCATAGGAATTAATATTTTTATAGGCCTATTAACGATTAACTAATTTCCAATGTGATTATTTGAAAAGTGTTAATTTCTTTCTAATTTGATTCCACCTGCACATTCTAAACAATTAAACAGAACAAATGTTACCAAATCTCACAGTGTCAAGTTTTGAAAAAATAAAATAATAATAATAATATTTAGACTGAAAGGTAAATCACTCAACTATTAAACTCCATTAGTGGGAAAAATTAGTAAACAGTTTTATTTTATTTTTTTTTGCACTTTTATTCAAACTGGAGTGCAAAAGTTCTCAAATAACAGTTTTTGATCAGTTGTTCATTCATGGGTTTCTGCCTGCCCACAAAAATATAAATAATTACCTTAAAAACATGCATTTACTAAACAGAAAAATGTGTTTGAATGTTGAAATGATCCAGGCCAGAAAAAAAAAAACACTAATTCATTCATTCAAATCGAATTTAAATTAGTTTCAAGTTTAAATAATCCTGTAAAGAATAATTATTTACACCTACAATCCCTTTATAAAAACATTGTTCTGGTTTCCCTGGAATTTTGTGTAATCTCTATCACATTTGTTCTCATAATTTCATGGTTTAATACAGAATGTACAAAACATTTCATGTAGAAAGAGCATTTCCCATGTGCACATCAATTAAATATTACCATATTTGAAAAAAAAAAAAAAAAAAAAAAAAAAAAAAAACACTATCTTAAAGTACAAAACTATGCCATCTTTATGCAAATTACCTTACTATAAGAACCCATTACAAACAACATTAATGCCGTGTAGTTTTACCCAGTGAACTTTAACTGTGCAGATAAGAAAGATCCTGCTATTCTGATGTTTATACCTACAAACAAATTCATAACTGGAGCGCTGTATTCAAAAACATTACAATGAATAATTTACACATCCAAAGTTGCAGCTGCATTCTATCACAAGGGACAAGAAACACATTTTGAATCACAAAATAAAAATATCTAAACATCTGTATCATATAAAGAAATAATAAAAAAAAAAAAAAATCATCATGAGCAAAAAATACAGTATACAAATACAGCTTTTCCATACAGTGCAGATACTACTGAAGTGATATTTTGACTTGAGGTACAAGCAAATCTTAAATATGATTTAGTGATCTCAAACCTCTGTTCTGTGAAGTAAACGCTTTACCTAGGTGAGATTTAAGTGCTGAAACATTAGGCAGTATTCCTGAATTCAGAAACATCTGATCTGCTTTTTTGCAATCATGACAAAACCTGCATTTTCTGCATTCTCTACCACCAAATTCAGTCCACAGGCTTTCTTAAAGGTTCACTTCAGAATTAACATTTCCTGATAATTTACTCACCCCCATGTCATCCAAGATGTTCGTGTCTTTCTTTCTTCAGTCGAAAAGAAATGAAGGTTTTTGAGGAAAACATTCCAGGATTTTTCTCCATATAGTGGACTTCACTGTTGAAGGTCCAAATGTCAGCTTCAGTGCAGCTTCAAAGAGCTCTACATGATCCCAGACGAGGAATAAGAGTCTAATCTAGAGAAACCATTGGCCATTTTCTAAAAAATAAAAATAAAAAATGATATACTTTTTAACCACAAATGCTCGTCTTGCACTGCTCTGCGATGCTCCACGCATTATGTAATCATGTTGGAAAGGTCACGCATGACGTTGGCGGAAGTACCATTATAAGGCGAAAAACTCAACTCATTTCAACTTCAAAATCATCCAATATTGTCATTTTA
The DNA here is from genome assembly GCA_036281575.1 of Ancherythroculter nigrocauda. NCBI lineage: Eukaryota > Metazoa > Chordata > Actinopteri > Cypriniformes > Xenocyprididae > Ancherythroculter > Ancherythroculter nigrocauda. The sequence goes on along the minus strand of VTFQ01000021.1, from coordinate 3,667,362 downwards.
CCCCCTTTTGTTTTTTTTGTAAAGGTCATTTGACTTAGTCTTTGCACATTCGCTTTGTAAACACTGGATCGGTACTTCCGCCTACATCACGTGTGACCTTTCCAACATGATTACGTCATGCGTGGTGCATCACAGAACAGTGCAAGACGTGCATTTGTGGTTAAAAAGGATATAATTTTAATTTTTTTTTAGAAAATGAGTGATTGTTTCTCTAGATAAGACTCTTATTCCTCGTCTGGGATCATGTAGAGCTCTTTGAAGCTGCACTGAAACTGACATTTGGACCTTCAACCCCTTGAACCCCAGTGAAGTCCACTATATGGAGAAAAATCCTGGAATGTTTTCATCAAAAACCTTAAATTCGACTGAAGAAAGAAAGAGATGAACATCTTGGATGACATGGGGGTGAGAAAATTATCAGGAAATTTTAATTCAGAAGTGAACTAATCCTTACTAACATGTTTTTTCATACCAATGTAGCTGTCTAGAGTGAAAACAAAGAGACAATCAGTCTTTTCTTAATTATTGGTTTCAAGAAGTTCAACTAGAAAAGGTTTAACTGCATAAACACACAACTCAACAATTATGAGCAACGTGCAAAGTGAATATGTGCACCGAGGAAGTAAAAACTTCAATAACATTAAATCTCTCTATTTATAAGGCACAGCTACAGGTCTAGATCAACTAATGAATCCAGTGGATGTGAGGCTGATTTGAACATTCGACAAACAAACCAACCTTTGGTCACGTTCCTGCCCAGCAGTGATGAATAAATACACACTAGAGGTTCATTTCCAAATAAGAAATAGCATTTTATAATGATGAAACTGCTACAAAAAAAAATGCAATGATAATCTTCAATCAAATTCTCATCAGAAATCCCAGATAACCATGACAAAAAAAATCTCTCTCAGCTCAGAACATTTTAAAACAGGAGGAAGTACCGTTCAGAAGTTTTTCCTCCATAAATCGAACCTGCACAGCACGCAGTTAGACGCAGGTACCGCGGGAGAAGCGGAGTGTGTTTATTGCGGATTGCTCTCATAGGTGGGAAGCATGGACTTGCGTGTTTTGGGTGGCGGCGGCGGAGGCTTGACTTCAGCTTTCGTCGGTAAAGGAGGCGTGATCTACATGTGAAATTAAAAGAGGAAAAGCTTATTATTTTCAGTTTGTTTTAGCTTTTTATGCCATTCAGATGCACATTTTACTGCTAATGTAAACATTTTTCGACGTTTCTAAATTGCACATGTCGTGTCTCACCTCAGAAGTAGAGTTATAGATGCTCTCGCTCTCGTGAGGGTGTTTTTTGGGTGGCATTGGTGGAGGGGTGTTCGTGATGTCAGGTGCGCTGAAGTCACTCTCGCTCGGGAGGCATGTGTAACCTACAGGAAGATGATCAATATGAGGTTTATTACACAGATGTGCCCTATGCTGGATCACTGTGCTAGATCATGATGGTCTGTGTATATATAGCATCCTCAAATGCCTGTAGGAATTTTTGTTTGTTTAAAGGTTGGGTCAGTAAGATTTTTTTTTAAAGAAATTGTCAGACTCCGGTTTGAACAATGTAAGGCTGAACACCGTTACTGACAATCCTCATTTTGGCTGCGTGAGATTCTCCAGCTTTGTTGTTGTTGAGTTGTTAAAGCTCCGCCCTCTTCTGGAAAGGGGGCGGGAGCAGCAGCTCATTTGCATTTAAAGGGACACACACAAAAATGGCGTGTTTTTGCTCACACCCAAATAGAGGCAAATTCGACAAGCTATAATGAAATGATCTGTGGAGTATTTTGAGCTGAAACTTCACAGACACATTCTGGGGACACCAGAGACTTATATTACATCTTCTGAAAAGGGCATTATAGGTCCCCTTTAAATTGATCAAAAGTCACCATTAAGACATTTACATTGTTATAAAAGATTCAAATAAATGCTAAATCTTTAACTTTTTAATTCATCAAAGAATGTGTCAAATGTATCAAGGTTTCCACAAAAAAATATGAAGCAGCACAACTGTTTTTAACACTGATAATGATCAGAAATGTTTATTGAGCAGCAAATCAGCATATTAGAATGATTTCTGAAGGATCATGTGACACTGAAGACTGAGTAATGATGCTGAAAATTCAGCTTTGATCACAGGAATAAATTACATTTTAAAATATATTTAAATAGAAAACAGTTATTTAAAATTGTAATAATATTTCAGAACATTACTGCATTTTTAATCAAATTATCAAACATTTTTATTTTTTAAACATTACTGTATTGGCACCATGGTATAGAGATGGCAGCAGAGAGTAATACCATACTGTTTTGACATGTACTAATTACCATATTTATGCACCATGTTAAAGTAAAACCACAGATCATGTCAAAAACCCACTCCACTTGTGTAAGTGGTGTGTGTGTGTGTGTGTGTGTGCACTCACTCGAGCTGCGTGGTGTGCGCGGTGTGGCAGGCAGAGGGCTGAGTGGGTTGTGTAAACTCAAATTGGATGATTCTCCATGAAACAGCGACAGCGTGAGTCTCCGGTCCCCTATCGTCAGACTTTTCGGCCTCGGCTGCTTCTCTGGAGGAATCTGTCATCACACAGACAGAGACAGCACATGAAATGAAATCATGTCTCCAAGTATTAAATCAGTCCATTTTATAACTGTCTAAAATTCTATCATTTAATCCACTCAATCATTTGAGTTCACTATGAAATAATCACATAAACATCACAGAGTCATCACGTTTAATGTTTTAACCCTCGTGCGTCCTTATGGACATTTCTGTCTTTTTAGATCATTTTGCCAAATGCATAAAGTTTGGCACAGGCATGTATTTTTATTAGAATTTTACTGCCACCCTCATTTCCTTTTTCTTTGTGCACTAGGTACACAAAATAGTACCTCTCAGGACCTTAAGGACAAAAATGTCCCCATTAAAACCCATTGAAATTGCCATTTTAAGTCACAGGGCCATTTAACTATAAAATGACACAGTCTTTGTTAACAGGCTTTCATTCAGTTGGCAAGGCTTCAAAATTTAAATTTGTACTTTTTTTAAAGCAAATAGTGCCATTTTCTCAGGTTTAACCTATAAAGCAAAACTTGCTTTATTCCCGTTTTCTGCTTCTGCATATTATAGAGTCAATTGGATAAATAATGCAGCTTTAATTGTGTGGGTGTGTTGGTGTTAATGTCAGAGTGTGGTTTATGTGTGTAATAAAAAAAATAAAAAAAAATTGTTTGTGTAATATTTGACATTGAAAATCTCTACTGCAAATCACAAATCCAACCACTGTGTGTACCAGCAGAGCTTTGCTGGCATCTAATGGTGAAAATTTGGTACAAACAAAATATTACTGAAAGCTCATTTTTTGAGATATAAACCACAAATTTGGAACACAACTTATTTAGATTTATGGCTTTGATTTTCTAGCAGTTTTAGAGTTCAACATAAAATATATATTTGATATAAAATACTGATAACAAATCATTTTCATAAATTTAAACCTCTATATCTTTTTTTCTTATTTAACTTTTTAAACTTTTTTCACTTCAACAACAATCTGCCAAGGGTCTTCTTTAAAATGAGACCAAACTTAAGTCTGTGCTCCCAAGCTTCACATTTTTATGAGAGTTTTTGTCCTCTATGGACCTATGTGTAACTTTTTTTAATTGACACACAAGGGCTAAACAGCTCACTGACAGCCATGAACAGAAGAAATCAGCACACCTCGTCTCTGTCAGCGGGTCGCTCCAGTAAGACCTGAGACTTGCTCATGCTCCATTCCTTCCTGTTCTTCTTACTTATCCGATTATCTTCCTCTGAGCGGGACAGAACCGAAACCCTGCTGTCGCTCACGCGGGAGAGCAGCGAACTGAGAGAAAAAGAGAGACAATCAGATATATTTTGTGCACCTGTACAAATCCTCCGAGCACGTTGCCATGCATTATGCATTTGTGCGACAGGATTCTGGTTATGTATTAGTTTAGTAATCTGGTCTAGAAACACATCTGTCTACAAGTAAGCCACTCGTGGGTTGAGTGGCGCAGAAGTAGAAACCTCCAAATAGCAACCTGATTTAAAATTTCAATGTATATGCAATTATTCTTAGGAGATTTTTTCAGAGATCTTTGTCTTATTCTCTCAGCTGCTACTTATATATGATATACACACTTCACTGGCATTTCAATAAAAGCACATCTGCTAAAAACAGAAATATAATTGTTAATGTGTATAAATATAAACGGATATAAATGGAAGGTCAGTGAATCGAAGATGTTTCTAACATAACATAAAATGGAAACATTACATTTGAGTATAAATGCTTCTGACCTGAAAAAGTTATAATATAAAAGCACAAACATTATAAAACATTCAGTCCTGAAGTTTTAACACGCACAGAAGGAAACATTAAGACTCTTCTCAACTCTTCACTGTTATGAAATGAGCAAGTTTATTTAAATGGATGAAGTTTATTCTAAAACTTTTTATGTTTATGTCAGTCTGAAACATTTTGAGCAACACATTTTGGCACTGATTGTTTTATGAATCTGTCACAATGTACTTTCATTGCTGATTCATTCCATGTCATGGCCGATAACCCGATAACATTACTGATATTAAATGAATATTACAGAGCCCCACACATGACATATCGTGGCCATGAGTTATGAATTCATTCCCTCGTTTTATTAATTTGTCCCTTCGTTTTAATTAAATTGTGGCCATGAATTAAGAATTTATTCTTTCATTTTTCTAAATCAACGCTACGGTGTAATAATTTCTTCCCTTGTTTTAAATTGTACTAAAATGTCCGCTTCCCTTGTGCCTTGAATCAAAACAAGGGAGCAAATTAGTGCAAAGTGGCTAACAATTTACTAAAATGAAGGTTTATTAAGTTGTGGGAACAAATACTTAATTCGTGGCCACGATATATTTTTGTCCGCAGATCATACGCGGCCTCCATAGAATACACTATTTTGCATAAATAAATTAAAAATACAACACTTTAACATAAATTCTATAGTTTTAAATACTGCAAGGGTATTAAGCCATATCAACATTATAAAGTACAGTATGAATGAGGATTAGTTCAATTAGGGCATCTAAGTAGCTTTTATAAACATGCCTTAGATAAAAACATTACTGGTGTGCATCTTGAGACAAAACAATGACACTGACATATTTTAACCCTCTACTGCACACTTGTTGATGGCACATGAAAAAAAAAAAAAAAATATTCCACATCATTTTTTGGTTCATTTGGGAACATTTTATCGATTAAAAAAAAAAATGCGACAATGTTCGACAATGGAACAGAGTCATAGAGAAAATTATCATCAAAATCAAATTTTTTTTTTTAAAAATTCAAGAAATCATTAAGTAAAAAGGGAAAAACACTTGAAAGACATTGATATATTGAATTTGATACATGCATAGGTCTGTATCATGTAGTGTGCTATACCATATAATGTACTTCATGTAATGAGATTTCACTCCGTACAAATCTTCAAAAAGCACTTCTTCTCTGCTGTGACATAGTGGTGTATGTTACAATTTTTGCACATCACTTTGGGTGTTCCTGCACAGCCAGGAACCCTGCATCTTCCCTTCTTATAATACATTGTGGCCAATGAGAGGTATTGTCTAAAACATCCTCGAAAAGTACTCCATATCGCACAACGTTGCCCTGAGGCAACGGAAAGAAAAACTGAATTTCTGAACATGCAAAATAAACAAAACTTCATAAAACCTGACAAAAGGCTTCCCTACACCTTCATACACGCACACATATTTTTTATGTACAGTTCATGTCTTTTTAAATAAGATTACTAAAGTAAATAATATTGCCTTCTCACACCATGTGCTCCTGTGACCATGTGTCAGAACAGGACGTCCCACCTTTAAATGGTGCTTGATATCGACTCCAACACCTTACTGGACTGTTATTTGGTACTTTCTCGACCTTTCTAATTGGTTGTAATCATTTAAAGAAAAATGTACTAAACATAGGGCTTAAGAAAACTTTCCGTTGCCTGAGGGCAACGCTGTGCTGTAGAGGGTTAAGATGTGTCATTACAAGTTGCTTTCAGTTAACACAGCTCAAACATGCATTTTAGTCTGAGACTAGCTTGAGCCTCGTCTGTGAAACTGGGTGGAAATGTTTTAGTTAATGCAACCTCTCATGCAGAGGCGCCACGTGCTCTCTCAGACTTTTGAGCCAAATGGATTTGAATGCAGCTTCCAAAAGACTTTAAAAAAAAAAATATATATATATATATATATATATATATATATATATATATATATATATATTAAAAAAATATTATTAATTAACCCTTTTGAAGCTTACGATCACACCGGTGTGATTAGTGCGTTATGTGATCAATTGCTAAATTCAAATCTGCATTCATGCTTTCACCACGGAAATGTTTCATTTTTACTTCTAATATTTGTTAAAAGATCTTAGATGTAGGCAATATGTATTAAAAATGATATAAAATATGCTATACTATAAAATGCGATTGAAAATAAAGGAATTATCATACAAACCAATTGTTGTGTGGAGTATTTTAAATAGTTTAGAGGATTTAAGTTAATCTGTAAACATTAATTCATGTATGAAGTACAAAAAAAGTAAAAAATAAGCTAGTATTATAATTAAAAAAATAAATAAATAAATAAATAAATCAACCCATCATGCTGGGTTAAATAAACAACCCTATTTCCTGTGTAAAATGAACCCAACATGTGTTCTGTCCTATATTTACACAGCTGCTGGGATGTTTTTAACCCAGTGTTTTTGTGTGTTTGTATAAAGTTTACTCTAATTTTAGAATATTGTATGTACAAAATGAATAGTGCCCCAAAGTCATCGATTTTCCGCGTGTGGACTGCGGGTGGTTGGGGAATCCGTCCAAAATTTTACAAAAATAATAATTTTTAGCCTTCTGTTAAAATGACTTTTACTGATCAACCTTGCGTCAGTGCTTATATGCTTTAAATTTGTTTGTTTCTATAAGCTACAAAATACAGTAGACTGAATCAATGCAGGACTTATTAGCCTAATAGTCTTAATATAGTGACAGTAAATGTGTTAATAATGTATGTTCTCGCTCTCATGAAATATGCAAGTGATGCAAAATAAACCTGCAAAAAAATATCTAGGATATTAAATGAGTGTTGTCAGGTGTAAGGACAACCTATGTAAAACAGGCTTTGTTTTGTGATTGAAATACTTTACTGATGTAAAGGGTTCAACAGCTGAAATGAACTAAACTGAATTCAAAGGGTCAGAGTGAGGGAAAATGGTCATAAAAACTAAAATTATTCCAATTATTTGAAATTAAAACCATTTTGACACACACACAAAAAAACCTTCACTACCATTATAAGTGGACCTCACAGGAAATAAGGCTTAATACGAATTAATTACCAAGTACATTTTCTAAATAAAGCAGCACACACTTGGATGTCATCAAACCAATCATAAGGTGAGAGGGAGAAAAAAACAGAAACTGCACTTTTCATGTTCTATCTCACTAGGCGTTCATCCACAATAATGATTTCCAGGAAGACCAGCTATGAATGACTCATTTAAAATAATTTCATCTGCAAATACTCAAGGGAAAACAAGCTGACCAGTGAGAACTGGTTAAGGCTATCATTAAGATTTTCAGATTTGAGACTAGATTTTTTTTTAAATCTAAATTTATCAATGGTAATTAAGGACTTCTTTAATGAGAATCCACTTATCCAGCACCTAAAAAAACCAATTAATCATTGAGGTTAAACCCAGATTAATGTCATGTTTGTCCATTAGCAGAGGCATAATTACAAAGGAAACTGAATCATTCTGTGACCACAGGAACTCTGTCCTGCGTCAAATTAGCCTGCTGAAAATGAGCAAGGTTATTTCTAGGAATGAGAGAATACTGACTCCTGGGATGCAGGTCTGGAGGAGTTTCCGTCGGAGGAGCCCGAGCCGCTGGAGTGTCCGGAGGAGGCGTTTGAGATGGTGGACATCCGTCTGAGTGTGGAGGACATGATGTACGGCATCACCATCGACCCCACGCGACTCTTCTTCTTTTCTGTCAGAGAGCAGGGCTGGAGATACAGACACAAACACAAACATGTTTCTATTTATATCATGGCATCTATAGTAATTAAATTAAATGAGACCTATCTGAAGTCTGCTCTCAACTTTTAGCATTTATACAGTAAATGTGAATTTAGCACCATTTAGTCTCCTCATTAAAACTGACGCATGTAATATACAGTGGCATGAAAAAGTATGTGAACCCCTTGCAGAATCTGTGAAAATGAAAATTATTTTAATAATAAAAAATGCATGTTATATTTTGTTTAGTACTGTCCTGAGTAAGATATTTTACATAAAAGATGATTGCATTTAGTTCACAAGACAAAACAATATGTTTATAATTTATAATAACTGTTTTTATGTTTTGTGATGGTTGTTCATGAGTCTCTTGTTTGTCCTGAGCAGTTAAACTGAGCTCTGTTCTTCAGAAAAATCCTCCAGGTCTTGCAGAAATTTCAGTTTTCCAGCATCTTTTGCATATTTGAACCCTTTCCAGCAGTGACTGTAGGATTTTGAGATCTGTGTTTTCATACTGAGGACAACTGAGAGACTCAAACACAACTATTAAAAAAGGTTCAAACATTCACTGATGCTCCAGAAGGAAACACGATGCATTAAGAGCCGAGGGGTGAAAACTTTTGAATTCAAATATCAAGGTAAATTGTACTGTATTTTTTCTGCCGGGAAACATGCAAGTATCTTCTGTTGGTTCTGAAGGGCAAGTACTAAATGAAAAACAATGATATTTAAATAAAATAAGAAAAATTGTGACATCTTTATCCTGTTCAAAAGTTTTCACCCCCCGACTCTTAATGCATCGTGTTTCCTTCTGGAGCATCAGTGAATGTTTGAACCTTTTTTAATAGTTGAGTTCGAGTCCCTCAGTTGTCCTCAGTATGAAAACACAGATCTCAAAATCCTACAGTCACTGCTGGAAAGGGTTCAAATATGCAAAAATGCTTGAAAACTGATGAATCTGCAGGAGCTGGAGGATTTTTCTGAAGAACAGAGCTCAGTTTAACTGCTCAGGACAAACAAGAGACTCATGAACAACCATCACAAAACATAAAAACAGTCGTGGATCATCAGGTAACCACACACAGTACTGAGAATCAAGGGTTCACATACTTATGAATGGGGTTATTTGAATAAATTCAGCTATTGTTTTGTCTTGTGAACTAAATGCAAACATCTTTTATGTAAAATATCTTACTCAGGACAGTACTAAACAAAAAATAACATGCATTTTTTATTATCCCTCTTATTTTATTAATAATTCTCATTTTCACAGATTCTGCAAGGGGTTCACATACTTTTTCATGCCACCGTATGTGTTATGTAAGCTTTTTTTGGATAGAAAATAAGACTTTTATTCAGCAAGAGTAAATTAAATTGATCAAAAGAGATGGTAAAGACCTATGTAATGATACAAATATTTCTATTTCAAATAAATGCTGCTCATCCCCCCAGTAAGAATTTTTTTATAGAAAATTGCACACCTGTTGTTGACAATAACAGCCTATTTTAAATGTCATGTGCTTTATTTCTCTTTTTGTTTGGTTCCACTCGCTGTGGTGGAGCAGTGATGAAACACTGTTCTTGTAAATACTTTCCAACATTTCCATAAAAAAATATCTTTAAAACATGTGCAAATTACAGTGAAGGTCAACACTTATCATACGGTGCTCTGCAGTGGTCAAAAAGGATTTAAACTGTGAATTTTGTATTGATCTCTTCTTGTAAATTCAGAGATGTGGATTCGGATGGCAATTAAATCACCACACGACCTTGGTGTTTGTCAAAAAAACAGTAGGTAATTTGGCCGGGGATCTTTACGCGAACGGTGGGAGAAAACACTTGACATTCTGGATTTGAATGGAAATAAATTCACTGACTAGCCCCTGTAAATGCTGAAAATACCTTACGTCTCCTTGAGAAACAATTGCCATCTGAATAGGGCTAAAGAAAATATCACTTCATCAAAGCAGATCTGTCCTCCCTCTTGTGGTCTACTGTCTCACGAAAATGAACCTTGTTGTATTGGCTGATTTCAAAACCCCTTCAAAATTATTGTTAGACAATATCATTTCATCAGATCTGAAACATTTCCACCCAGAAACAGCAAACCCTAGATCTTGCTCTTCTCAAATCCCTACTTAGAGTCATATTCGTCAGACTCACTAGAGTAATGACACCATAGAGTTTCTCCACTTTCGCGCGCAGGTCCTGGAAGCAGGTGACGATTCTGTTGTGAAGGGGTTTGAGCTGCTCCGTGGATTTCTCTCCGTGGATCCGAATCCCCTCATCAAGCAACGGGACCTAAGATGGAACAGACATTAAAGCATTTTCAACATTAAAAATTGAACACTGAAATAAACACTTTGAATTTAGATTAACCAAAAGTGACAGTAAAAACATTTATAATGTTACAAATGTTTTCTATTTCAAATAAATGCTTTTCAACTTTCTATTCATCAAAGGATCAGTTTCCACAAAAATATTAAGCAACAACTGTTTTACTGTATTTTTGATCAAATAAATGCAGACTTTGTGAGAAACATGAACAAAATCTTAACCACCCCAAACAAATGGACCGTAAATGTAAATAAATTTAGATAATACAATTTATATATAATACTTAAAGGGTTAGTTCACTGCAAAAATGAAAATTCTGTCAATAATTACTCACCCTCATGTCGTTCCACACCCGTAAGACCTTCATTCATCTTCGGAACACAAATTAAGATATTTTTGATAAAATCCAATGGCTCTATAAAGCCTGCATCTCCAGCAAAAACACTCCCTTTTACAATGCACAGAAAGCTACTAAAAACATATTTAAAACAGTTCATGTGACTACAGTGGTTCAACCGTAATATTATAAAGCAACTAAAATACTTTTTGTGCGCCAAAAAACTAATTGATGACTTTATTCAACAATATCTAGTGATGGGCGATTTCAAAACACTGCTTCATGAAGCTTTATGCATCTTTTGTTTCGAATCAGTTGTTCGTAGCGTGTATCAAACTGCCAAAGTCACGTGAACTATTGAAGTTGCGAAACACTTATGACGTAATAAAGGCTCTTTTACTGAAATCATGGGATTTTGGCGCTCTGAACCACTGATTCGGAACAAAAGATTTGTAAAGCTTCGAAGCTTCATGAAGCAGTGTTCATGAATCACCCATCACTAGATATTGTGGAATAAAGTTTTTTTTTTCTTTTTTCTTTTGGTGAACAAAAAGTATCCTCATCGCTTTATAATATTAAAGGATTAGTCCACTTTCAAATAAACTTTTGTCATCCAAGATGTTCAAGTCTTTCTTTCTTTCTTTCTAATGGATAGAGATTCGGACTTGTAACCCAAAGGTCATGGGTTCGAGTCTCAGGTCCGGCAGGGATTGTCGGTGAGGGGAGTGAATATCCAGCGCTCTCCCCACCCTCAATACCACGACTGAGGTGAGACCCTTGAGCAAGGCACCGTACCCCCAACTGCTCCCCGGGCACCGCAGCAATGGCTGCCCACTCCTCCGGGTGTGTGTTCACGGTGTGTGTGTTCACTGCTGTGTGTGTGCACTTGGATGGGTTAAATGCAGAGCACAAAATCAGAGTATGGGTCACCATACTTGGCCACATGTCACTTCACTTCACTTCACTTTCTTCAGTCGAAGGATGAAAACATTCCAGGATTATTCTACTTATAGTGGACTTCAATGGACTCCAGATGGTTGAAGGTCCAAATTACAGTTTCAGTGCAGCTTCAAAGAGCTTTAAATGATACCAACGTACTTCCGCTTTCCACATTCTTCAAAACGCTTACGCTGTATGTCCTATGCCTTCCCTATTCTACTTACGGAAAAAAACAAAACTGGTGCTGCGTTCATTACGTAAGTTGAATAGGGAAGGCGTAGGACGTACAGCGTAAGCGTTTAAGCTGATATTTTTTGTTTATAAAGCATATACAGTTGGAGGCCATTGAAGTCCACTATAAGGAAAATTATCCCTGAATGTTTTCATCAAACCTTCATTTCTTTTCGACTGAAGAAAGAAAGACATGAACATCTTGGATGACATGGGGGTGAGTAAATTATCAGGAAAAGTTATTTAAAAGTGGACTAATCCTTTAAAGATGAACCACTGTAGTCACATGAACTGTTTTAAATATGTCTTTAGTGCCTTTCTGGGCATTGAAAAAGGAAATTAACTTGCTGGCAAATAGAGGCCTCACTGAGCCATCAGATTTCATCAAAAATATCTTAACTTCTGTTCTGAAGATGAACGAAGGTCTTACGGGTGTGGAATGACATGAGGGTGAGTAATTTTCATTTTTGGGTGAACTAACCCTTTAAGTATCACTTTACGAACAGCTGGTGCTACCCTATCATTCAATTCTTTGTTTGTATAATTTTGAAAAATCATTGAAGAAAAATAAACAAAAATCTTACCGAATGGTACTTTGAATAATAGAGTATAAGCCATTTTTTAATGAAGCTATTGTGATATACACAGCTTCCATGGTATATGGTCATATCTCCCAAGATAATCTGAGCATTGTGTGAATTAGTGTTGTCATGATACTGAAATTTCCAACTTTGAATCAATACCTTGAAAAATATCGATATTTGATACCATTTTCGATACCTCAGGTAAAAAAATACTACAGAAATAAAAGTAATCAAAATGTAAAATAACACTGAATAGTTTTCATTGTAAAAAATAAATACAAATTAATGCTTCAGTCAAGAGCAGCGAGTGATTTTCTCTTTGTCTTTTGTTCTTTGATTAACATGACTGACAGCAGCAGGTTTATTAGGCTGCTGTCCCTTTAAGAGCATATGCACGGATCCAATATACTGTTACACAACATGCATTGCATTTCTCAAATATTTATGTTCCAAAACTGACTATATTTACCTGAAAACTCGACAAGATGGGCATTTTGACATAATTTTAAATGTATTTGAACATTTAAGCGCAATAAGCCACTAAAAAATACGTCAGTTTGGTACTACTCGTGAGCTGTTTGAGAAGCGGCTTTATGAGAGCGCCACTTATATACATCAGATGCGTGTGAGCTTTCGGTGTGAACGTGAAACCTGTGCGAATGACTAAAATTATGCGCAAGCACTATTCAACCAGAGTGAATGAGCCGAGGGAGTGAGAGGATGCTGGTGTGTGTCAATCCGCCGTCGGTGAGAAGAGAGAGCGAGAATGCGCAGCTGACATCAGTGTATTGATATCAGAATATTTCAGTATCAATACACATTGAAATATCAATATTTTTGACAACACTAGTGTGAATGCTTAAACACAATACAGATCTGCAGAAGTGTCACCTGCAATGCGATCAGGTGTTTTAAGACTTCAATGCGTTCCAGGTGGTCGGGGTTCTTCTTCATGTACGCCTCTGTGAAAAACGCCTGAGGATGGAAACAAAAATTTCAATTAGGTTCAGTCGGTGCTCCAGCAGACCAAACGCCTCGAGACACGCATCAATTTTTCATATCTGACCAGGAGAAAAGGTACAGAGCAACTGTTGAGCACATATGACCAATTCAGCTGAGGATTATCAGGGTGATAGTTTGATTTCTTTTGGTTAAAAATTAATAGAAGCAAAAATACAAAAAAGGTGTGCATATCCCAAACCTTAATTGGGCTCAGGTGCAGGACAAAAAGACAATAATCTTAGAAGATGAGTAATGTCCGCACATTAATGTCTGAAATTAAGAGGACCAGCAGAAGAGGAGAAACAGGGGAGAAAGTCTGACCTTCTCATAGTTGGAAAAGCCACCCATGACAGCCGGGTCCACGATTCCATTGAGCATCATGGAGAGCGGGTGCACGGGAAGAGAGCGGTCACATGCCTGCTGCTGCACCAGATTACTCAGCTTCTCATTGGCCAGCTCCATGGTTTCTATAGCGTTGTCCAAAGGACTGATCTCTTCCTACAAACGAGAGACAATATGAGACTGGCGGAAAGATAAGATCTGATTATGATCCATTTTTTGAAAGAAATTAATACTTTCTTTCAGCAAGGATGGATTAAATTGATCAAAAGTGACAGTAAAGACATTTATAATGCTACAAAAAAAGAGACAAATTTGGTGAATAAAGTTGCTATTTTTGTTTTGTTTTTGCACACAAATTCTATTCTTGTCGCTTCATAACATTAAGGTTGAACCACTGCAGACACGTTGACTATTTTAACAATTTTCTACTACTTTTCTGGACCTTGAATGTGGTAATTTTGTTGCTTTCTATTTTGGATTTTATCAAAAATATCTTAATTTGTGTATCAAAGATGAATGAAGGTCTTACAGGTTTGAAAAGACGTAATTAATGATAGAAATTTCATTTTTGGGTGAACTAACCCTTTAAAAGGTGCCATCGAACATTTTTTTTACAAGATGTAATATAAGTCTAAGGTGTCCCCTGAATGTGTCTCTGAAGTTTCAGCTCAAAATACCCCATAGATTTTTTTAAATTAATTTTTTTTAACTGCCTATTTTGGGGCATAATTAGAAATGCGCCGATTCAGGCTGCGGCCCCTTTAATTGCTCGCGCTCTCCACCCCCTCCCGAGCTCTCGACTCTATCATTGCATAAACAAAGTTCACACAGCTAATATAACCCTCAAAATGGATCTTTACAAAGTGTTCGTCATGCATACTGCATGCATACATCGGATTATGTAAGTATGGCATTTATTTTGATGTTTACATTGATTCTGAATGAGTTTGATAGTGCTCCGTGGCTAAAGCTAACATTACACACTGTTGAAGAGATTTATAAAGAATGAAGTTGTGTTTATGAATTATACAGACTGCAAGTGTTTAATAATGAAAATAACGACGGCTCTTGTCTCCGTGAATACAGTAAGAAACGATGGTAACTTTAACCACATTTAACAGTACATTAGCAACATGCTAACGAGACATTTAGAAAGACAATTTACAAATATCACTAAAAATATCATGATATCATGGATCATGTCAGTTATTATTGCTCCATCTGCCATTTTTCGCTATTGTTCTTGCTTGCTTACCTAGTCTGATGATTCAGCTGTGCAGATCCAGACGTTAATACTGGCTGCCCTTGTCTAATGCCTTGAACATGAGCTGGCATATGCAAATATTGGGGGCGTGCATATTAATGATCCCGACTGTTACGTAACAGTCGGTGTTATGTTGAAATTCACCTGTTTTTCGGAGGTCTTTTAAACAAATGAGATTTGCATAAGAAGGAGGAAGCAATGGAGTTTGAGACTCAGTGTATGTCATTTCCATGTACTGAACTCTTGTTATTCAACTATGCCAAGATAAATTCAATTTTTAATTCTAGGGCACCTTTAAGGGGCATTTGTAAAGAAGTGAATAGGGTTCATTTTTACATCATGTTGTCTTTAAACAAGTATTTTGTTTATAGGTAAGTATTAAGTGACATTTAACAATAAAAGTTTTAGAGAATTGAAAGAAGGACGAGTCACTCACCACCGACATGGATTTCACTTCAAACCATTTGAGGATTCCTGGAAAGCGATATGCCGTAATAAAGGTGGTCCTTTCAATCCACATGGTCTGTGAGGTCAAAAGCAGAGAGAAGCACATTTGCACAGAGGGGTTCCAAGATAATCATCTCCATTCATGAATAATTATATAGAACTGAATTACTGGCTCTCTTATCATCCATAAATGGTTCACAGAATTACAGCAACATTCGAAATTATTGGCAAAAAAGGCAATTCTTCAGTGTTAGTGAGTGGCAGCTTTCATTTGAAAGTGGTATCTAATTATTTAGGAATCTAAATCATTATCATCATGAACATTTTTAAAGAGGACCTATTATGCCCTTTTTCAAAGTCTTGATTTTGGTTTTTGCCATCTACTAGAATAGTTTTCATGCTTGAATGTTCAAAAAGTATGTCAGTAACTCTCTCTTTAGTTCCTGTCTCTATGAAGCCCCTCCTTCTGAAAAGGCACAATGTGCTCTGATTGGTCAGCTGAACCAGTGACTTGTGATTGGTCAACTGCTTCAATCGTGTTTAGCCCTTTACCATAGCCCCAAGTTTCAACACAATGCTAAATAACTCTCCCAGGCCCCGCCCCTTTTTTGTGTATGCATTGTGCGGGAATTATTTAAATAAGGACTATTGTGACGTGTTCGTTCCAGGACAAAAACTCAAGACTACAATCGAAGCATTTCAGGGACACTGATCTAGAGAAAAACTGAAAAACATTACTAAAAAAAAAAAAATATGTTAAAAGTTAAAAATGCAAAAAAGCATAATAGGACCCCTTTAAATTATTGCTCTTAAATTCCTTTTCAGTCATTTTTTATGATCAGATATGGATTTAAAAATAAAAATTTCATAGAGATTGCATTTAAAAGGTTTTTAGCCAATTAAATATCTTAATATATAATATCTTTTGAATCCAAAATGTGAATAAAGATAAAAAGTAGAGTAATTCTTCCTGCCAAGCTGCAAAGACGACAAAAAAGCAGCATGAAACCAACAGTTCGAGGATCTTGGAGTACAGTGAATTTTATAGGGTTTTTTCCCCCCTTTTTGGAGCTTTGCTGTAAAAATCATCATTTGTACACATTCAAGAGCACCTTGAACATATGCCTGACATCTTTTGGTGATGTCTTTGAACTATTCCTTTAACATTTCATTCAGTTTAATGACTTATTTAGACTTGGGAATAACAATTTTTTCATTCACAGATTTCAGGTTTGCCATGACTGTAGGATCCCTGCATTCATTTCTTAGTCACAAACAATCTTGATGAAAACCATCAGTCATCAGCTTGACACTTCAAACTGAGGCATGCTTAACAGTTTTGACTGAGACATGCTAAAAAATGTATAATGTTGACAATGTTGAAATAAAAATTTCAGTCATTTAATCTGAAATGAGCTTTTTCGTGAACCCTAGTTACCCTCATCAGCCTCAGCGATTCAACATTTGTTCAATGTTTGCAACTCACAGCAAACTCATTGTCAGGATCTTTTTCTCCTTTCCTGAATGGTCTTGAATACTGGAACTTATCCACCTCGTTCGTCCTGTAGTAACTGAGAAAACAAAAGAACGAAAATGAGATCTATAAACAGCATTATTTATAATAGATGTGAATTGTGACAAGCGTGTTGATTCATACTTGAGGATTTGTTCGGGAAGTCCCTTATCTTTGAACTGTGAAGGTAAGTTTAGGACAGGCTTCACTGTAAAACACTGAATATCTGTGGAGAATTCATTAAGGAAAGAAAACTGGTCACATTAATTTCATTTGGCCCAAAAAAGCATTTGGACACAATACTGATTTAATGTGAGGCACATACACTACCGTTCAATAGTCTGGGGTTGGTAAGATTAATGTCTTTTGAAAATCTTGCTCATTAAGGATACATTTATTTTATCAAAACACAGTGAAAACAGTAAAATTGCTAAATATTATTAGAAATTAAAACAACTGTTTTCTATTTTAATATATTGTAAAATGTAATTTATTCCTGTGATCAAATCTGAATTTTCAGCATCATTACTCCAGTCTTCAGTGTCACATGATCCTTCAGAAATCATTCTAATATGCTGATTTGCAGAAACATTTCTGATTATTATCAATGTTGAGAACAGTTGTGCTGCTTCATATTTTTGTAAAACTGTGAGGATTCTGAATAGAAAGTTGAAAAGAACAGCATTTATTTGAAATATAAATCATTTGTAACATTATAAGTGTTTTTACTGCAACTTTTGATCAATTTAATGCATCCCTGTGAATAAATGTATTATATTCTTTAAAAAATATTGACTGACTGCAAACTTTTGAATGTTACTATTTAATTTAACAGTACTAATATATATATATTTATATTTCTATTTGAATATATTTCACAAAGTAATTTATTCCTGTGATCAAAGCTGAATTTTCAGGATCATTACTCCAGTCTTCAGTGTCACATGATCCTTCAGAAATCATTCTAATATGCTGATCTGCTGCTCAAGAAACATTTAATGTGTACAATTGTACAAAATATTTGTGTACAATATTTTTTTTTCAGGATTATTTGATGAATAGAAAGTTCAAAAGAACAGTGTTTATCTGAAATCTAATCTTTTGTAACATTATAAATGTCTTTACTGCCACTTTTGATTGATTTAATGCATCCTTGCTGAATAAAAGTATTCATTTCTTTAATTTCTTTTCAGAAAAAATAAAAATAAAAATTCTTACTGACCCCAAACTTTTGAACGGTAGTGTATAATGCTACAGAAGCTTTGTATTTCAGATAAATGCTGTTCTTTTGAACTTTCTATTCATCAAGGAATCCTGAAAAAAAAAAAAAGTACACAACTGTTTTCAACATTGAAAATAATCATAAATGTTTATTGAGCAGCAAATCAGCATATTAAAATGATTTCTGAAGGATCATGTGACACTGAAGACTGGAGTAATGATGCTGAAAATTCAGCTTTGCATCACAGGAATAAATTACTTTGTCAAATATATTTAAATAGTACACAGTTATTTAAAATTTTAATAATATTTCACAATATTACTGTTTTTTACTGTATTTTTAATGAAATAAATGTAGCCTTGGTGAGCAGACGAAACTTCTTTTAAAAACATTAAAAATCTTAGTGGTTCCAAACTTTTGGACTGTACTGTATATATACACATATACATATACATATATATATATATATATATACACATACACATACACATATATATATATACACAATTCTACTGAATTTAGCCCACATAAAAAGCTTTTGTTCAACTTCAGTATCTAGTTTGGTTACAAGGATACGTTGACCGGGTGAGTTCCAAATGTTTTCACCAGGGGGCGAAGTGCTGGTCATCCTCACTGCATTGGGAAACTGAGACAATAGCTTAAGGCTAAAGTCCTCCAGCCACTCATACTCTTTACCACGGTAAATGAACATTTTATTCTGTTTGGAAGAGGCAGAGTAAAAAAAAAACATTGATGAAGACCGTATAAAGTGACCACATGATCTGCTGCATCTTTTAGCTAACATCCAGGTGTGTTTCCTCTGAGGAGGCAAGCGAGACAGTGCCTCCACAGTACAAAAATATTATAAAAAACGATCATAAAAACTGTATTAAGCACAAATTTTGACACTGTTCAACAGCGACATCAGCATGTGTTTAAGTAATGTTTATTTATTTAACCTGAAAATGTGTCAATGTTAAGTGTAACTGGAACATGAATTTACATCAAAAAAACTTTGCCTCCTCATTACAGAATACCACTGCAATCAATGTAGGCTACTGGCGATAAAGTTCCTTCTCAATTCAAGTGTTCTTCATATCTGGCATGCACAACCAATAATAACTGCACAAAGCCTGTCATTTCATTAGATGTCTAAGGGGCTCTTGTATCTGTAAACGTGTGGCACCATGGTTTCCAAACCCCTGACTGTGAAAACAAAAGTATTATTTTCTTGTTAAAACCCAATTCGAGAGCTCTTTGGGGAGAGCCGCAATCAAAATATTTGTTTTCCTTTGGCAACGCTTGATGCTGCCAAACAGTGAACTGACCCTGCCAGCATGTTTGTGCCACCGTTTAATCCATACTTTTCCGATTTCACACCGCATAAACAACAGAAAATTAGACATCTGAGCACCAAATAGGGGAATAATTCTCCAAGTTGTTGTATCCAATATTAAAGCCGTTAAAACTATGGGCTGAAGCAGCAAAATTCACTCACCCTGAGGAAGGACGGGAAACCCTGACCGTAGTATCCCACTGCGAAATACTCAGGCTGAGGTCTCATAGCGTGCATGATGTTCTCATAATACTGTGCCTGCTGTTTCTGTGTACAAAAACAACAGGTGATTTTACATTTTAAAGACATTTAAAAGTCAAGCATAAAAGGAATAGTTCAGCTGAAAATGAAAACAGTCATCATTTGCTCACCCTCAAATCTGACAAATCTGAAAGTGTATGTGTGTTCATGCTGCTCTCATGCAATGAATGTGAATGAGGTCATAATACTTGTGCACTATAATGTAATTCTTGTGAAGTCATATGACAGCTTTGGGTGAGAAAAACTTAAATATTATAACCAATATTCATCCGTTTTTGACCGTTCTAACCGATTCCAAAGAAAAAAACATAATTAATTGACAAATGACTAACTTGTTTGACCCGTAATACTGCAAACACAAAGGCTTCAGTCAACTTCAATTACTGTTATCTGCCCTCATAGTGCCTCTGATCAAAGCACTTAACCCCTGGACGAACAATTATGATCTTTTAGTAGCTTATTTTAAGAGGCTAATAATAACCAAGGTTGTAGTAGTCATTAAAAAAGGTTCAAATTGTCGTAATTGTTCCTACAGCTCTCTGATTCTATTGCTTTTGTTACCGTAACACTTATAATCGTGGCAGCCCTATACCTGAAGAATTGACAATACTGCCAATAATTTTGAATGATGCTGTGATTCTGTAAAATAATTTTCTAGGTGGTATGAGAGCCTGTAATTCAGTCCTGTATATGCATTCATTAATGGATTTGATTTTGAAACCCCTCTGTGTAAATGTGACTCTCTTCCTTTGACCTCACAGACCGTGTGGCTCTTTTATTGTTAAAAATAGAAATGCAATTGTCCTTCCCTTCAATGTTTTTCCTCCCACCTCATATTATTTCCATCACAAAAGTTTTGCAAGCAAACACAAAGTTTGTTTGGTGAACGCAAAAATTCTGTGAGAGAAGGGAAATAGCATTGAAATATAATCTTTCCAACCATCTCAGTTTTTTTTAACCATCACAATGTGCCTTTTGAGAGTAATGCATGTTTGACAGCATTCTAGTTCACTTTAAATGCGACCTATTATGCAAAATCCACTTTTGTAAGGTGTTTGAACACTGATGTGTGTCCGCATGTGTGTGAGAACAACCAGCCTATAAATGGTAAAAACACACTCCACTGTTTTTATAATTTCCTTAAATCAAAAGCTGATTCAGATCAAGTGTTGTGTTTTGAGATATACCAATGCACATAAGAGTTTCCATAGACTCCCGCCATCTGAGTCACGAGGACATTTTCAAAGGAAATGTCCAGGGTTCTCATTTATAAAACTTTGCGTAGATTTCATCCTAAAAGTGTACGTACGCGCAAAAGCGAGATTCTGCGTACCCATGGTGTACGCATGGTTTTCTGCGTAAAACCATGCGTACACCAGAACCTGCACGCAAATCCCTTTATAAATCCCAGTCAGCGGAAGATTGTGTGTACGTGCATCTCCACCCTGTTTCCTCCCCAAAATCACCATATATGGAGCTTATGACGCCTAATTTTTCTATGCATAACCTCATCTGCATATCATTTCTATACACGTTCCCAACCACGTGACACCATGGTTAACACAGTCAAAGGTACAAGACATTGGAAAATATTAGCTATGGACTATAAATGCCATTTGTGCAATACACTACATTGATAAATATCATTCAATATCCTCTTTATGTTTTCAAATAAAAATATCAAAATATCCATAAAAACAAAATTGTATAAAATACAATAGTTGATTCATTCATTTCCACTGGCCAAATAGTATTTTAATAGTTTTAAACAATTCGAATCAAATTTATGATAAGGTGAACAGCGCGTCACTGACAAAGTATTTTAAAATAGGAAACTTGCAAATCTTGCCGTTTTCCTCAAATGATATCCTTCATATACAGTGGTAATTGTTTGAAGATCCTTCACACGACATCAACACCTCCTGCAGCTGCGGTTATACTGTAAGATATTATCATTGGAACTATTCAAACTGGACAACAGACCGTTGGACCACCGAATCCAGCAGTGTCTTCCATAACATCGAAGTTAAGTGTGCATCACTGATCTTCGTTCTCGTCATAACATCTGCAGTATAGTTTAAAGAGGAATTATTGTGCTCCAAGCGCTCCTTGCTGTCAAAGCAGCGTGTCACAGGAAAAGTGATAGAAAGTAGCACATCTACTATCTAAATTCATATCACGTTTGATTAACTTCTCCGTAATGACTGCGTAATGTAATTTCAGTGTTTATCGCCATTAGTGAAAGTGTAATATTAATGTAAATGTGTATATCAAAATGAAAATGTGAGTTTCCATGTGAGTTTAAATCATTCTTTCATTTATTTAAACTGTTATTGTGAACACATGCACTGTATTTATGATTAGGACTCATAATGAGGATTTAAAGTGGTTTTCCTTCATCTGCCGTCAGTCCCTCAGCTCACCATCGGTGTCGCCAAACTGCTCTGTCTCCAAAATGTTCGTACGCATGGGTCAGAGTTTGCGTGGAGGTGCGCAAATTTTCCCGTCAAGTTTTTCTTTATAAATCCCACCTTTTGCGCAGGAACTGGCGTACGCACGTTTTCAGCCCCATTTTGTGCGTACGCACGCTTTATAAATGAGGCCCCAGAAGACATTTGCGCCAATCATCTGCTCCACAAACAAGGATCTTTTCAGCGACTCTGGTTCGAGGATGAACACCACTCCTGACAGTTTCTGACATTTTCATTGCGTGAAATTTTGCTTTTGTCCTGTTTTGTTGTTGCCGGTGTTCTGGCAATCTGTCCCACACCGGTATGCCGGAGCATGAGCTCTTGAAGCTCCGCCCTCTTCTTGAAAGGGGGCCGGGAGCAGCAGCTCATTTGCATTTAAAGGGACACACAAAAACGACACGTTTTTGTTCACCCCCAAAAAAGGCAATTTTAACATGCTATAAAAAATGATCTGTGGGGTATTTTGAGCTAAAGCTTCACATACACACTCTGTGGACACTTGAGACTTATTAACTGGGTGAGGAATGACATGAGAATGAGTAAAAGATGACATAATATTCTTTTTTTAAGTGTTCTACATACTTAAGTTTTGGTATTAAAGGTGCCCTAGAACTTTTTTTAAACAGATGTAATACAAGTCTAAGGTGTCCCCTGAATGTGTCTGTGAAGTTTCAGCTCAAAATACCCCATAGATTTT
Organism: Ancherythroculter nigrocauda; assembly: GCA_036281575.1. Taxonomy (NCBI): domain Eukaryota; kingdom Metazoa; phylum Chordata; class Actinopteri; order Cypriniformes; family Xenocyprididae; genus Ancherythroculter; species Ancherythroculter nigrocauda. The sequence goes on along the minus strand of VTFQ01000021.1, from coordinate 3,644,265 downwards.
TTTTTATTCATTTTTTTAACTGCCTATTTTGGGGCATCATTATAAATGAGCCGATTCAGGGCTACTGGCCCTTTAATTCTCGTGCTCCACACCCACGGAGCTCACGCTTGCCTTGAACAGTGCATAAACAAAGTTCACACAGCTAATATAACCCTCAAATGGATCTTTACAAAGTGTTCGTCATGTATGCGGCATGCATGCGTCGGATTATGTGAGTATTGTATACTGTTATATTGTTTACATTTTATTCTGAATGAATTTGAGGCTATTCTCCGTGGCTAACGGCTAATGCTACACTGTTGGAGAGATTTATAAAGAATGAAGTTGTGTTTATGAATTATACAGACTGCAAGTGTTTAAAAATGGAAATAGCGACGGCTCTTTGTCTCTGTGAATACAGTAAAAAACGATGGTAACTTTAACCACATTTAACAGTACATTAGCAACATGCTAACAAAACATTTAGAAAGACAATTTACAAATATCACTAAAAATATCATGATATCATGGATCATGTCAGTTATTATTGCTCCATCTGCCATTTTTCGCTATTGTTCTTGCTTGCTTACCTAGTCTGATGATTCACCTGTGCAGATCCAGACATTAATGCCTGCCCTTGTCTAATGCCTTTCATAATGTTGGGAACATGGGCTGGCATATGCAAATATTGGGGGCGTACACCCCGACTGTTACGTAACAGTCTGTGTTATGTTGAGATTCGCCTGTTCTTCGGAGGTCGTTTAAACAAATGAGATTTATATAAGAAGGAGGAAACAATGGAGTTTGAGACTCACTGTATGTCATTTCCATGTACTGAACTCTTGTTATTTGATTATGCCAAGATAAATTCAATTTTTCATTCGAGGGCACCTTTAATTACTGTACATTCCATAAAATGATTTCAAATCAAACAAGAAATGAGGAATATAGGGTTCTTTTTTTTTTTTACAGTCATCTCAATGGCAAAAATTGTCCCAATTTACCTTGAATTCACCCTAACTAATGTACGGAACATTTTATGCCCCACAGGACAGAAAAGTTGAATCAAGTGTCCACCCAATTCGTCGGCACAAACAGCAAACTTCTCCGATCTAATTAAAGTCAGCTGCCAAGTGAGAACTTCACAGAGCCAAAGGCAGAACTGAGAGGAGAGTGTGTAACTGCTACAGTAGCTGTTATCACACCAGAGTTTCCTTCCTCCTCTTGCTTGCAAATTGCCATGTTTATTTCCTGAGCAGAGTGACGGCTGCTACCCAGCAGACAGGGTTATGGATTACCAACCCAGAACGTGAATAAATAAGAAGTGCATGAATCGAGACGAGCTCAAGGTTTGTCTCGCTAAAATGTTTGTACATCACAGAGCATCTCCTGTTCTGACAGAAGCTCAGGGGAGGTTTGTCGGCGGCGTTACCTTCAGATCACATTTACAAAGAAACAAGAGGCAATTCTGTCACGTCTGTCTTACCAGCAGTTGACTGAGCTCTATGAAATCAAACATTTGGTTTTCGTGAAGTTTAACAAGCTGTTTGGCCATCTCGATGGCCTTCTCCCACATCTGTGGAGAAAGAACAAACAAACAACATATGAGAAAGTGTGTTGACAGCAACACACCTGCCGTGTTTTTTCTTACTTCTTTGAGGAACAGTTTACCAAATATCTGTCTCCCTTACAGTGTTCAAAAACAATATGAATTATGTTCATACACCTGTGTGCTATATTACAAGACTTTTAAAAACAAATAAGCATATTAGAATGATTTCTGAAGGATCATGTGACACTGAAGACTGGAATTCTACATCTCTTTCTGTTCTTTGCAGCTGTATTACCCTAAAACTGTGTGAATAGCATGTAAAATGCATTCAAATTGAAGCATTGTCATTAGATTTAGATGTACATACTTTGCCCTTGTCCAGATTGCACATGATTTCCTGAAAAAGTCTTTCCTTTAGCTCTTGTTGCGTCCAGCCTTGAGCTCCATCCCGTGGGATCAGGTGGGGCGCACATGGCTTGTCGGACCACTAGAAAGAGATTGCACAATTGAGTCATGCTAATCGCAGTGATCTGCTAATCACCAAACTATGCCGCAACTTTAACCAGCACACTGCAAGAGCAATGCGTTTCTCAGTGCAAACAGACTAAGTTAAGCAGAACAATGAGATTTTGGGGAGTGACAGGAGCAAATGCTTGCCATTTATAAAGATTTGGAGGATAAAAACTGACTTTGATTAGTTTTTTTCCAAAGCAAAAAGATGACATCTTCAGATAACTTTGTTCGAAAAACAGAACAAAAGTCATGTCATATCCAAAATCTACTTGCATCCTTGTCATTGAATAATAAACTATTTCAAAAATTGTGAATAAATGCAAATAAAATCTCTTTAAATGTCATAATATTTCATTTGTATCATTTGTTTCAAACAGCAATTCAGATTTTTGCATTCGTTATGGTGTTTATCAAACAACAAATACATACATATTTAGACTTAAAACTTACTTTGCGTTCACATACATTTTTACTATTTAATCTGGACTAAAACATGCCATACTAGAAAAGATATTTAGATATTGGCTGAAAATGCTGAGTTATAGTTTTGATCTTCTGCATTCTGTTAGAAACAATTGTTTACAACTGTAATACGTTTTTATTGTGTATGGTTTTATTGTATTTAAAGGGGTCATATAATGCCACTTTTACAAAAATGTAAAATAAGTCTCTGATGTCCCCACAATGTGTATGTGAAGATTTAGCTCAAAATACCCCACAAATAATTTTTTATAGCATGTTAAATTTGTCACTTTTTGAGGGTGAGCAAAAACGCTCAGTTTGTGTGTGTGTCCCTTTAAATGCAAATGAGCTGCTGCTCTAAAGAAGAGGGCGGAGTTTAAAGAGCTCATGTTAGCAGCTCCGATAACCTCACGCAGACTCACTGAAAATGTCTGAAACTGTTCAGCCTTTTATGTCCAAACCGGAGTCGGACAATGATGGAGAGACTTAAGAAGAAGTGACAACATGGAGAATGCAACAGGACGTTTCTGAACAGTTAGTTGATGAATTTATGTATCTTAAAGTCATTGATTAGCATATTCTGTCATGATAATCTATAAATCGCTCATGTGGGAACTGTTGTAAGATCCTACAGAGCCAGAGAATATCTGCTGCATGAAGATAGAACAGGTATAGTTTAGTTTAATTACGGTTATAACTTATGTTGTCATAAGTTGGCAGGGTTTAAGTAAATTATAGTATTAGTGATGTCACTAACCCAGGAAGAAGCTTGTTGTAGTCCCTACCAGCCATTTGTTGTAGTCCTTAAAAAGCAATTTCTTTAAAAGAAAATATCTCCCTTTGCATTGAACTTTGAGCGTCGTAACTTTGCAGATGTTGTTTATGCTCAAACAGCAACATTAAACACTAACTAAAGTTAAAAAAGTGAAATCATAATCAAGGACCCCTTTAAATGTTCATGCTTCATTTTGTTATTTGAAGAGTCATTAAATTTGTTATTTAGAGGACAACACTGAAGTTCGTTCATTTTTAACGTTTTTGCAATATAATTAAAAAATGTTATAGCGTCACATGCCTACATGCTTAAATGTTTAAAATTACTGTAAACGACATGCATTTTTTTTTACAAAAGTAACATTTTAATTAAAAGCATTTTTTATGGATGATTAGACCAGATAATGAAAGAAAAGGAGCTCAAAGAATGTATAGTTTCAAAAAGCTCAAAAATAAGTTTTAATTTGCTTCATCTTTTGGTCACTGCATACTTTTTATACTCCCAACTGTTATTTCCAGTGTAGGGGAAGAAAAAATGGTAAATTATAGCATGGAAACTTTTAACTGTTAGTGTGTGTATATTATATATATATATATATATATATATATATATATATATATATATATATATATATATATATATATATATATATATATATATATATATATATATATATATATATATATATATATATATATATATACACACAGTATATAATGGCTAATAATTTTACATCCAAACCTCCAAAAGTTCAGCATGCAGCAGCAGGGTGTAGGCAGCCTCTGTGTAATTCTCACAGGCCAGATGTAGATCACGCAACTTGTACAAATATCTAAAGAAAGACCACAAAACATACAGATTCATGTGTGGGTCAATGTGCTATCAACAAGCCAATGCCTTTCAATCATCTGGCACACTTACCGGATATAAATATCTTCCCTTTTCTTTTCTTTGTAAAAGTTCTGTGGACATGAGAGAGAAGATACAGGTGACTTTTACCATAGCCTATAAATATCTTTTATTCCTGATTATATGAATATAACTACATTCTCAGAAAAAGGTTCAATGGGGTTCTATATATTGAACCCTAGGGTTTGTGACTCAATTCTAAAGCATGCTTTATGCCAAAAAGGTTCTGTTATAAGGAGAAAGTTTGCATAATATGGGTTTATCAGGTTATTTATTTCTAGTGATTAAGTATCTTTAATTCATTAAATGAAAAAATGAATTAAAACACAATTAATTAATACTAAATTTGTACAGAATTGGTGCAAACTGCTATCCCACAACCAAAAAACACATTTAAAAAGCATTTAAGTATTCATATCTTTGTCATATCTCTTTATCTTTTTTTGGGAATTTCAATCGGGATGTGGCTGTACCAAAACCCTAACCCGTAAATTTCAACTTGTGAAAATGACATTAAAATAATTTTTGCATTTAATTCCTTTGTTGTTTTTAAAAATATCTTTTTGATTGTTTTAAAAAGTGAAGTTCTATTTATTTTATATTTTCTTTGTAAATCATGAAACTTTATGTAATAAAATATGAAGTTTCAGATGTTTTTTGGGTGTTATTTGATAAAATTTAGTTTTTATGTGTGTACAACTGTTCAGAACTGTGCTAGCTAACAACCGAAACATGTGGTGACATTTTGGTAGTGACATCATTGTTTTGGTAGTGACAAAATGCATAATCATTTATTTGGGGGAAATAAACTAAATTTTAGTACAGTTATGCAAATCATTCGTATTTTAATATGTTTTAGTATGCAAGTTAAAATTGTGTAATGTGATGTGGTCACTACCAACACATTACTGTCACTACTGAAAATGTACAGTCACGACCGAAACATGGGATGTTTTGTCAAAAATCAAGTATACTAAATTATCAACTAAGATGTTATGATAGTGTTTGGTTTAATGTATATTCAAACTAATGAATCCTTAATTTTAAAATCAATATAATTAACTTTATGGCTTTTACAAATGAAGATTAGTTTCAAAATAGAACAAATCTCATAAATTTCACTTGAAATATTGTTAAAATTATAACGGTTATTGATTTACCTGTGAAAACCTTTTAATAAAATAGCAAAAAATATATTTACAAGATATATGTAAACAAAATCTTAAAAGGTCAGTATAACTCTTCTTATTAAATTATATATTATTGTGTTTCAGTAGTGACAATGATCAGTCCTGCTGATGAAAAGTATAGTCCACCATACTAGACCAGCACCAAACCGCTAGTCCTCGCTGATCTTCTCAGCAGGTTGAGCACATGATAAAGAATGTGTTTGGGTTCACGGGGGTCCGGTTCTCACCAGGACGTTGACAGTGCAGCTCATGCGGAGCTCAGGGCTCTCGTCGTGGGTGATGGTGCGGTAGGCCAGCAGGTTCTCCAGCAGGCTACTCAAGAGCAGAGCCAACTCTTTACCAGACTGACTCAGATACCGATGCCGCTGACAGCGCTCCAACAGTCTGGACACATAGACATAGAGACAGTCACCAAAACTACAAAAAATATAAAATACAGGAAAGAATAGAAGCACAAGGCAATCAAAAATATTATAGTGGCAGCTCATGGTCACTCTTAAAAATAAAGGTTCCAAAAGGGGATTTTCACAGTGATGCCATAGAAGAACCATTGTTCCCCAAAGAAGGAATCTTTCAGTAAACAGTTCTTAAAGGGGTGGTTGATTATGATTTCAATTTTTTAACTTTAGTTAGTGTGTAATGTTGCTGTTTGAGAATAAACAACATCTGCAAAGTTACGACACTCAAAGTTCAATGAAAAAGGAAGATATTTTCTTTTAAAGAATTCTCTGTTTAAGGACTACAACAAACAGCTGGTTGGGACTACAACAAGCCTCTTCCCGGGTTAGTGACATCATAAACCCTAAAATTTACATAAACCCCGCCCCTGAGAACATGCAACAAAGTGGGTGAGGCCATGTTGGTCTGCTTCAGAGAAGAGGAAGAGTTGTTGTAGTAGAGTGTTGTTGTCATGCCGTCATTTTACACCGGACTGCTTCACAAACGAGGGTCAATTCAACGCTGGATTTGCACAAAAGATTAACATGACGGCACATGCTAGTGGATGAGTTGAATCAACTCCACAGCAACTACATAAATTTATCTGCTAACCATTCAGAAACGTCCAGTTTCATTCTAAAAGTTGTAACTTCTTCCTGAGTCTCTCCATCAGTGTCGACTCCGGTTTGAACAATGTAAGGCTGAACACCGTTACTGACAATCCTCATTTTGGCTGCGTGAGATTCTCCAGCTTTGTTGTTGTTGAGCAACCGAAACATGAGCTGTTAAGGCAGGAACACACCAAGCCGACGGCGATGAAAGCAGACTGCGGGGTTGGCTCACGTCGGCAGCATCTGTGTCGAAAGTTGCCCTGACATGCTCAACAGCCGACGGCGTCTTATGCGCCTGCATAAGAAGAAATGCCTTTCCGAACCAGCAGGTGGCAGTATCTGAACAGCCAATCAGAATGATCAGATGGCTCGACGGACCGATGCTGATTCAACATGTCGAATCGGCCGGAAAAAAGCAGATGAGGACCAACTTCAGCCGACGGTGCGGAACACACTGAGAAAACTTAGTCGGCCAACAAACAAAAACTGCCCAACGGCTGACCGTCGATCGGCTTGGTGTGTTCCTGCCTTTAAAGCTCCGCCCTCTTCTGGAAAGGGGGCCGGGAGCAGCAGCTCATTTGCATTTAAAGGGACACACACAAAAGCAGTGTGTTTTTGCTCACACCCAAATAGGGGCAAATTTGACAAGCTATAATAAATGATCTGTGGGGTATTTTGAGCTGAAACTTCACAGACACATTCTGGGGACACCACAGACTTATATTACATCTTGTGAAAGGGGCATTATAGGTCCCCTTTAAAAGAACCAATGAAGAACCTTTATTTTTAAGATATTGGCATCTATGGTTACTTGAAGGACCTTTCAATTCCACAAAAGGTTCTTTAGAGTGGAAAAAGGTTCTTTAGAATTTTAAAATGTTCTTTACTCTAAGAAAAATATGGTTCTTTTAAGAACTGTTCACTGAAATGTTCTTTGGGGAAGCAAAGTTGGTTCTTCTATGGCATCACTGCAAAAACCTCCTTTTGGATCCTGAGTGTAAGTGGAGAGAAAGATCTCACATTTTTTCCAGTAAAATCTTGTATTGTTCATCACCGCGGCCTCCTTCAACTTCCTGGTCCAGTTTTGTGATTAGCTCATTCTCAAACTGCAAAGCACATAAATGTATCATCAAACTTTCTGACCATCATGTAGGAGCCTACATAGGCAACATCTTAAAAGACATGTGTCTATGATGCCTAAATAATATGCTGCCTAGGTAGACAACTTTTTGGAACAGGTTTTGGAACAGAAGTTATCAAAGTAATGACCCTCACCTTCTGAAAGGTTTGGGGTTTGCTAAAATGGTGTTCACACTGCATCATGTCAAAGAAGATGGGGATGGTGGCTTTCCTCAGGTCAGGCTCAGGCACTAACGTGGCTTCCAGGATCGGCCCCACCATTGCAGGGATGAACTTCAACTTCTCTGGGCCTGGAAGTGACACATATACCCAATGATGTCCCGAAATAGCCAAAATGTTATTTTCAATTTTTTCAATATGTCAATATGCACTTTGCCTTAGCCATTACATACAAACAGTACAGTAGTGATTTTACCCTCTATAAAAAGCAATTTGAACAAAAAAAAAATAAGAGTCCTTAGGAACCCTTCCTCTCTACACTTGAAGCTTCTGCAATTGTCACTGTCTCTAACAGATAAGAGACACAGGAAAAAGGTTTTTACCAAGATTCTGCCACATATCTCCCAGCTTAAAGCCGACGCTTTTCCGCATGTCTCCATACCTGTTTACATTTTTAGGAACACAATTTAATCAAGTTTAATATTATTTCAGCTTTTAAAACAAAACAAACAAAAAACAACACTTGAACTCAAGTATATACAGAACAATGTCTCTCACTCACTTGTTGAGAATCTTGTCTCGTTTCTCAAGCGAGAAGGACTCCAGCTGCAAGGACTTGTGGGTAAGGAAGGCAACAATCAGGTGAAAGTAGCTAGTCCAAAGCTATTGAGGAAAAACAACAGGAAATCATCACTGCAAAACAATTTCCTAAGTACAAAAAGGACATAAAAATATCATAATAATATGGCAAATATTAAAAAAAATTGTGTGACTCCAAAACATCTGTGTACAGCAATATCCTGCATTTCAGACAACTGGCACTTTGGTAAGTTTTAGTCTCATTATCATTTAGATTCTAGAACAAATGAAAGCATTACATTTAATAAAGTACCTAAAAATACCATGATATTACTATGTTTAAGACATGCTCCATGGTAATATCATAGTATTCTTATATGCATATTGTATAGGGCATATATGCATATGATTATATATATATATAAAATCATTTTTATATATATATAATCATAGGGCTGTGAACGTTAACGCGTTAACGCATGCGATTAATTCAAAATCCGGAAGCATGTGAAATTGTGTCATACATCACGTCATGCAATTAGATGATCTTACATTATATATATATATATATATATATATATATATATATATAATAAATATAAATTATATTATATATATATATATATATATATATATATATATATATATATATATATATATATATATATATATATATATAAAATAATCCAAGTATTTTTTTTAACAAACTGCACAATTTGAGGTATCATTTATGTCTGCACAAACAGTGCAGGATCCGTACAATAATAACTGCACTGAAAAAAAGGAGATTTACTGAGGAAAATCTGTATTTACTATTTCATTGTTTCAAGGACCAGAATTGTCCTCTTTCTACTATTACAAACGCAGAGCTAGAAATCCACTTGGACGCTGCTTTTAAATTATCCTTGTGTGTTAGGTTACATATCACAGATGAGTAAGGCATAGTCGCACTTTGATTATTTAAACAAATGGGTTTGTATTGATATACTGTAATGCAATTGCTTTTTTTAATTGCCTGAGGTCTTGCGGGTGAAATACTTCAGATGCACAAGGTGGTGGATGAATGGTAACCAAGCAACAGAAAGTTTAGCTGTTGAGTTATTTTCAACAGTGGTTCAGATGATATTTCCCAAACGCCTAAAATGCAGAAGGCTTCCCGTGGGTGCAAAATCCATATGGTTTCCCAGAAGGTAATCACAAATGGGCATCATTAAAACATGTTACATAAGAGCATGCAATCATAGTCTTCATATGCTTCATAGAAATGCCCTAACACTAACAAAAAATTACATGCACACTTGCAGAGATGCATGAAGAGATATTCACAGCACTCAAATTATAAAACCTGAGGTCAAATCACTACTGCACAATCTCACACACAGAACATTATAGATGTTTTATTTTTATCTCTGGTCTTATTATAATGTTTGTCAATTTGAAATTGCATTTTAATTACTATTTTTACCCTAATTTTCAAACCCTTACGCTTAACCAAGATGTAAATTCCCTGTTCACATTTTAAATGAGAAACTGCACTTACACATTGTGGTTGTGGGTTTGATTTTGGGTTCAACAGATTATGTGGCAACAAAATCAATTCCGATCCTGTTAAGTTCAGACTGAAATGATCCGAGATCTTGTTAAATAAACTTCAGCTACTGATCTAAACTGGATTTAGATGGTCCTGTTTAATGATCTAGAACACATTAAAGTGAGTTTTAGAGACAACTGAGTAAATATTTATTGACTACGATCGATGTACATTTCCTGGTTGAAACAGAATCATAGGTTGGACAATTCTACATTTATTTACTTCTTTTAACCACTCTGTCAGATGCAATTTTGATTACAACCAACAAACTCAGGTTTGTGGGATATCTTCGGGACTGAAGGATCTACGCTGCCTTCAAAAAACAACCAAAACTAAGTAGGCAGGTCTTAGCAGGCAGGATGTTGTGCAAACATCAGATCTGAATGTGCCTTGATGCCTTCCTGTTCTATAAACTGCCTGTGAAGGCAGCGTTTTTCAAATTAAGGAATCAGCAGTGCTGTTTTTAGGATTAGGATGGAAGTACGAGTTCTGAAAATTACAGTATGGCTAGTAAAATGAACTCTTTTATCTCAGAAGTTTAAAGAAAAACAATACCTTCCTCTTGACACGGGTCTTTTAACTACAGACAATATTCATTACTTTCTTAATCAGCACTATTACAGTTCATTAAAGTTTCCATTAACGATTAATTTAGTAGTTTTGCACATTTGAAAAGAAACGCAATTTAATTTAATTTAATTTAAAATAATTCCTGCAAAAGGCATGTTTACACTGATTTTTTACATCCTTTTTGGTCTTGATTTCACATTCTATTTGGTCATGACTATATATTAAACAACAAAACTAAAAAAAAAAAAAAAAGGAAATATTTCATTTATTCGTTTTTTTTTTTTAAATATACCACTGACAAAACACAAAGTGTGCCAGTCAGTAACTATGCTATTTAAGCCTCACAGTTTTGTTTGATTCATAAGAGTCATTCTTTTGTGAATCAGATTACACTGGTTAAGCTGTTTTTTAATTAATCTATACTATTGTTCAAAAGTTTGGGGTCTGTATATTTTTTTAATGCCTCTTACTCTCACCAAGACTGTATGTATTTGATAAAAAATACAGTAATATTGTGAAATATTGTACTGTTTTCTATTTGAACATATTTTAAAAATGTAATTTATTCCTGTGATCAAATCTGAATTTTCAGCATCATTACTCCAGTCTTCAGTGTCACATGATCCTTCAGAAACCATGCTGATTTGCTGCTAAAGAAACATTTATCATCCTCGATGTTTTTCAGGATTCTTTTAACGAATAGAGTAAATAAATAAAGTTCAAAAGAACAGCATTTATTTGAAATGGAAATCTTTTGTAACATTATAAATGTCTATTGTCTCTTTCTAACAAATTATTGCTTCCTTACTAAATAAAAGTATTATTTCTTTCTGACACCAAACTGTGCAAAAGAATGATTCAGAAGAGTCATTTGCTCTGTCATCAGACAACACTGCCCTCCGAACGTCTTCTATAACCGGTTCTGGTGAGTTGCTTACAATGTGCAGTTGTTTCAGGAGCAAAAGTGGGAAGCACTGGTGGTTTGCACAACCAGAAACACTATTGCATTTCCGGCAATATAATCTTGATCTTGCCTGAAGCATTATTGCGTAATTGAAACCCCTTTGCGAGGCCTCGTCAAACTGACCTGTAAGTGGAAGTGAGCGGACTCCAGGAAGTACTTGTTGAGAACATCAGAGTACAGGTCTATCGCCCGCAGAAAGACTTTCATTTGGAGAAGATTCATGATCATCCAGTCGGGTGGAAACACGTTGCCCATCAGGTTTTTAAACATAATGAAAGTCTCCATTAGAAAATCCTGGTGACGAGACAAAAAAAAACATGAATTGTTGTTAAAGGCTTAGTTCGCTTCTGAATTCAAATTTCCTGATAATTTACTCACCCCCATGTCATCCAAGATGTTTATGACTTTCTTTCTTCAGTCGAAAAGAAATTAAGGTTTTTGAGGAAAACATTCCAGGATTTTTCTCCATATAGTGGACTTCAACAGGGACCAATGGGTTGAAGGCAGGGCTTGACATTAACAGCCGCAAACCCGCCAAATGCGGGTAGATTTCAGCTGTGGCGGGTAAGACCACTAGCCACTTCCACTAGCCACTTTGGCGGGTTGAAATAACTTCAGCCTACAGCCTAATCAAAGGTAGCCAAGCTTGTTGTAGCACAAAATTACAATTCGTTATCAATGAACGTGCAGTTAGTGAAAGTGGGATAGGCGGAATAGCGCTGAAGTGCTCTCTTGCGCACAGCACGATCAGTTCTCCTTGAGCCTAAATAGAAAATATATATACACACAGATGTCAAAATGCTCATCGTGTGAAGTATCTCATGTGGATACAGCCGTTTATGGCTTAAGTGGACATAAACAGGTGGGTAAAAACTGGATGTGTGTCAGTATATTACGTCCATGCGTCCAGCAGCCCAATTAAATACGTGTCTGTCATCAATGTTAATCAAACAGTTAAATAAACCTACTGTATCTGAAAAAATATATATATTTAGTTTGCTATTGTATTGGTAATTTGCTATTTTTTTAATTCATTTTGTACAGCCTAACAAAAATATCTTTATAAAAAAATAAAATTATAAAATTTCTCATATTATGGTCATACTGCCCATCCATACATACCAGCTGATATATGCCATGTATTTTTGATTTAGGTGGTCAATCTGCATCTGAAAGATTGAAAATGTTTTAAATCTAGCTAAATCAAGTAAAATCAACTCAAAATCAAGTAATTTTATCATGCCAAAGTCAACTTTAATCATATAAAATGGAATTTCCCAATCAGCAAAATTGTGGCCAGTAAAGGTGCTGAGTGGCTAGTGACTTTGGAAAACCAGAGATTTCGATTTAGTGTCTACAAAGCGAACGTGCAAAGACTCATTGAGCGCATTGAGCAAGTGCAAGATGAGCATTTGTGGTTAAAAAATATATACATTTTTATTTTTTACAGAAAATGACCGATCATTTCTCTAGATAAGACTCTTATTCCTCGTCTGGGATTGTGTAGAGCTCTTTGAAGCTGCACTGAAACTGACATTTGGACCTTCAACCTGGAAGTCCACTATATGGAGAAAAATCCTGGAATGTTTTCCTCAAAAACCTTCATTTCTTTTCAGCTGAAGAAAGAAAGACATAAACATCTTGGATGACATGGGGGTGAGTAAATTATCAGGAAATTTGAATTCAGAAGTGAACTAATCCTTTAAGAGCGTGTATGTGCATGCAAAGGAATTCTATGATTAAATGCAGACCGGCAAATGACATTTGTGGAATGCACATATATGACAGAGCAAGAAAAACACATGGTAATTTGAAGCCGCACTTTGAACACGCTTATCTCGTTCTGCTATTAAACCCTGACTCACTTCGACCGACGACAGGGAACAGAGCCACATGCGTCGCATCAGTCAGCTGTGCGAAAGGTGGATTATTTATAACTTAACTCTCGGAGCACAGAAGGCTCTTTCTGCATCTGCGATGATGGATGGTTCCTGCGGAGCGAGCGGAAGACTTACGATAATGTCCTGTCTGGTTTTGAAGGTGCTGATGTATTGTGCGTAATGTGCGTCTTCCATTTGTTTCAGGATAGCGGTCATGCATGCCAGGTAGTGGCCCTGTGTCCAGAGGAAGAGAGGGAATAATCAATAAACTTTACATGTGCAGCCCACACCGCTGAGAAAACTCATAGCCACGAGCATGGGCGAAGAAATAAACAAGTTAGGTTCAGTGGTGCAGACTGTTGTTGTTGTTATGAGTTTCAGCAGGTGTGTGTGGGCTTCGCCGCTGTGCGGTCGAAATAACACTAGCTTTGGCAGGAAGGTAAGCTGATTTATCTCTGCTAAAGCTTTCTAGAACGCTCCATTTTGTGGCATGCTTGTGTCTTACTATGAAGGGAGAGTCCAAGCTCAGGTTGATGACCGTACGGTTGACCCTCCGCAAGAGACGGTCCACGATTAACTTCACATGACCGGATGTGGGACCCTGAAAGCATAAAAAGGTGAATGAGATGCATTGAAGGGTGGTTGAATGAGTGAAAACTGAATCCAGAAACTATTCTCTCTCTGATAAAATGACCTTAAAATGACCTTAACTTGGAAATTTGCAATGCAACTGCTCCAGCAAAGCACTGCTCACACGTCACAAGAGTTTGACCTGAAATGTCTGCCTGTCTTAATACATATCAACTGAAATGTCAGCCAATATTAAATGTGCTGTCATATCAACAAGCTAGTGAAATGCATCATGGTTGATAGATCAGCCTGTCTGTATTCATACAACAAGTCACTCATAGTTTTGTGTAAGCAGGCATTTCCTTATAAAGTAGCCACCATGATGCTCACCAAGGCTGCATCAAAAATACAGTAAAAACTGTGATATTGTGAAACAGAAGCTAACCCAAGGTGCTTTACAAATCAATCAAGTAAAATAAAAGCCTGTCTGCTGCTTTTTGGACAATTTGTAGATGGGATAATGCAGTTTGGGGCACACCAATATCCTATGAGTTGCAATCATCTAACCTTGATGAAATAAGTAAGTGGATCACAATTTCCAAGTCAGTATGGGAAAGAAAATGCTTTATTTTAGCGAATGATCGCAGGTGGTAAAAACTACTCTTGACAACAGCACTGATCTGCTTATTTAAAAGTAAAGATGAGTCAAAAATAACTCCAAGATTCCTCACATCATCTTGTACGCTCGACGATAACTGACCTAACTGGGCAACTAGGCTGGGTAAGCAAGACAAAGTGGAAATTAACCCTCTGGAGTCTGAGGCTGATTTGGGGCTTGGAGAAGTTTTGACATGCCCTGACATTTGTGCTTTTTTCAGTTGTTCATAAACATATAAATGACAAAAGTGTCATTACACTGTATTCAGCACAAACTAGGCTACAATAATATGTGAGGAACATGTATGTACATGTTTGTATTTTTGAAGGACTAATGTTTATGCGTGGTTATTGAAAAAACAAAAAACTTAAGTCACTGAAATAAGGCCAAAAAAAGTATATTAAATCTGTGTTCACAAGACTTCTGGTTATTGGAGGTTGTAGACTAGAGTTTTTGCTTCAGAATTATGTAAAAATTATGCTGACTACTCTTTCATATAAAACAATAGAGAGATTTAAATTTTGTAAGACACTTTTTGTCAAGAAACACAGTATGCGTGGAGGCGTGAATCTGCATGAATAATGGGCCATTTAGACCTGAGAAGACAAAATAATTGCATAATAATGACCTGAAATGACTTGCATATTAATGAGGCCTTTCAGTCAGGTAGGCTGTGAAAAAAACCCTCTGTAATCATGTCTCAGCTCATCATAAACAGCAATACTGTGAAATATTATTACAATTTAAAATAATTGTATTCTATTATATTCTTTAAAATATAATTTATTTCTGTGATACAAAGTGTCTGAACAACTATGTTACCTCTGTGGCATTTCATATAGGCTTTTAGCTTAAAAGCATGCACATTTGGAGAAATATTGATGGATTCTTATATATTTATGTCAATTTTCTATACTGAGAAGTAATATTTATTGTCATCACTATGAGTGCTGGATACTGTGTTTTTAATTCATACTTGCAGCCGGAGGGCACTCTGTGCACATTTAGTCCACAAATTATTCTAAAGAAGAAGAGGACATTTCAGGAATGGTGTTTTTAAATTCATACTTGCAGCCGGAGGGCGCTCTCTGTACACCTTTAGTCCACAAATTATTCTAAAGAAGAAGAGGACATTTCAGGAATGGTGTTTTTAATTCATACTTGCAGCCGGAGGGCGCTCTCTGTACACCTTTAGGCCACAAATTCATATAAAGAAGAAAAGGAACTAGGAACTAACGGCATGTCTTCTAGAGATCGCTAACCATGGCTTTACCATCCAAATAAACACTTTTCAAGACAGTAAATACATGATTGAGATGATGTATGCATGTATTGCCTCTGAATTTGCCTTTGAATAGCGCTCCCTCCGTGGGCGTGGCCGCATTAGCAGGTAAAGAGCTGAATCACAGACTTCTGACATGGCTCTCTTTTCATACAGATTACATAAACACAGAATGTTTGTTTTTGATTTGACTTACATGATTTAAAACCTGACATTTCAACGTTTCTTTAGACATAAGTGTAATTTTTTTGTCATTAGTATTCATAAGTTACAGTTAATTTTCTGAGAACTATCAGATTGGAGTTCGTTCAGAGGGAGACGAGAGATCACGCATCATGTTAGTTTTCTTTATTTTACAAAAAGCACAACATTGTGTTTTTACTCTGAGTGTACACAAATAAAAGAAGACATTCTATAGTTTCAATTGATATATTACTTATGTCTCTATGACAAAAAATGACGGAGTATTTTAAGTCTGTTTTGCTGCAATGTGAAAAAAATCCTGCAAAACGCGCCGACGCGTTTTCAGACCTCAGGGAGTTAAGGTCAAGACCGGTTTTGCTCATTTAATTGTAAGAAATTATTTGCCAGCCAATAATTAATATCTTTGAAGCAATATCTTGTCTATACTCACTGAGAAATAAAATTGGGAATTGTCAGCATAACAGTGGTAAGTGGTAAGTGTATTTCTGAAAAATAAAGCTCAGGGGAAGCATGTACAATGAAAATGACAAGGGTCCTAAAATTGACCCTTGAGGGACACCACATTGTAGTTGAGCTGATGCAGAAGAGAACTTGCCTAAATTAACAGGGAAATATTTGAATAAATTTTAGGACATAATTTAATTTCCAGCATCATTACTCCAGTCTTCAGTGTCACATGATCCTTCAGAAATCATTCTAATATGCTGATTTGCTGCTCAAGAAACAATTCTTATTGTTATCAATGCTTGATATTTTGGTTAAAACCGTGATAAGTTTTTGGCCCGATCGGAACCAAATCAGTGCAGCGAGATTCTCTGGAGTCTGATTGTCACTAATTACCAAAAAAGTGGGTGGAGCCACTTTTATTAAAACTGCTATAACTCGTGAACTGAAGATATTTTAACTCAGTACACCTATTTTAAGAGCTCATTCTGTGGTCGCGTGAAAAAGGACACAGCGACTGGCCACTTGGTGGCGCTATAACAGGAAAAAAAACATGAAAACGGCTATAACGACTTCACCGTTAGTCCAAACGACTTGAAAATTGCCATGCAGCGTCTTCGTCTGAGGGGCCACTGTTGTTTATGAAGACAGTGACGCATCTCGAACATCATGTCTGCCGTCGGCCACTGAAATTTGAGCAGCTATCAGACAAGGTTAACGGAGGCCGATGAGAACGAATCTCGCTGGACCTGTTTGACTCACGGCCTTAGAGGCCTGTGAGAAATTCGAAAGAAATCGGCCACCGGGTGGCGCCTTCGCGTTTTTCACGTGCGTAAAGCATAATTTATCGCGCAATTTTTCACGTATGCCCACGACATTTGTACCACATGGTAGAACTCCTCACTCTGAGCAACTTTTCCTCTAGGACCACCACTCGTTCGTTAAATATTGGAGATTATTTCAAAAACCAACTTTGGCGAACTAGTCCAAGGTTTCTGGCTCAACCTCAAGAACTCTTAAAACGCTTTAAAAACCATCATTTTCAATGATAAATTGCCTGTATTGTCTGTAAATGGTCTTTTCCTTTTATAATTAAAGTGGTTACATGCTTAATAAATAAAATGTAAAATCTTTTTGCGCAAGTGCTTAAAGGCCTTAAAATGCTTGAACCCCAATAATTGCTGCTTGCAGCTATATTTTAACGTATTCTTTGATGAAAAGAAAGCTAAAAAGTACAGAATGTTTTTGAAATCGATATCTTTTGTAACATTACAAACTTCTTTACTGTCACTTTTAATCAATTTAATGTCACTGCTGAATAAAAGTATTACATTCATTGATCTTGCACATCCATTTTTATGTCTTGCAAACTAAAACGTCAGGTTTTCTGTGATGTATTCTACATTATCTTGGTGACAAATCAATAAAATTTGCAATAGCATTATATAGATGGCCAAGAACTGAACATCTTTACTTCATCAAAGCTGAAAAAATGACCTGTGATTATCTCTGAATCATCTGTAAGAATGTGTTGAAAACTACAAACCAATCAATGATGTTTTACATTGTGTCATCCAAAAAAATGAAAGTGTGTCCATGAATTTATACACTTACACTGTAGCAGTATAATTTCCAGTGTGTGGGTCAGTACATTTTTTAAAGAGATATTAATACTTTTATTCATCAAGGATGCATTGAATTGAAAAGACTTTTTCAAAACATTATTTGCAATAAATGCTGTCACTTTTTATTAATCTAATTATTTTCAGTGATTTAGCCTTGCCATCAGTTAAAATATAGATAAGTTATTTTAAATCGTAATAATATTTCACAATATTACTGTTTTTACTGCATTTTGATCAAGTAAATGCCTTGGTGAGCAGAAGAGACTTTATTTAAAAAGTCTTCCAGTCCCCAAACGTATATACTTCAAAAATCATATTTCTAATGTTTGCAAAGGAAGTAAAAATGACTGAGACATCCAAAAAAAAAATCCTTTTTGTGGAGTCCAGACTGATTAACTTATTGGGAACATGTAAAAAGACAATAATTTCAGTGGACTGATAAAACCTGTACACCCTGACCACCCTGACTCCCAGAAACTGCATAAAGCGAGCCAATTAGTTTGGTGCCTACGGTTTTGCTCATCAGATGGTCTGGGGCTAAGATAAGGTTCCTTACAAATGGCAGATGTTATAAGGGATGTTCTACCACATAACTCACCACGTTTTTGCAGTCCAGCATGTCCAGTACAGTGCTCAGCAGCTGTACACAGGCCTCAAGATCAGGTTTGTTGGAGTGATCGTCCAGTTGTCCACTCAGCTGATCTGTGATCAGGGGCAACAAAACATCTCTGCAGTCTAGAAGCACAACAGAGAATATGAGGGGTTTGGGTTGACACACAGCTTGGGCACTACGCATTTAGTGTGATGTGGATGAGAAAATTATATGTTATGTCAAGTCCTACCTGGCTGTTTGAACAGGTTACTCTCGACAATTTTCACCAAACAGCCCAGCTTCTGCCTCACCATCTGAAAATCTGGGATGCTCTCGATGAACTTAGCCAGCTGAACACTGTGTGTGTGTGAGAGAGAGAGAGAAAGAAAGGGGAAAAAATGTGTCCAAGGAATGCAAAATGGAAACTTTAACATGGTACAGAAAATGTAAGTCAGATTTTGGACAAGAAAATAGAGAGCTGACATACACAACCATTAATTTGTCTAAACCGGTCTTCAAACGTTCGATGTTTACAAGACTGTTAGATGTCAACCAATTTACCACAAGATCTACAGCACCAAACCTATTCTGTCAGTGAGAATGGTAGAAAGACAGTTATAATTTAAAGCTTAAAAATAAACAAGTGCTTCAACAAAAAAACAAGCTTCACATTTCAGGACTTGTTGTTTGGTTGGTGTTTTAATGCCATTCAGCTTCCTTGACTATTTTCAAGGAGGTTATCAAGTTGAAATACTTTAAAAGATCAATTTAAGGTTTTTAAAGTTTGCTTTGGATAAAAAGTCTAAAAATGGATTCAGGGATGACTGTTAAAAATGTCTTCGAAAGTGTTTGCTTGGTAATATAATTTCTAGGGATGCACTGATATGAAAATTTTGGCCGATACCGGTAACCGATAACACTTTATATTTGAAAGCCGATAACCGATAAATTGGCCGATAAACTTAAATCAAAATAAATGTATATATTTTTTGAGAGTCTGATTACAAAAACAAAAGTCTCACCATTAAAAGCCATGTCCCAAGCACACAATTATAATGTTCTCATGTATGACAGACTTGCGCTGTACGTTGTACTTAACTGCATTTTCCTTTTTGAAGTGATTTCAATCATATTTCAAGCAATTCAACATCTGAAGTGTCTCAGCTGAAGGAAATAATCTAGAGATGCACCGATCGATCAGCCCTCATCCCTCATGATCGGCCCGGATCGGTGATCGGCCGATCAGTTTCACTTCAGCCATGCTCAGTCTCAAACAGAGACAGAAGTCAAACAGAGTCACAACAAGTACCAAAATGAGCGGCTTACTGCCTTTAAACTGTCAAATACATACAAAAGTATGCCAAAACCAGCGGCACAGGCAATCTTGGCGAGCATTCAGATAAACACAGTCAGTTTTGAATTGTTAAATAGCTAAGAAAGTGAACCCATGTTGTGTGTAACAGTATTGGGTCCGTTGAACACCATTCATAAACTCTTAAAGGGACAGCAGTCCAATATTCCTGCTGCTGTCTATCATGTTAATCAAAGAACAAAAGACAAAGAAAATCAATTTCTGCTCTTGACTGAATACGTTTTGTAAGTTTAATGGTAAGAATTGATCTGTATTAATATTTACAATAAAGACTACAGAAATTAAGGTAACCAATGTAAAATAACACTGAATGTGTCATTTTACATTTGACTACTTTAATTTCTGTAGTATTTTCTTACCTGAAAAACTTAGTTTCATAGCTCTCTTTATTCTATTGCATTTATTTGAGCTTTTTATATTTTATTACTGACTTTTTACTTGTGTGGTTTTTTTAATGAAATTAAAACTTTGCATTGAAGAAAAGAAAAGAAAATTTTTGTTTGTATATGTTGTCAATTATAGTTCTTAGAAAGAAAATTCGCAAAAATCGGTATCGGCAGATCACGCTAACAAAAAATCAGAACTAATTTTCACGTACAAGTGTGAAATTCGGTAGACACGTGTACAAACCCGATTCCAAAAAAGTTGGGACACTGTACAAATTGTGAATAAAAAAGGAATGCAATAATTTACAAATCTCATAAACGTATATTTTATTCACAATAGAATATAGATAACATATCAAATGTTGAAAGTGAGACATTTTGAAATGTCATGCCAAATATTGGCTCATTTTGGATTTCATGAGAGCTACACATTCCAAAAAAGTTGGGACAGGTAGCAATAAGAGGCCGGAAAAGTTAAATGTACATATAAGGAACAGCAATTTGCAACTTATTAGGTCAATTGGCAACATGATTGGGTATAAAAAGAGCCTCTCAGAGTGGCAGTGTCTCTCAGAAGTCAAGATGGGCAGAGGATCACCAATTCCCCCAATGCTGCGGCCAAAAATAGTGGAGCGATATCAGAAAGGAGTTTCTCTGAGAAAAATTGCAACGAGTTTGAAGTTATCATACTGGATGCACGTGATCTTTGGGCCTTAGACGGCACTGCATCACATACAGGAATGCTACTGTAATGGAAATCACAACATGGGCTCAGGAATACTTCCAGAAAACATGCCATGATGCCATGAAATTTAAAATCAACTTATTTTTCCCTTAAAATGATACATTTTCTCAGTTTAAACATTTGATATGTCATCTATGTTGTATTCTGAATAAAATATTGAAATTTGAAACTTCCACATCATTGCATTCTGTTTTTATTCACAAACTTTTTTGGAATCGGGTTTGTAACAGCCCAATACCTACAAAAAAGTAAAATCTGAAAACCCAACAGGAAGTGAGATTTTTTTTTAATTTTCTTTGCAAAATTTGTGCCATTTCCAGACGTTGTACTTTAACAAACTCCTCCTAGATCTTTAATCAGATTAACATCATATTTGGTCAGTCTAATCTTAAGGCCTTTGCGATGTTAAATTGTGAAGATCTTGAGTTTTCGCTGAAGGGTGTGTCCATGAAGGCCTGACACATTTAGATGTTTCGCCATGAAACAGGAAGTTGTTGTAACTCAGGCATACAATATCCAATCTGCCCCAAACTTCCCATTTAATAAGTGCCCTGGCCTGAAGACATCTACATGTCAAAATTTAGTTATAGTCATATCACCACAAGCTGGTAGCAGGAAGTGTGGCAAATACAAATGACTGACGTTGTCCTCCTATATTTATATACTTAAATGCATATTTCCCACCATGCTCTGTTTTCCTAAAGCCACCGAGTGGTGGTGGCACGGATGTGAGGGCCCTTTCATTGCTGCTTGCAGCTTTAAATTAGTTTGTTTTTTGTACACTGATCTCATTCATTTTGCCATTTGTTGATAATGTAAGACACTCTGGTAGTTTTAACATCGGAGGGCGGTAAGGAAGTTTAACAATCAGAAGCACTGAGGTAATTTATTTACATTTATTTGTGTCTTACTGTAACCATGATTTATGCTTTAAAAAAAAAAAAAAAAAACTTAGAACAGATGTTTTCACATCAATGTGACGTCATTCACTTTACCTGAGCTCTACAGCATCAAAGACCTTCTGCAATTCATTGATGATGGTGGGAAGATATTTCAGGATTGCTCCCTGTAACAAAAACAGAAAATATGTATATAATTTATTTCTGTGATCAAAGCTGAATTTTCAGCATCATTACTCCAGTCTTCAGTGTCACGTGATCCTTCAGAAATCATACTAATATGCTGATTTGCTGCTCAAGAAACATTTTGTATTATTATCAATGTTGTGCTATAACCATGGTGTGATACATTTTTTTCAGGATTCTCTGACATAGAACAGCATTTATCTGAATTATAAATGTCTTTACTGTCACTTTTGAGCTGCTGAATGCAATAAGGGTATTATTTTCTTTCAAATAAAAAAAATTACTGACCACAAACTTATGAACAGTAGTGTAAATCTTTATTTGTGGCTTTTACAAATGGCTATATTCACAAATGACATCTTCTAAATGTCAATATCCATGTAGTGAAACCTGCCTTTATTTTAACTCCTTCATCCAGAGGTCTGTCCATCAGATTGCTAATTGAAAGAAATAAGGTCCGAATGGAGTCGAGAAACTGCCCTGCATCTTCACTTTTCCCATAAAACCTGACAAACAACAAACAGAAATGCATTTTGTAAAGAACATATTATTGATGCTTGTCCATGCAAACATTTTTGCATACTGTTGCACTATAATGTAAGCATATTTAAATTCCTATGTAATATGTTTTTTATTTACTTTTCAATCTTGTTTTGTGTTATGTTGGGAAATGTTATTTCAATCCTCTGTATGTCTTGAACATATAGTAGAATTGAAAAATAAAGATGAATTGAATTGAAACATCAACAAAATGACCTATCTATCTATCTATCTAGACACTGAGCAATAAACATGATGCACAACGATGCATTTAATCTTATTATGCAGTAAAGCAGGCTATTGCTTTGAACCAATGCTTTTGATTTAATTGCCTTTTTTGAGCTCCAAATGGAGTTCCAATTGCTTTATGTGTTTGTACGGATACAGAAGCACGTGATTTCTAAAGTACCTTTTTTACTGTTGCTTTTTCATTTGCATTGTCAGATGAAGGACAAGTTCAATCAAGCCCTCTCGGAGGGTATATCTGAGAGCAAATACGGGTTGGTACTCACCTCAAATAGAGAATTCGAGACTGCACAATGAAGCGAAAAAGATACTTGAAGGCTTTCAAGGCGGCATACAGTCGCTCTGTATGAGCCGGGTTCTCGGCATGGCCCACAAAATAATTCAACACTTTGGTCAACTTCCTGTGAAAAGACAAGGCAAACCGAGGTAATTACAGCACACTTGCAAATAAATATACAGGTCACAACTGAGAGTGTCTCTGGACAGGTGTATATAGAGAACAGGTGAGAGAAGAAGAGAGTGTTAGTGTGAGTTGGCAAAGTGAGAATTAAATGTGGACAAAAATGGCCAGGTTCTATTAAAACACTGTAAAACTGTGAAACAAAGGACAGAGAAATCCAAACAAGACAGTAACTCTTACTGATACGCCAGAGTAGCGCTGAAGTGTTTGCTAATGTAGGTCTCCAAAACAGGGTTGAAATGCTGAAACTTTATGTCGCCAATCAATGAAATGATGAAAACCTGAACAAATAAAGCAAAAGTACAAGGTCTAGCTCTTCACATTATAATCATATGACTACAAGAAATTCAAATTTACTTTCATAATAAATGTATCTTATTGTGAATCATTTATTTGAATATTAAATTGAATACTGAAGTAAACTACCTTTCTTTTGTATTTAAGCAAACAAGATCAAGTGGGCGGGGAAAATTAATAATAACCAACTAATGATGCACAACCTCAAATGACTATGAGGCACAAACATCACACAACTAAAACTGGTTGAAAAACGGACTGAAACCTACAATAAGTAATGGTCTTCATAGACATCAAGTACTGGAATAATCTGACCTGTATGTCTGTGAGGGGGAAGACATCCCACATGCAGATGGCCATATGGCGTGTTATGGCGTTAAGGGTACGAGTAACGCAATGACTCGGCAGAAGTGGTCGAGCACTCCTTCTTCAGTTGGTAACTTTCATCTAACTTTAGTGCAATGATTTGGTCCCAACATGTCACATGATTTGAAATATCACGATGAGAAAACATACACACCAAAGTTTATTACTCAGATCCCAGACCACAAGTATGAGTAACAGTAAAAGTGTCGCTCCTTCTGACTTTTCATTCGTGATTACTGGATAAATATTTTTTTAAAAACATTTTGTTCACATTGCACTAGGAAGAAAAATTCTGG
Organism: Ancherythroculter nigrocauda; assembly: GCA_036281575.1. Taxonomy (NCBI): domain Eukaryota; kingdom Metazoa; phylum Chordata; class Actinopteri; order Cypriniformes; family Xenocyprididae; genus Ancherythroculter; species Ancherythroculter nigrocauda. The sequence goes on along the minus strand of VTFQ01000021.1, from coordinate 3,619,785 downwards.
TCCATGAAAAATGTTACAGTTGAGAATAACTAGAAAAAGACAATGATTATTTCCTACTATTTTATTTTATTATATTAAGTTAAGTTTTCATGACTTTTTAAAGACATTTTATTATTATTATTATTATTGATATGAATATTAATGGTCATTAATATGAATAATAGTACCATTGATTAATAATAATAATAATAATTATTATTATTATTATCATCATTTATATATTTATATATAATATAATATATATATATATATATATATATATATATATATATATATATATATATATATATATTAATATATATATATATATATATATATATATATATATATATATATATATATATATATATATATATATATATGATTATACATATTATATTAGATAAGAATGTGAATATGATGATTAATCATATTAATTATTCATAAGAACATTAATGTCCATATCAGTTAATAATAATAATGTACATTTTATAAAATCTCTAAAAAGTCACAGAATATAAAATAGTAATATTACTGCTACTATTATCATTAATATTCATATTATTCATTGTATATTAATATTCATATCAACTACAATTATTATTATTATTAATAACAATAAAATCTCTTAAAGGGAACACATCATGAAAATCTGACTTTTCCTGTGTTTAAGTGCTATAATCGGGTCCCCGGTGCATCTACCAACCCAGAAAACGTGAAAAAGGACAACCCAGTAACTTTGTTTTGGCAAGCTTTTCTCTGCAAGCATGTGAAAAAAACAAGCTGTTCAGATTTTGCTCCACTTTCTACATCACAAGGGGAACTTATTATAATATTATCACCCCTTAAAGGTGCTACAGAGGATCTTTTCATCGACTGAGAAACCAAAGACTGTTAGTGAGTTTTTGAAATGAGCGCATGCGTGAGAACAGCCCCCCTCCTTCACAGCTCATTTCGAGGGAACGCCTCCCAAAACTCGTGCACGAGTATTGGAACACGAGTGTTTACCACCGGCATTTCGCTGTGTCGTGTTAGTGGATTCATTATGTCGGACTCACCGCAGGTAACTCATAATCTGCAGTTGTTACTCCTGTCTCCTGACAAAAACATTGCATGCGGCGCCTGTGGAGTGTGGAAAGTTACTGGAGCGCGCAGCCGCGCACGTCTCTCACAAGGAACGTCACGGCAGTGATTGACAAGCCAGAGGGCCAGTCGTTTACGCGATCATCAGCTGATGTTTTTAAGGCCCTACCTCGTGCACAGATGAGGTATATTAATATTATTCCTTTCAGTGCACCTAATAAATAGTCTTTTATCAGTTAGTGAAGACAGTTTCAAGTAATATTGTAAAAATGTATAAAACAAAACATCCTCTGTAGCACCTTTAATCTGTATGTTTCCATCCATGACGCCACCATTTTGTTTTCACTGTGGTCCTGGAGTACAGCTGTCCAGCACAGTTTAGCTATATTTATAATAGTATTATAATTATAACAGTATAATAGTATAACTCATAAACGAATCTTCACTCTTACTGAGTCTCAACAACAGTGTGTAGCTTTAGCCAAGTTAGCCGTGCAGCACGCTATCAAACTCATTCAGAATCGAATGTTAGCAAACATCCACAAAATAAATGCCATACCTACGTGATTTGATATGCTACATCAAAACAGTTTGTAATGATCAATTTTGAGAGTTATATTTGCTGTGTGAGCTTCTCCTGTATTATTTATGCCTCAATCGAGAGCTTGGGGGTGGGGAGCACGAGATCATTTGCATTTAAAGGTACATACACCAAATCAGCACATTTTTTTCCCACCCAAAAATAAGCTGTTAAAACATGGTATACTAAAAATCCACAGGGTATTTTGAGCTGAAACTTCACAGACACATTCTGGGGTCACTAGGGACTTATGTTACATCTTGTAAAAAGGGGCATAATAGGACCCCTTTAAAAAGTCATTGAAAGTTATAAAATAGTAGAAATCTATATTTCTATAATCATTATGTATTTTTCTAGTTTTGCTCGACTGTAAAAGTTTTAATGGACTAGAATTTCCCAAGGCAATGTGAACAAAAAGATTTTTAAAAATATTTATCCAATGATCATGAATTAAAAGTCATGCTTGTTCCAAATGAGCAACACTTTTACTGTTACTTATACTACGGATTTGGGATCTGAACAAGTATTAAACTTGGTTGTTTGGGATAATTAATACTTACACTCATGTGGCATGTTGGGACCAAATCACTGCATGAACGTTTATTGAAATTTATTTGAATGTTCCTTGGTATTCTCCAGGTTTTCCATTACTGGAAAAACTCCAAAACAGAAGCATAGTTTGGAAACTAGTGGATCTCTGAAGAGTGAGTTAAATAATTAAAACTTGCCAAGGCATTGAAAACCAGCGTATCATAGGTTTCTTCCTCTGAGGTCTCCATCATGATATTAAAGAGAGCATCCAGTGTGTCCTGAAGGAACTAGAGAAACACACAACAAAAACTTCAGATCATAAAGCAGAATTTTGCAGAAGGCCAAGTGTTGTGTTTTCTCACAACCTTACTTTAATAATCTCCCCTCCATCCACTTCCATAAGTTTCTGAAGAATTTCTTCAAGTCTCTCAGTGTTTGATCTCCAGTTGAGAAGCCCCAGAAGGTCAACTGAGTCGGAGGAAATTAAAAAAGCTTTAGAAATTCACCTACTGCAAGACCTTTGCTGTTTCACACTGTTACATATGGCTCTTAACCTAAAATTAAACTTTTGTCATTATCTATTTTCATCCCTTTTACCATTCCAAATCACATTATGATCACTAAATGTAATCACTGCTTTAACATGCTCACTGTTTCTGCTTAAATTAATACATGACATGATTAGCTAACTGCAGGATTTTCTTAGAACTGTTTATTTCTGCCATATGGATATTACTTTGACATAGTCACCTCTCCTAATTGTAACCTAGAAACACACATTTTCTGTAAAGCTGCAATATGTTTTGTGAAAAGCGCTCAACAAATAAATGTGAAAATGAAATCTAAATGTAATGTGTGCAAAAACAAGTCTAATTTTGATATCAAAAAATGTCAGGTTTGCAAAGACAATTATGAGCGAATTGTCATTTTTGGGTAAATATTGTGGAAATATTGAAATTCAAAATATAATAAATGACTGTGGAAGTGCTGTTGCATTTACAAGAGGGAAATACCGTTTTGAGTAAGCTTTGTAGAGCAGGTGAGCGTGCCGATCTGGAAGCTGTCTTTGGTGACGGGAATGAGGCCGGCATGATGAAAGGATTTTCCCGTCTGTCTCTCCTTCTCTTCCACTTCAGCATATGTGCCAGGCAGAGTCAAATATGTCTTGGCATCGTCAGCTTTCTTCACATCCACCTGGAGGAACAGAAGAGGAACTTGTAGTGGCACTGCATGTTTGAGACTTTATTGTCCGGTTAAATTGTAAAGCCATGGAACAATAACAGATATTGTATGTAATTTTGCATGCTAAAATGTGTTTTACTGACTTGAGCTTTCAGCAAAGAAAGCTCAGGACAGTAAAGAAAAGGACAAAAAGGGACAGTAAGAGCAGCAAATCAGCATATTAGAATGATTTCTGAAGGATCACGTGACACTGAAGACTGGAGTAATGATGCTGAAAATTCAGCTTTGATCACAGGATATAAATTACATTTTACAATATATTCAAATAGAAATCATTTTAAATTGTAATATTATTTCACAGAATTACTGTTTTTACTGTGTTTTTCTGAATCAAATAATTCAGTCTTGGTGAGCAGAAGAGACTTCTTTCAAAAACATTAAAAAATTCTTACCAACCCCAAACTTTGGAACGGTAGTGTAAAATGGCTGAAAGATCAAGGTATCACTTCAACTTTAAAGTTCTGTACTCCCTACAACAATGTATTTATTTTTACTACAGTAGGAATAGAGAAAATAGTTCATCTAAAACAAATCTGGAATATCATGAGATAGTAAATGACGATTTTAAATTGTAATTTATTCACTTTAATGAATTCTGGTCCAATGCAAGTTAAGCTCAATCAGCAAAATGTTGATAACCACAAAATTAGTTAGTCAAAAAAAAAAGTTTTGGAGACATTTTGCATATATATATATATTTTTTATTTATTTATTTATTTATTTTTTTTTACTAGTGGAAGCAGGGCACTACAGTTAAATAAATAAAGTAAACTGTGACATTTTATACCCAAAAATTCTTCATTCAGTGGACTACCAGTAAAACTGATAAAAAAAATTTGGAACCAAAAATTATTCAGACACTTTGACTTTGACATATATATATATATATATATATATATATTAGGGATGCACCGATGTGAACATATTGCATTTTGGCTGATACCGATAATTTTTTATATTTGAAAGCCGATAACCGATATATTGGCCGATAATTCTAAATTACATTTTGTTTTTTACAATTTTTGAGAACCTGATTACAAAAACAAAAGTCTTGCCATTAAAAGTCATGTCCAATTCTCATTATAATATTATGTAGCCTATATGACTGACTTGCGCTGTATATTGCACTTAACTGTATTTTCCTTTTTGAAGTGATTTCAATCATATTTCAAGCAATTCAAAACCAATTTAAAAAGTGTCTTAGCAGAAGGAAATAATCCATTATTTATCGGCTTTAATATATCGGCCAAATTTTCTCATCGGGCCGATAACGATAACATTAAAAATAAACATATATCAGCGATATATTGTGCATCCCTAATATATTTGCATCCCTATATATTTGCAGTAGTCAATTTTATGCCACAAGTGACCTTAATTTGTATTGAACCCAGAACATTCTTTAAGATGCATACCTTGTAGACAATGAGATCGTGTTTTCCATCTGGGAGCGTGGTGCCATCCGACTTCATCAGGCGGACAAAAGCCATGCCAAAAGGCTTCTCAGACTTATCTCTGGCTACAAAAATGTAAGCAGACAAATGTTTAACATAAAAACAAGCTTGAACACACAGTAGCGCAAAGGTTCTCAACCTGGGGTCAGCAAAAATGCCAATGGGTTGAATCTTATTTATTCTTTATTACTAAAAATGTTTTTCGAGCATAATATTTAGCCCCATGTTGGACTTGTGTATAAAATATGCAGATTTTCTTGAGCCTAAAATGAAGTGAAATGCACACTACAAACATGACCTGGACAAAAAGTTTGTGAACCCCTGCAGAAATGAATTAATGAAAACCAAAAAAAACAGAACAGATACCACAGTCCTTAACTTCTACGTGCAGTTCTAGTAACCTCAATGTCATGCACTATAAGGACTCACAATCTTGAGAAGATCGGTGTCTAAAGGTCAGCCTCAGGTGACATCGACATACATCCTCAATAGGAATGGCCACCTGATGGACAGAAGAGAACGAGTGAATGAAAGCCTGCTGCAGCTCTTAAGTCCCTTTCACGTGACCCATGTGAAGGGCTTCAACGAACCTCTTAACACAAGTGTCAGGAGTTCAATTGACCTCGACATGAAAAGCACTGCTGGCAGCATCACAGAAGGGCAATTTTCTTGCTAGGCAGCATGAATGTGGCAGGTGTACATAGTTAAAATGGTACAAGTATGGAGAGAGAACATATCTGAGCTTAATATAAGCAAAATATCCTGGCAATCACTTTAATACAATGCAGAAAGAATAAAAAGGGAACATACTCTCTCTGATTGTCTTGATATGCATTGTGTGTTAAACAATGTACCAGATCATTTTGTCAGGATATTGCACCATTCTGACTTTGAGGGACTATAATACATAATGGCAATTAATTATTTTTAAAGCATTTATTAATCTTTGTTATTGTAAGTAAAAATATAACTGGAACACAATGCATTAACTAATGTTAACAAATACAACTTTTGATTTTAATAATGTATTAGTAAATGCTGAAATTTACATGAAATAAGATGAATGTTCACTGGTAGTTCATGTTAACTACTGTAGTTACTTAGTGCAACAAATTAAACCTTACTGTAAATTATTACAGATTTTTGTAATGGACATTTATTAGAATGTTGGGTATCGTTATGTGTTAAAGCCAAAACAAATTATAATAACAGATACATGTTTAAAATAATATGCAGGATATTTTTACACAATATTTGTTAAAATCGCTAAAATGTATATAAACTTTTACAACTAAAAGATATGATTTGCCTTATGGAAAGTGCTTCAAAAATACACAAAGTGAATTTGTAGTTTAAAATCAACTTTAAAATGTGTGTCAATGTTCATGCAAAAATGCATTAGCATGGTTGAATTAGCAAAGAGGTTTTAATAAAAGCAATATTAAAATATAGCTGCAAGCAGCAATTAACGGGGTTCAAGCGATTTGAGGCCTTTAAGCACATCCGTAAAAACATTTTTTGTTTTATTTAGCAAGCCTGTAACCATTTACAGCCAATACAGGCAATTTACCATAGGAAATATATGGTTTTTAAAGGATTAGTTCACTTCTGAATGAAAATTTCCTGATAATTTACTCACTCTATAACCGCCTACGTCACGCGCGACCTTTCAACATAATGCATGGCGCATCGCAGAACTAGTGCAAGACGAGCATTTGTGGTTAAAAAGTATATAAATTTGGTAACACTTTATTTTACAGTGCCGTAGTTACATGTTACTACATGTACTTACTATAGTAATAACAGTGAATTATGCATAATTACAAATAACTAACCCTAAACCATACCCTAACTCTAACTGTAACTCTATAGTATAAGTACATGTAGTTAATTAATAGTACTCAGTACTTAAGTAATTACAATGTAACTACGGCACTGTAAAATAAAGTGTAACCATATTTAGTTTTTTTGTTTTTTGTTTTTTAGGAAATGACCAATCGTTTCCTCATCTGGGATCGTCTAGAGCTCTTTAAAGCTGCACTGAAACTGATATTTGGACCCCACTGGAGTCCACTATATGGAGAAAAATCCTGGAATGTTTTCCTCAAAAAAGAAAGACATGAACATCTTGGATGACATAGCGGTGAGTAAATTATCAGGAAATTTGAATTCCGAAGTGAACTAATCCTTTAAAGCTTTTTAACAGTTATCAAGGTTGAGCAAAAAACCTAGGACTAGTTCGCCAAAGTTGGTTTTTGAAATAATCTACAATATTTAACAAACAATTCAATGGACAGCAGCGGTCCTAGAGGCAAAGTTGCTCAGAATGAGGAGGTCTACCATGTGGTATGAATGTTGTGGGTGTGCGAAAAAAAACAAAAAACTGCACGATACACGATCTTTTGCGCACATGAAAAACGCCAAAGGCGCCCCCCAGTGGCTGATTTCTTTTGAATTTCTCACAGGCCTCTAGGGCCGTGAGTCAAACAGGCCCATTGAGTTTCATTCCGATCGGCCTCCGTTTACCTTGTCTGATAGCTGCTCAAAATTCATTGGCCGATGGCGGACAGGTTTTTTGAGATAAGTCAACGTCATCATGGACTATCATGGCCGCTCGGACAAAGACACTGCATGCCAATTTTTAAAGGTGCCCTCAAATGAAAAATTGAATTTATCTTGGCATAGTCAAACAACAAGAGTTCAGTACATGGAAATGACATACAGTGAGTCTCAAACTCCATTGTTTCCTCCTTCTAATATAAATCTCATTTGTTTAAAAGACCTCCGAAGAACAGGCGAATCTCAACATAACACCGACTGTTATGTAACAGTCGGGATCATTAATATGTACGCCCCCAATATTTGCATATGCCAGCCCATGTTCCCAACATTATGAAAGGCATTAGACAAGGGCAGCCAGTATTAACGTCTGGATCTGCACAGGTGAATCATCAGACTAGGTAAGCAAGCAAGAACAATAGCGATAAATGGCAGATGGAGCAATAATAACTGACATGATCCGTGATATCATGATATTTTTAGTGATTTTTGTAAATTGTCTTTCTAAATGTTTCGTTAGCATGTTGCTAATGTACTGTTAAATGTGGTTAAAGTTACCATCGTTTATTACTGTATTCACGGAGACAAAGAGCCATCGCTATTTTCATTTTTAAACACTTGCAGTCTGTATAATTCATAAACACAACTTCATTCTTTATAAATCTCTCCAACAGTGTAGCATTAGCCGTTAGCCACGGAGCACAGCCTCAAATTCATTCAGAATCAAACGTAAACAATATAACAGTATACAATACTCACATAATCTGATGCATGCCTGCAGTATGCATGACGAACACTTTGTAAAGATCCATTTGAGGGTTATATTAGCTGTGTGAACTTTGTTTATGCACTGTTCAAGGCAAGCGTGAGCTCCGTGGGCGTGGAGCACGAGAATTAAAGGGCCAGTAGCCCTGAATCGGCTCATTTATAATGATGCCCCAAAATAGGCAGTTAAAAAAATGAATTAAAAAAAACCTGTGGGGTATTTTGAGCTGAAACTTCACAGACACATTCAGGGGACACCTTAGACTTATATTACATCTTTTTAAAAAAAGTTCTAGGGCACCTTTAAGCTGATCGGACAAACGGTGAAGTAGTTATAGCCATTTTGCTGTTATAGCACCACCTAGCAGCCAGCTGCCACGTCCTTTTTCACACGATCACAGAATGAGCTTTTACATATGTGTTGGTAAAAATATCTCATTCTGTTCACGAGTTATAGCCATTTTAGTAAAAGTTGCTCCACCCACGTCAAATTTTTTGGCGGCCCTTAGAGACGTGAATTGAAATTTCAACTTTTTTTGATAATTATTGACAATCAGACTCCAGAGAATCTCGCTGCACTGGTTTGGCTCTGATTGAGCCAAAAACCTAGGACTAGATCGCAAAAGTAGGTTTTTCCAAAAAAATTCCAACGATATATGACACTTGAGCCAACACCTAACGGGTCAAGAGTTATGATTACAAAGAATCAGTCGCTCTTCCATCTTATTTTCATATTTGGCTGGGGCTCCAAAGGTTGATATTGTTGAACTTTGAGTTACAGGCCACAACGCTTGACCTGCACGCAAAATAAAGCAAGGTTGCTGTAGATTAATGCTTTGCATTAGAGAATGCTGCTGCGAGTCACATGAAAGGGACTTTAGCTTCAAAACTTCAAAAACATAACCATGATGTCTTTGATTTTGTTTTCATCCCAGTGTTTGTACCTTAACCGTCTCATTCCAGCAGGGCTGCTTGACTTGATAGTAGATGACAGACTTGTATTCAGTGATCCCTTCATAACCAGCTCCAGGAAATACGGCTTTCTGAAGAGAGAATGAGAATGTAAATAAAAAGTTCTACTGGAAGAAAATAGTTTTTCTTTTCACATACAGTAAGTGGTTTGCAGCAGAAAAAAGTTCAATGTTAACAAGACCAGCAGTTGGCAGTGCACAGCTTGAGTTGAAGGAAACTGTGTTGCATAATGTGCAGTATATAAAATGACAACAAGACTGAGAAGCTGACAAGCTTAAATCTCTTAAAAGGGGGAAATCTTTTTAGGAAATATGTTTCAGAACGAATTTATTGTATTTTTCTGTGTTCACGAGTGTAAACGGGACACGCATATATGTGCATTACAGCTCAAAATAGCATTTGGCAAGAACAGCACTGTAAAATGCTTTCTGTGCTGTGTGTTTGGACATTCAAAAGACAGCAGCCGTTTCATAAAGGAGAAAGATCTGTGAGCTGTTTTTATGCCAGCAACAGTTCTGCTGTCAAAACACAGAGATAAAGGGGGTGGATGAGCGCTGCATGCTAAATAGTGAAAGCGAAAACTGTTAGTCAACATAAACGAGAAGAACGGAGGACAATGGAACCAAAGAAACTGTTTTTATTCATATCATTCATATTAAAATGACTTTGATGGTATTTCCTAAAACGTCGTGCCATGGTTTTTTTTTAGATATGTACCATGGTAGCACCTGCAAATTACTGATGCAAAAAGAAATATGTAATTGAAGCACTAATGTGACATTTATTTTGAATCGGGATTCAGTTACTTAGTTTTAAACGTGCACTTTACTAAGCGATGGTGTGGGAATCTCCTAATTGCGCTTAGATATTAATGTTAGTTAATAATTAATGTTATGGGGTTTCTTTACCTCCATGGGATTTCCTTCTTCATCCAACACGCTCATTATAACTTCTACGTTTTTGGGAGTTTTCTTCTTGCCACGATCAAATTCTCCTTGTAGCAGTGTAACATATATATCATTCCTTACATAGCCTGTAGAGACATAATAGTTGCACAGAAGGTTGACTAGTAATGGTCACTAGAGGATCTGGGTGAAGAGACGACTGCAAATGGATTTACTGAAGAGGGTCAGAAAGGCTTTAATAGCACTATTGCTAAGACGAAGATGTTTCAATCTGAAAGATGTGCAGACCAACCTGGCAGGATAATTTCAGGAAAGCCCATTTTCCTGACTATAGCTGTTGTGCGATCCACGAAATGAGGGTAATCTTTTTTAACCTGGAACACGTCTCCAGGGAGCAGCTTTAGAGTCACAAACAAACCTGAAAGCAAAATATGTCTTTATAAGTTCAGACGGGTCTCGTCAGTCAACAAACTCCAGTCCGGACGGACGGACGGACGGATGGATGGATGGATTGGATGTAATGATAGATTGGGTGGATGGATGGATGGACGGACGGACGGACGGACGGACGGATGGATGGATTGGATGGAATGATAGATTGGATGGATGGATGGATGAATGGATGGATGGAATGATAGATTGGGTGGGTGGATGGATGGATGGATGGATGGATGGAATGATAGATTGGGTGGATGGATGGATGGATGGATTGTATGAATGGATGGATGGATAGATGGATTGTATGAATGGATGGATGGATAGATGGATTGTATGAATGGAATGATGGATGGATGGATTGTATAAATGGATGGATGGATGGATGGATGGATGGATGGATGGATGGATGGATGGATGGATGGATGGATGGATGGATGGATGGATGGATGGATGGATGGATGGATGGATGGATGGATGGATGGATGGATGGATGGATGGATGGATGGATGGATGGATGGATGGATGGATGGATTGGACTGGACTGGACTGGACTGGACTGGACTGGATTGGACTGGACTGGACTGGACTGGATTGGATTGGATTGGATTGGACTGGACTGGACTGGACTGGACTGGACTGGACTGGATTGGATTGGATTGGATGGATGGATGGATGGATGGATGGATGGATGGATGGATGGATGGAATGATAGATTGGGTGGATGGATGGATGGATGGATTGTATGAATGGATGGATGGATAGATGGATTGTATGAATGGAATGATGGATGGATGGATTGTATAAATGGATGGATGGATGGATGGATGGATGGATGGATGGATGGATGGATTGATGGATGGATGGATGGATGGATGGATGGATGGATGGATGGATGGATGGGACTGGATTGGATTGGATTGGATTGGACTGGACTGGACTGGATTGGATTGGATTGGACTGGACTGGACTGGACTGGACTGGATTGGATTGGATGGATGGATGGATGGATGGATGGATGGATGGATGGATGGATGGATGGATGGATGGATGGGATGTAATGATAGATTGGGTGGATGGGTGGATGTATGGATGTATGGAGTGGATGGATGGATGGAATGATAGATTGGATGGATGGATGATAGATGGATGTAATGATAGATTGGGTGGATGGATGGATGGATGGATGGATGGATGGATGGATGGATGGATGGATGGATGGATTGGATGTAATGATGGATGGATGGATGGATAGATGGATTGTATGAATGGATGGATGGATGGATGGACTGTATGAATGGATGGATGGATAGATGGATTGTATGAATGGATGGATGGATGGATGAGAATAAAGAAAGAAAATCCTTAAAGTAATTGAATGCATTAAATTTTAACTCAATATAAAACAAATATGTGTTTACATGCAAAACAGTAGATTATTTTTTTCTAGAATAGATACTGCACCATTCTGACTATTATAAATATTGGTCCAGCAAAAAAAATTTTTTTTTTTATCTCAAAATTATTAGAGTTGAGTGCCGACATGTGATAAAGCCAATAAAATTTATAACAACAGAAACTGAGACGTACAGATGTATACTGAAATTAACAGCCAGGATATTTTTACACAATATTTTCTTACAACTTACTAAAACATTTTAAAATAGAAATTGTAAAGTTTACACTAAAAGTGTCACACTATTTGATTTGTAGGGTTGGTAATAACCATAACTTACAGTTATAGTAAACACTGTGCCATATGGGTATTGAAAAGAGAGAGAACTGTTAAAACTGGGAGATATTCATATTCAAAGCCAAAACATCCTGAAAGACGGGCATATTCACATCTCATTCTGTCTCTAGGTAAAACAGTTTTGATCCCGTTTTCATTCTCTCAAACTTTTCAAACGTTCGACTTTCATACAACAACCGAGAAACTTCCGTAAGGTCACAACTGTCCCCAGAGCCATAAACACAAGACCAAAGATTAATTTTTGGGCTTATTGGTCTGGATTTACCCTGTCCTTTGTGGTTGACCTCTCGTGTTGCAATGACTTTGTTGAAGACGGCAGCGAGTGGCTCATTCTCGCCAATGACACGAGACGGAATGAGAGGAGACATGATTAGCTGCCTCTGACGGATGTATGTTTCCATGGCAATCCTAGGAAAAGAGAGTCCAAGAGGAGAGGGACAAAATTGAAGAAGAAAAAAATATCAAAATGTAGCCTAGGGCTAACAGTGTATGATGGACTCTGCCCAAGATAAACAACAATGCATGAAGAAGAACAAAGAAAAAAAACATGAAAAGAGAAATTATAATCATGCAAATGAAGGATATTCTAATCTCAAAAAGGACACACTCACTGTTGAAAAGGGATGAAATACTGCTTATCATCATCATCAATTTTCCCATGGGCAATATCTGTGATATCCATGACTGTAAACACAAAGAAACAGGAGGCTAGAGCTGATCCGAACCACAGATACATTACATTTAATTATTACATTCTGTATTGTTCACATTCCCTTAGAGAGAGAAAATAACTCGCATTTTCTAAGTATTGGTTTTGAGATGTATTCTGAGGTCAAATATGTGGCGCAAACTGTTCATTTGATATTCCTGAATATGTTTCAATGTTGATAAGAGATTTATTTTGAGTCTATAGAAAACAAAATCAGATTATTAAATCTAAGAAAAACATTATACATTATTCGGATGGATGGATGGATGGATGGATGGATGGATGGATGGATGGATGGATGGATGGATGGATGGATGGATGGATGGATGGATGGATGGATGGATGGATGGATGGATGGATGGATGGATGGATGGATGGATGGATGGATGGATGGATGGATGGATGGATGGATGGATTTTCAATGAATAATCAATATTCAAAATCAGATTATTAAGTCTAAGAAAAACATAATTATTTGGATGGATGGATGGATGGATGGATGGATGGATGGATGGATGGATGGATGGATGGATGGATGGATGGATGGATGGATGGATGGATGGATGGATGGATGGATGGATGGATGGATGGATGGATGGATGGATGGATGGATGGATGGATGGATGGATTTTCAATGAATAATCAATATTCAAAATCAGATTATTAAATCTAAGAAAAACATCATTATTCGGATGGATGGATGGATGGATGGATGGATGGATGGATGGATGGATGGATGGATGGATGGATGGATGGATGGATGGATGGATGGATGGATGGATGGATGGATGGATGGACTTTCAATGAATAATCAATCTTCAAAATCAGATGATTAAATCTAAGAAAAACATCATTATTCGGATGGATGGATGGATGGATGGATGGATGGATGGAAGGATGGATGGATGGATGGATGGATGGATGGATGGATGGATGGATTTTCAATGAATAATCAATATTCAAAATCAGATTATTAAATCTAAGAAAAACATCATTATTCGGATGGATGGATGGATGGATGGATGGATGGATGGATGGATGGATGGACTTTCAATGAATAATCAATCTTCAAAATCAGATGATTAAATCTAAGAAAAACATCATTATTCGGATGGATGGATGGATGGATGGATGGAAGGATGGATGGATGGATGGATGGATGGATGGATGGATTTTCAATGAATAATCAATATTCAAAATCAGATTATTAAGTCTAAGAAAAACATAATTATTTGGATGGATGGATGGATGGATGGATGGATGGATGGATGGATGGATGGATGGATGGATGGATGGATGGATGGATGGATGGATGGATTTTCAATGAATAATCAATATTCAAAATCAGATTATTAAATCTAAGAAAAACATCATTATTCGGATGGATGGATGGATGGATGGATGGATGGACTTTCAATGAATAATCAATCTTCAAAATCAGATGATTAAATCTAAGAAAAACATCATTATTCGGATGGATGGATGGATGGATGGAAGGATGGATGGATGGATGGATTCATTTTCAATGAATAATCAATCTTCAAAATCAGATTATTAAATCTAAGAAAAACATAATTATTCGGATGGATGGATGGATGGATGGATGGATGGATTTTCAATGAATAATCAATCTTCAAAATCAGATTATTAAATCTAAGAAAAACATAATTATTTGGATGGATGGATGGATGGATGGATGGATGGATGGATGGATGGATGGATGGATGGATTTTCAATGAATAATCAATCTTCAAAATCAGATTATTAAATCTAAGAAAAACATCATTATTCGGATGGATGGATGGATTGATTCATTTTCAATGAATAATCAATCTTCAAAATCAGATTATTAAATCTAAGAAAAACATCATTATTCGGATGGATGGATGGATGGATGGATGGATGGATGGATGGATTTTCAATGAATAATCAATCTTCAAAGTCAGATTATTAAATCTAAGAAAAACATAATTATTCATGCTGCCTACCAATAACTGTTTTTCCTGAAAATCTCATCTGTTTTAGCTCTCTAATTGTGAACTTACAACCATGAAAAAAGTCATGTTCACAACAAGGTTAAGCAGGTGTCATCTGTTCAGATTTAAAAAAAGCCACAGAATGAATGTAATTATGTCTTAGAGCTTAAAATTGCTTCAATTTTTTTCTTGAAAAATACATTTCAGGCATTCAACCTGACGTTATTGTCTACAGTATCTCGGCTGCAAAATAAAAAAGGTCAAAACACTTGACACAACGTCCTTTTGAAATAAAAAGAAACTATTTTCAGCAAACGTGGGTCACCTTTAGGTTTGCATCTATTCACAATGTATTCATTTCATATATAGCATTATTGAGTTATATATTATTGAGTTAGATCAACAAGGAAATATAATAATAGTAACGTCAAGTCTACTTGCACAAGTGAAAACTTTTAACTGAAATATGCTAACAGGAGAAAGAAACTCACTGTTGAAAGCAAGAGAACACTGTAAGCAGCGAGATGTGAAACATCATGCACGCTTGACTGGGGAAAAGTCATTCTTTTCAACAGCAAATCGGCAATATGGATAAATAATGTCTTTTGTTCAGTTACTTGACCTATTACGAGGCAGTGCTGACAAGCAAAAGAGTAAAAGTGTAAAAACACTGACTGATTCTCTCGATGCAATTAAACCCTTGCTCACACACACATGACATCTGTAGGTTAAGATCAATTACCACAAAAATGATGCTGAAGATCATGAAAACAGACAAAAAGTGTATTTGCAGTAATGCACTCATATTCCAAACCCAGCAGCCAAGACAGCAGAAACGTGACATTTGTGTAGTTCTTTTTAAAGCACTTACATGTAGTCAGTAGAACTAAATGAGTGTAATTTGAGCTGTTTGAGTCGTCCTGTCGAGGTGGAAGAATTTTACTGTTTGTTCAAGAAAGGCAGAGAGAAAGTGTGTTTGGGAAATCTGCCTGAAAACAATCGATATTTTTGCAATTCTGTTCCAGGATGCTAATGGCACAGAAATGACTTCTGTGCCACTAGTTCTGTGTTTATTTTAAAGGGAACACTACGGTTTGTTACACCCCAGTACGTCATCATGTAAATGTTTTGTGCGTGTCTGTTTGCGTGCCCACTTTGTTTCCGCTCTCTGAAGTGTGAAATGAAGAGAAGATCTTCTGGATCTTCTACAGCTATACCATCTATGAATAATAAAGCATCTAAAACCTGCTACTCCAAACGGCCTCCTCAGCCCTCCTGTGTGTTTCTTTCCATCCTTCAGCTCCATGCAGCCCACACGGATGATCTGACACACCAGGAAGAGGCGTTGTCTGATGAGGTCACTGCTGCTCAGGTCCTAAACACAGGGATGTCACAGAAGAAGAACAGCGGAAAACACTTAAAATTATTCAAAATGATCCAATGCTTTTTTTCCTCATTTTTTAGATTTGCTGTTCAAACATTTGGGGTCAGAACATTTGTTTACTTATTTGTTTGTGACAGTTAAGACTTCATTCCAAAAATATATATTCAATTAAATGCTGTTCTTTTGAACGTTCTATTCATTCTATTGACTGTTTTCAATAAGAAGTGTTTCTTGAGCAACAGATCAAGATATCAGAATGATTTCTGAAGGATCATGTGACAGTGGATATGTTTCCTTCCAAAGATGCGAATTTATCTTGTGAGCTAAATCGCATAAAACATTTGCGAATAAAGCAGCGTTTCCATTCAGTGAGTCGAAGAGAACAAAATCGTCACTTCCTGATATAAACTGTCTCTAAATATCAATAAGAAAATGGACGTTGAGCCACTTAATGTAATAATTTTCTTATAGCCTATAATAAATTACAACCCGAATTCCGTCCCCGGAAATGTTGGGATATTTTTTAAATTTGAATAAAATAAACTAAAAGACTTTCAAATCACATGAGCCGATATTTTATTCACAATAGAACATAGATAACATAACAAATGTTTAAACATTCAATTTTATGTACAAAATGAGCATCATTTAATGCCTGCTACAGGTCTCAAAATAGATGGGACGGAGGCATGTTTACCATGGTGTAGCATCTCCTTCTATTCAAAACAGTTAGAAGACATCTGGGCATCGAGGTTATGAGTTTCTGGAGTTTTGGTGTTGGAATTTGGTCCCATTCTTGCCTGATATGGTTTTCCAACTGCTGAAGAGTTCATGGTCGTCTTTCATTTAATGATGCGCCAAATGTTCTCTATAGGTGAAAGATCTGGAGGCAGGCCAATTCAGCACCCAGACTCTGCCATGCTGTTGTAATAGTTGCAGCATAGTTGCAGCATGTGGTTTTGCATTGTCCAGTTGAAATACACAAGGCCTTCCCTGAAATAGATGCCGTCTGGAAACCTTTATATACCTTTCAGCATTCATAGTGCCTTCCAAAACATGCAAGCTGCCCATACCGTATGCACTTATGCACCTCCATACCATCAGAGATTTTGAACTGAACGTTGATAATAAGCTGGAAGGTCTCCCTCCTCTTTAGCCAGGAGGACACGGTATCCAAGATTTCCAACAAGAATGTCAAATTTGGACCATAGAACACTTTTCCACTTTGAAACAGTCCATTTTAAATGAGCCTTGGCCCACAGGACACGACGGCGCTTCTGGACCATATTCACATATGGCTTCCTTTTTGCATGATAGAGCTTTAGTTGGCATCTGCAGATGGCACAGCGGATTGTGTTTACCGAGAGTGGTTTCTGGAAGTGTTCCTGGGCCCATTTAGTAATTGACACAATCATGCCGATGAGTGATGCAGTGTCGTCTGAGGGCCCGAAGACCACGGGCATCCAATAAAGGTCTTCGGCCTTGTCCCTTATGCACAAAGATTTCTCCAGTTTCTCTGAAACTTTTGATGATGTTATGCACTGTAGATGATGAGATTTGCAAAGCCTTTGCAATTTGACGTTGAGGAACATTGCTTTTAAAGTGTTCCACAATCTTTTTACACACTCTTTCACAGCTCTTCCCATCTTTTCATCTGAGAGACTCTGCCTCTCTAAGACATCCCTTTTATAGCTAATCATGTTACAGACCTGATATCAATTAACTTAATTAGTTGCTATACGTTCTCCCAGCTGCATCTTTTCCAAATTTCTTGCTTTTTCAGCCATTTGTTGACCCTGTGCCAATTTTTTTGAGACCTGTAGCAGGCATCAAATTTGAAATGAGCTCATTTAGTGAATAAAAGTGTAAAAATTCTCCATTTAAACATTTGTTATGTTATCTATATTCTATTGTGAATACATATTGGCTCATGTGATTTGAAAGTCTTTTAGTTTTCATTTTATTTAAATGTAAAAAATGTCCCAATTTGGGCCAGAATTTGGGTTGTACTTGAGCCTCAGAGCGTGCAGACGAAATGCAATAAATTCTGTCATGTTATCATGGTTTCAGAGAGAGATGTCTGCTGTTTGGGAACAAGTCGTGTAAGACAGTTCTGAGAGGTAATAATTATACCAAACCACTTTGATGACATACTTTGCTCAGGCATTTCAGAATGACCAAAACAGCATTTCAGATTCTGTGCAGCGAGAACGGTCCACTGGTTGGTCCAGTTATGCCGTTGTGGTGAGAAATCGAGTCCCCGCTGGAATCAATTCTCCTTTAAGGCCCCGAGTAATCCCATTTGTTCAACTGACTTTTAATGGGTAGTATTTTAGCACCTGATTATAATTCCTGCAACATGTTATGATTTATATAGATTATAATGCATTACAATGACCATTAATGTCTTTTAAATGACACGGTTTTATATACTGGTATATAACTGAAGCTATAGGTTGTGAAATCAAGCATTTCTTGTTCTTACTGTTTTTTAGTTAGCTTATGTACTACCACAGCATACATCTACCCGATTAGCCTGCTAGCTTAGCTTTTTGCTTCCAATATCTGTTCCAGTTTGTTTTATAACGCAATACATAGCCATTCATTTTATATTTCGACTAGGTTGTTTGTGCATTTAATGTAATAAACTTCATATAATAGTGAAATAGGTTATAATTAGTCAAGACATCATGATAACTTTTGATCAAGTATTACCGATTGGGTACTAAAGGAGACCCGATTCCTGGGGGGGACTCGATTTCTCATGACACCGTCCCATCACAAAGTGACTTTTTTGATGCGCATCAAGGAATTTATTACGATAAATGTGTTTAGGGCATTTGAGTTTTTTTATGTGCATTTTTAAAATTTATAAGCATCTTGCCATATCCATCCAGCATTTTTTATGAAGACTGGAGTAATGATGTTGAAAATTACATAGGCGTAAATTACATTTTAAAATATATTCGAAGAGACAAACAGTTGTTTAAAATTGTAATAATATTCCATAATATTACTAGTTTTACTGTATTTTTGATCAAATAAATGCAGCCTTGGTGAGCAGAAGTGACTTAATCTTTGTTACCGTGAAAAGTGCAGGAAGGTTGTTGAGTTTTTCGATCTCTTTCGGCATGCCTGTGCTGTCCCACTGCACCAGGAAGTTTTCACTGATAGGACAAGACCAAATGTGTCACGAAAACATTTACTAACCAAACTAGGCCTGTGAACAAAAGTGTGCCTTTATATGACAAGCTTAAAGGGGTCATACTGAACATTTGAGGTCCACTTAAAACCATTTTCCATCCTCATCAAAAATCCACTGGTTTTAGAATGGGCCACTTTTCAAGTTTGGCTTTAATAAACAGTTTTAGTGGACTTGAGTTCTTGTCCAGTATGTTTTAGGGTTAAATTCTCACTTTTAACTAGTTACTTATTATCATGCATATTACTAGTATATTGGTTGTTTATTAGTACTTATAGAGCACATATTAATGCTTTAATCCTACCCAATACCTAAACTTAAACACTACAAAAACTACCTTTTAATTAGCAGCAAATTAGGAGTTAATTGAGGAAAAATTTGTAGTCAATAGTGAATACATGTTCCCTATACTGAAGTGTTACCATTTTGATAATAAATTATACCCTTTTAATTCAAAATGTCAAGGAAAATTTGATGATTCATGATACAAGCTCTTACATATAAAGGCTATAAGACAGAAAAGAAAATATAGAACTGAAAGCAAAGAAGCACATTGATTAGGTGTTTTATATATCTTGTGAAAAACTATTTCGTTGACTTGTAAAAAACGGATGAGTTTTCAGTCTCTCTCTTACATAAAGCAACTCAAAATAAAATAACATGCTGAAATAAAATAACATTCATTGTCCAGTTCGTGCCATAATATTTTCATCTCAGAAACTGACACAAGCACACTAGCTGTCCATTGTGCAATATACTGGTGTACTTCAGCTTTTAAAGAAGTAAAACTTAGCCAAGTATTTACATATTTCAAACAGGAGTCCATATGCAGCAGACATTCTACACTTTTGCCCTTCTGCTTTTTAAAAAAACAACACATAGAACAAAAGGAAGAGACAGACTCACCTAATAAATTCAGACTTGTCTGGATCATATAATGACATGAAGAGTTCTGCGTCCTCGCCGATGTTGCATACAAAGTTTTTGAGATTCATTAGGAGGCTGTACGTGTGCACGCCGCTGAAGAGGGCCTGACGCCGTTTCTCCATGTTCTGAAGCCGCATCTACCGGGAAAGAACAGAGAAACTTCAGTAATGGAGACAGAAGTAGTGGACAGTTTGACTGAAGTTATGTAACAACAGCAGAGCATCGCACTAGCAATGCCAAGGTCATGGGTTTGATTCCCAGGGAATGCATGAGCTGATAAAATATATACTTGAACGCAATGGATAAAAGCATCTGTCAAATGCATAAATTGTAAAATTTGACAATTTAAATGTAACCTTCAAAGACGCTTGAGATGAATGCTTTTCTTACTTAGAATTTTTGTCTTGTTTCTAGTCCAAATATCTAAAAATTCTTAAAATCAAGAAGCATTTTCTAGACAAGTAAAATAATTGTCTTGTTTTCAGAAAAAATAAGTCAAAATTAAGTGAGTTTTTGCTTAAAACAAGCAAAATACACTAGAAAAATTACTGTAAAAATGTACACAGTAAAATCGTTTGAATGTTGATTAGGGAGGATTATTTATTATCAAGAAACATACAAAAAAACGCTCATGCAAAGAACAAAAATACCTTTTTGACACACTTTTCAGTTGCAAGTAAATTAATTAATTTCACAAATAATATCATTATTTATTTGAGACATATATAAACAGATAACCAGCTGAAAAATGTATACAGATTTTTTTGCTAACAGTATATACATATAGAGAGAGAGAGAGAGATACACACACAGCCGTTCAAAAGTTTGGAATCGGTACGATTTTTTTTTTGTTTTTAAAAGAAATTTTTTCTGCTCACCAAGGCTGCATTTATTTAATTAAAAATACAGTAAAAACAGTAATATTGTGAAATATTATTACAATTTAAAATAACTGTTTTCTGTCTGAATATATTTCATAAAGTAATTTATTCCTGTGATCAAAGCTGATTTTTCAGCATCATTACTCCAGTCTTCAGTGTCACATGATCCTTCAGAAATCATTCTAATATGCTGATCTGCTGCTCAAGAAACATTTATGATTATTATCAATGTTGAAAACAGTTGTGTACTTTTTTTCAGGTTACCTTGATGAATAGAAAGTTTATTTATCTGAAATACAAAGCTTTTGTAACATTATATACTACCGTTCAAAAGTTTGGGGTCAGTAAGAATATTTATTTTTCTTTTATGAAAAGAAATTAAATAAATGAATGCCTTTATTCAGCAAGGATTAAATTGATCAAAAGTGACAGTAAAGACATTTATAATGTTACAAAAAAATTATATTTCAAATAAATGCTGTTCTTTTGAACTTTCTATTCATCAAAGAATCCTGAAAAAAAAAATATTGTACACAAATATTTTGTACAATTGTACATAATAAATGTTTCTTGAGCAGCAGATCAGCATATTAGAATGATTTCTTAAGGATCATGTGACTCTGAAGACTGGAGTAATGATGCTGAAAATACAGCTTTGATCACAGGAATAAATTATATTCAAACAGAAAACAGTTCTTTTAAATTATAATAATATTTCACAATATTACTGGGTTTTTAAAAAAAAAAATAATTTTTAATTAAATAAATGCAGCCTTGGTGAGCAGACTAAACTTTTAAAAACATTAAAAATCTATTCCAAACTTTTGAACAGTAGTGTTTTTTTGTTTTTTTTTAGCTTTTTTTGCTTCAAAGAGGATTAATAAAAATTTCCACCTCCTTGTGCAATAAAAAGTTAACAGATATTTAGCCTATTTATATGTCAAATCATAACATCAGAATAACCAACCAGTGTAAAAGTTTTTTCTTTAGCAGTCCATTTGTATCCTTCCTAATTAGATTAAGACAGCTATTCCTGTGAATTTACATTGCAATTCAAACCATGCATAATACAGTTAACAGCCAACTATTTTAAGTAGCCTACTCATCAAATCCAATTTGGCAATAGTCAGGTGCTATAATTCTGGACCCAGGGTTCAACATGCAACTACAAAGAAAATATTTTCCTAGTACCAGCGTATATATTATACCAAATTGATAATAAACAGAGCAAAAACAAGTGTTTTACCTTCTCCTCCTGTATCCTCTCATCAATACTGAGGGATGCTGACTCATGAGCCCTGAACAGACTGACAGTGCTGGTGCATTCGGGGTCTAATGTGTTTCCGGCTTCATCACGAACCACTAAATCAAGACCCAGAATCCTGTGCAACAGCCGCAGTCACATTTTACCACACAAAAGTACTGACATATCCTTACTGTATTATCATCATCAATTATAAACAGTTGTACTAAAGCATTCCATCAACTTAACTTGGTTCATAATTCAGTATTTATGCTTGAGGATATCAGCAAATAACATATTCAGACATTCAAGCCCCTCAAATGAAAAGTTATCAAAATATTTGTTTGGTGAAACGACATGAGGTTCGGGAAGCTATATCACACCTGTTCCCATAGTCGATTTTTGCTGTGACTTTCTTCCTCAGCTCCACAAGGTCGTCGTTGGGAAGCGTGCCGGACACAATCTGCGAGCGGTACTCGATCAGACTGTAGGCCATCTGCTGAACGTTCCGGAACAGCGTGGTCTTGTTGCTCTGATATGTAGACAAACAGGTGATTAAAAATGATAATCACAGCTTACAAAACACTATGGATGGGATTTGTCTTTGTTGAACAAACACATTGTGGGAAGCTGAAACGGACCATGAGTTCAACTCAAACAAACTGCAAATAGGTTCACGTACCACGTAAAGCTTGTGCCATATTTGTGTCCATTCTCGTAGAGTGGTGCCAATTTCGTGGACCAAGGGCAAATCTGTAGGTACGACAGTCTCTTGTTTCCTGTACATCAACAGAAGGTTAGTAGAAAAACGTGATTCAGTCAGGTTCTCAGAGAATCAAATAAAATATCTTTTGCAGTTATTTAAACCTGAGAGACCATGGGCCTATTTTAACCATCTATACACACAGATGAAGCATAACATTATGACCACCTTCCTAATATTGTGTTGGTCCACATTTACTGCTAAAACAGCCCTGACCCGTCGAGGCATGGACTCCTCTAGACCCCTGAAGGTGTGCTGTGGTATCTGACACCAAGATGTTAGCAGCAGATCCTTTAAATCCTGTAAGTTGTGAGGTGGAGCCTCCATGGATCGGACTTGTTTGTTCAGCACATCCCACAGATGCTCCATTGGATTGAGATCTGGGGAATTTGGAGGCCAAGTCAACACCTCAAACTCGCTGTTGTGCTCCTCAAACCATTCCTGAACCATTTTTGCTTTGTGGCAGGAGCATCATCCTGCTGAAAGAGGCCACAGCCACCAGGGAATACCGTTTCCATGAAAGGGTGTACATGGTCTGCAGCTATGCAGCTCCATACGCAACAAACTGTGATGCACTGTGTATTCTGACACCTTTCTATCAGAACCAGCTTTAACTTCTGGAGCAATCTGAGCTACAGGAGCTCGTCTGTTGGATCAGACCACACGGACCAGCCTTCACTCCCCACGTGCATCAATGAGCCTTGGCCGCCCATGACCACTGTTCTTTCCTTGGATCACTTTTGATAGATACTGACCACTGCAGAGTGTTATTCCTGATCCGTATATATATATATATATATATATTGTGCAATTGTGTCAGCAATGCAGCAATGACCATGTTGTGTTACTTTGGCTTGCTGGGAGATTCAGACTATATTTTCTTGCCAAATGTGTTGCTATGACACATTCCAGAGCATTTTAACCCATATTTATGAATCATGCATATTTAACTGCTTTGAACAAGTGTTACAATCTCTGAGAGTAAACGAGAAAAACTACAAGCCTGCGGTAGATGACTGGAACTGTAGACTTTTCTGACAGCACATGTTTAATTAAGTGATAGACATTTTGTCATTAATGAATTATAGAGCATAATTAACAAATGATCTGCCTCTTACCCCGTTCCCTCAACTTTGGCTTCTTTCAGATGAATATAGTTGGCAGGGAAAATGCCCTTTGAAATAAGACAAAGAAGCATTTGTGAGAACCCACGCAATTCATTCCGCCTGCTGCAGAATGTCAGGTAATGATTAGATTGTCATTTTATCAGTAGGATGATAATTATCCCAACACCTTTTGTGATTTCTGTCGTAGTGTGTATCCTCGGTACCACCCTGGGAGAAGGAGAGAGAAAAAATTAACAGATCTTTGAAACAGATGATGCCACATGGCAGATGCTGGTCTATATTATTTATATAACAGAATGCGGCAGATGTTCTGTTCGTTCAGTGTTAGCAATATCACTAGCGAATATATTAAAACTAGGGTAGGTCTAAATAACAAAATAAGGTTTTCTATTCTTGTATCAATACAATGTCAACATTGCAACACTACAATGTCATAATTACCAGTGGGAAACTCTGTATTGTCTTTAAAGGGTTAGTTCACCCAAAAATGAAAATTCTGTCATTAATTACTCACCCTCATGTCGTTCCACACCCGTAAGATGAACGAAGGTCTTATGGGTGTGGAACAACATGAGGGTGAGTAATTAATGACAGAATTTTCATTTTTGGGTGAACTAACACTTTAAAGCTCAGCTTTCTGATTTGGGGGAGCGTAAATTAAATAATAATGGTGGAAGCTTATTGGTATCAGTAATATAATAAAAGTTTTCATTGTGAATGTTGACTTGACAATTTAGTTTGAATGCATTTTGTGTGCTGTTGAAGAAGAATATGTATAAAGCTTGCCAGAAAATACTTATTTAGCCAGTTTACAAGGAAACAGACTTGCACAAAATTTCCCATCATTCTTTGTTGCAGTACAAGAATGCTAAAATACACAGATAAAGCATCAATTGTGTGCATAATGTACAATCATTTGGCACATATTCAAAATGATATTCATTTTGTTGAACTAGTGCTAAAAAGTTTCCTGTCTTTTTCAGAAAGTGAAAACATAGAGAAAACTGAAATTGGCCATTTCAATCAGGCAAAAATCACTTGAATTTACATCACAATTTTAACTTTCAAGCTTAAAGGTTTAAGTCCTTCACATGTGGACTGGAATTTTGAGATCAGATGGTAGTTTTACTTAAAGCTGCATGTGAACAGCAAAGTTAAAAACACTTGTCCACAAAAATATTAAGCCGCACAATTGTTTTCAACATAATAATCATAAATGTTTCTTGAGCAGCACATCAGTATGTTAGAATGATTTCTGAAGGATCATGTGACACTGAAGACTGGAGTAATGATGCTAAAAATTCAGCTTTGCATCACAGGAATAAATTACATTTTACAATATATTCAAACAGAAAACAGTTATTTTAAATTGTAATAATACTTTACATAATTGGACCCCATTGACTTTCACTGTATGGACATTTTTTTTAAATGTCTTTTATGTTCCACAAGAAGAAAAAAAAAGAAAAAAGAAAAAAAAGAAAGTCTTGCATATTTGCAACAACATGCGGGTGAGTAAATTCTGAGAGAGTTGAAAACGATCATGGAAAAAAAAAACTTTTTTTAACATTACAAATGGACTTTGGTCAAATAAACTGCTACAAAGTGTAAAATATGATCCTTTTAAATCCTCTAAGCAAATACGGTATGCCGTGTGCGTTGCAGGCCATGAGTGCATTCATTCAAAAATCTCTCAAAGCATCAACAGAATTGGGATACCCCAGATTATGTGTTCAGTGCAAGTGCGAACACGCTATCAGAAAGTGTAGGTGGACGTGTCACGACACGCTGGAACTCAACACTCACCTTCAAACGTCTCAAGTATGTGTACCGTGTCCCCCACCTGAAGACTCAACTCTGGCTCTCCTTTGGCATCATAGTTATAGATAGCTGAAATTTAGACAAAAGGGTGTCAGAGACTGCAGAGAGCAAAGAGAAACCAAAAAAAAAAAAAAAAACAACAAGGCTGCTGTCTGTCCTGTGAAAGAGGGAAAAAATGACAGCGCACCAACTGTTGCACAAGTTCTTAAGTGGAAAGTTCTCAAGTTCTGCAGGGAAACAGCCACTTGACATGTCTGACGTCTATCAGCATGACTCACAACAGCCAAATGCAACACAAACTCCCAGTGAGATTACAACAAAAAGTGATTTTTAGAAGATAATGTGAGTTTATTTTGCTCCTAAAAACATGCCATCATGATGCAAGGACATTGCTTTGCAGTGATAGGGTGTTCTGGGAGGTTATATTTGTCAAACGAGTCCATATCAAGTCTCTATAATACAATAAAGACAACTTTAAAGGAATAGTTCACTAAAAAAAATGAAAATAATCCCATAATTTACTCACCCTCAAGCCATCCTAGGTGTATATGACTTTCTTCTCTAATCTTACGGAGTTATAAAATATAAAAAAAATATCCATGCTCTTCCAATCTTTATAATGGGAGTGAATGGTACCTTTTTTTTAAAAAAAAAAAAAAAACATATGGCTCCAAGGGGTTAATAAAGGTCTTCTGAAGTGAAGCAATGGTTTTTTATAAGAAAAATATCCATATTTATAACTTTATAAACTATAACTTTAAGACTTTTATTAACCCCCTGAAGTCGCATGGATTACTTTTCTAATGGATGGATGTGCTTTTTTGGCTTTAAAGGTGCCCTAGAATTAAATATTGAATTTACCTTGGCATAGTTAAATAACAAGAGTTCAGTACATGGAAAAGACATACAGTGAGTCTCACACATCATTGTTTCCTCCTTCTTATATAAATCTCATTTGTTTAAAAGACCTCCGAAGAACAGGCGAATCTCAACATAACATCGACTGTTACATAACAGTCGGGATCATTAATATGTACGCCCCCAATATTTACATATGCCAGCCCATGTTCAAGGCATTAGACAAGCCAGTATTAACATCTGGATCTGTGCACAGCTGAATCATCAGACTAGGTAAGCAAGCAAGAACAATAGTGAAAAATGGCAGATGGAGCAATAATAACTGACATGATCCATGATAACATGATATTTTTAGTGATATTTGTAAATTGTCTTTCTAAATGTTTCGTTAGCATGTTGCTAATGTACTGTTAAATGTGATTAAAGTTACCATCGTTTCTTACTGTATTCACGGAGACAAGACTGTCGCTATTTTCATTTTTTAAACACTTGCAGTCTGTATAATTCATAAACACAACTTCATTCTTTATAAATCTCTCCAACAGTGTGTAATGTTAGCTTTAGCCACGGAGCACAGCCTCAAACTCATTCAGAATCAAATATAAACATCCAAATAAATACAATACTTACGCGATTAGACATGCTGCATGACGAACACTTTGTAAAGATCCATTTTGAGGGTTATATTAGCTGTGTGAATTGTGTTTATGCTGGTTAAAGGCAAGCGCGAGCTCCGGGGGCGAGGGAGCATGAGAATTAAAGGGGCCGCAACCTATATATCGGTGGATAGTTAATGATGCCTCAAAATAGGCAGTTAAAAAAATGAATAAAAAAAATCTATGGGGTATTTTGAGCTGAAACTTCACAAACACATTCAGGGGACACCTTAGACTTATATTACATCTTGAAAAAAAACGTTCGATGGCACCTTTAAAATATTGGCTACTATTCACTCTCATTATAAAGCTTGGAAGAGCCAGAATATTTTTAATATAACTCTGATTTGGTTTGGCTGAAAGAAGAAAGTCCTATAAACCTAGGATGGCTTGAGGGTGAGTAAACTATGGTATAATTTTCATTTTTGGGTGAACCATCCCTTTAAATATACTAGGGCAGCGCCCTAATATTCTACTAATCGTTTGTCGACCTCATCGACCTCAAATATGGCTTATAATTTGAAACATGTAAGTAGTAGCAACTTTAAAATGGTGATTCGCTCTAACGATAAATGTGCACTTTATTAGGTACATATCCAAGTGTTTGAAGCTAAAGTATAGCGCTTACTGCATGACATGGTGGCGCCGCCGCGATCACTTGCATTTTTTTCCTGATAACAGCGGAAACCGCTTAAAATACTCTGTCATTTTTGGTCATACTGATAAGAGTAATACATCATTCGAAACTAAAGGGTCTTTTTGTGTAAACTCTCGGTCTCTGTGAACCTGAGCGCGTCAAAAAATAAACCAAAACTCAGTGTATACTTGCCTCACAGACATGAGAAGTATATCTATAGAAAGTTTGAAATGTCAAGTGATTGTCAAGTGGAAAACAAATATTCTCAGATTATGTAATCCGTATGAAACGTGCATATAGGCACGTCCACTACTGTGAAGATGGCGAGTCAGCATCGTCGACTTCATCTCTGCAGCCAAAAACACAGAAAACATCAATAAATTATTCAAATGTTTAGACAGTCTCCTGGCTGTTTTTTCATGACACATTAATAATTATTACTTCTGCTGGTGCTCTTGAGCATTGATTAGGCAATTATGTATTGTATACAGATAATTAAAGGCTCATTCTTATGATTTATATGGCTTATTAATATACACATGTGATTAGTCAACTTATCGCTTAAATGAATGACTACTAGTCGACTAAAAAATCTTATGTTAAGGCAGCCCTAAACTAAACTATATAGGGATGCACTGATATGAAGATTTTTGGCCGATATCGATAACCGATAATTCTTCATATTTGAAAGCAGATAACCGATATATTGGCCGATAAATCTAAATCAAAATAAATTTATATAATTTTTGAGAGCCTGATTACAAAAAAAAAACTCTCACCATTAAAAAACATGTCCAAAGCACACAAATTATAGTGTTCTTATCATAATATTATATAGACTGTATTTTCCTTTTTGAAGTAATTTCAATAATATTCAAGCATTTCAAAACCAATTAAGTGTCTCAGTAGAAGAAAATATTCCATTATTTATCGGCTTTAATATATATCGGGCTGATAATGATAACATTACAAAATTAACATCTATCGGCCGATACCGATATGGTGTGCATCCCTAATACTATATAATAAAAAAAAACTTTCTTTTATTCCTTGTGCTCTTAATGACATTCTGTATGTTGGTAATTTATTAACTCACTTATTATTGCGTGCAATTTATTATGTTTTGATGATGATCCTGTCTTGGCAAACTTAAAATAAAGCTTAACCTCAAAAGATACAGTTTGGGTCTTTCAGAGTCAGCGATAGTAATAATGATGCTTGCCTTAGCAAAAAACCCATACTGTTTATCCACTAACCCATTTCACCATGCTGTAGGGGATACAACAGACGACAAGAGAGTTTGTGATGTACTAGGATGCAATATTGGCTTGCACAAACAGCTTCTGAAATGTTGGGCACTGCACAAGTGCCGATTCGTGGAATGTGCACACGCTAAGAGGGGCTGAGTGCTTTTCTCATACTAGTAGTAACATTTTTGAGCTGTTGAACTGCAGATGAACCTGAGAGTTCATGTCTGCACTATACAAAGCCTGAGTTTTCCCTCCCTGTTGAATGCTGAAGGACACTTAGTGGGAGTGCAAGATTTCCTTGTGCCATGCATCTGCCTCCACACACTGCTTTCCATCTGCTGAATACCCACAAGAATGAGAGTATGTGCATACAAAACTAAATCTAGGAAAGTTTAGCACACTAACACAATTCTGTTTGCATCACTGAATCGTTTTTTTCACTGTAAAGCTGCTTTGAACCAATCTGTATTGTATAAGCGCTATATAAATAAAAGGTAACTTGACTAACCGCCTCATTCCTCATACATACATTAAATTACATTAAAGAAACAGAGTCATGACAAAGTAATCACTGAAACATGATTGGCTGATACTAGGGGTGGGCAATAAAACAGTTTGCCAACCGATTTACCCAAACTGTCCAGTATCATCTCAATGGTGCAAAACAGTAGGGCTACACAATATATCAGGACGATATCAGCAGATATTCTTTTTATAAGAATATATATATAATATTATATATACATACACACACAGATCAGGCATAGCATTATGCACACCTTCCTAATATTGTGTTGGTCACCCTTTGTGCTGACAAAACAGCCCTGACCCGTCGAGGCATGGACTCCTCTAGACCCCTGAAGGTGTGCTGTGGTATCTGACACCAAGATGTTAGCAGCAGATCCTTTAAGTCCTGTAAGATGCAAGGTGGAGCCTCCATGGATCGGACTTGTTTGTTCAGCACATCCCACAGATGCTCGATTGGATTGAGATCTGGGGAATTTGGAGGCCAAGTCAACACCTCAAACTCGTTGTTGTGCTCCTCAAACCATTCCTGAACCATTTTTGCTTTGTGGCAGGAGCATTATCCTGCTGAAAGAGGCCACAGCCACCAGGGAATAACGTTTCCATGAAAGGGTGTACATGGTCTGCAACAGTGCTTAGGTAGGTGGTACGTGTCAAAGTAACATCCACATGGATGGCAGGACCCAAGGTTTCCCAGCAGAACATTGTCCAAAGCATCACACTGCCTCCGCCGGCTTGCCTTCTTCCCATAATGCATCCTGGTGCCATGTGTTCCCCAGGTAAGCGATGCACACACACCCGGCCATCCACGTGATGTAAAAGAAAACATGATTCATCAGACCAGGCCATCTTCTTCCATTGCTCCGTGGTCCAGTTCTGATGCTCACGTGTCCACTGTTGGCTCTTTCGGTGGTGGACGGGTCAGCATGGGCACCCTGACTGGTCTGCGTCTATGCAGCAACAAACTGTGATGCACTGTGTATTCTGACACCTTTCTATCAGAACCAGCATTAACTTCTTGAGCAGTTTGAGCTACAGTAGCTGATCTGTTGGATCGGGCCACACGGGCCAGCCTTCGCTCCCCACATGCATCAATGAGCCTTGGCTGCACATGACCCTGTCGCCGGTTCACCACTGTTCCTTCCTTGGAGCACTTTTGATAGATACGGGAACACCCCACAAGAGCTGCAGTTTTGGAGATGCTCTGATACAGTCGTCTAGCCATCACAATTTAGCACTTGTCAAAATCTTCTTCTTCTTCATTTATATAGCACTTTTCACAATACAGATTGTTTCAAAGTAGCTTCACAGTGATAATAGGAAAATGAATGGACAGAGATTGTTTTGGCTTTACAGCAGCTCTAGGAAAATGTTATTATTGAGCTAAAGTAGGTTTTTGATTGAATCAGAAGCTTAAATGACACATTTTTAACTGAAAACAAAAGACTTTTAATGCGTTCTTGCCGTTCATTTACGTGTTTAGTCTTTAGTCAAACTCGCTCAAATCCTTACGCTTGCCCATTTTTCCTGCTTCTAACACATCAACTATGAGGACAAAATGTTCACTTGCTGCCTAATATATCCACCCACTAACAGGTGTTCTGAAAAATCATGAGAATTATAAATTCAGTCCAGTGTGCATATAGCGTTGACAGACATACACAAACGTTCATAAGTTTGGGATCATGTTTTTAAAGAAATCAATACTTTTATTCAGCAAGGATGCAATAAATTGATCAAAAGTGACTAAAGTGATTCATGATGTTATAAAATATTTCAAATAAATGCAGTTCTTTCTATTCATCAAAGAATCCAGAAAAAATATGTATATATGTTTTGCTTAAATCTCCCACTCGTAGCTGATGCATTAAACAATAAAAAGATAAACTACAGCTAAAAAAGAACTGTATTTTTCAATGCAGCACTATCTACAGCGCGCTGACACTCAGCCCAAGGGAAAATGGCTCAGGCCTTGTTCAGGCATGCACATTGTTCAGTTCAAATAAAGAATCATAGATAAACTGAAAAGCTTGAGGCTACCTTTCACAACATGCTTCCACTAGCGCACTGCAGATCTCAAGCACACTCAACCGATAAATCTTTGCCGTGGAAAAGAAGCGGACAGAAGTATAAAGCAACTTCTTTCGGTTTAATCTATGGCTGAGTTTGTACAGAACAAGTTCATTACAATCTGACATACTGTTCTTTGCACTATGAAGAAGAAATTAAATGTGCTACCATATCTCATAACTTCCGCAACTCGTAAAATCAGCCTATAAACTCCGGTCTGGTTTGCTCAGATTAATCATTTATAATACAGGTGCGTGAAACTTCCCGTCCACACCCAAACAAATCTAGAACTCAAAGAGGAGTGTCAAACACAACGGAGAATTTCACCACCCCAGGCTACATTTACAAAGACAAAAATACCATTTAATCCATATTAAGACCTTTTATCACTTAAAAAAGCTGTCTCGGTCTAGGCATCACAGACAATGCTTCAGTTCACACATTAGACACAATTTGAGCGTGTGATTTGTTGTCTGGGCCAAATGGGCCATAGAGGTGTCACAGTGCTGAGGCCTGGTGCATGCTGGGATGTGGGCTGTGCTAACAGGCTCCATTCTGACCGGTCTTTGTGTAGGCTTGTCTATGACATCACTGACAAGCAAGTCACACACCAGCATACTGCCACTTGTCATTTTGCCGTAAGCATTTATTATGCGCTTTGTGCCATGATGAACCGAGCGATTTCAGAGAGCAGATGTGTGATGGCGCTTTACAAGGGCAGTGAAACTAATGCCTTGTGGTTTTAGTGACATGCTGAAGTCATGGTGCAAAAACAGCTCGAATGTGTGTGACTAGAAGAGATATTTTCTGTTTAAGGACTACAACAAAAAGCCGGATGCAACTACATTGAGCTTCTTCCTGGGTTAGTGACATCACAAACCCTAAAATTTACATAAACCCCGTCCCCAAGAACACACAACAAAGGGGGTGAGGCCATGTTGGTCTGCTTCAGAGAAGAGGAAGAGTTGTTGTAGTAGAGTGTTGTTGTCATGCCGTCATTTTACACCGGACTGCTTCACAAACGAGGGTCAATTCAATGCTGGATTTGCACAAAAGATGAACATGACGGCACATGCTAGTCGATGAGTTAAATCAACTCCACAGCAACTACATAAATGTATCCACTAACCATTCAGAAACGTCCAGTTTCATTCTAAAAGTTGTAACTTCTTCCTGAGTCTCTCCATCAGTGTCGACTCCGGTTTGAACAATGTAAGGCTGAACACCGTTACTGACAATCCTCATTTTGGCTGCGTGAGATTCTCCAGCTTTGTTGTTGTTGAGCTGTTAAAGCTCCGCCCTCTTCTGGAAAGGGGGTGGGAGCAGCAGCTAATTTGCATTTAAAGGGACACACAAAAACGGCGTGTTTTTATTCACACTCAAATAGGGGCAAATTTGACAAGCTATAATAAATGATCTGTGGGGTATTTTGAGCTGAAACTTCACAGACACAATCCGGGGACACCAGAGACATATATTGCATCTTGTAAAAGGGGCATAATAGGTCCCCTATAACAAATCCTCACCAGATGCAAAAAGCACCTTTAATTCAAATTCCTCGAGTGTATGTCAAAGTCCTCGGGCAGGAAAACAGGCCAAGACTACTTGATGTCTGACCAAAAGATTACATATCCCTTAAGAACGTTCCACCGCAACAATCGTTCCTGTGTGTGTTAAACTGGCCAGCTGACCGCTCTTGGCATAAATACTAAGTACAGTATTGCACCAGAGGAATAGAATAAATACATGTAAATAAAACAACCAGGGTCAGAAATGAACCAGCACTGAAGGGGAAAAGGTCAACAAAAGTGGTCCAAATATTAAAATGAGCTCTAAATATGAGATCTAACATGTACAGTATGTCATAATATTATAATCTAGGCCTGTATAGTGAAGAGTTTAATATGGGTTTAGTGCCTCTGCAGAACATTTTAAGAAATCGCACCGACCCTACACTATTGAATAGTGGTTGTTTTTGTAAATTATGAGAATCATAAACTCCAGTCCAGTATGTCTAAATATTGCACATTCAGATTCAAACCATTATCAAACATATATTTTTATACATTGACTGTTTCAATAAATAAAAATGACATATATATATATAAAAAATTGTGTGTCTGTGTATATACTATATATATATATATATATATATATATATATATATATATATATATAAAAAATTGTGTGTCTGTGTATATACTATATA
Organism: Ancherythroculter nigrocauda; assembly: GCA_036281575.1. Taxonomy (NCBI): domain Eukaryota; kingdom Metazoa; phylum Chordata; class Actinopteri; order Cypriniformes; family Xenocyprididae; genus Ancherythroculter; species Ancherythroculter nigrocauda. The sequence continues at coordinate 3,585,289 of VTFQ01000021.1, read as the reverse complement.
TATATATATATATATATATATATATTAGTGCTGTCAAATCGATTAATCATGATTAATCGCATCTAACATAAAAGTTTAGATATTTGTATATATACACATACACACAAATAAATATCATATATTTAGACTTTATATGTTAGATGCAATTAAAAGTGATTAATCGATCTGACAGCACTATATATAAAATTAAGAGAGATAAAGAAAGAGTGCTTCAATCTCTCACCTCTAGCTGGTGCATTAAACATTAAATATTAAATTTATTCCCTCTGCAAACACGGCAGCTATCAGATTTGTTCTTAATTACTGTTTCAGAGGCAAGTGTTGTTGAATGTGTAGATAATATAAAGTGCATTTTTGTAGTGGAAAGCACTAAACGTGAAGAAAACAGAGACTGGACAATAACATGAAGCCTTTACTGTTTATAATATCTTGTGCACTTTAAGTCAATTTAATTGTCCTGAGAATTTAAGTCATTTCAAATGAAGCATGTGATATGAATTGGATGATTGGAAAAATAAATGCAACTCCATAAAGATGCATCTGAAAAATCAAGGGTGGTTTCAGCTAAAAATTAAACTGCACAAGGGTAGCTTACGCATAATATGTATATTAAAAAATAGTTTTAGATGGAGTATAGCATTAACTAACCACAAATGTATGCAAATGTCCTTTATTGTTGTTTGTGGGTTGATAAGGACATTTGCAAAACAATCCAGCAACTCTATATGTCACTGAGCAGTGTGAGATAGAAGAGTTCCTTCTGTTTGGCTTTATGGGTGTGTTAACCTGAGCTCGTGAGCACAGATTAATGTGGCTGGAAGGGAAATGCTGTTCATGACTGTGATCACTGTAACTCTGGCCGCTCTGTTGCTGTATTTATTGTAATTGTATTGTCCTGTCAAACCTCCAGGAACAACATTCACTGCACTGTGTACTTGTATACAACAATGAAGCAAGCTATACTAAAATAAACATGTTGTTTGTGACCCTACAGTGCGATGAGATACCCATCCAATCTTCTGTAACGAAATGTCAACAAATCTAAACCCTTTGGCTATATTAAACCATCTGAGTAGTTTGTGTGTAATAACTTGACAACTTTTCACACAGGTATCAGAAGCGCGTGTGTGTTCAGGTAAAGGTGCGGCTGAACGCTCCTCAAACTTCAACGCAAGTTTCCAGAGTGAAACATTGATTAAAAAGTAACAAAATCGCGTTGAAAGTCACTCACCCACTCCATATTTCTCTCTTTTAGTGGGAATCCAGAGCGTCATGGCAGGATAACTTGAGAGAAGTGAAATAAATCATAGGAACAATAATAGTGCTGTGGAGTTGCAGGGTTGCAGCGGTCCGCACATCACAGTTCCGGTGTTACGCAAAGAACCGCTCGCTGCGCGCGTGTGTGACGCGCCCTCGGGCTCGCGCGCACTTACACATACATAACAGAGAGAGAGAATTTCATTGAAACCTACATTTTTAAACACAAAAAACAGCTAAATACTAAAATATTAAATACTTAAATACTAAAAGTCGTCAATGTGCTAAAATTCATAGTTAAGATTTGGTTATTGGGTTAAAGTCATTTCATTTTTTATATGGATTCAATTTTTGGATAGATAGATAGATAGATAGATAGATAGATAGATAGATAGATAGATAGATAGATAGATAGATAGATAGATAGATAGATGGATGGATGGATGGATGGATGGATGGATGGATGGATGGATGGATGGATAGATAGATAGATAGATAGATAGATAGATAGATAGATAGATAGATAGATAGATTGATTGATTGATTGATTGATTGATTGATTGATTTTATTACAGGATGTTGCACCAGCTGTTTTATTCTTAATTTGTCTGAAGTTTGTAGTGTTTTTTGTCTATTTTTTGTCTGTTTATTGTCTGTAATATTCAGCTGTGCCAAGGTTTCCCGGGAAACTACGTCTCTTTTTTTTCTCTTGGCCCTACAGAGAGTGAATGAATGAAACAATGAACAATAAAACTGACATGACTTTGAGTAGCAAACAGTCATTCTGGTTGTTTTGAAGGGATGTATGTCCACATTTCCCCACACTATCCATGTATTACATCAGGGTGAAAAAATGCAATTATCATTTTTGATTTAGAACATCATATGGCTGTTTGGAATATTCTCAAGGACGGTGAACTGAGCCAGACAGAGATGAGATGGGAAGGAATGTTTGGAATCTTCTATTGTTACAGCAACTGCTACATCTCTGTGCATGTGTGTGTTTGTGTGCTTTTGTTTATATTACATTGTGGGGACCAAATGTCCCCATGATGTAATATAAACCTGAGTTCACCTACATCGTGGGGACCAGCCAGCGGTCCCCACAATGTAAATGGGTTTATAAATCATATAGAATGAGTTTTTGTGAAAAAGTAAAAGTTTGCACAGTTTCCTGTGAGGGTTAGGTTTAGGGGTAGGGGCAGGGTAGGGGGATAGAATGTACAGTTTGTTCAGTGTAAAATGCATTGAAGTCTATGGAAAGTCCCCACAATTCACAAAAACAAACATGTGTGTGTGTGTGTGTGTGTGTGTGTGTGTGTGTGTGTGTGTGTGTGTGTGTGTGTGTGTGTGTGCTTTTGTTTATATTACATTGTGGGGACCAAATGTCCCCATGATGTAATATAAACCTGAGTTCACCTACATCGTGGGGACCAGCCAGCGGTCCCCACAATGTAAATGGGTTTATAAATCATATAGAATGAGTTTTTGTGAAAAAGTAAAAGTTTGCACAGTTTCCTGTGAGGGTTAGGTTTAGGGGTAGGGGCAGGGTAGGGGGATAGAATGTACAGTTTGTTCAGTGTAAAATGCATTGAAGTCTATGGAAAGTCCCCACAATTCACAAAAACAAACATGTGTGTGTGTGTGTGTGTGAGAGAGAGAGAGAGAGAGAGAGAGTTCATAGGTATAATAAGTATTGGACATCAGAAAGCATATCAGTGACAGTTTTTATCTGTAGCAAGAGAACAGAAAACAACAGTTACAGTATAATTGCAATAATATGGTGGAGGGGCGACTCTTTCCCACCCCCTGATTCCAGCAGGACCCCAGCTGTTTAAGTATGGATTTAACTAACTGCCCCTCTCATATGATTGCCACTTCTGTATCTCCAGTTTATTTGGACAAAACTAATTCCATGATCCTTCTGCAAACACACAGACCTTCTGTTGCCAACCAAATGTGTCGAGAGAACGTTCTGTCATTCTGTTCTGGCTTATTGTTCTGCTTTCATTTTATACAAATGCAAGGTTTGGATGATTCAGCAAACAGCACATTTGGTCACTAGGCTGTGATGCCTTTAACATTAACATTTGGCTCTTCATTCCTGGGTTGAATCTTACGAACTCCACCAACCAGTCAATAAAACTGTATTAAACAGATATACGAGCTATATTTGATTTTTTTTTTTTTTTTTAATTATCCAATCATCTTAGAGTTTAAAACAGGACAAATCTGCTCTGAATATTTAGTTTAACTTAACTTCAGTGCTCTTTATAACTGGAAACATTAGTGAATTTCAGAAGTAAACAGGAGAACTGAAATGCGGAATGATTTAAGCCCAATGACAGAATGTCAAATTAGTCATAAAGGCCCTTCCAAAAAGGCTCAAATCTTGTTTTTGTTTTTTTATATAGGGACAGAGTGCCGTCTAGTGTTCACTATGAGTCACTACACTCATCTCAGTGCTTTATTTATCTCATGCATTCTTATTCTGAGGTAAAAACCCATGTGTAAAACAATATTAAGAACATTATGGTATCAAGAATGCCATGGGTCTAAAAAAACAAATTTAATTTTATTTTATTGTAGGTTAGTATTTTATTTTGTTTTGTTTTGTTTTGTTTTGTTTTGTTTTGTTTTGTTTTGTTTTGTTTTGTTTTGTTTTGTTCTGTTCTGTTCTGTTTTGTTTTGTTTTATTTTGGAATTCAACTATAATTCATCTCAGTGCTTTATTCATATCATGCTTTTATTCATATCATTGTTTCATGCTTTTTCATGCTTTTTCATGCTTTTATTCAATTCATGCTTTCTGATTCTGAGGTAAAAAAAAAAAAAAAAAACGCTGTGCAAAAGAATATTAAGAACATTATAGTATCAAGAATGCCATAAATCTTATAAAAAACATATTTTATATTATTTTATTGTAGGTTGGTAGTATTTTATTTTATTTTAGATTATTTTATTTATTTTGGAATTCAACTATAATCCTTAGTAACCACACTCATCTCAGTGCTTTATTCAAATCATGCATTCTGATTCTGAGGTAAAAACACCTGTGCAAAACAATATTAAGAACATTATGGTATCAAGAATGCCATGGATCTATAATTTTATTTTATTTTATTTTATTATTGTAGGTTAGTAGTAGTATTTTATTTTTTTTATTTTTTATTTTTTATTTTTTTATTTTTTTTTTAACTATAATCCTTAGTAACTGCATCCATCTCAGTGTATTATTCAAATCATGCTTTCTGAGAAATCCTGTGCAAAAGAATTGTATTGTAGGTTAGTAGTATTTATAGTAGTATTTTATTTTATTTTATTTTATTTTATTTTATTTTATTTTATTTTATTTTATTTTATTTTATTTTATTTTATTTTATTTTATTTTATTTTATTTTATTTTATTATTTTGGAATTCAACTATAATCCTTAGTAACTACATTCATCTCAGTGCTTTATTCATCTCATGCATTCTGATTCTGAGGTAAAAACCCCAGTGCAAAACAATATTAAGAACATTATGGTATCAATGCCACAGATCTACTATTTTATTTTATTTTATTTTATTTTATATATTTTTTTATTATTATTGGAGGTTAGTAGTATTTTTTTTTTAATTTAATTTTATTTTATTTTGGAATTCAACTATAATCCTTAGTAACTGCATCCATCTCAGTGTATTATTCAAATCATGCTTTCTGAGAAATCCTGTGCAAAAGAATTTTAAGAACATTATAGTATAAAAAATGCCATAAATCTAAAAAATCTTATTTTATTTTATTGTAGGTTAGTAGTATTATTTTATTTTATTTTATTTTATTTTATTTTATTTTATTTTATTTATTTTATTTTATTTATTTTATTTTATTTTATTTTATTTTATTTTATTTTATTTTGGAATTCACCTATAATTCATTTCATTGTTTTATTCATATCATGCTTTTATTTATATCATTGTTTCACATATCATCAAAAAACCTTGTGCAAAAAAATATTAAGAACATTATTGCATCAAGAATGCCATAAATCTTATATAATTTTTATTTTATTTTATTGTAAGTTTGTAGTGATTTATTTTATTTTATTTTATTGTAGGTTAGTAGTATTTTATTTATTTATTTTATTCTGGAATTTAACTATAATCCTTGGATGTTCTACTGGACGGAATAGTCAGGAACAGCATGAATGGAATCTGAAGGTCGTGTGACCTCATTACAGAATGCCACCTTAAAAATCATATTTCACAATCACACATTGATTTGAATGGTTACTTTGTACTACTGCTTTTCTTTCTTTCTTTTTTACTTTCTTTTTTACACTTTTTTTCTACCTCCTCAGTCATTAACTGACTAATCGGTGAGGAATGTGCCCTTTAGCCGGTGCACAAAACCTTCAGACTCACCCATAGAGCCAAAGCCAAAGTATCCTGAAGTGTTTAACAGCTGACAAACACTGTTAGCAGAGCAACATGTTGAGTCAATATTTAACTGTGAACTGCAAAGAAAAAACATCATTTTATGACTGGGCAGTACACTATTCTTATATTGGAGAAGTTGAAATCTAGAGAAACATATGGGCAAAAATGCCAGTTGGCATTATCTAATCAGGGTCTGTGTTTAAATCACTGGTCATGTGACACACAATTTATTTCTGTATTAGTGTGTACACAACAAAGTAAGACTGGGGTGAAGCCAAAACATAAAAATAAATAAAAATGTCTCCTTTATGTCTTTTGTAATATGTATGACAATTCTGGTCTAAAGCAGTGCTCCCAGTGTCCAGTCGAGGGAGTTGTTGTTCTTCAGACAGAGATCCACATCTGCAGAAGATTCAGTGAGTCAGATATATTGTGAATTGCTTAAGCTTTTATCAAACTGCAGGCTAAAGGTATGAAAGTCTTTGTAATATTTATTTAATAGTGACTCATACAACAGTTCATTGTAAATCAGCATATATTCTCAACTATGTCAACAACATTTATTGTACAAGATGTTTCCCCTCCTCCAGCCATTTGTATTTGACAGCTGATCAAATACCCTTTTCTTCCTGTCACGTTTATGTTCATATTTCTAACCCAACTTATGCACTGGTTTCATCTATTTTCCCCTCCTCCTCAGGAACCTTCTTGCATGCTTGTGCTGGTGAAAAATCAGTATTCTCAACAATCAATGCCGTGCGTTTTCTCAGCAGAATCAAGTGCTTGCTCCTCATTTCTCTTCCAGGGTCGTGAGGTTTGTTCCCAAGCGGTGTTTGTATTTATAGCACATTCAACAGATGTTTCAAATGTCGATGTTTCCTCACGCGGATCATTTATTTTATGGCAACTAAGAGGAAATGTGGCTAATATTGCTCAGTCAGTTTCCTTTTCACATCTCAAGTGACTTAATGGAGTTCTGAGATACGTTTCTTTTACTGTAGTCTCAAATTTGTCTTGCCCACACAGCAAAAAAAAAAAAAAAAAAAAATATATATATATATATATATATATATATATAAATTATATATGTAACCAAATATATTTTAAATATATGCCAAATATATGTTGTAAACAGTGAAACTCTATTAAATATATTTTTGAAATTGAAAATATGTTTAGTTTCAACCATCATATATCAAAATATATTATCGAAATACATTTTGAAATATATTTTGGTGTGTGTGTGTGTGTGTGTGTGTGTATACTGAACATTATATGTTCTTCTTAATCTTAAATAAAGTTCTTCTTCAAATGTGACCTACAGAAATGTATTTTCTTGGATTAAAATATATAGCAAAATATAGGTTTCAATGTTTTTCTAAATATATTTATATTTTTAAAATATATTTTCAAATATACACAGATAATGGCCAAAAAATATATTTTAGTAAATATATTTTTTGGCCATTTTTATATATTTTGAAAAAGATATTTTTTTGCTGTAGTGTTTCTTCTAAGATTTATAATAAATAATGAAATATTATAAACAATATAAGTCAAGTTATCTTTATACTGCATATATATATATATATATATATATATATATATATTTTTTTTTTTTTTTTTTTTTTTTTTTTGCTGTGTGGGCAAGACAAATTTGAGACTACAGTAAAAGAAACGTATCTCAGAACTCCATTAAGTCACTTGAGATGTGAAAAGGAAACTGACTGAGCAATATTAGCCACATTTCCTCTTAGTTGCCATAAAATAAATGATCCGCGTGAGGAAACATCGACATTTGCATGTGTGTGTGTGTGTGTGTGTGTGTGTATAACGGTATACAATACAGATTGTTTCAAAGCAGCTTCACAGCGATAAACAGGAAAATAACGATAATGATGCAAACTTTATCAAATATGAGACAAATTCGATTTAAAAAAAAGCAATTGTGTCTCTATTCAGTTGAAGTGAGTTCAGTGTTGATTCAGTTCATAATTAACAAACATCAATAGCAGAGTTATAAAATGAAATTGGATATCAGCTTATTTTATTTTATTTTACAATATTTGCTGGTCTTTTGCTCAGGAGAACAAAATCAGTCTCCATTTCCTCTTAGTTTAATCTCATTACTTTAAACAGATTCTGCGTCTTATGGTAAGTAATGATGATAGTGGCCTGGATCAAAGCAAAAATATTCTTCAACAAACACAGCAGACAAGAAATGAAGAGAATGAAGGTGCATGAGAAGAGCTTACAGCTTCGATTTAAACCTCTTCCAGAGATAATACTGCCTTTCATCTACTTGTAAAAATGCATAAAGCATTTTCAGGTTTCATTCAGTCTGCTTCTTACTGACAAGTGCTGTGTTGACAACTGTGAAAAACAAGGTTTAACAAAAAGAAAGCAGGATGTCTTTGCAAAAGAACAAAAGGACATGCATGGATTCTAGATGAAATTCTCCTCTCCTCACCCTGCTTTCCCTGCCATTAAAGTGAATTGATCAGCAGTGCAGGGCACATCCAATCCGTAAGTGCTTGCGTGACCGAGGCCGGTGCTTTCGGCCAGAGCAGCATCTTTCAGCTAAAACATCTCGGTGGAAGTCAAAGGCTCAGCACTTCCACCTTAAATCTTGTCAAGGAAATGCAGCGTTTCGGGGCCTGGAACTGCTGATGGTGTTGATCCATTTCTATGGATGTGACCGCTCTCATTCCTCCGTCTGCTTTTTGGAATCCAAAACCGGGATTGATTAGAATTTCAAATTCCATCCATTTGTGAAATGACATTTACATTGCAGAGTGCTAAAATACATTGTTCGGTATTGATTCTTGTGTCTCTTTTGTCCATGACTGAGCAGTGTTTCTGTGCACTTAGTCTATTTTTTATTTTCTGCAAAAACTGTGAGTGGCAATTGCCTGTAGTATTGCTATAGCACATTTATTTAACTTCACATCAATCAACAGGAAAATAACCGTGTTAATGCTGCAGAATTCATCAATTATGACATTTCAGCTGTAAGAAGATAATAGAGTCGTTATTCAGCTCAATTGATGCAAAGTTCATCAAAGGTCGTTGGTTTGATTCCCTGGAAAGGTCCTTTGGATGAAAGTGTCTATCAAATGCATAAATGTTAATGTGAAACTTGCTGACAGAGTGGTCTGCATTGTAAAAAATCGTTTTCGATATTGTAAATCAAATCATTGGAGAGTCTATATATTACAAGAAAATACTATTTCAGTCTTTAAAAATTCACATTAATTCAATGGATTGTTTCTTTGTTAATTCTTTGTGAACTGTATAGCCTAGCAATTTCTGAATAGTGAAAACTAATTCAAAGTAAATGCTACACATTTCCCCCCCAGTGTGTTTAGTTTCTATTATACTGTAGTTGATTGCTTTCTGGCCTAATCGCCACCCTAAAGTTATTCTGGTTTCTTCATACGGCATGGGCAAAAAGTAATGCAAAACTGTCCAATTATATATAGCACAAACAGTGCAAAAAAAATAATGCACCAAAAAGGATGGTTATATGGGTTATATTTGTTCAAATTCTTTGTGAGCTTCACTAATAAAGTTATTTAGTGGTGCTTATTGGTACAATGAAAATGATAGATTTTTAGAAGTTCTACATAAAACAAAGATAATTGTTATGCGTATAGGTCATTTGGGAGCAGACGTCATATTTACGTCACTTGCAACTGCATGCACACTGTGGCAGAAAAACAGTGGTAGCAAGTGGAGAAAAATGGGCAAAATCCATGGAATAATTGAGTTTATAACTCAATTTTGAGTGTATATCACACAATTGTGAGGATTCACTCGCAATTTTTCTTCTCAGAATTGAGAGATTTAACCCTCTATGGTACAGAGTTGCCATATGGCAACAACTAATTTCTACTCATTTCCTTGTTATTCAGAAAAAAATACAATATATTTCACTATGGGAATTAAAAGGGTAGGCCTTAAGGTTGCCAATGATGTGCTGTTTTCAATTCCAATGACATTTGAATGTCCCTCAAAAACTCTCTTTCCCACTCTCACCCTCACACGGAAGACACCTGTAGAAGTGCTCCAGAAATTGCTCTATTAACCTCATTTCTAAACATCTCTTCTCAAGGGGGATTTTTTGCAGCATCTTTGAAAAGTAAATTAGAATGTTTTATTCAGAAATCAACTTTGTCTAATATAGTTTTACTGTAAATTGAGAAAATATCAACTTTGCCAAGTATATCCAAGTATATAAATCTATCAATTTCTAAAATAAATGTGCATTTAAATAGAAAAGAAAATCATAATTTTATAGAAAAACTACTTTTTTGACCATTTTCCATTGTGGTACAGAGTTGCCATATGGCAATGTTTCCCTAAGTACTATTTCATGTAATAAAAACTTGAAAAAACATTTCATGGTTAGAACATAATGCGTACCATAGAGGGTTAAACTTGGAATTGCGAGGGAAAAAAGTCAGAATTATGAAATATAAACTTGAAATTATATTTATATATTATTCCTTTATTTAGTGGCAGGATTGCCAGGTTTTCACAACAAACCCTGCCCAATTGCTACACAAAACTAGCCCAAAACTAGTCCAATCTCGTTTTGGAGGGTCTGCAGGTAAAAATCACGTTCCAGGGGGTAAAAATCCACATTTTTGCCAGGGTTCCACTGGTAAAATTTGCATTCCAGGGGCTAAATATCATGTTATTTGGGGTCAATTCAACCCGCTGACATAAAAAATAACCTGTGGCAACAGTGTAAAAGTAGCCCAATTCCATGGGAAAACTGCAGACTTGGCAACACTGTTCAGTGGCTTCATTTTCTGCCACCAGGTAGGCTTCACCCACAAAAACATCATCGATGTTTGCAAACACCCAAATGGTCTAAGAAATACTATTTCAGTCTTTCTACTTCAAAATTGCACATTTAATTAGTTTATTAGAAACCTGTTGTTTCTTTGTATTTATTTGTTAAATTTAATAGCAATTTCTGAGTGGGAATTGTTTTTAAAGTAATTCAATTTCAGTGTATTCTTGCTTATTAGTAACTAAAAAAATTAAGTTTTAGCCATTTGTGTTTGTTTATGCATGTATAATGTCATGCTGTGCTATAATATTGTTCTTTGTCTACAGTGACTGGGAGGGGACATTTTCAGTTCACTTAGTTTTGTCGTGGCCAAACATGATAATATGTGGTGGCCACAAGTTGACATGTTATTTGAAGTTGTGTAATAATATAATGTATTAATTTCTTAATTCTGCACTTTTTTGTCATTCTTAATTAAAAATGTAATATTAATTTATTAATAATATCAATTTCTGATAACCCCAGGTTGCTGTGGTCACAGAGGTTTGTTTACGCATTAAACTTGTGGCCACAAGAAAAATATGTTGTTTCCTCAAAATAGGATCTTGAGGCCACAACATAAAGATGTCGTTACCTCGACAAAATGATTGCATGGCCACAAGACATTTCCCACAACTTAAAGGGTTAGTTCAAAAGTGAAATTCTGTCATCATTTACTCACCCTCTTGTCGTTCCAAACCTGTAACACCATGTCTACACCGGACGCGACCTTTGTCGCTCACGTCGCAACAGCTAAAAGCTGTCTACAATGGAGAGCTGTTCGCTTGATGTGCAAGAACCAATGAGGTTCATTCTCATGTTACGTATCGCAAGATTTATTCTCGGCCATCAAGCAGGTTCAGTTGAGCTTCTGTTCATGTTCACTGATCAATGTTTATACAGTGGGTACAGAAAGTATTCAGACCCCCTTAAATTTTTCACTCTTTGTTATATTGCAGCCATTTGCTAAAATCATTTAAGTTAATTTTTTTCCTCATTAATGTACACACAGCACACCATATTGACAGAAAAACACAGAACTGTTGACATTTTTGCAGATTTATTAAAAAAGAAAAACTGAAATATCACATGGTCCTAAGTATTCAGACCCTTTGCTGTGACACTCATATATTTAACTCAGGTGCTGTCCATTTCTTCTGATCATCCTTGAGATGGTTCTACACCTTCATTTGAGTCCAGCTGTGTTTGATTATACTGATTGGACTTGATTAGGAAAGCCACACACCTGTCTATATAAGACCTTACAGCTCACAGTGCATGTCAGAGCAAATGAGAATCATGAGGTCAAAGGAACTGCCTGAAGAGCTCAGAGACAGAATTGTGGCAAGGCACAGATCTGGCCAAGGTTACAAAAAAATTTCTGCTGCACTTAAGGCGCCTAAGAGCACAGTGGCCTCCATAATCCTTAAATGGAAGACGTTTGGGACGACCAGAACCCTTCCTAGAGCTGGCTGTCCGGCCAAACTGAGCTATCGGGGGAGAAGAGCCTTGGTGAGAGAGGTAAAGAAGAACCCAAAGATCACTGTGGCTGAGCTCCAGAGATGCAGTCGGGAGATGGGAGAAAGTTGTAGAAAGTCAACCATCACTGCAGCCCTCCACCAGTCGGGGCTTTATGGCAGAGTGGCCCGACGGAAGCCTCTCCTCAGTGCAAGACACATGAAAGCCCGCATGGAGTTTGCCAAGATGGTGAGAAATAAGATTCTCTGGTCTGATGAGACCAAGATAGAACTTTTTGGCCTTAATTCTAAGCGGTATGTGTGGAGAAAACCAGGCACTGCTCATCACCTGTCCAATACAGTCCCAACAGTGAAGCATGGTGGTGGCAGCATCATGCTGTGGGGGTGTTTTTCAGCTGCAGGGACAGGACGACTGGTTGCAATCGAGGGAAAGATGAATGTGGCCAAGTACAGGATATCCTGGACGAAAACCTTCTCCAGAGTGCTCAGGACCTCAGACTGGGCCAAAGGTTTACCTTCCAACAAGACAATGACCCTAAGCACACAGCTAAAATAACGAAGGAGTGGCTTCACAACAACTCCGTGACTGTTCTTGAATGGCCCAGCCAGAGCCCTGACTTAAACCCAATTGAGCATCTAAAAATGGCTGTCCACCAACATTTACCATCCAACCTGACAGAACTGGAGAGGATCTGCAAGGAGGAATGGCGGAGGATCCCCAAAACCAGGTGTGAAAAACTTGTTGCATCTTTCCCAAAAAGACTCATGGCTGTATTAGATCAAAAGGGTGCTTCTACTAAATACTGAGCAAAGGGTCTGAATACTTAGGACCATGTGATATTTCAGTTTTTCTTTTTTAATAAATCTGCAAAAATGTCAACAATTCTGTGTTTTTCTGTCAATATGGGGTGCTGTGTGTAAATTAAGGAGGAAAAAAAATCAACTTAAATGATTTTAGCAAATGGCTGCAATATAACAAAGAGTGAAAAATTTAAGGGGGTCTGAATACTTTCCGTACCCAGTGTATGTGAATAAAAGCCTAAATTAAATCTGTTTATCATATAAAGTGATTGATTCTCCTTATGACAAAACTAAGGGTGCGTTCACACTTGTCATGTTTGGTTCGATTAAAAAAAACCCTGGTGCGATTGCTCGGTTAGTGCGGTTCATTTGAACATATGTGAACGCTTCCATCCGAACCCTGGTGCGCACCAAACAAGCGGACCGAGACCGCTGAAAAGATGGGTCTCCACTTGGGTCCGCTTCCAAACGATCTCTGGTGCGGTTCGAATGATATATGAACGCAACACGGACCAAAGACATGTAACCGAACCAAAAACAGGAAGATGAGACCCTAAAAAGGACAGAATCCTCACGCACGTCGGTTTTTCTCGTCATAGTCGCGAGTTTGCCCATCACAGGCATCAGACGCGCGTCTCCACGCAGCAGATCATTTGTGTATGTGACGGATGGATTCCCGCCGCTGTTTTGACTACTTTACACATTTTATAAGCTCTTCACGAGTTCCCAGCTGGCCAAAATACCATCACATGCAGGCTACACACACACAACGAGCGCATTTACCTCAGAAAACAGCATTGTTTTGGATGTTCGGTACCTTCCGTCTCAAAATAGGCAATACGTCATAAAATCCGACCAATCACGTTGTGAATGTATCCCTATGCCTTAAGTTTCGGTATCTTTTGGTTCGGTGATAAAATTGCCAATCTGAACGCTAATCGGACCAGGACTAAATGTTTTTTTTTTTCTTCTTTGGTCCGGACCAAATGAACCAAACGAACCGAACTACAAGTGTGAACGCACCCTAAGTGAACCGAACATGTCCTTTGTCAACCCATTCCAACTATTAGCTCATTGTTACTTTAATGCTTTGTATATTTCTTTTAACGTCATCCTACAAATAATGTCTTCATTCAGTGAGAATTACTGCCATGTCCTCCAGTGCATTATTGAGCATTTCAGCACAGATCAGATGATACAAGGGCTTGGCAGAATAAAGGAAATGAACTTGACGAACTTTAGGCTGTGCCAATTCGCTTCAAACCGGCATTGCAGCACGATTGGCTGGAATATATGCAGAGATTCATCAGGGTCCGTCACTGCTGCTTGTAAGTGCATTGTAGTCTGTGTGAGGTGTGGCTGTGGCCGCTGTTGTGAGGTGTGGTCTGGGTGCAATGCAGTGCTGGACTGACCCACGTCACAAGTGGGACCACCTCTCCTCATCTGTGACTGACTGCGCTTGCCAATACTGTACTGAGAGAGGAGGAAAGCACTGCAGATTCTGGGTGTTGCCTTTCAGGATAGAGGGTAAAGGTCAGGTGACAGCAACTATTTCTAAACAGAATGCAGCATCTTTTGCACCAAATGCATGCCTAATAATTCACATGCAGCCCAAGATGGCCTTGTTTTTACTGGTTGCAGTGCAACGGTATAAGAGTGAGGCAGGTGTCCCGATACAGACGTATAATGGATATGACAATAAAAGCCGGCGCGGTTCTAGAGGATATTAATCTTCTTGGCTTATTGGCTTTAGACGTACTTCTGAGTGTGTGTGTGTGTGTGTGTGTGTGTGTGTGTGTGTGTGTGTGAGTGTGAGAGAGAGAGAGAGAGAGAGAGTGTGTTGGCCACACATGCATTTGTGGGAGATTTATATCCACTGCAGTAATGAAGTTACACTCATTCTTTGGCAGAAGCATTAAACACCTATAAGAGCTCTGCAGCAGGGGATGATGGTACAGTCTTACCTCAGATGCCACCGTATCATATGCACAAAGTGACACTGCTCATTTTTCCTTGAGTATTTTTTCCCCAAATGCGTATTTACCGTGATAAAAGACAAGATCATTTTTAAATCTTCCTTAAAAGTTTGTATTATTGAACTTGTGCACATACCTCGGGTGGAATAAAGAGTAACATTATGCAACTAAATACAAATGAACGCTTAAGTTACACATATCATTTCACATAATATGTCCTAATTTTAGTTTATTGACTGAAGTTAGGAAGCTTGAATGAATAATATGTATTATTAATAATAAATTTGTATTACGTATACGTAATATTTATTTTATTCTAAGTTATTGTATATAAATAATAGTAATCATTTTTAATATTGTTTATCATAGTATTTATTATAATAATTATTATTATTATTATTATTTATCTTTAACCAGGTTAGTCCCATTGGGATCAAATCAGTTTTTCAATACTTATGAAAATAAAATATGAAAAATTAAAAAAAAATTATTACTATGCAAAAAAATAGTAGTAGTTTATTTCATATTTTCTGTATTTAACCTAGTCCCATTATTATTATTATTATTACACATTTCTCTTTAACCACTTTAGTCCTATTGAGATTAAATCAGTTTTTCGAAACCAAATTCAGAAAGCACAAAAATGAACTGTTTATTTCATATTTATCTTTATTTTTATAGTCCCATTGACATGTGAATACATTTTTCAAAATGGACCAGACCCAGATCCAAAAAAAGTATTAACATCCTCACATAAACTATGAACAAAATACAGTCATTTACACAAAAAAAAAAAACAATCAAACACTTACACCTATTACAATAACATTTAAATTCTATGGATTTAACCATGGTTTTAAATTCACTAAAAGCAATTACTGTACATCTTAAACAGTTTTGCAAATTGTTTTAACAGAAATGCACTGAAAACCTGAGCTTTAGAAACATTTAACCCCTGTGAGTCCTGCATTAGTCAGGTGATTCTTGCTGTTAAACCAATAGGGGGCGCTCTACACATGACAGATGGACAGTGGGACCTGAAGGACAGACATTCTCGAGCATGACAAAGGAATATTCTCTTCAAATTCTTGTTTCAAGGTGTGTTCATTTGAATAGACATAGAAGACTCATTGGAACATCCACAGTAGTGCGATCAGATTATCAACTATTGATTTTGTCTCTTGTTAGGGATATATTGTTAGTGACAGTGTTAATAGTTCATTAGGTTGCTGCTGTAGAGTGATTTGAGTTTGAAAACTGATCAATACTACAGTGGTCATATCATGAGGAATCATTTACCTACTTTTTAAGTTCATTGCATGAAAACGTGCTGCTCCAGATCATTTAAACCGTTTGAGAGGAACATTTCAGCACAGATTGTGAAGAAGCTTAAATCTTTTCGAAGGATGGGGCAGTTAAACACTGACAGCAAACTCACAGAACTGGAGCTCTATCATGAAAAACTAAAGTATGACTGCTTTAGTAGCTACAAAAAAAAAAAAAAGATTATCATCAAAAAGAGATTATCATTATCAAGTGGACCTTTAATACAATAAAATATCATAAGTGACAATTATTATGTAATGCAAGTAATGACTTACATATGGCACAAAATCTCATTTCAACACATCTGATGAATGGCTTTGCTCTTTCTAATTTTCTCATTTGATCTGAATGTCAACATTACACGACAACGATGTAGGCTACTAAAAACGGAAAAGTTTTTCCTTCGCATTTTTTTGCGTAGCTACAGACATTGTCATAACGGTCCCAGTTCACACGGGTCCGCGAAAACGACAAAAAATGCTGTATTATTCATGCCAGGCCAGTAGATGGCGATGTCACTTTGTAAAGAAACACTATGCGCCTATAGACTGAAAGCGTAATACGTATGCGCATGACATCACCATTTTCACAAAGTCGCGTTTTTTTTTTTTTTTTTTTTTTTTTTGTGGACATCGAGACCATAACATTAGTATTTTCAAAAACTTGCACTTAGGGCTCTTTACACAACACCGTTTTCAACTAAAAACAAAACTTTTTATGCATTTTGGCCATTCATTTACACGTCAACAGTGTTTTGGTGGCCTGAAAACGCAAACTTTTGAAAATGGGTTTCAAAGTGTATGCAAAGTTATCACCTCCATGTAAACTGCAAAAACGCAAATCTGTGAAAATGATGACAGCATGCACATGTGTATTGCATGTTTAGTCTATCCACCGTATTTTTCAACACGGAGATAAGATGTTTTCTGTGAATGTGCGAGACTTCCGATTTATTAGCTGCTATAGGGAAATAACGAGAAGAATATCAAAGTGCAGTAAACGGTGAAGATAAGATGGATTAGCATGCGCAAGGCGAGTGCTCTGTAAAAGAATGCATATGTTCGCATGCACATAATCTTTACTACTTGCCTGGCATGCGTAGTACAGCATTTTTAATCGTTTGCATGGATCTGTGTGAACAGCGATAGTTTTGATAACCTAAATGTCAACATTACACGACAATGTACTAAAAGTGGAAAAGTTTTCCTTTGCGTACAGACAACGTTCTCAAAATGATCCCAGTTCACACTGATCCGTGAAAACGACTAAAAACACTGTATTATTCACGCCAGACCAGTAGATGGCGATGTCATTTTGTAAAGAAACACGTAATACACACAACGTCGACGTTTTCACAAATTCACGTTTTTGTAGTTTACACAGTGATGATATAGGTATCCTTCAAAGTGCAATAAAACTTGCACTTTGAAACCCGTTTTCAAAAGTTTGCATTTTTAGGCTCCCAAAACAGCGTTGTTGTGTAAATGAACAGTCAAAAATGCATAAAAAGTTTTCTGTTTTTATTTGAAAATGGTGTAAACGGATGCTTGGTTAATTTTTATGTCTGTGGAAAATAGTGATCTGTGCCACTGAATATCAAAGTTATTTATGTCTATTTTTAATGAGGGATTTGTGGGGATAGTAATGTTTTTTTTTAAACTTCAGGAGTAAAAGAAAAAAATTTTGAATTTTGAAGTATAAAGATAAATAGACCCTTAATTATTCAACTAAATTGCGAAAACCATTTTAAATAGAATACTTGATGTAGTATTTTCATGAACGACACTACCATATCAAATACACTCTTAACGTTTACTTAAAATAACTTTAAAAGAACCATTTTTAGTGAGGAACATTTTAAAATTCTAAAGAACCTTTTTCCACTATAAAGAACTTTTGTGGAAAGTAAAGGTTCCATGAATGTTAAAAGTTCTTTATGGAACCAAAGATGGCAATAAAGAACCTTTATTTTTGAGAGTTTTATGAGTGTAGCCTACATGCATCAAAAAAGAGAGAGAACTCGTTTTCGTCTACACATTATAGGGACTAAAACTGCCCGCAAGACTAGTAAAATCTGGTGCAGAAAACGGTCCTCACGAGTAAAACAGCTTATTAAACAGACTCAGCAATGTGCTGATATAAATGTAAAAAGGTTTATGAGTGGTAGGAGGTATACAATATCATTAGCTCATTATAAAACCAAAGTCAACATCGTGATTAAAAAAAATAACAAATGTGTATTTTTGTAATACTATCTTTACGCACCGGCTCTGTAAATAAGATATCTGCCTCTCTTCTGTGTCCGGTGCCTATTTCGCCGCGTGCAGTCGTGTGCTGCAGAGGGGCGGAGCCAGTGATTTACACCCAGCAGTGTGTGGACGAGCGGAGGGAAGAGCGCGCGTGTGAGTCTGCAGGAAAAACAGTGCTGTCAGCCAGCGCGAGCGCTCACGGTGCCTGAGAGCTGCTGACGGGAGGAGAGAGATGCTGACGGCCGGGCTAAGATTATGTTCGCTTCTGCTGGGTTTGAGTGGGAAATGCAATACTCAAAACACCTAATAGTTGTCCGAGTAACCTCACGAAAAGAGACTCATGCGCGCTGAAATGATACAAATGTCATTCTAGTATCAGTATGTTTATGTTTCTCAACTTTTTTTTTCTGCTCCAGCACACACAAACACACGCGCGCGCATATCGTGTACTACTATCTGTCTTACATTCCCATTTGTCTGCAACAGTAATCGAGCTCTGTGTTCCTCTGCCTGGCCTTGTATCGGCTCTCTAGAGCTGACTCAGCATCTCTGCACCCCTCTATTGGCTCACAGCCTAGTTGAAACATCAACCGGCGTACCTACTGTGTAAAAGCATGACTGTGCAATTTTATAACCGGCGAAAAAGCAACTTTGTTGGGCCTTACAATTACATTCGAGCGTCTAGTGTTCCACTGCGGCAGGCGATTCCCTATCACAGAATCAACAACGACATATGAGACGGATGAGTTACTAGAGATCATGCACAAACAGCTAGCTCAACATATTATAGCCTATAGGATATAGGCCTAAACTAGGGTGTGTATATATATATATATATATATATATATATACACACACATCATAAGCATCAGTATCATTAACAACAGGCACTTTCCTCTCTTGATTGTCAGATTTATATTTTCTATTGATTATCTATGATTTGTATTGATCTAGTTGGTGAAAGCTTCGCGTAAATAACCTCTGACAGTATTTCCCATCATGCCCTTCCAGTATGCGTCTGTTAATTTTACTCGTTATGGCTATTATCTGGTTAAATTATTGAAGTGCAGCAGTTCCTATGGTGTTATAACTGCAGTCTTATTACTCCCGTAATAACATATTAATATCATAACATTTAAGATAAGATAAAAGGTCTACATTGATATTAGTATTCAAGATGCTTGTTTAGGTCCTTTGGGTCCTTTCTTATGAAGAAAGTGTAATTATTATTGTAGGAAGGCACTTGGTCTTTTATTATGCACTGAGCTAAAATGACTCCCATGTGATCTCTAAACTGAATTAGAAAACTTCTCATAACCTTGGTACTTTGCTGCATTATCATTGAACCTTCCTGACAACAGACGCCAAATCCTCAATGCATCAGCTGAGGCTGACAGCAGATTGCAAATTCAAGTGTCAGTGTTTAGTAAATCAAAGAATTATGCTTAATTAGAAAGCGACCGGTTAAAGAGGTAAATGTTAATATGAATCAGAGGTTATCCATAAATATGTGACTCTGGGACACAAAACCATTCATAAGGGTCATTTTTTTTTAAATCGAGGAGATATGACAATTAGGATATGACAATATTTGGCCGAGATACAGCTATTTGAAAATCTGGAATCTGAGGGTGCAAAAAAATCTAAATATTGAGAAAATCACCTTTAAAGTCCAAATAAAGTCCTTAGCAATGCATATCCACTCACAAAAGTAATTTTTTTAAATTAACAGTAGGAAATTTACAAAATATCTTCATGGAACATGATCTTTACTTAATATCCTATATCCTAATGATTTTTGGCATAAAAGAAAAAATTATAATTTTGACCCATACAATGTATTTTTGGCTATTGCTACAAATATACCCATGCTACTTATGACTGGTTTTGTGTTCCAGGGTCACACACACACACACACACACACACACACACACACATATATATATATATATATATATAGCAAAGATTGTATATACTTTATTTTGTGTCTAGTTTGTGTGTATTAAAGCAGTGCTTTCATATATATATATATATATATATATATATATATATATATATATATATATATAATGATTATATACAATTATTATGTATGCATTTTTTGACTGCAAATTAATACAGAGACTATACATGGAATATCTGTACTGTCACACATAATTATTTAAACTATAAACAGAAACAGTGACCAGTTACAGCCTCTAAAATTTCCCTATATTCATAAACGCTTTAAGCTAAAATGTAGGTGTTGAAAAAACTTTTTTAATTGCTAAGTCTTTAATTAATGCTGTGTATATATTGTTCAGCCTGTGATGAATATTTGTTATATCTCTGCAAATATTTTGTTCAATTACTAGAAATTGCATTTCTCTTTTTTTTTGCATTCCTCTGCAAGTGTAATAAACTTGACTTTGCTTAAGTTTGCATGCATAAAAATAAGATATTACTGAATTTGAAGCAAAATTCAAGTTTATTGGCCTAGAAAGATGCACTTACAAGGAATTTGACTTGGTGGTTTGCTCCAAATGACACAGTAAACATGCCATAAGTTAGAATGAGGTTACAAGCAAGTTGT
This sequence comes from Ancherythroculter nigrocauda, assembly GCA_036281575.1. Classification (NCBI taxonomy): domain Eukaryota; kingdom Metazoa; phylum Chordata; class Actinopteri; order Cypriniformes; family Xenocyprididae; genus Ancherythroculter; species Ancherythroculter nigrocauda. The sequence continues at coordinate 3,564,370 of VTFQ01000021.1, read as the reverse complement.
TAATGAGGATTGAAAATATATATTTATTTTTATTGAATACTGATGGAACAAATAAATATATTTTTTACTGAAAACAACAGTTTGTTGTCATTTATTTTCATATAAACTATATGCTCAGCAAGTGCATAGATAGATAGATATGCAATGCGATGCATTAAGATGCATTAAGAATATTAACTATGCAATGCATTAAGAATAAGTTAGTGAACAAGTGCAAAAAATGCAATAAGTGCATTAAACAACATGTGCTGCAGAGAGTCACAGCCTCTTGACTTCACCTTTTATACAATTTTAAAAAACTTCGACCGTTGAGGTGAACTGCTGAACAACCCAACGACCCAAAGTCCTCCTCCATCTTCATCGATTTTCCGAGGGGAGGGTGGCGCTCCTGCCTCGTTGACAAAGTAAGCGCGCGTATAAATACAACTGGAGAGAACTCAGCCATGTCCTCACCACTCCACCAATTCACAAGCACCTTCACCATGGACATGATAGTGACCTCGCGCCGAAGGGCTCTGGAGACACGGACTATCCGCCAGCCGACATCCACTATGCGCTCGTGGACTAAAAGCAGTCCTCTGTCTTACAAAAGAACCACAAATGTGGCTGCATCAAGGGCTGCGTCCGTGCTCGCGTCTCCGGAAGGGTTTGAGTTGAGCGCGGCGCTCAACGGAGACCCGGTGCGCAGTAACGAGAAGGAACAGCTCCAGGGGCTCAACGACCGCTTCGCCAGCTACATCGACAAGGTTCGCTTCCTCGAGGAGCAAAACAGGCAGCTCGAGGCTGAGATCCAAGCGCTAAAGCAGCAGAAAGTGTCGCAGTCCCTGCAGAGCGACGCGTACGACCGCGAGCTCCAAGACCTGCGCTGCGCCCTGGAGCAGCTCCACAAGGAGAAGGCGCAGATCATGCTGGACACAGACCACATGGACGAGGATCTCCAGCGTATCCGAGAGCGCTACGAAGACGAATCCAGGCTCAGAGAGCACATGGAGTCTGCGATCCGAGGCATGAAGAAAGAGAAGGACGACTCGGTTCTAATGAAGCTGGAGCTGGAGAGGAAAGTCCAAGCGCTCGTGGACGAAATGGACTTCTTGCGGCAGAACCACGAGGAGGAGATCAGCGAGCTTCTGGCTCAGCTTCAAGCCGCGCAGGTGCCGGTGGTGGAGATGAGGGACCTCCAGAAGACCGACATCACCTCCGCGCTCCGGGAGATCCGCGCTCAACTGGACGGGCTCTCCTCCAAGAACCTCCAGCAGGCTGAAGAGGTGTTCAAGTGCCGCTACGCCATGCTGACGGACGCCGCGGAACAGAACAAGGATGCTATAAAGTCCATACGGGACGAGATCGGTGACTACCGCCGTCAGATCCAAGCCAAGAACACTGAGCTGGAGGCTCTTCGAGGCACCAAAGATTCACTGGAAAGGCAGCTGCATGATATCGAAGACCGCCACAACACCGATGTTGCCAGTTACCAGGTCAGTTCATCAAAAGCGAATACATTATAAGTTTAAAGTGTAGGCTAATACAAAATTATATTGATATAAAATTGCGTTTTATAATTAATATCAGATCCTGCAGCCCTAGTAGCTATAATGTTATGCACACTGCACCGTTGCGCGTAAATACGCACGCAGTGCGCAAACCATCTGTGATAATATGGCTTTTTTCATGATATGAACGATGGTTTTGGGTTTTGTTTTTAGGGTTTATTTATTTCCTGATTCTAATGTCTTCAATGGAAGCAAATGCACATGGCTGTGCAGCAAAACAGAAAGCACACGTGATGGCCAAAAATGTTGCTTACTAGGTTTTGAAACGCAGCCATTACTTCACAGGTGGTTGCGCACTGCGCGCGTAATTGTGCGCAGCGTGCAATGCGCGTACTTTTTTACTAGTGCCGCAGCACTTCGTTTTAGTGGTTTGTTGTGATAGTTTCTGGCAAATCTGGTATACATTATAAAAACAAATCTTAAAACAAATGCTACTTTGGGTACTATGAGAACATTTGCCAACAAATGAGAACTTTTATACATTTATATGTAGTTGGGAACAGATTTTTTTTTTAGTCAATACTGAATAATTTTTTCAAGTGCATGGAAACTAATGAATTTACTGCATCTGCTTTAACAGGAAATGATTCACCAATTGGAAAATGATCTAAAAGGAACAAAATGGGAAATGTCTCGTCATCTTCGGGAATATCAGGATCTGCTCAATGTCAAGATGGCACTGGATGCTGAAATAGCAGCTTACAGGTAGAGTTTTTCCCCTTTTTTGCACTTCTGCATGTCATTTGTTTGATTTATGACAAATTTTTCTCTTTGAAACATAGGAAACTACTGGAGGGCGAGGAGACACGCTTCCGTACCATCTCTGGAAGCATTCCAAGCGCTGCGTTTGCTTACAGCCAGCCCAAATCCTCTAAGGTCAAACATAAAATAGTGGAGGAGATCATTGAGGAGACTAAAGCAGAGCGTGACATCGATGATGATCTGGCAGAGCTGGCAAAAGAGGTGGCGGAAGAAGCTGGTGAGGGTGAAGAGGAGGAAAAGGAGGAAGAGGAGGAAGAGATTGTTGCCGCCAGTCAGGCTAAAGTGAGTTCCGCCGCTCCTGAGGGCGAAGAAGAGGAAGGAGGAGATGAGGAAGAAACAGCAGAAGAAGGAGAGGCTGCTGAGGAGGAAGAGGAAGAAGAGGCCGTGGAGGAAGTGATCGAGGAAACGGAACTGTGCGGAGACAAATCGCCAACAGCAGAGAAAGAAGGCAGTGACAAAGATGAAGAAGGAAAGGAAGATGAAGAAGAACAAGAGGCCAAAGATGATGAAGAGAAGGAAGAAGCTGATGAAAAGGAGGAGACCAAATCTGAAGGAGACGAAGAGCAGAAAGAAGAGTCTGGAGGAGAGGAAACCAAGGCCGATTCGGAGAAGAGCGACAAAAAAAGCGACACTGAGGAAGAAGAAAAGAAATCCCCCGTAAGTGAAGAAAAAGAGAAACCAGAAAGCCCAGCGGATGAGGAAAAAGAGAAACCAGAAAGCCCAGCGGATGAAGAAAAAGAGAAACCAGAAAGCCCAGTGGATGAAGAAAAAGAGAAACCAGAAAGCCCAGCGGATGAAGAAAAAGAGAAACCAGAAAGCCCAGCAGATGAAGAAAAAGAGAAACCAGAAAGCCCAGCAGATGAAGAAAAAGAGAAACCAGAAAGCCCAGCAGATGAAGAAAAAGAAGAGGTCATTCCAAATGGTGGTGACCCAGCCAAAGAGGAAGCCAGTCCCAAAGAAGAGGTCCAAACCAGAACGGTGGAGACCATCACCAACGGAGACAAGCAGACCAAAGCAGACACTGAGAAAGAGAAGAAGCCAGAGGAAAAGCCTCAGGAGAAAAAGAAAGTCACCAAAAAGGTGGAGAAAGTCGCTCCGGAAGCCAAGAAGGAAATCAAAGGAAAAGACTGATGCAAGTGACCTTGACAGGAAATTAGTTATAATCAATTGTTAGAAATAATTCTATTCGATGCAAAATGCAGCAGAAATAATTGCATGCGTGATTATGATTGACTTGCATGTGTGGTTTGGGGGACGTGCCATGCTGAGCTGTTGCGTCTGAAACAGAAACTATAGCGCGTTTGAATTAAAGTGCAAGTACATTTTGCTGCTAATGACTTGAACCGTCTCTGTTAACGAGAGATATCTCCAGCAGCTGTTTGGCAATATTGGTGCTACTACAATATCATCATTCGCAGGTTCACTCTGAGCGGAAACTCCATTTCATCTAGTATACTTCTTGCCTTAAGACATAATGCATTGAATCAATGATAAGAGTCGTTTGTTAACGCAAAACATTTGAAAGCTGTTAACAATGATACTGTGAAAGCTAAAGGTGCTGCTCTTTGCAATATCACATCAATCAATAAAAGCTCATCAAATCCTTACAACGCTCCTGTGGTTGTATTTATGCTATACCCTATAAAATGCTGGGTTAAAAACAACCCAAGTTGGTTTGAAAGTGGACAAACCCAGCGGTTGGGTTAAATGTTTGCCCAACATGCTGGGCAGTTTTATTTAACCCTACTATTGTTTAAAAATGACTATATGGCTGGCTTACAATGAACTCAAAAAAGGAAGAAATTAAAATCAGACACATATATAATACAAATATAATAGGGTCAATGACATGACGGGTCATTTTTTTGTCCAAAGGCCTTAATAATAATAATAATAGAAAACAAAGATATGACATCCAAAGTATGTAAGGTAGTACAACTAGATCTCTTTTATCGAATCCAAAAGGTTTTAATTATATTTTGCTACATATAAAGGTATTTTAAAGATTTTTAAGTGTCAAAAGGTCATTCGGTTTAACCGTCCAAAGCCAAATACAGCCATTTCATTTGTGATTAAAATATCTTAAAATGTAATAAATGTATATATTTTTTATTCTGGCATGATTTTATAACATTATATATATCAACATAGTGCAACATGGTATTAAAATGATGTGTAGAAGTTGTTGCTTTGTTATGAGAAAGAATGTCCGGAAAAATGAATTTCATTGATGTCATTCGGAGTAACCAAAATAAAGGGACCATTTTGGATCAAGTCATGTGGTCAATATCATGTGACAGGATGTGACATCATTCAGACACCTGAAAAGGACCACATGGTCATGAAGCAAAGTAACTAACTTTCTCTTAACTATTTGAAAAATTCATGTTTTCACTTGATCATACGCATGTCCTGAAACATCATTTGGTACAACCGCTATAAAACATGGAAAATGTTGTAATATTTTAAAAACTTGTACTAAATATAAAATATTTAATTGTCCTTTTGCTAGCTAGCTAGATAAAAGCCTGTTAGCATTGTTTGAAAATATCGCCATTCGGTATAACCAAAAGTGTCAATTGGTAAAACCAATATTTTGGTTAAACCGATTGACTTTTTTGGTGACAAATTTTGTCCATCTTGTATAAAATAACAAAAGCAGTTTTAATTGATTATAAAAACCACATAATCTTATTGTTAACAATTAATAAAACTTCTAAATTCTAAATATTTAAAAACCTTATTCGTCAATGACCCAATAACAAAAATAAATATAATTTCAATGTAACCCTAAATGATACATTTACCAATAAAATGTTTACTGTGATTGAAGTCATTGATAAAGAGCCTTGTTAGACACAATATACAGCAAAGTTACCATTGCAACTGCTTTATTTTTTCACAATATTTCATATCTAATTGTATATCTAGTTCATCTAGTATCTAATTGCTTTCATGAAATGTTTCCTAGATAATAAAAATATTAACATGAGAGATTTGAACTAAAACTATTTATTAAGTGTTATTCTTACACTACAAGATAAAGTCCTTTACATGTAAACTAAGATTAATAGTTGACAATAAAACCTTCCTTTTTTTCCACCCGAGCAAATGGAAAGAACGTCAACTGCATGACTAACCTCACAAACGTTTCATCATGGCATGGACATTAATCACATTTTTTTCTTCACTCTCTAAACCCCTCCATTAGTGTGACTAGACGTCAGGGTGTAGATCTCAATTAGGATAATGGAGAACATGTGCTGCACTGGCGTGTTAGAGCTCGAGTCGAGTCCTCTGGCTGATCAGGTAACTGAATTTGAGCGAAGGATGTCGCTGAGGGAGCAGTAATTGGATTTGCATGCTAAAAACTCTACTTTTTCAATTCAAATGATAAATCAATACAGATTTGTGCTGACCACCGGGTCTGGCTGAGGATCACATCTGGAGTGACAGTGCACTTATCCAACACACTAGTGCTAGCCTAGGGGATGTTGAAATCATTTATACGGTGCATCGCGATGCGGACGATTCTGCATCGATGCAGTAATCAACCATAATCGATTATAGCCTACTGACGTTTCTCTGAGGTCATTTGTCGAATCGTCGCATATATGCACTTCTCGCGCTAATGGCGGAGGGAGGCGAAACACAAATCCAGTAATAGAGGGTATGCACGTGACGTCACCGTCGACCGTTACGACGGCGGTCACGCCCACTGAGTGGCAAAAGACTGAAGGGGCTCGCACACCGGACGCGAAGCTCAGCGCCTCGCCACGTCTTTAAAATTCGAACGCATTGTTTTCTATGAGTATATGCACACCGGCGGCGACATTCGGCGCCTGTCCGCAGCGCTCAGCTACGACTCAGGAAAAAAATATAAAACAATGCGTTCGAATTTGAAAGACGTGTCGCGGCGCAGGGCGGTACTGAGCTTCGCGTCCGGTGTGCGAGCCCCTTGAGCGGCAGCATTGGTTTTCAGCGTGAATGTCGTGAAACACACACACACACACAAAAACATCCAAAACGGGAAAGAGCTTTGTGATTGACTGTACGAATAGCTTTGATGCAAAAACTATATATATATATATAATCAGGGTATAGCCAAGCCATATATTAATTATAATTATATACCACACACACATATATGGCTGTATTTAATTTTAAGTTAAATAAAAATTTACAATTCTCAACCGTTAGATGGCAACTGTGGCTCTACTGAGACATGACCACTGGCAACGCGAGACTTGAACTTTAGCTCTCGATCACTGTTGCCAGATCTCGCGATAAACATTTCCGCATTTTACAACTGTTGGAGACGGAGAGCAAGCAACAGCAAATGTTAAAGCAAATTCTTTCCTGCTTTTGGTCTTGTAAGTATCTGTGTGTTTCATTTTGACATGTGTTTATTATTTATGTACATTATGTGTAGGAACCGTGACATTTTAGCGGGTAACAGTGCAGACTCCGAGTAAAACGTGGTTAGATTAACATACATGCACATGTACTGTAGTGTTTCCTTGTGCCCTAAAACTCTGTAATTATCTAAATACAAGGGGGTAAACATGAAACCTGTGCACCCTACTATTATTTGTTATGGAAGCCTTGTATATCTTTTAATCTTTTGATCATTATGAAAGAAAAATATGAGTTTTTGATATGGCAAGGCAAGTTTATTTTGTATAGCACATTTCAACAACAATGTTCAAGGTAATTCAAAGTGCTTTACATAAAACATGGAATTTATGGAACTGAAAATGAATCAGGTTGTTTTATAAACCAAAAAATATTGTTAACATTTTTTATTTAACTTTTTTTTGTCAATGTTTTATATTTTTATTATGTTACACGTTGTAATTTTCTTTTAATGTTTATTTGTATTGTATTTGTAAAATTTAAATTTTTTTTTTTTATCATTGTGTATTATCTTGAGTTCTTTTTCTAAATAAAACCTTTTATATTTAATTTGTTTGGACGGATTGTCATTTATGAGAACCTGTTATATTTAAGTGAAAAGAATCCTTTAGCCATTATTTTGTTGTCTATTGCATGTATAGATGTAATCATTCATTAGTAGTGTAATTGACGACTAGTCTATTTTTGGGTTATGGTTAGACGTCTATTAGATTTTCACTGACAGCCCCAATTTTGCCTTATTTTAGCCTAGACCCGTATTAACCGCCTATTAGACATAAATATGTAGTTGTCTAATAGTCGTCTAATTGATGACTAGTCTACTCTTGGGTTATGGTTAGACGTCTATTAGATTTTCACTGACAGCCCAAATTCAGCCTTATTTTAGCCTAGACCCATATTCACCGTCTATTAGACATATATATGTAGTCGTCTAATAATCGTCTAATTGATGACTAGTCTATTTTTGGGTTATGGTTAGACGTCTATTAGATTTTCACTGACAGCCCAAATGTTGCCTCGTTTTAGCCTAGACGGCCGGGCTATGTTTTGACGGCTATTAGACGTCTAATAGACATAAAATTGCTTGCTGGGAAGCTTTACTCACCCTAAAAAAAAAAATTTAAAAAAAATCCATATTTAACCAGTTATGAAGTTACGGAAAAAAACGGAACTGGCGTCGCGTCAGTTACACTTTTTCCGTAAATTGAATAGGGAAGGCGGACGTAGCGCAAGCTTTGTGAACTGCAAGAGTTTTACTCTTTCTTCGTACGTTGAATACGGAAGGCGGTCTGGTGGAAGCTAGATATTTTACTTCATAACTTGTTAAATATGGATATTTTTTTACACAAATGCATCGCTTCACTTCAGAAGGCCTTTATTAACCGCCCCGGAGCCGTGTGTAGTACATTTATGATGGATGGATGTGGATGGATGCACTTTCTTCAGCTCATACTCGTTGATCCCGCTCACTGCCATTATAAAGCTCAGATGAGTCAGGATATTTTTTAATATATCTCCAAATGTGTTCATCAGAAAGAAGAAAGTCATATAGGATGGATTGAGGGTGAGTAAAGCTTGGGCTAATTTTCTTGACATTTTCATGCACTTTTAGTATTTACTAGTGTTTATTACTTGTAAATGCTCCTGTCATATGCTGTGTGCAGACTTCAGCTTTGTTTGATGTTTGCTACATATAGGAAGTGTATACTTTGGAGTTCATGCACATTCCCAAATTTCTATATATCCAAATTATTGTTAATATGTAATTCATTATTTCCTCATTTAGCTCATTGCTTCTACCTTCAATTAAACTGCTAATAGTGATTGTAAAATAAATTGCCTAAATTATTACTTTGTTAGCTAACTGCATGATTATATGTACAGTCACCTCTGATACCAGATTCTCTAAATTGTAATGTTGACATGCATTCTCTGTAAAGCTGCTTTGAAACGATATGTATTGTGAAAAGCGCTATACAAATAAATGTGAATTGAGTTAGGCTATTTGACTGCTTGTATTCAGTGACGAAAATGTAGCCATGTGCACTAATATTCAAAATTGAGGATGCAACACAATCAAATCTAATCATTGACATGATAATCGAATTGAATTGTGAGACCAGTGACGATTCACACCCCTACTTAGTGCACAGTGGATTCAAACCTAAAACTTCCTTGTTAGCAGCCCAGATTTTAACCACTATGCAACACTCACCTCGTATATATGTGCATGGGAACCAGAAGCTGTGCTTTGCCTGGATTCTGCAGTGCTGAATGGGCACAAAATAGTCACATGACATCTAGTGAATCGCTTTAGCTGAGCTCTGAGGATTCTTGAATTATATTGATTACAGCTGTCATGAATAAATAATCAATGCACAGCTCTGGAGTTGATGACTACATACAAGCAGATTTAGTTGGTCGTAGAATAGCATATACTATACATATATTTCTACAGTATGCATATATATTATATACAGTGTACAGCAGAAAAACAACAGCACAGAGTAACGCACTAGGTTAAGGAGGTTTGTCAAGATTTTATTGAGAGGCAATAAGCCTTTCTTTGAGGATCAGGTATAAGGCATTTTCAATACTAAGCACACTTGTGTTATCATAGGCAGTTGATAGTGAGATTAATGCTGAAGGCAAACTGACACAATGCTCAAAGAATAGCATTTTAATAAATAAACATCAATTCAACCAACACAAAGAACCTGCAATCACAACTTCCCTGCCAAGCGCAAACGTAAGGCATGTGTTCATGCATAGGCTACTCTGGCTTTAGGCGATCTCTAGGTTTGCATTTATTATTCTCGTTTGCACACATTGCTTTTAATTGGAACTGAATTTGAAATCGAGCAGCGGGACACAGTGCACTTGTTGTTGAGACGTCTGCAGGTGTGAGATGAACGCGCGAGGTTTGATCACCTCCAGCTAGCACCAGGGGGTTTGGTCAGGTGTGTCTACTTCTCTTTTGGCTTGTCTTTCTCAGCTTTACTTTCTTTCTTGTCGTCTCCTTTCTTTTTCTCATCTTCTTTTCCAGCATCATCCTTCTCTTCCTCTTCACCTTCACCTTCTTCTTTATCACCTTCTTCACCCTCTCCTCCTTCTTCCTCTTTTCCTTCCTCCTCTTCCGTTTCTCCCTTATCCTCACCTTCTTCCTCTTCACCTGCAAATGAGACAATAGAGTACAAATGTCATTAGTGGGTGCTACAAAATTATATTCAAAAATGATATCTGCCAATAACAGTGCATGTTTAGTGGAATAACAAAAGTGTCTTTCCTTTATGTCAGTTCAGTGTCAGTTTCTCATCTCCCCTCTGAGGGTATTTACCTTCAGAGTTATGCATTTTGCAGACACTTATTTCAAGAAATGTACATGCATTGAACGTGTACTTTTTTTTTTTTTTCCAGTTCATGCATGTGAATTTTGTGCCATGCTCTAGTGTTTGAACTTCAGGAAAACATAAAAAATTTAAAATAAAAAATAATCTATAAAATAAAAAATGTAAATAAATACATTGTTAATATATTGTGTAATTTTTGGTGCATTGATTTGAATCCAGATGGATTCAGTTTGACTCCAAACCAAGGTCATTATAGTTTATTTTTGTTGCTTGAAATTAAATAAAATGTTACATATTACATTTCACCAGTATTCTGTCAAAATAAAAGCTTTTTTATTTGAAATATTAAACTTGAGGGTTTGAACATTCCAAAGTATCAAAAAAAATATTTATATATTAAAAAAATATTTACACTAGTATTTTAACTTGTAGCCTAAAAAAAATGTTAATATTACCACATTCGTTTTTATTGAATATGCATAGTTTATTGTAATTTTCAACAGTAATATATTTGTCATTTTTATAATTAGAGTTATAACTGTATATATCTGTGTGAAAACTAAATTCAATAAAAACTTTTTTCACTTTAATGGGGAAAAATGTAGGGAAAATAATATTAATACTTTTCATTTACTGTACATGCACCAATGTGTCAAAACATAATAAATATTAGGATTTTTTATATAAAACAAATTATATATAAAACAAATGATCCTCACCCTCTTCTTTTTCCTCTTTTTCTTCTTCCTCCTCCTCTTTCTCACCCTCTTCTTCCTCCTCCTTCTCACCCTCTTCTTCCTCCTCCTCCTCCTTCTCACCCTCTTCCTCCTCCACCTCCTCCTTCTCTACCTCTTCCTCCTCCTCCTCTTCTTTCTCCGGACTTGCCCCGGCCTCCTGCGCCTGACTGGCTTCTACAATCTCATCCGCAGTGGCAGAGTAGCTCATCAATCTGCTTCCCAGAAGATAGGGGGCGCCAGAGCTCAGACTGGCCTGCACAGAGAACACGGGACGGCCGAAAGAAGGAGTGGCAGCGATGGAGGGGGAAAACACACTGGAGATACCACCAATACCGCCCACGTTGAAGCGGGTTTCTTCTCCTTCTAGAAGTTTCCTGTTGGAATGTAAATGGATTTTATATTTTATAATATTCAAGATTGGGGGGGATCAAATGTAAACAATGTTATATAGGTTATACATATCAAATGCAATGAAGCAAAACTGTTGACATTACTAACCTATAAGCAGCTATCTCAATATCCAAGGCCATTTTCACATTGAGAAGGTCTTGATATTCTTTTAGGTAACGGCCCATTTCACTCTTCATGGTCCTTAGCTCATTCTCCAAGTCACCGATGGTATCCTGTCCAGACAGAAATCAAAGACAAAAGTTTAGATTTTTGCCATATAGCCTCTAGCAAACCCAGGTTTAATTCCCAGGGATAGCAAGAACTAATCAAATGTGTGCAATGTAAGTTGCTTTAATGCCAAATGCATAAATGTAAATTGTTGACATGTAGTTATCATTCTGACCTGTAGATCAGCGATCTCTGCGCTCTGTTTCTCCTCGACCTCTTGCAATTGTCTCTCCAGAGCTTGGTTGAGGCCCTGGCATGCTTCGATCTCCAGGTCTCGAGCTTTCAGCAGGCGACGATACTCCCCAGCCTCGTCTTTAGCGGTACGGATGTTCTCCGTGTGTTTGGCCGTGTCCTCCGTAATGGTGCTCACCTTCCCACGGAACCACTCCTCTGCGGCCTGGATGTTCTGCTGAGCCAGGCGCTCATACTGACCTCGGATGTCTCGGAGAGCTACAGAGAGGTCCGGTTTGGCCACTTCCATCTCCACCGACACCTGGGCGCTGTACTGCACCTGGGCTTGGAGCTCGGCGATCTCGCTTTCATGGAGCCTCTTGAGGAAGTCCAGCTCATCCAGTAGAGTGTCGGCTCTTTTTTCGAGCTCAGACCGGGACAATGCCGCATCGTCCGCCCCCTTCCTGGCGTCCATCAGCCGGCCTTCGGCTTCCTCACGGGCCAGGACTTCTTCTTCGTAGCGACTCTGCAAGGCCTTGAGTGCCTCTTCCAGTCGGTCCCGCCTTTCTTGAGCCGCTTGGCGCTCCCTACGGGCCTCGTCTACCGCCGTACGGAGTTCCCTCGCCTCTTGCTCGTACAGACCCCTGAGACGGGAGGGTTCGCAGTGCCTCTGGCGCAGCAGGAGCAGCTCTGCCTCCAGGGAACGGTTCTGGAGCTCCAGGCCATGCACGCGGTCAATGAAGCTGGCAAATCGGTCGTTGAGGTCCTGAAGTTGGGCCCTCTCCTGCTTCCGCACCACTTTGAACTCCGAGCTCAGCTGAGAGGCCTGGCTCAGATCCAGCTCTGGCGATGCCGCAGAACGCTGCAGACCTGCAGAGGAGGAGAGAACCGACGCACGGGACGGGGACGAATAGGTCGAGTAGACGGATCGAGAGCGGCTGCTGAAGGGCGTCCCGCTACGCACCACCACCCGCCTCCGCTGCACAGACGGGAGATAAGGATTGTAACTCATTGAGCACATGATTGTTGAAGAGAGAAGAGAGCAGAGATGGTTTCTGCAGTGCTGCTGCTGCTGCTGCTGTGGAGAGAGAGAGAGATCTGTGAGGATGTAGCGGCACTGGCAGGGCTTTTTATAGCAGGCGGAGAGACTCTGACGCAGAGCTTTTTACTGACAGCATGAATCGATTACCTTCCAGTCAGGGCTGGGATGGGTTCTCGGGAGTGGAGGAGAAATTACAGAAATGGATTGGCAATGCGATGCAAGAGAGAGAGAGGATGAAAGCGAGATCACAGCAAAAAGGGCAATGAGGACAAAGCTTTCAAGAGCATTCAGAGGAAAAACACAATTCTAACAGGAGATACGGGTCATTAAATTGTGCCTTTTGTATTAGTTCTCCTTGCATTTAAACTGTCTCTAGTAGTGAGATGAGAAATCTGCATAATGTTTTCACTTTTGTCATCTTAAAATAGATCTGGCGTGAAGGAAAGGTTTTGTGCAACTGTGTATATTCAGCTGCACAAGCCACTAAAATCTCAGTCAGCAGGAGCCCTAAAGGCAAATCTTACAAACAAACTGGATAAAAACATTAACAGAAGGACTTGCACAAGTAAATGCTTCTCTCTAGTGGTGGTTGAAGGTATTGTGAAATAATAGTAGTCACATTTGCATTGTGAAATAATGCAGAGTCATTGAAGAAACTGACAAATACACCTAACATACACTGAAATAATAATAATCTGTCAGACAGAACTACTATTAGATTATTAGCAACCCTCTTAATACACACTGCATTTTCCCTTTATTTATTCTTGCTTCACAGTTTACTTTTAATATCAGACAAACATCTTCTTGATTGCGAAAATCTTTTCTACAACCTGACGCCTAATGCAGGATACAGGAGATGAAGTGATGATGAAAAAATGAGTTTATTGAACATTTGTAGTGTCTTTGTCAAAGCTCAGAAACAAATTCTACAAGTCTTATTATGTCAAGCAAAGGAAATGGTCATTGCTTGTTAACTCTTATGGCCTTCAAATTGTATTCGATTTGTGTGGCATGACATAAATCGTGTTAAATGTTGTACATATCTGAATAAAGGCAGTGGTCACAAGTATGGTTACACGTTGTTAGATCGGATGGAATCCCCATGTCAGAAATATCAGATCCGACCCCGGATGCCAGATCCTATCAAAAGCTATCAATTTTGTCTGGTGTCCAAACCCAGTAAAACCTGTCAACAGCAAGTCTAGTCTGATACCTAAAACTCTATTAACAGTCTTCTATCAGCCTGAGAGTTTGACTGAAAAACGCAGACAAAAGCAGAAACATGAGAAGAAGAAGTGATGATAATAAAAGAGCAGAGTTTATTGAATAATCTTAGCTGCATGTTTTAATGCTCAGACTTTGTCTGACTAGTACAAATCCAACAAGTGTTATTATACCAAAGGTAAAGCAATAGAAAATTACTTCTTCACAACATCGTCCTGTGACGTTAAAAACCTTGAAATGGAGACAATGAAGACAAACATTCCTTCAAACCACACAATCATAATATTAAACAACAATAGAAAGGAAATATAGTGATACAAATTATAAAAATATAAAATGACAAATGAATAATATTACTAATAAATTGACAAATACATGATTAAAGGATAAATTAAATATAAAGTAAAAAATTTCAAACAGATTATTAAAGTGCAAAAGAATTATAAAAGAACAACAGGTTACAATCAACATTAACTAAGATTAATAAGTGCTTTATACGTATTTTTCATTGTCAGTTTGGTAAAAATGGATTAACATGTTAACTAATGAAGCCGTATGTCACTAAGTTTTACTGAACAATAACAAATAATCAGAACATTTTCAATCATTAGGGTATGTTGTAGTCCAGGTTAAGATATAAAAAATGTTTAAGTTTGAAAATAAATAGCAAGTCTTTAAGTATTGATATCCCAAATATCCCACTTTCTCACTCTCTTTCTCCTCCCTCATCATGAGCGTATACGCCCCCTATTGCTGATTGGCTACAATAATGTTTTGGTGCTCCGTGGATCAATCCAATCCACTTTGTTTTATCTCCAGGACTATGTACAAACACATTTGTTGTCAACAAATGGCACAGACATTTAGTAAATATTCACAAAATTATTTGTTGATTTAAACTTTCATTGCTTAAAATTCTATTGTATTGTATAAATATGACATCAAATAAATGACATCACCGAAAAAAGCAATTTTGCATCACAGTAACTGATACATACCATGATATTGTAATCCAATCTGATATTTGCTTCATCTATGAATCACAGAAGTAAAAGAACAGCAGCTAATTAACTTCCTGTGATGTTTGAAGGGAGCACATTTACTCAAACAATTAAATATAGTGTTATGATAAACATGCCCCTACATCCTGTGACATACAAGAGTTTATTATGAAACATAATGAACTTATTAATTACTTATTAATAAATGTTTAATGTCTTAAAAAGCAGAAGGCTTTTTACCCTGACAGAAACACTGAACCATAAACTGTAAACCCAGCGTAAAGCGGTTCAGTGAATGTGGCGTTGAACGTGTGTATGTGTGTGAGCACGTGTGTTTTGGAGACGCTGTAGAAGGACAGAGTTCCGGCCGGCCAATCTAGATACACTGCGACTCTTTTTGAGGGTTCTGATTGGACATGTATGTCTGTGTTCTCATTATCATGCCAGGCACTATATCGATCAGTAGTACAGAAAAGACTCCAGGACTTTTTATTCCACCCAAATCTACAGTCGCTCCCTCCTTTCCTTCTGATGTCTTTATATGCTACTGCAACATAAGCCCCCCGATGCCATTTAACTTCCCAGTAACAGCGTTCAGACAGAGTTTCTCGACACAGAACCTGCTCGTGGTGCTCAAATCTCTCTGGATGTTCGGGATATGGCTGGTCATCTTGCACATGCGACACACTTTTGTTCCCCTCGGACAGAGCGAGACGAGTGTTTGCTGTGTCTGGATCCAGCGTGAGATCACAGGCATCTGTACACAACAAGAGAGAGATTAGAACAACAGACACAGTACCTTTATCACAGTACTGCATGGCTCTCTGGAATATAATGATTGTCTGAGTGTGTGTGTGTGTATCAGACAATCATTATTATATTTATATATATATATATATATATATATATATATATATATAAAATAACACAGAACCTACATTTTCGCAGTCCTGGTGTGATCCTGAAACCCCTACAATGGTTTGCACTAAAGAGTGAAAAAGAAATACAGGAATGAAGTAGGAATAGGCTGTGCAGATCTAGTACTTTCTGGAAACTTCAGCCTGTAAGTACACTTTAGCATACTTTTAAAGAGTTAGCTACATGTTACAAAGATTATACTTTAAAGAGTATACTTAAGTACAGATTGAATGTTGTTTTCAACACTTAATTATGTTAAATGTATAGTTTAAATTTATATTAAATGCACTTAGCTGAACTTTAGAGTGCTTTTTGACCCACTTAAGTACATCTCTATATGTAATTTCTTAATTACTTTTGTTTTATTTGAAATATTGTTAAAGTGTACTGTTAAAGGTGCCATAGAACGTCTTTTTAAAAGATGTAATATAAGTCTAAGGTGTCCCCTGAATGTGTCTGTGAAGTTTCAGCTCAAAATACCCCATAGATTTTTTTTAATTCATTTTTTTAACTGCCTATTTTGGGGCATCATTAAATATGAGCCGATTTAGGCTGCGGCCCCTTTAAATGCTCAAGCTCCCCACCCCCCGAGCACGCGCTTGCCTTAAACAGCATAAACAAAGTTCACACAGCTAATATAACCCTCAAAATCGTTCTTTACAAAGTGTTCGTCATGCAACATATCTAATCGTGTAAGTATTGTATTTATTTGGATGTTTATATTTGATTCTGAATGAGTTTGATAGTGCTCCGTGGCTAAAGCTAACATTACACACTGTTGGAGAGATTTATAAAGAATGAAGTTGTGTTTATGAATTATACAGACTGCAAGTGTTTAAAAATGAAAATAGCGATGGCTCTTGTCTCCGTGAATACAGTAAGAAACGATGGTAACTTTAACCACATTTAACAGTACATTAGCAACATGCTAACGAAACATTTAGAAAGAAAATGTACAAATATCACTAAAAATATCATGATATCATGGATCATGTCAGTTATTATTGCTCCATCTGCCATTTTTCGCTATTGTCCTTGCTTGCTTACCTAGTCTGATGATTAATACTGACGTTAATACTGGCTTGTCTAATGCCTTGAACATGGGCTGGCATATGCAAATATTGAGGGCGTACATATTAATGATTCCGACTATTACGTAACAGTCCGTGTTATGTTGAGATTCACCTGTTCTTCTGAGGTCTTTTAAACAAATGAGATTTATATAAGAAGGAGGAAACAATGGAGTTTGAGACTCACTGTATGTCATTTCCATGTACTGAACTCTTGTTATTTAACTATGCCAAGATAAATAAAATTTTTAATTCTAGGGCACCTTTAAAAGGCTTACAAAAACACATACGGTAAACACAATACAGGTGTCATGAAATCCATTTGTACTTAAATGTCTTCAGTTTGCAGTCTGAATTCTGTAGCAGAATAGAAAACATCTTGACTCCGGGGTGATTGTAGCTGAGATCCAGCTCTCTCAGGTGTGAAGGGTTTGAACTGAGAGCTGAAGCCAGATAACGACAGCCTTCCTCTGTCACCATACAGCCAGACAATCTACAAAAAAAAGTCACTAAAAATGAGTTTGGGATTTCTTGTTGTATTAGATCTATACTAAGAATATTATGCTAATAAAAAAAGAAATCTAATATATGTAAACGGAAAAAAAAAGATCTTGCATCACTCATTTATTTTTGCAGGAACAGTTACTTTTTTTAATGTAAAGACAATTTAAATTCTGAAAAGCAAGATAAAAAAAGATATTACTTCTCTTAAAACAGGGCAAAAATATCTTTTGCTATTCTTAAGGCTGCTTCACATGGGAATGGACTATATGCACGGAGCGTTCTTTAGAACTTCCGCATTAAAGGTGCTCTAAGCGAAGTCACGCGTTTTTAGACCAAAACATTTTTTGTCACATACAGCAAACATCTCCTCACTATCCGCTAGCTGCCTGTCCCCTGAACACACTGTAAAAAAACACGGTCTCTGTAGTCGCCACAAGCTCCGAAAACGGCAACAAAAACAAACTGATGCAGCCTGGACCACTTAACATAATAAACATGCTCCAGCCAATAACCGACAAGCAGCGTCAATACGCAAGCTACTTACATTTTAAATGCGCGTTCATGACTGTTTCAGGAAGCACGGAGGGGAGGGGGGGAGGGAGGGTATAGCTAGCCTCTGTTTTGTTTGACAACACTTCGAACGTCAACAGGAAGTTACTCCGCTCAGAATCGCTTAGAGAGCCTTTAATATAAGCCAGCTCGAAAACTTCCGGTGAGATGTCATTTGCTGGTGTGTTGAGCATCAGTAGTGTAATACGTAGTTTATAATCAGAATATAGTCACTTAAATAGTGTGGCATAGCATTAATTTAGTTATTCAAAAAAAATAAAGACGTACCTCAATGTTCCTCCTCGGCTAAATTCAATTCGACCATTAGTTTTCACACTTTTATGTGGAAAAAAAGCTTCAAAAATTAAATATTTATTGTGCACTTTAGTTAGATTAATTGAATAAAATGTGTGTTTTCACAAGTGTGCTGAAATCATTGATCTTGCACTGCACTGACTGACAGCTGCTGTGATTACAAAGGGAGAGCACGGTGCTCGCTTTCTGTGTAATTCACAATAAAAGTTATTGTTTTTAATAAGATTTTGTGAGTATTTCATACTTCACATTGACAAAATATAATTTAAACCTAGTTATTTTATAATGTTTAATATTTAGTCAAAAACAAAGTGAAAAATGATTAGAGGAAATGGCTGGTGGTTAAAGTGCTAATTACTGTCTTTTTTATTTTTAAATAAGTGTTTTCTATCAAATGTTAAATTTCCTACATTTTTAAACGTTCGGTTTTACAATGGGGACAATCTCAGAAGGATGAACAAATAATGTTTGTGGTCATCACATTAAAAATAACATTTGAAGTGCTGGGGAAAAAATGTGTGTGCGTGTCTAATTACAGACACAGCATTTTTAAATAGTCCCAATAGCTTCGTCTTTATTGCAATCAATAAAACTGGTTTATTGGCAAATTAGGTAAATGTGATAACTGCATTAAAATATAAATACAACATTAAAAAGTCAACCATAGATGGTTTTGTGTCGATGTACAATGACTACAGAATGAACAGCTAACAGTTCACCGGAAGTGCTCGAGCTGGCTTAACGACAACCAGGAAGTAACCCGTGCATATAGTCCATTGGCACGCAGTTGCCGCTTTCTCTTGTAGTGGAAGCATTTTGGGCAAACACTGCCATGTTTATAATCAACTAGGTCAGATTTGTATTTACTAAAAACTAAGTAAATTAAACATATTGGAAATGTTTGTGTTCATGTTACTTGTTATTTATCATCTCACAGGAATATGACTAGTGTAGTTAACTATGACATTTTGCACGTATTTGTATTTTTACCAGTAAAAACAACTTTACTGGTACACTCAAAAGCTCCCATGCTCTGGATTTGTTTATTTATATCTCTGTAAGAGATTTTTGATGGGTCATACAACTCTGGGAATTTCATTAATTTTCATTTTAAAGGATCTTCTCCTCCAACACTCCAGCATGAGCTCAGTGAAATGTTCTATAATTGTTTGTTAATAATCTGACAAAAAGATAAAATATATCTTCGGTCGGTGCCTGCCACAAAGAGCCGTGCTTGTGGAGCAGGGTGTTCTAACAAATAATGCTACCTATCAAATTTTGCTAGCAACACTGTATTTGTATTGTAGTAAAAGTAGGTTTAGGGTTGGGTAAGGTAGGTGTAGATGTTAATAAAGCCTCAAATCACATTAATATCATGCTGGAAGCGTAATATGTTTTAGTTTTTTTTAGGTAGCATTTTTCGTTGTTGATTTATGCTCCCTACTGTTTTAATTTGTTTGACATGGTAGCAAAAATCATCAGAACAGGTGTTCTATTTTGTGTGCACGAACATCGCTTGTGCACAACCTCCATGCCGCAGCAAAACTGCCCGTGTTTTTCCACTTTGTGCATATCTCCCATTAAAAATAACATAGACACTCATGTGAAAGGGCCTATACTTACCTCAGTATCTGCAGGTGACAGTTTGGACTCTTCAGTCCAGCACAGATAATCTCCACACCGGCGTCCCGCAGGTCATTGTTACTCAGGTCCAGCTCTATCAGTGGTGAATTTGATGACTGTAGAGCTGAGGCCAGGATTTCACAGCACTGATCTGAGATATTACAGCCAGCAAGACTGAAAGAGAATAAAAACAGTGATCAATGATCGTTATTTTTGTAGTTCAAATGATTCGTTGGTAGGTTTTGGCAAATAACATCTAGGCTGAAGTAAACAGAGTCTACTGGAGTGCAGAAACAATAATATAAAATTACATTTTACAATTTAAAAATGAGAAAAGTGTAGGCCTACATAAATGATTGAATGTATTAGTAATCTAGAACTTGATATAAAGAAAAGAACCACACTTTTCTGAACCAATTTTTTGTAAACGGATTTTCAGATCATTCAAGACAAAAGCATAATACTTAGTATGTTTTTGATATTTCAATACTAAAACATTTGTTACATGTAGACACTCACAGAGCTTTTCTGCAGTTCATCACAGCTGGTATCAGTCTCCTTCTGCCCTCATCTGATGTGTTGTATTTCTTGACGTCCAGCTCCTCCAGCACCTCGTCTGACATCTGGAGCATGTAGGCGATTGCTGAGCAGTGAGCAGGAGAGAGTTTCTTCCGTGAGTCTTTGTTTGATTTCAGAAACTGCACAATCTCTCTGAGCAGAGTCTGATCTTTCATCTCCAGCAGACAGAGGAAAAGGTTGATGGATCTGTCAGCTGAGAGACCCTGTTCATGTTTGATTTTGTCCTTAATGTAAGCTGTGATTGTCCCGATGCTCTCTGAGCTCTTCTCCGTGTGTGTCAGCAAACCCTGTAGGAGTCTCTGATTGGACTCCAGCGAGATGCCCAGCAGGAATCGCAGGAAGAGATCCAGGTGTCCGTTCTTACTCCCAAGAGCCACATCTATCACTCCTTTATGGAAATTTGGGAGCAAATCAAACACTTTCAAAGCATCTGAGGTGTTATTTATAAAGCTGTAAAAAACATAAAACGCAGCGAGAAACTCCTGAAAGCGCAAATGTATGAAGCAGTAGATTTTCCTCTGATGCATCACAGATTCCTCCTTAAAGATCTCAGTGCAAATCCCAGAATACACTGAGGCGTCAGTGAAGTCTATGCCGCTCTCAATCAGGTCCTCCTCATAGAACATCACATTGCCTTTCATCAGCTGCTTGAAAGCCAGTTCAGAAAGTTTCACAATCACTTCTCTGTTGGACTGCAGGAGTATCTCTGGATCTCTTCCACTTGTCTCTTCATACTTCTGATTCCTCATGTTCATCTGAGTGAGCAGGAAGTGGATGTACATCTCAGTCAGAGTTTGAGGGATTTCTGCACTGCCATCTTGTTTCAGGAGGTTTTGAAGCACGGTGGCTGAGATCCAGCAGAAGACGGGTATGTGGCACATGATGTGGAGGCTTCTTGATCTTCTGATGTGCGAGATGATTCTGCTGGCTTGATGCTCGTCACGGATACTCTTCCTGAAATATTCCTCCTTCTGAAGATCATTGAATCCCTCAATCACTGTCAGACGGTTGATGTATTTTGAAGGAATAATACTGGCTGCTGCTGGTCTAGAGGTGATCCAGATGAGAGCATTAGGAAGCAGGTTTCCTCTGATGAGGTTTGACATCAACACACCCACTGATGAAGACTCATTCACATCAGAAACGGTCTCCTTTTCTGAAAACATCTGTGTAATTCTGCTTTCATCCAGACCATCAAAGATCAACACAACTTTATGATCTTCAAAGATCTTTGAGTCCAGATCCTTAAGTTCAGGATGGAAATCCAGCAGAAGTCTGTAAAGACTGTACTGATGATCTTTAATCAAGTTCAGCTCTCGAAATGGAAGCACAAACATGAAATCTACATCCTGATTGGCTGTTCCCTCTGTCCAATCCAGAATGAACTTCTGCACAGAGACCGTTTTTCCAATTCCAGCAATACCGCTAGTAAGAACGGTCTTGATTTTGTCTTTTTTCTGCTTCTCACATCCTGGTAGAGGTTTAAAGATGTCATTGCAGTTAATTTGAGTGTTTTGGAGAGTCTTGTAATTGTTCTCCATCTGTAAGATCTCATGTTCCTCATTCACCCCTCCACTCTCTCCCTCTATGATGAAGAGCTGTGTGTAAATCCAGTTTAGAAGAATTGTATTCTTTTGTAATCGAATTTCCTGAAATAAGCTCTCATACTTCATCTTCATGCTCATTTTGTGTCTCTCCTTGAGCACATCAAGAGATGCAGTGTAGCGGGGAGCAGAACCAGCAGAACTGGATAATCCACATTTAGTCTGGATCAGATCACTGAAGAAACACAGACAGAGTAACAACATTTTAGCCTACTTTACTAAATGACTTCATATTGACTGAAAGGACAACATGTATGTTAAATGTTTGTTAAGAGAAGAAATTATAAATAAACACACTGAAAAAAATCTTTAGGACTTAAACAGATTTTAAGACATGCTTTTTTTCAGAAGTAAGATTCAGAATGGCAGCTGTGAAAAAAATTGATATTAGGGCCGTTTCTCAATATGCGTACTTGTCTGTAGCTACTTGTGTTCTTGTGGACTTATGAAACGTCATCAGTCGCTGTCCAAGTACTGTTCCAATTCAAAGTTCGCATCTAGCCAAGTTCAGTTCATATCCCCGGATGTGTTCTTGATCCGCCCCTTTTATCGAGGATGCATCGAGAGGTGACTTGTGCAGACTTGAGACAGCCAGGTATCCCAGAATGCATCTCGCACTAACCAGCAAGCGTCAATAGTAATTTAATATAATTTAAACATATTACTGTTATTATGTCATGATATGTAGTTTTAAGAGTTTTTCAGGCGAGAATGTGCTGGTTTAAAGCTCAAATTTGTGGTTTATTGATAAAGATAGCACCTTCCTGACAATTTGATCTGACGTTGTCGGAGTTGTGAGATCCAGGCGATCACCGGGCGCTCAGCGCTCATGTACCCAGCCGAGAGCAGCCTTACCTCGGCTAGTCCTTCTGACGTTTGCCGCTGGCTCCGTTTTGGCTGAGGGCAGCGTGACGTTTCATAACTTTATATATGGCTATTTAACTTTTGTATCCTACTAAAGCGCTGATTTTGTACGCTTGACTGAATTGTTTGCTTTATTTCTTATTGTATATTCTTACCTTTTATAATGGCTATTATTGATCATTAAAACTGACATAAAACAAATAGAGACATGGTTTTGTTTTATGTTATGGCATATTTCATTTTATTACAGTGAAGTTAATCAGAGTATGCACAAATATTATTACATTTAATATTTTTTAAATATATACGAAAAGAGGCAGGGTTGTTTAATATTTCGTTTTGTTATAAATATATGCACATTGCAGATAATCAATCACTCGTTGCCTGAGGCTATTAATATGTTTTTGTTTGTTTTTTAAATAAAACGAAAAGAGGCAGAGTGGTGTTTTATAACAAATTTCGTTTTATTGTTGGCTAAAATATACATAAAGAGATAACCGGAGAAGCCAGAGCGAGCTGAGTGACGTTATCAAGAACGCTGCTGTTCCATTTGCAGAATCACCGGACTTGTGTTCTCCCGTCCACGGGAGTCGAACTTGCCAAGTCCTAACTACCAAGGACGCGAGTCCGAAGTTTGCGAACTTGGTTTTGAGAAACGGCCAAGGTTTATTAACTTATGTGTAACACAACTTAGGTGTTCTTGCAGTTTTCTGTCAAAATAAAAGCTTCAAGGGTTAATTCACCCAAAAATGAAAATTCTGTCATTAATTACTCACCCTCATGTTGTTCCACACCTGTAAGACTTTCATTCATATTTGGAACACAAATGGAGATATTTTTGATCAAATCTGAGAGATTTCTGTCCCTCCGTCGACAGCTACGCAACTGACACTTTGACGCTTTTCAATGTTCATAAAGAGATCATAAAACTAATCCATATGAATTGAGAGGTTTAGTCCAAATTTTCTGAAGATCATTTTATATGATGAACAGATTGAATTTAGGCTTTTATTCAAATTTGGATTAAACCACTCGATTCATATGGATTAGTTTTACAAAATTATGAACTTGCATCAAAGTGGTAGTTGTGTAGCTGTCAATCAAGGAACAGAAATCTCTCAGATGTCATTAAAATATCTTGAATGAATGTCTCACAGGTGTGGAACGACATGAGGGTGAGTAATTAAAGGGATAGTTCACCCAAAAATGAAAATTTGATTTTTATCTGTTTACCCCCAGTGCATCCAAGATGTAGGTGACTTACAACGTTGCAGTCTGTCAGCCGTATAATGCATGTCAATGGGAACACAATCTATGAGAGTAAAAAAAACATGCACAGACAAATCCAAATTAAACCATGCGGCTCGTGACGACACATTGATGTCACGAAAGACACGAAACGATCGGTTTGTGTGAGAAACCGAACAGTATTTATATCATTTTTTACCTCTAATACACCACTATGTCCAACTGCCTTGAGCGCGTGCACGCTATCCGTGCGTGAGGTGTGTATGCGCTCTGGCGTAGTTTATGCAAGCGCCAGAAGTGATCTCTCACACGTACAGTACAGTCCAAAAGTTTGGAACCACTAAGATTTTTAATGTTTTTAAAAGAAGTTTCGTCTGCTCACCAAGGCTACATTTATTTAATTAAAAATACAGTAAAAACAGTAATATTGTGAAATATTATTACAATTTAAAATAACTGTTTTCTATTTGAATATATACTTTGATGGCAAAGCTGAATTTTCAGCATCATTACTCCAGTCTTCAGTGTCACATGATCCTTCAGAAATCATTCTAATATGCTGATCTGCTGCTCAAGAAACATTTAATGTGTACAATTGTACAAAATATTTGTGTACAATATTTTTTTTCAGGATTATTTGATGAATAGAAAGTTCAAAAGAACAGTGTTTATCTGAAATCTAATCTTTTGTAACATTATAAATGTCTTTACTGCCACTTTTGATTGATTTAATGCATCCTTGCTGAATAAAAGTATTCATTTCTTTAATTTCTTTTCAAAAAAATAAAAATAAAAATTCTTACTGACCCCAAACTTTTGAACGGTAGTGTATAATGCTACAGAAGCTTTGTATTTCAGATAAATGCTGTTCTTTTGAACTTTCTATTCATCAAGGAATCCTGAAAAAAAAAGTACACAACTGTTTTCAACATTGAAAATGATCATAAATGTTTATTGAGCAGCAAATCAGCATATTAGAATGATTTCTGAAGGATCATGTGACACTGAAGACTGGAGTAACGTTGCTGAAAATTCAGCTTTGCATCACAGGAATAAATTACTTTGTCAAATATATTTAAATAGTACACAGTTATTTTAAATTGTAATAATATTTCACAATATTACTGTTTTTTACTGTATTTTTAATTAAATAAATGTAGCCTTGGTGAGCAGACGAAACTTCTTTTAAAAACATTAAAAATCTTAGTGGTTCCAAACTTTTGGACTGTACTGTATATGTCACTCATTGTTTACACAGTGCACAAACATTGTGCGTACGACGGCTAATCAAAATGGTACTTACTTGCGCTTATCCGGATTGTTCAAACTGACCTAAAACTAAAAGATTACATTCTCTCACGCAAACTCATTCGGGAGTGGTAACTTTCCACCTATTCCCAACTTCTGAGCCTGCTCGCCTTAAGTTATGGTTGATTGCTCTTCGGCTGGATATCAACACACCCATTAATGTACTAAAGTTGTTGGGGGTCTGCAGCGATCATTTTTCCCCTGATGATTTTACATATCCAGAAGAGGATCATATTTTTTTTAATCTTATAGACAAAGTTCCCATTGACATGCATTATATGACTGACAGACCGCAACGGTTGGAGTTAAAAATCATCATTTGTGTTCTACTGAAGAAACAAAGTCACCTGCATCTTGGATGCCCTGGGGGTAAGCAGATAAACATCACATTTTCATTTTTGGGTGAACTATCCATTTAATGTTTTAAAGGCTTGAAAGAAAAGAAAGTACTGTACATAAGTATTGTAATTCTAATACTGTAAAATATATTTATTAATAATATGATTTGTTTGGTTTTTTACAGTGCAGATGTATTAAAGTAGTAATAGTAAAACCTTTTTTACAGAAGCAGCACCTGGGGTGAAAGGATATCAATTCATCACTGAAATGAAGAGGTTGATACATTGAGATTGTACTCTTCATACACACACAACTGGGTTCTGGAGGAGTTGCTGTAATTTGCTCTCTAAAAATAAAAATCAGCAAAGGAAATGTAAACACATTCACTTAGGTCCTTTTCACTTAGGTCCTGCACAATGCAACAATTTATAGAATCAGTGCCTAGTCTTACCTGGGGTCAAAGGGCACCGATCCATCACTGAATTCAGGAGGTTGATACATGGAGTATGAACTCTTCATAGACACCCAACTGGGTTCTGGAGATGCTGTTCTCCGTCTCTCCGCCTGTCCCTCCATAGCTTTCAAAAGGTTTGAAAATGTTAACCACAGGAAGTCAAATAAATTCTATATAAGCTGTTTTATTTTCTATCCATTTCCTATGGGGGTTTGCAAATTTTACAACCCTGATACTAAAATGTACAACATATCTACTGCATTACATTTTAAAAAGTTTAAAACCCTTATTTGTGTGATTTTAGAATATAAATATATTAAATAAACATCTAAATGAATTTTTTTTTTTAATTGTATCAAAAATATCACTATGCATTCACTGTACATGAGATATACAGTGGTGTAACTTTGTTTTAAAAAGTGAGTGGGACAGGAATGTGTATTGTATTATGCAAAAAATTAACTGACATAGACCTCATGTTTAATATGATAGTTGTCAATACGTGGATCCGGATGTAGTTATCTATGGAAAGCACGGTGCTATCTGAGTAGTGACAGACCAGTTAAACCACACCGGACCTCAGCGCCCTCTAGAGTCACCGAGATGTCATGATAATAACGGTAACATGGTTGTGTGGAGTTTATACAACAATAAATGCACATAATTCATGAAACATGATATTTAGCCCCTGGAATGCGAATTTTACCAGGGGAACCCCACCAAAAACACGGATTGTACCCCCTGGAACGCGAGTTTTAGTTTTGAAAAGCAATTGGAGGTTTTGTTGTGAAAACCTGGCAACCACTCAAAGAGAACACTGTTGCACCACTGATAACAGGGGTAACGAACACTTGGCATGATTTCAAAAACAACACATCCCAGCGCCAAATCACTTATTTAACACAAACGAACGAAATGCTAAACAACTAAGTTACAGATGTTTCTTTTGTATACATCCCTGTGCCGCGAGATGTTTCAAAAAGCGGTGAGGCAGTTAACGTTACCTGGCAAAAGTTGAACTGCCTATGAACTCTCCTCTAACGTTACACCATTTGTTTACACCAAAGTCAAGGGAACGTTGTTTTTTTTTTTTTGTTGTTTTTTTACGTATTAAAAATACATTTTGAAAAAAATAACAAAGCACAACATCGTAAAAGTTAAAACACATACAAATGGAAACATTTCGCGATTACATTTGACAATCTGACTAACGTTACCTCAAGTGCGTCACTAGTTTCAGTTGACATATTGAGTATTAAACTAGATGTCGTGTTATGAATAATTCAATTAAATACTCTTTCACTCAGTTTTGTAACAATACAATCAAAGAAATAGACATTTGAATAAAGACAGACATTTAAATATATTTACTTATATTAATAATACTCTTACTATCGTCTCTGTAAGCTGAAGATTTAAAAATAAACCGTTACAACCGTCGCCTCAAATTAACGGTAAGAGTGAGCTCAATTTATCATATACCAGTTTAAAACATAAAATATTTAACATATATATATTTTATACTCTTTAATTACATGACATGGCTATTTTTATCTCATGATCCGCTTAACGTTTTAAATCATAACTATTATGATATATCCGTTTCGGCACTCAACTATCTTTACAAAATACAAAAACAACTTCCACACACCTGCAAATCATCAGTATTATGTTAAACATTGTATTATATACAAAACGGGAATGTATTTGATGTATTTAGCTACCCGTACCTGAAGGGTTGCTGGGGGATTGTTCTCCTGCGTTAGAAATCGCGTTCCGGGGGGAGAAATATGATGCCACCGCAAAGGGAACTTTCACTTTTGCGATTAAAGGGGCAGGTATGGCAAGCCGTTTTGATTTTTATTCATTCTCAGGATATGAATTCTTGATATCAACAATACAGTTATCACTAGTTAAAATGCTAATTCTTGATATCAACAATGATGTCATCACTCGCAGAAATATGTATTCTTGATCAACATTTGAATTTCCACTAGTAAAAAGTAGAATTCTTGATATCTGTAATTGTATTTTAGTGAAATGTCACCATAGGCTGCCATTCAAATTCAATAGGTTGTTTGGAATCACGTGATTGTGGTGACGCGCGAAATTCCGGTGGAGGGCAAGCAGTGAAAATTAGAACGGAAGAGATGGGGAAAAGTCCTTTCTTTGCTGGTTTAGAATAAACAGAAAATCACAACATATGTTGGACGCGATCCTTATGTTATGAAGAGGAGCGACTTTCCTGCTGAATTAAAAGACTTTCCTGCCATCGAGGAGGCAGATATAGAGGATGTGAAGCTGCCGTCACGCCGTTCAGTTCTAGTCTGGGTTTGTTTATATCGCGCTGCCTTTCTGCTAGTGAAGTTAGGGCAGTATTTTGATTTTCTGTCGTGATTGTGAAAAATGTCGCCATTGTAGGTCATTTATGCTGAATGGAGAATTGTAATAGGAACTCACGATATCGTTCGTGGAAAAAAAAAAGGACGGTAATACAATTTTCACCTTGGTTGAGAAGGTGAGGGAAGACGACTAGCAAATGTAATAATGTCACTAAATAAACCCACTGCCTTTCACTCAAAATAATCACATACTTTGCTGAGTTTTGTATTTGGTTTTTGTGTAATAATTAACATTATGTTTTAGAGTATGATCACTGGCTTGTGAATGATTATAACTTGCACACAGCCATTTCAAAACTGTTCACGAGCTTCTATGGGTTTGATTTTGGTTGTCATTTGTTGAAATAAATACAAAAATACAGCGTGTCTGTGTCCTGAACGTGACCCTCCGATTCTCCTCCGTGGTCATATGGGAAAGTGAATATTTACAAAAACAACATTAAAACTAGTTACATTTACACGCTTCCAACAAATAAATGGATCGACTTCTGACAGCTTGTTAAACATTTATTTATTTGGACATTTTCTACCATACACGATGGCTGAAGCAGCAGCGCATGACACTGTTCTCATGGTAACCAGATCAACATAGCGAACAGAATACTACAAAACTGAAGTGAAAATACCAAATTATAATTAAATAGGATAAAATATCTTCTCCTCCCTGCAAACTATAGCATGAAGAATGTGAATATTTAACCAAGTCAAAAAGGTAAGCAGGTATCCATATTCATTTAAGTATCAGCAGACGCAAAACGCTATAAAAGGCGACAACTTTTAAAAAACGAAATAAGTTATAAAAAACGGTTTAAGTTATGTAAACAATATAAACACCTTCTGGGTTCTCGATTTTATCGATTTGAGCAACCATAAACGACGCAAAACATGCGAATTTTGAGTTTTTGATAGGATTCCTATATAGAAACATCACTCCCTGCCCTCCAGACTCATTCGCGCTGCTGCTGTGACGTCATGTGCAAACAACCTATTGTTGATATCAAGAATTGATTTCTTACTAGTTGAAATTCCAATTTCACATATCAGAAATACAATTCTTACTAGTAAAAATCATATTTTTTGATATAATTCAGTTGTCACTAGTTGAAATGTCAGTTCTTGATATCAACAATTGAATTGCTAGTAACAATGTTAATTTTTGATATCAATAATTTGATTGTCACTAGTGACAATGTTAGTTTCTGATATCATGAATGTGATTGTTACTAGTAAGAAAGCCATTTTAGATATCTGAAATTATATTGAGATCAGAAATACATTTTCAGATATCAAAAATGAACATTTTTACTAGTAGCAATTCAATTGTTGATATCAAGAACTGACATTTCAATTAGTGACAATTGAATTCTTGATATTAAAAATTCGCATTTTACTAGTAGCATTTTATTGATATCAAAAATTAAAATTTTTACTAGTAAGAATTGTATTTCTGATATGTGAAATTGGAATTTCAACTAGTAAGAAATCAATTCTCGATATCAACAATTGAATATGAATGGCAGCCTATGGTGACATTTCACTAGTGAAAATACAATTACAGATATCAAGAATTATAGTTTTTACTAGTGGAAATTCAAATGTTGATATCACGAATTAACATTGTTACTAGTGGAAATGTAATTCCTGATATCAACAACTGAATTGTTGATATCAAGAATTCATATCCTGAGATGTGAATAAAAGTCAAAACGGCTTGCCATAGGCAG
Source organism: Ancherythroculter nigrocauda (assembly GCA_036281575.1). Lineage (NCBI taxonomy): Eukaryota > Metazoa > Chordata > Actinopteri > Cypriniformes > Xenocyprididae > Ancherythroculter > Ancherythroculter nigrocauda. Next base: position 3,533,995 of record VTFQ01000021.1, on the reverse strand, counting down.
GGGCTCAAGCGGTTTCTCTTTGGTTTCTTGACTGCCTGTATGTGGGCGTAAACGCAGTTAGACACGTGTTATAGACGTGGTCATTATGTTAAGTTGCTCATTTTAGCTTTATAAACTAATTTATGTTCCCAAAATTCCCATAATAATCTATATTTTATCATCCACACATGTACCAACCATCAGCGTTTAATAAAAGAGTCTCCATGAAAGTATTATTTTGAGATCCAAAAGTATTTAATTCCTTTAAGTGTGGTTTGATACTTCAAAATCAAGATGACATCAACTTACAGCCTCATAAAGACATACAACAAGACAAAACAGCTTCAAACTACATTGCAATGCAAGTCAAACATTTCTTCAACACTCCAGCAACAACGTTGATCTTGTTAAGGCACATCAAGTATACCATAAAAATGATAATGTGAAAAATGGAGACCGATTGCAATTAGCAACTCCGAATCACTTACAAATCAGCTTCAAAATAGACACACAGAAATACAATGCACATACGGCAGTAATGCCACATAATATTAAAGATTCAACTGTAAACAATTATCACTTTTCATAATGAAAGAAAATTGCCTGGTAATGTGTAATACAGTGAGGTTACTGGCATTTTGGCACAATTGAATGACACTTATAACACTTATATACATATTTGTGTTAGTTTCCACTCTCAGATCAACAGACAAATGATATTTCTGCATGCTGATCAGATGAAACAAGCACTGCATCACTTTTATCTGAATGCAGAGGTCATTTAAGGGTCCATATTTACAACCACACACACAGTCCGTGTTGATCCTCTCAGCGTGGAGAACGTCGAGGTTTGAATCTGTCCCAGCCGGGTCTGTCAGTCCAGCTGTTCTCCGGGAACAGCAGCTCCTTCAGTCTGTCCGGCAGTGGCAGGGCTTTCACCTTCTCCTCAAAGGGCCAAGGCTGCAGACAGTGGCGGATCAGTCTCCTGCAAAGGCATCTCAGTGGCAGCGGCTGGCTCTCTTGGTCCTCTAGTTTGCTGTAGAGCTCCAGCAGGGGCTGATGGGTAGAGACCTGGTCCAGAACGGGCAGTTGTGAGCGGGGGAAGAGAGGAGGAACGACTGGAGAGCAGATCCTGGCCAGATCCAACAGCACTTCAGCTTTGGCTAAAACATCAGCCACCTCTGCGGCATCTAAAGGCTCACGGAGAGCTTCGGCGAGACGCGTGAATATCAACTGTTGACCCGTCCAGTAGGAGGCGCTGTGGTGAGAGCAGACGAAGGAAGCGCCGTGCTGGAGTAGAAGGGCGGTCAGGGGAAATAGCAAGTCGAAGTTCTCCAGAATCGTGTAGGTTAGTGAATGTTCCCACTCTTCCCCGTCGGCGGCGTTCAGGCAGCAGCTGGGATCGGCACCGTGGCTGATCAGAAGATGTGCCACCCGGGTACAGAAATGCCCGATCTCCTTCGCATCCTCTGTGCTGCTGTCCAGAGCCTCCTTCACCAGGAAGATCAGAGAGGACATGGGGGTCTCGCCGTCATGAGTGGTGGCGTTCACATCTGCACCTGCACGGGACAGATGTTAGTGTTTAATAACTCAAGACCTAAGAATAAGTGGTTTCCTTTTTTTCCTTTTAAATGGCTGTAAAAAAAAAAAAAAAAAAAAAAAAACTTAAATGTAAAAAATGACTATTTAAATAATACACAAAAAAATAATAAAAAAATAAAAATTATACTCAATAAAAAGTATAAAATTACACACTCACACATACATTTACATATACACACACATACATATATATAGGCAAGTCAATTATACTGTATATAATATAATATGTATATTATAGGTCATATTTCACCTCAAAATAAAATATATATCAAGAAAAATTTCTTATTGTCATTGTTGAAAACAGTCGTGCTGCTTAATATTTTTGTGGAAATCGTGATACATTTCTTTCGAATTCTTTGATTAATAGAAAGTTTAAAATAACATTTATTTGAGATTATATATTATATACACACACATACACACATTCATGCATATTCAAATCATATTTATATTTTAATTAATATAATATGTATATTATAGGTCATATTTCATCTCAAAATAAAATAATTTTATATTATGTATATACACACGTACAAATATACAATTAATATTAATAATGCACACACACACACACACATACATATATATATATATATATATATATATATATAAATTTTTTTTTTTTTTGTGAAATATGACCTATAATATACATGTAGGTCATATTTCACCTCAAAATAATATATTTAATATTTATATTGAGGTGAAATATTACCTAAAATATAAATGTGATATGAATATAAAATGTTATCTTATAAACTATACTTAATTTTTGTAATTATTTTATTAATTTTATATTTGTATTTGTGTTTTATATTTGTAAAATGTTATATTTGTACGTGTATATTTTATTAATTTTATATTTGTATTTGTGTTTTATATTTGTAAAATGTTATATTTGTACGTGTATATATATATATATATATATATATATATATATATATATATATATATATATATATATATATATATATATATATTATATAATTATTTTATTTTGAGGTGAAATATGACCAACAATATACATATTATAAACCTAAACTATAAAATATAAATATGATTTGAATATATTCAAATCATATATATATTTGATATATATATATATATATATATATATATATATATATATATATATATATATTATATATATATATATTTGTGGAAATCGTGATACATATATATATATATATATATATCACGATTTCCACAAAAATACTAAGCAGCACGTTTTCAACAATGACAATCAGAAATGTTTCTTGAGCAGCAAATCAGCATATTAGAATGATTTCTGATTTCTGAAGGATCATGTGACTCTGAAGACTGGAGTAATGATGCTGAAAATTCAGCTTTGATCACAGGAATAAATTACATTTTACAATATATTTGAATAGAAAACAGTTATTTTAAATTGTAATAATATTTCACAATATTACGGTTTCAACATTACAATAACAACTATATAAAATCTTTCTTATATTTTTGAGATTTTAAAACATCGATTAATGAAAATGTCAGAAGTGATGTTTTAAGTGTCCAGTGAAGCACCTCTTTGCAGAAGCATCTCTATATTGTCCACATTATTGACTGTGAGTCCATCACTGCTGGCCAGAGCATGAAGCAGAGCAGTTTTCCCTGCAAAAGCACAAGCATGTGCAACACAATAAACACAGAGAATACATTAAACCACAAACATTCTATTTCACAAGATGATTTACATAAAATACCATTCTTGTCTTTGGCATTCACATCAGCACCCAAGTCCAGAAGCACACGCAAACACGGCAGCTTATCCGCCTCCTCGCTGGCCAGGTCAAGAGGGCTGCTTTCATGAATCTATTGCAGAAAATAAAGCATCATTGCATGAATATAATGGTAAATGCTGCTTTATAAGACACGTGTTCTCACCCTGTCCCTCTTGTCGATTTCAGCTCCGTGAGTAATCAACATCTGCACCATGTCTGGCTTGTTCCTCAACACTGCGATGTGTAAGGGGTTGTAGTAAGACACAGGATCTGGAACAACAAGAACAAGTTTTGAGATGATCATGAAATGCAGAATCACAAAATCACAATGATGTCGTCTCAACATCTCCTTACCTTCAAAGTTGAGATCAGCTCCGTAACGCAAGAGCACCTTTGCTGCGCTGACCAACCCCAGATCAGCCACTCGAAACAGGGAGTAACTGATTCCCTGCGTGAAGACGGGAGATTGGGACTCTCTATCCAGAAGCTCAGCAAGAGCCCGTGAGATGCTTTCTTCATCATCTCGCCTGTGAAACGCAACATATTAAAATGCAGTGCATACTGACATCGTCTGCTGTCTGCAGTCGTGATGCTGACCTGCGCTGGTTTTCTCCTCCTTCTGTTCCCAGGACGCACATCACAGCATCCACCAGCGGCTGGTACTCGTACACGATCCTCCTGAAGCCGTGGAGGAAAGGCATATTTTGTTCCCTTTGTCCCACAACCTCTTCACGCTTTAAAACAGTGCAAATTCATGCAAGATTCTAAAAAACATACACAAATCATGTCGTTATTCATTAAAACATAATACACACAATATTAGATAATGCACTGAAGATCTTGCTCAGAAACTGAATAACAGTATTTGTTTATGGCAAATAAATGTATCAAATTAAACTAAAGGGTTAGTTCACCCAAAAATGAAAATTCTGTCATTAATTCCTCACCCTCATGTCGTTCCAAACCTGTAAGACCTTCATTCATCTTCGGAACACAAATTAAGATATTTTTGATGAAATCCGATGGCTCAGTGAGGCCTCCAATGAAAGTTAATTAACACTTTCAGATGCAAAGAAAGCTGCTAAAGATGCATTTAAAACAGTTCATGTGACTACAGTGGTTCAACCTTAATGTTATGAAGCGATGAAAATACTTCATGTGCACAAAAAAAACAAAATAATGACTTTATTCAACAATGTCTAGCACAAAACACTGCTTCATGAAGCTTTACGAATCTTTTGTTTCGAATCAGTGGTTCGGAGCGTGTATCAAACTGACAAAGTCACGCCCCCCAGTGGTGAACCATTGAAATTTCGAAACACTTATGACGTAACGAAGCCTCGTTTACTGAAATCACGTGACTTTGGCAGTTTGATACACGCTCCAAATCAGATTAGAAACAAAAGATTCGTAAAGTTTCGAAGCTTCATGAAGCAGTGTTTTGAAATCGCCCATCACTAGTTTTTGTTGAATAAAGTCGTTATTTTGTTTTTTTGGCGCACAAAAAGTATTCTCGTCACTTCATAACATTAAGGTTGAACCACTGTAGTCACATGAACTGTTTTAAATACGTCTTTAGTGCCTTTCTGGGTATCTGAAAGTGTTAATTATCTTGCTGTCAATGCAGGCATCACTGAGCCATTGGATTTTATCAAAAATATCTTAACTTGTGTTCCGAAGATGAATGAAGGTCTTAGGGGTGTGGAACAACATGAGGGTAATTAATGACAGAATTTTTATTTTTGGGTGAATTAACCCTTTAATGTTATGAAGTGACGAGAATACATTTTGTGTGCAAAAACAAAAAATAACGACTTTATTCAACATATTCATCTCTCCCCTGTCAGTCTCGTACGCAGTTCAGCGCTTCCGTGTTTAAATCCTCAAGGCTGATTTATACTTCTGCGTCGAGTGTACACCGTAGCTACGGCGTAGGCTGTTTGTAGCACGTGTAGCGTACGCCGTAGCCTTACGTGCACCTCTTCAAAAATGTAACAATGCGTCAATTCTATGCGGACCGCAAGCGCTGTGATTGGTCTGTTAAAACCCCTCCCACAGGTCAAAAAATGGCGCGGAGCAAGCGGACAAAAGCGAGCGTTTTCAACTTCCATAGGAATGAAAAAACACGCCGTCAAACCGCAACAAAAGTCGTTGTCTATTTGCCGCCATCACTGCTGACATACATGACGAGCTGCTTCTTCTTCGGCTTTTGCCTTGATACTCAGCATTACCGCAGACACTGCCTACTAGCGCACTGCATGCACGTCGACACAGACAACAAAGCAGAAGTATAAATGAAAATAGATGCATAGCCTATTGCACAGAAGTATAAATCAGCCTTCAGTATCGGCTGGCTCCTGCGTCATCATCACATGTGTCGTGCTGCTCATGTGACCAGGCGTCAGCCAATTGTGAGTCGGCGTTCTGACGTAGAACCTGGAAGCGTGCAACGTAAATAGCGTAGGAGAATGACAGGGGAGAGACAAATTTGTTGAATAAAGTTCTTTTTGTTTTATTTTTGCGCACATTAAGTATTCTCATCGCTTCATAACATTAAGGTTGAACCACTGCAGTCACATGACTGTTTTAACAATGTCTTTAGTAGCTAAAATAAAATAAAAACTCTTGGATTTCATCAAAAATATCTTAATTTTCGTCCTGAAGCTGAGTGAAGGTCTTTGGATTTGGAACGACATAATTAATGAATAATTAATAATTGAATAATGATAAAAATTTCATTTTTTGGGTGAACTAACTCTTTAAGGTGTGTGTCTGTGTGTGTAATATATATATATATATATGTATGAGCACTAATGATTATGTAACAAACAACCATTGAATCCTGTACAAGTTTTAAAATAACGCATATTCATGCAAGAGAAGAAACTCATTTTATCAGATGGACCACACCTCTGGTGCTCGAAAATTCACATGCATGAAAATATAAACTAATTTAACTCTTTATAAGTTGTCTTTAAAATTACAGCGTCTAAATTAATAGAAAATAAACCTATAAACCAGATTTATTCATTTTGTTAGCGGTTTTATGTAGTGAGCTCTTTACTTCACGTCTGCTAGCAGTCTACCTCTTACTATACAGTAAGTAAGCAATGCTCAAGGCCCCTAAATTTATTATTATTATTATAAGCAGTATATATTTATACCATTTGCGTTTCATTTTTTTGTTTTTTTCTCTTTTAGCTTACCCACTGTAGAACCGGATGTAGTTCCTCCCACATGTTAATGTGTGAAAGTAGCTGCCGTGAGAGAATTGATTCTTTTTAAAATAAAAGCACATGGAAAAAGTGGGCTTATGTATATAAAATAAATGTTAATTTCAAAATAAAAGCCTTAATATTTTGGCAACGAGGTTTAAAAGTCTCCGAGGTACAAGTCACCAAATAGTTTCTTTAAATATTCTACTAAAAATCATAATTAGAAAAATTATAGCCAACATTTTAAGTATGATACTTTAAAAATATTGCCACCAGCATTAGCACAGGGTAAAGATCAATAACAACGAAATGCATGTAAAATTATTAACTTAAGGATGCCTATTCATATTTCAAACTTGAAAATATAAGCTGAATTTGCACTGAAAACAACAAGTCTCCATCTCTTTATCTGGTAATATGCGCAATAGTGCTCAAAACAACAAATCCTTTAGTTAAAAAAAGGATTTATGTATGCCTACAACTTCCCCATCTTCAAAAGCTCCTTTGATGAAAGGTTACCATAAAAAAAGTGAACAAAATGTGAATAAATCCAAGGAAAACAAAGAGACCAAATGTAGCTTAGTGTGATTAAATTTATTGAGTTCAACAAGGCATAAATACAGTAGTGTTATTGTGCAAGCGAACACAACTTCATTTACCCGCTGTCTCAGACGTTCCCATTCTCACACACTTACTCACAAAGACACACAACGCACAAAGGTGAACAAAGTATTATATTAACATCTCCTCTCTTAAAGTTACACATTTATGACCGCAAAGCACTGATGAAGTGCACATAGTCGCAATCAAGCATCACATCCCAGAACAACAACAATAGAAATATCAGCCCTAAAACAAAGATAAGAGAATACAAGTTTCTTTCATGGTCCACATGAGTTAGCTCAGACTCGTTCAAAACATCATCACACATTTACAGTAGGACTTTCATTGCACGTGATTCAAGCCAGCCTGCATGGAAGATGCTGTTGCCAAGGTAGCGAAAGCTTGGGAGTTGCCATGATTACTTCTGCTCCCGTCTCCAGATGATCACCATTCCGGTGGCGTCAGAGGAGGCCAGCAGGCTTTCGTCGCAGTTGAAGCTCACGTCCAGGACGGGCACGCTGTGACCCTGCAGCTTGTTAACGATGGCCTTAGTGTTGCGTTCGACGTCGAAAAAGTAGACACATGCGTCCTCGCTGCCAGTGACTACACGAGGGAAAGAGCAGGGATTTACTTACACTGGCTTTGTTCCAAAACATAGAGAGCTAATTCCTAAAATGACACATATATCACTAATATTGATGAGTAAACAGTAAAAGGTAAGGCTATTAAAGGTGCAATGTGTACATTTTAGGAGGATTTATTGACAAAAATGCAATATAATATACATAACTATGTTTTCAGTGGTGTATAAAGACCTTTCATAATGAACTATTAAGTTTTTATTACCTTAGAATGAGCAATTTTTATCCCCTTACATGTTAAGTCGCCATTTTGCGCTGACATGTTTTTACAGTAGCCCTAAACGGACAAACTGCTGTACAGAGTGTGTTTACTTGACTGGCTACTCTCTGCTGTCTCAGACAACGACATTTTTGTCCTGTGTTGGCCATTGTAACTTCTCTATATTGCAATTCGCAACCTCACCACTAGATGCCACTAAAATTTAAAAGTTTAAAGGTGCCCTAGAATCAAAAATTGAATTTACCATGGCATAGTTGAATAACAAGACTTCAGTACATGGAAATGACATACAGTGAGTCTCAAACACTATTGTTTTTTCCTTCTTATGTAAATCTCATTTGTTTAAAAGACCTCCGAAGAACAGGCGAATCTCAACATAACACCGACTGTTACGTAACAGTCGGGATCATTAATATGTACGCCCCCAATATTTGCATATGCCAGCCCATGTTCAAGGCATTAGACAAGCCAGTATTAACGTCAGTATTAATCATCAGACTAGGTAAGCAAGCAAAAACAATAGCGAAAAATGGCAGATGGAGCAATAATAACTGACATGATCCATGATATCATGATATTTTTAGTGATATTTGTAAATTGTCTTTCTAAATGTTTCGTTAGCATGTTGCTAATGTACTGTTAAATGTGGTTAAAGTTACCATCGTTTCTTACTGTATTCACGGAGACAAGAGAGCCATCGCTAATGTTAGCTTTAGCCACGGAGCACAGCCTCAAATTCACTCAGAATAAAACTTTTAACATCCAAATAAATACTATACTCACATGATCCGACGCATACATGCAGTATGCATGACGAACATCTTGTAAAGATCCATTTGAGGGTTATATTAGCTGTGTGAACTTTGTTTATGCACTGTATTATAGTCAAGAGCTCGGGGGGCAGGGAGCACGAGATTTAAAGGGGCCGCAGCCTGAATCAGTGCATAGTTAATGATGCCCCAAAATAGGCAGTTAAAAAAATTAATTAAAAAAATCTATGGGGTATTTTGAGCTGAAACTTCACAGACACATTCAGGGGACACCTTAGACTTATATTACATCTTGTAACAACTGGTTCTAGGGCACCTTTAATTAGTTAAAAACTATTAAAATGTATGAGTACAAAATTTAAATCTGCCAGTTCTGCTTACTTAAACTTTGAATTTCTTAACTTAAAAAATTTGATGTAACTTTTTGAGTTTTGCCAACTTATTCGGATTTTCAGTGGACATCTCATCTGAACGCAGATACTGAATCAGGACGTGTTTTTTCTCAGGCAGTCTTTACTTAAACTGCGTCTGACAGAAGTGTCAACAGCTTTCACAATAAAAGTCTCGCATCAGAAAACCATAGGATTACGTTTGTTGTGGTTTCTTTGACTGCACACTCCGTGACTCACCAGTTGAGAAACACTAGTATAGAGCACACAAATATTGGGTAAAATAGTCAGTTTTTAATTATATTAAACTATTTTTATTGCCATTTTTGCATATGATGACTAGGATTTGGAACAGCACACATAATTCGAGCATTGCTTAGTATTCAAAGTAAAGAATTTAACAAACAGAAATTATAATGGCCCTATTTTCAGTTGCTAAATGTAAATGGTCACAGATCAGACGATGACTCCGGTCTTACCAACACAGGCTCCCTGTCTGAAGGACATGAGAGGACAGAAGATGCTGTGCAGCGGTTGGGATCCATGTTGGATGGGGAAACTCCTCTTCAGCTGTAGAGTGCCCTCATTATCCACGACCCTATCAAAACCAGTTCCATCTGATTAATTATCATCTTAGCCAAGAGAAAGTGACAATCTGGATTGCCTTAAGTGCATTCTAACCTGTAGAGCAGTAGTTTGTTTACACAGGCGTTGACGAGCAGTGACGGATCCCGTGCCTCTCGACTGATCCATGAGCGGGCTGAGATACTGGAAATAGAGCTGCCCTCATTCACCACCAGTCTCTTAGCTTTGGTCAGTTTTCCTGTGGAAGAAGAACCTAGACTTTACATAAACACCAACATACACTGCCTGACGGTGTCGCTGTTGGGATTTAAACAGGAAAATCCTTGGATTGCAGTGATTATTATGTTTCTAGCATGTTATATTTTGGCAACGGTTCTTTTAACTCTAAAAGATGGAGTGTGTAGCTTTTTATTTCTTAAACAACCATGCAGGAAGATGTATCATGGTCATATTCCAGGATGACAATGTCAAGATTCATCAGGCTCAAATTGTGAAAGAATGGCTGGAAGGGAGCATGAAGAATCATTTTCACACATGAATTGGCACCTCTGAGTCCTGACCTTAACCTCACTGTAAGTTTTTGGGTTGTGCTGGAGGAGACTTCACAGAGTGCTCACCTCTTGCATTATCAATACAAGATCTTGACCAAAGATTGATGCACCTCTTGATGAAAATAAATGTTGTGATGTGACTTCCATCAAGAGGTGCACCAATTTTTGGTCAAGATCTTGATCAATAATCACTGCAATAATAATCCGGTCACAGACTCTTTAGGGTATTGGAAAAAATGAACATTGCGATATTTTGTTTTTCTGCGATATATATTGAAAAAAACTTCAACAGATGACTTGAATAGCTCTGTATTTGAAAAGAATGAAATTTAATAATTAAAATGTAAAATAACACTGCATAGTCTTAAATTAAATTAAATAAATAACTTTCATTAAATTTAATTCATCTGTGTTGAAACTAAAAAAAAAAAAGAATTTTCTATGTGTCTGTTCAGGCACAAACAGACGCGGAAGAGAACAGCATTCGGTGTTCACGTTTCACATGCATCTGCGCGGCTCTGTGTGTGTGCGCACAGAAAACAGCCGTGCATTCAGAATTGAGTTCTCTTTCGCATCTTCGTGCGCTCAAATGGTTTAAAATCGCTTGAGTGTTTAAACTGACAGGACCTAAAACACATAAAAATGATAAACTTTCATTGTATGATTGTCATACTTTGCAATTAATTCAAGAATCATGTGCATTTTGAACCATGGTGTCTTGTCTGTATGGAAGATATCGCATATCCTGTGATGTGACTATCACAGATGCACACAACGCAATATCGACGATAAAACGATATATCGTGCAGCCTCAGTATCAACTGTACTCTCATCTACATTAATATGTTTTACAGACTTTCCCTCAAAATTAGAATCTGGGTCCGGCATGAAACATCTTTGTACCTGTGGCCATGTCAAAGAGGAAGGAGAAAATGCTTCCCCTGTCATCCCCAGCCCACAGGATTCTCCCTGGTGCATCAAACGAGAGAGAAAGCACTCGACCCGTCAGTTTACTGGAGCCTCCTTTCACTTTCTTCCCAGTGGAGATGTTCACCACCTGCAGGTGATGTTTGCTGTTGCCAACCTGGGCAAGGACAACAAAGGACACATTTGATATTTCATAACGACTGAAGAAAATGCTTCAAAATCATCATGCAGTAGACAGAATGTAGGGTAGGAAATGTGACAGACATTTTCAAATTCAAATATATAGAACTTAAAATGAAAATTATACAATCATGACTTCTATGCAATGGCATTTCTTGTCAAATGTCATTCAGAGATGTTTTATAGGTCACCTGACTCACACAACACTGTGGTTGGCAGATAGTATTTATGCCATTTATGGCACAATAAAATGCATAATAAATAATAAATGGCATAGTAAAATGCCATTTATGCCTTGTTGAACTCAATAAATCACACTCTAGCTGAATTAAGCTACATATGGTCTCTTAGTAAAATTACCCACCATTGCACACAAAGTCCCCATTTTAGGCTGGTGGCACATGTTAATTTCACACTCTAATAGGATTACTGATAGGGCTGATGGTATTTGAGTGCTTCATCAGCATAAACAATACCATATTCCCAGAATGATTAGAGATTCTGTCACCCAGAATAATCCCATTCAAGGACACGAAATTCTAAATTAGTGTTGTCAAAAATGGGCTCACCACAGTCAGGTTGTTGTTCATGGGCTGAAAAGTGCAGCACAGCAGCTCACTGCCTTCTGGGTCGACCACCTCCCGGATGCAGCGGCCGTCCTCTGTGTTCCAGATACGCAGAGTGCCATCTTTTGATGTGGACACAATGATGTCATTGCTAAGTGACCAGGCAAAGTCAGTCACGGGCCCAGCATGGCCCTTCAGTGTCACCTTTACAGTTGGTGGAGGCGGGGACAGTGTCATGATTGACAATGTCCCATCCAATGAGCAGCAGGCGAGGAGGTGTTTATCATCATTGGCAAACTGTAATCGGGGAACTGAGGAGATAAAATAATTGAAGGTTAAAATGAGAGGATAAAACAACAGTGCAGACCCAGGACTGATGGCTACTTTCAAACATTTACATGCATGCACTGAAGACGGCTAGCGGTAATGTGACTGCACAGGAAAATGATCGAATGTGCTTCTTAGTCAAAATGGTGGTCTTGACGAGGTATTCATCTAAATACAGTTGGAGGTTGATATATATGGCAAAGTATCAGATCAGTGAATTAGACGTAATGCAGGAATTAAACAACAATATTAATCAAATAACAATACAAATGAAACAAATGAAATGAAAGGACAAATGAAAATCCAGTTGCTGCTTTTCATTTTTTTTTTTGTCCTTTGCCAATCAGTGTATTCTTGGAAAATTATTTATGAACTGTGGTTTTGCTGTGGTATCAAAATTGGTATCAAGGACAGTGGTCGACTGATATATTGGTCAATGTATGGTATTTTTTAATTATCAACATCGGCTGATACATTTTTCTGTTCAGCCAATTAGTGACTTTTATTTTGAACATTGTATTTTATTATTAAAAAAAAATACTATAATAGGATTACAAAATCAAGAAGCTGCTATCTAAAATATAAATCTGTTTATTTTTCCATCAAGTTTAATAAATGTTTTAATTAAAATACATTTTAATCAAAATTTAAAAAAAAAAAAAAAGATAAATTCAGTTAATATAATTATAACAATTTAAAGATTTTTTTTAATATGCCTTAATTTTCAAATTATTAATTTCTAATTAAATATATATATATATATATATATATATATATATATAATTAGAAATTAATCATTTGAAAATTATTAAAAGATGGAGTTTTTTTGCTGTACCGTGGTACTTCTGTCTACGTCACGCATGACCTTTCCAACATGATTACGTAATGCGTGGCGCATCTCAGAGCAGTGCAAGATGAGCATTTGTGGTTAAAAAAAATATATAATTTTTATTGTTTTTAGAAAAAGACAGATCATTTCTCTAGATAAGACTCTTATTCCTCGTCTGGGATCATGTAGAGCTCTTTGAAGCTGCACTGAAACTGACATTTGGACCTTCAACCCGTTGAACCCCAGTGAAGTCCACTATATGGAGAAAAATCCTGCAATGTTTTCCTCAAAAACCATAAATTTATTTTCAACTTAAGAGAGAAAGGCATCTTGAATAACATGGGGGTGAGTAAATTATCAGGAAATTTTAATTCTGAAGTGAACTAATCCTTTAACATCTCACTCACCAGCTGAGTCGACATGCTGGTCAAAGATGTGATGCATGCCGGCAAATGCGTAGTTCTCACTGAGGGTGGTGTCACCTGCCATGGCCCGACTGGCTTCTGCCACCGAAGTGGGCACCAGGCTACCTGGAGGCCTGGCACATAAGATGCGACCAGAGTCGTATTTATACACGGTGCAAACAAGCTAATAAGTAGTAAAATAGCTAGGGTTAGTGGTGTTTACCTTTCATCATACACCGCCCTGTTCATCTGCGCTTGTAGCTGGTATGAACCGCGGCTTACTGATCTCCGGTGGCCTCTGGCACCCTGAGCCCTGGGATCCTCCTCGAAGTCCTGATAAAAAGATGGAAAAGAGAATAAAAAAAGACCAAGAAAAGAGGAAAGCAGGCAGTAATGGAGGGTGATTTTAGAGTTTAGCACTACAACATCATGCACAAAAGAGCTCGCAATCTACATGCACTGCAGCTCTCACACAACACATTGACCTGGATCTGGATTGCTAATTATATCTAGGACTATATAGATACTGTCTTGCCCTCTGACTGTGTTTTTGTGGGGCTTATTTCAGCCCAGAATTCCTAATCCACATTTCTCAAACCCTCTTTCCTTGTTTCTGAATGCACCTAACCTCCATGCGATCCAGTGTGGTGCGGGAACTGCGCACACTGCTGGCTCTGAAGCTGCTCTGCTCTGACAGAGGCCCGTAACGCAGGGCGAGCAACTGACTGCGCAGACGCAGATACTGCCTGCGCAGCCCCGGCTCAAAGCCACACTTGGCATTCTCGCGGAGCAGCTGGCTGCGCCGGCGGATGTACTGTGTGCGGAACTGGGGGAACGTAGGTGTGCGGTAAGCATTGTACCTGAGAAAGACAGAATAATATAACACATGATTAGTTCCTACTCCCTACACATGTAAAAAGTCTCACTCCAATGACAATCTTGCACACACCTTGCGTCCACTGCCAGCACCTGCTGCCAAACAGCAGCCATGAGATCCTCAAACACAGAGAGATGCAGGAAACACGAGGGCTGCAGAAAACACAAATACACTGTTATATAAATCATGAATGAATAGCTAAAGATGTCAGAGCATTATTTGTATCGTTCAGTGCAGTTGAGATATGATACAAATTTTCTATATTTACTTGTTAAAAAGATCACATGAGACCAATAAATACAATAAATGTAATTCACACACTAGTAATCATCTAACTCAAGGATTTTCAAACTTTTTGATGCTAAAGACCCTAAATATGATGATCCCCTTGTGAGAGACCCCATTTATAAATGTAAAGGCAGTTTATTTTTATGTGTATTTACTGCAAAAATCTATTTATACTGTGTGAGGAAAATATTGAATGTAATATTATTATTAAGACAACTAAAATAATTGTTTCCATTATTTTACATTGTCATATTACTATAACAAATATTATCTGGAAAACTTTTAGTTGGCAACTTACATGAGATTACTTTTTCCCCACAAAGATTCTCTCTCTCTCTCTCTCTCTCTACCATCTCTCTCTCTCTCTCTACCATCTCTCTCTACCAGTCAAAAGTTTGGAAACATTACTATTTTTAATGTTTTTGTGTTTTTAAAGTCTCTTGTGCTCATTAAGGCTGCATTTATTTCATAATAAATACAGAAAAAAACAATAATATTGTGAAATATTATTACAATTTAAAATTATGGTTTTCTATTTTAATATACTTTAATATATAATTTATTTCTGTGATGCAAAGCTGAATTTTCAGCATCATTACTCCAGTCTTCAGTGTCACATGATCCTTCAGAAATCATTCTAATATGCTGATTTATTATCAATGTTGGAAACAGTTGTGCTGCTTAATATGATTTTATAACCTGTGATACTTTTTCAGGATTCTTTGATGAATAAAAAGTAAAAAAAAAATATCAGCATTTATTTAAAAAAGAAATATTTTGTAACAATATACACTACCGTTCAAAAGTTTGGGGTCAGTAATTTTTTTTCTTTCTTTTTTTTTTTTTTTTAAATAAATTAATACTTTTATTCAGCACGGATGTGTTAAATTGATAAAAAAGTGATAGTAAAGATTTATATTATGAATAAATGCTGTTCTTTTTAACCTTTTATTCATCAATGAATCCTGAAAAAAGTATCACAGGTTCCAAAAAAATATTAAGCATCAAAAATGTTTTCAACATTGATAATAACTGAGTATCAAAATCAGCATATTAGAATGATTTCTGAAGGACACTGAAGACTGGAGTAATGATGCTGAAAATTCAGCTTTGCATCACAGAAATAAATTATATATTAAAGTATATTAAAATAGAAAACCATAATTTTAAATTGTAATAATATTTCACAATATTATTGTTTTTTCTGAATTTATTATGAAATAAATGCAGCCTTAATAAGCATAAGAGACTTCGTTCAAAAACATTAAAAGTCTTTAGAAAGCTGAATGAATTATTGAATGCGAAAGTAAAAAATAATTACGCGAAATGAATTTTATTAATATCTTAAATGCTCACATTAACTTTGACAGCACTAAAAATACATTTTGCAAAAAATAAACAAAATGTCATAAATCCAGCGTCTTATACAAATAGCTTGCTATTCTTGTTTCTCACACACTAGTACATTGAAACATGACTAACATAAACACAACGCTTATATAACTTGACAATGATTCATATTTAAGCACGTCCTAAACAAATAGTGTATTTTAAAATCAATGTTTTGACGCATTAGCCACGGTTAGCAGGGATGCTAACAACAACAGCCGTTACACACAGAATAATAATCCAAAACAAAAAAATCATGTCAATCACACAGGATCTCGCTAATAACCATTTCTGAATGCCTTCATCCTATGGAAACGTAATGTCAATGTATAATTTTATACTTAAAGGAAACCTACCGTGCGAGATTCTCACCGGTTCATTCTGTCTGAAGGGACTGGCATGATCACGTGACCGACCCGCCCTGACAGCAGCTGATTTGTATATCATTGACGTCACTGCAGCGCGTGTAATGAGGACTGTCAGATGAATTGTATGTTGTTAAAGATGACTTGGCAACGAGAATTGACGTTTGCATGTATGTAGAGTAAAAAACAGTGCTTTCTTTGGATTTATTTTTAGTGCATAATCAGTCAGTAGTAAGTGTGGACCACCAGAAAAGTAGTGTTCAAGTTCAACAACATGACATAATTATCTAAATAAGTTTTTCAAGGTCAATATTATATTTGTGACTAATAATTCAGAGGTATTAACCACAGAAATTCCATTATTTTCTGAATCAGAAGATAAAAGATTTTATATTATTATATTATTAACAAATGTATCTATTTGTGCCAAGTTAGGATATGCCTGAACATTTGGCATTGTCTATAGGTGTCAATAAAATTCTTAATCCATACTTCATAAATAATGAAGATACAATATTGTCCTGGTAAACTACAGAACATACTTTGTCTGTCTAGTAGCTCAGAAACCTGCAGTTTCACATTGGAATATTAATATTTCAAAATTAGGAACTCTATCCGTGTTAAAAAGGCTGTGTGAGCGAACTATCTATCTGTGTTCAGCAAAATGAAAGGATTAACTGTACAAAAGATTCATACGCACACATGATTCCACCTGAGCTCAGCAGAGGCCCATGACAGGACAGTGCAGAGGCACAGCTGACGGGGCTCTTTGCTTGTTCCCGACGCTCTTTCCCGAAGGGGCCCCGTACATGGAGTCATTCAGTGGCCGGGGCCATAAATGAGGGCCGCGCCAGCGCTCAGCACTGCTTATTCTAAAAGGACGCAAGGACCTTGGAGCGCAGCCAAAATGCCTGGAACAAAAGGTAGATATTGAAGATTGAATGTTAAGATTTCATGTGATTTGTAACATGCAAAACTTTGATGAAATAATTCCACATTCTAAATATGCTGTGTTAAAAACAACACAAGTTGGGTTGAAAATAGACCAACTCAGTGTTTCAGCTAAATGTTTGCTTAACGTGCTATAGGCAATTTAATTTAACCCAACTATTGTTTAAAAATGACTATATGGCTGGCTTAAAATGAACCTAAAATAGGTCGGAAATTAAAAATCAGACAAATAATCAATGTTCTAATTTTTTTTCTCGCTGAGCAAAACTTTTCTCTGTTGAGCGCACATTTTGGCCACCTGAGCAAAAACATACTTTATATCAGACCTGTACAATGAACATAAACACACATAAAAAAATGGTTTTATCATGCAACTGTAACATTTAACTTTAATGTGCCATTTCTATTTTATTTGACCCTTGATGTAACTTAGTGATATATTAAATAATATGTTTGAAAACAAGCAGTTCAGTCACTAAATTAAGCACATTTTAGGTTACTTGAGATTTTTTCACATTGCTGTATTAACTGTACCAGTTTTTACCAAGAAATTATATTAAAAATTATTTCTGTCCTCCTGCAGGACAGTTCAGTTCTTTATAATAATATAATATGAGCAGTTACAATGATGGTTTGGAACAACCATAATGTGTTTTGTACAGTCAATTATAAGCAACAGACAGTGTTAAACCATCAAAATTACGTTTATTGCTTTATATACCAGGAGGTTTCAAGATTTTTCGTGGCAAGGAGCCCTAAACAATCCCCTTGAGATCAATTTTTTATTAGGCTTACATTATAATGGGCCAGCCAGCTCACACGCGCTCACATCGTTCTCTTTCTATGAAACCTGTAAACCGCATTCACCGGTTCTAACTCTATAGCGACAATAACTCTATAGCGGTTGTCCAGAGCACTGCAATTATTTCTCATTTAAGCTACTACAATCAAATGGATTTCCCCACACATGATTTTCATGTCTGTTCTCTGCGCGGCAATTATTTTTTCTGCGCGGCCGCGCACGCGCGCAGCTTAGAGGGAACATTGCACATAATTACTAGATGCAACAATAATTATCAAAAGGTGAACATTACACTCTAAAAATGCTGGGTTAAAAACAACCCAAGTTGGGTTAAAAATGGACAAAATCACCAAATGTGTTGTTTTGACGCAGCGGTTGGGTTAAATGTTTGCCAAACCTGCTGGGTAGTTTTATTTAACTCAACTATTGTTTAAAAATTACTATATGGCTTAAAATGAACCCAAGATATGTTGGAAATTAAAAATCAGACACATAATTACTAGACGCAACAATAATTATCAAAAGATGAACATTTATTAATGAGCAATTTAATAAATGTTTATTGTTTTATGATTGTTCATTAAACTTATAGTGTTCATTTAGTATACATATTAATAAATGTTAATTTCCAACATATTTTGGGTTCATTTTAAGCAATCAATAGTGTCATTTTTAAACAATAGTTGAGTTAAATAAAACTGTCCAGATGGTTGGACAAACATTTCAACCAACTGCTGGGATAATACAACCCGACCGCAGGCTTTGTCCACTTTTGGGTTGTTTTTAACCCAGCATTTTTTTTTTAGAGTGTGTTAATAAGCAATTTAATAAATGTTTACTGTTGAATTATTATTCATTAAACTAATTAATAAATGTTAATTTCCAACACATTTTGGGATCATTTTAAGCAAGCAACAGAGTAATTTTTAAACAAGTTGAGTTAAATAAAACTACCCAGCAGGTTGGACAAACATTTAACCCAACCGCTGGGTTAAAACAACCCAATCGCTGCACTACAAACCCTTACACTCAAAATAATTAATTGGTTTGAATAAAACTTAAATTAAACAAATTAGTTCAGTCAAATTAACTTTTATGAGTATTAAGCACGATTTTTTTCCTTTCAAGTTCACAGAACTGATATATTTTAAGTAAACTGAACTGTTTCATTGTTTTGAGTTTTGTGAACTTATTTCTTTTGATTTAGACGAACTAAAGTTTAACTGGAACTGGGCTGGGATTTCTATTTCCCAGCATGCTTTGCTCATGGCACTCGAAAGGGAGAGTAAATGCTAAAATTAATTGTTATATAATGTTTCCCATGATTCCACCTGATTGCCTTTGAGTTTTGCCAGCTTATTCGGGTTTACAGTGTAGGTTTGTCCATTTTCAATCCAACTTGGGTTGTTTTATAAACTTAAAATCTGTATACTATGGCAGTAAACTAAACCAAGCATGCAAAAAGTAATGTCCTGAATGTTTTAACAGGTAACAAGACGGATAAGAAATCCACCACCAAGGTAAAAACTGCCGACCCATTGCACATATTGGAAAGTTACACATGCATAATTAATCTTTAATTGCTTCCTTGAGAATGACTTTCGATTTTTTTATTTGTCTTCCTGTAGCAACCTCAGAGTCCTAAGGAGCAGCCGAAGAAAGCTGATCAGAAAGGAGATGACGCCAAAAAGCAAGGAGGTAAATATTGACAATGTGCGGATGTGCATGAAATACAAAACACTTCTATAACTAATATTGTACAGCAAAATATCTAAATTATCTAAATCTAATACAAATTTGAATCAATATTAAGTGTGTGCAAGAAACACTATTCAACATCATAACACAAATGCAAGAGAAGATTGCACATTTCTATCTTGCTCTCAGGGACAATTGGGTTTTATTACATTTGCTGTATGTTTCCAGTCAAGCTATCTGTCATTGTGTCTTCCCCTCGCAGGACAGCCGAAGGGAGAGAAGCAATAATTTCCAGGCCTTCGTGAAGCTGGCTCTGGAGACTCTCCTGGGCTCTTGTCGACGCAAGCATGAGGGCCCCCGCGGTAGGCAGGGCTGAGGTTTGCTCCTCCCACCACCCAGCCAATCAACGGCATCCATCTGACTATCGCTAGACAGAGCTTGGCCTAAGCCTCCGTCATCTGTCCCTTCTGTACCTTCTCACACGGGTCTCAGGTCTGAATAACGCTGCTGATTTGCTCATTGGAAGTCGGGCCAATATCCCACGATTCCAGAGACTCTGTGACCCCGCCCTCATCTGCTCACATTTGACTCCGCCCGTGTCATAGTTCTCAACTGTGCTGTACATAAATGAAAATAAACATAATTTCATACACTTGCCATAATTTGGAATTTTGACTCATTTTTAAATCAAAATGTTGATTATATATGCACCAATGCTTCAATTATTTAAAGGTGCCCTAGAATGTTTTTTCACAAGATGTAATATAAGTCTAAGGTGTCCCCTGAATGTGTCTGTGAAGTTTCATCTCAAAATACCCCATAGATTTTTTTAAATGAATTTTTTTAACTGCCTATTTTGAGGCATCATTAAATATGCACCGATTCAGGCTGCGGCCCCTTTAAATCTCATGCTCCCCGCCCCAAGCTCGCGACTATAAAACAGTGCATAAACAAAGTTCACACAGCTAATATAACCCTCAAATGGATCTTTACAAAATGTTCATCATGCATGCTGCATGCATGGATCGGATCATGTGAGTAAAGTATTTATTTGGATGTTTACATTTGATTCTGAATGAGTTTGATAGTGCTCCGTGGCTAAAGCTAACATTACACACTGTTGGAGAGATTTATAAAAAATGAAGATGTGTTTGTGCATTATACAGACTGCAAGTGTTTAAAAATGAAAATAGCGACGGCTCTGTGAATATAGTAATAAACGATAGTAACTTTAACCACATTTAACAGTACATTAGCAACATGCTAACGAAACATTTAGAAAGACCGTTTACAAATATCACTAAAAATAGTAGTGAACGGGTGCGAGATTTTGAAGCCCAAAAATGCTCATCCATTCATCATAAAAATAATCCATACACCTCCAGGAGTTAATAAGCTAGTTATTATTGTTTATAAAGTTTTAAATATGGATATTTTAGAAAAACCCATCGCTTCACTTCAGAAGGTCTTTATTAACCCCCTGGAGCCGTATGGATTATTTATGGATGGATGTGCTTTTTTAGGCTTCAAAATCTTGAGCCCCATTCACTACCATTATAAAGCTTGGAAAAGCCAGAATATATTTTTTAAATATATCTCAGATTTTGTTAGTCTCAAAGAAGATGGCGTGAGGGTGAGTAAATCATGGGATAATTTTCATTTTTAATTTTTAATTTTTGGGTGAACTATCCCTTTAATAAAAATAGTAGTAATATTCTGAAATATTATTACAATTTAAACTAACTGTTTTCTATTTTAATATGTTTAAAAATGTAATTTATTCCTGTGATCAAAGCTGAATTTTCAGCATCATTACTCCAGTCTTCAGTGTCACATGATCCTTCAGAAATAATTCTAATATGCTGATTTGCTGCTCAAGAAACATTTTTTTTTTATTATTATCAATGTTAAAACAATTGTGCCGAGTCATATTTTTGTGGAAACCATATTTTAGAATTCTTAAATAAATAGAAAGTTCAAAAGAACAGCATTTATTTGAAATATAAATATTTTGTGACATTATTAATTAAGGATGGATCAATATGAAAATTTTGGCCGATACCAATAACATCTAATATCTAGTCAAACAGTCCCAATTCCTCATGCAATCCATTTTATAGCTATATAATTCTATAATAAGAAGATATGTTATCAGGGGAGCACAGCTAATGCTCTGCAGTACAATCACATATGCCATTTAAAAGAAATCCATTTTGCCTGTAGCGGAACCAAAGTCTGGCCAAGTAAACAAGTGTGTAGTGTAACCATGCATTAGAAACAGTAAAAGCATGTATGTAATGTTAAGCTGAGACAGGATGCATTTGTGCCTGAGAAAGGAAGTGCATGTATTCTTCTAACTAGAGTAGGGTTCTGTAAATAAAGCATATTACATTTTATAGGATGTCAGAAAACAGAATGTCATTCTTTCTCTCAACCACATCAGACAGATTGTGAGTGTGAGTGTGATCACATATGCAGAGCCATATGAGCCATAAACCTGTCAGAGTGATGTGGGCATTTCTCTACTGATGCACTTAAAAAAAATGCCATTTATATTTAATCACGAGTAATGAATATTTACTTACAGTAAAGCTATTATATGTGGCCATTTAAACAGATGTCATGCAATGGATCAGTATAAACCTGTATATACTGGTTTATGGTTTGAGGGTTATTTTCAGGATAAAAATCATTTTGAGAGAGAACAGATACATGATTTAAGAGTATATACAATATAATATAATATAATATAATATAATATAATATAATATAATATAATATAATATAATATAATATAATATAATTGATAGATTTTATGTTGGTCTCAGCATGGAAGGAAAGTGGACAGAGGGTCTTTTGTCCTCTTTTGAAGCTGTATTCTATATTATAATATAATACTATAGTATTAGCATCTGATAAAATCACTGCATCATACAGTTCTGTATTTTATATAGATATCAACTATGATATTGCCATAGTAAAGCAGTACTTGTTCCGAAGACCTAGCATACCCACTGTGCATGTCCAAAAAACATGTTTTCTTATAGTACTATCTATGGAGTCATAATTTTCGGGGGTCACGCCCACAAAACTCACTCCCACCCACTCTCTTCTCTCTCGCGCACACACACACACACACACTCACGATCCTTGGCTTCAGCCATTAGAGCATCAGAATCGTCACACGAGACGGATCCATCCAGCGCGCGCGGACCATCATTTCATCACAGATATGGGTTTCCATCGGTCTGTCTGGACGACTGGATCGGCTGATTTCTGCACGAACACCGGAGAAATGTTCGGATAACTGGCGTCTGTTTTCATGTCCAGCATCTTTCTGAAGTGCTTCAGGTAAACGCTACAAGTGACGCTACTGTTCCGATCACTGTCGCTCCCTTTGATGGTCTGTTGGGTTCTGTTGAGTGATAGAGTGTAACAGAAACGAATCGTGATTTGGCGCGTTTCACCTCAGATTGCGTTTTGATGACACGGTGGATCTCACGAAAACATGCTCGGGTCACATTTCACCCCAGAAATGAAAATGTTTTTGTAGCATTAACATTTTTGAGTTGTGACATTATTTTAATGATAATTAAGCACATTTCACACTTTTTTTTTTTTATTTTTTTTTTTTTTTACATAAATTAGTATTTTTTGCTTTTGAGTTTTAATTCTTATTGATGATTCTGTGAGAACTATTATATTTTAGCTTTGCTAATTAAACATAAATGAAACAATTTATGCGTAGGCATATTTTACCAATTATATTATATATGTCTATATTTTTTTTTAATTGTTAATATTAATGCTTGCTTAATTGTCAAGCATATCATGCCACAAATGAATGCAAAAAGAAGAATTTAATGTTCTTTGTTTAAAAAAATACTGTTCTTTTGATTGTGGGAAATGTGTCATTTTGACTTTGAGTTTTTCTTGTCAGCTGGTTGGTAGACTATAATTAAACACTATTGGGAACTTGGCGTGGGCAGAAATTGCCCTCTACATGCTCTCTCTATGTCTGAACTATGGGTACAGAGAAGGAGCAGAGATCTATGAGTGTTGCATTGATGTAAAAAGAAAGTCTTATAGGCCTATTTAAAAATAGCCTACTATAATAGTATATGAAATAATACTTAAATAACACCGTCAAGAAAATGTAGTGATTTCATGGATATAGACTTTCAGTTACCAGCCCAGCATAAAGTCGGCAGATAGGTGCAATAGTCTTTCCCGACGTTACGTTTATCCAAGTGAAACAGGGTTGCCAGGTTTTCACAACAAAAATCACCCAATTGCTACTCAAAACTAACCTAAAACTAGCCGGGGTTAAAATTGCATACCAGGGGTAAAATTCGCGTTTTTATCGGGGTTCCCCTAGTAAAATTCGCATTCCAGGGGCTAAATATCATGTTATCTGGGGTCAATTCAACCCACAGACATAAAAAAAACAACACACAGCAACAGTGTTATTTAAAGAAAAGAATTAGAAATGCATGGGAGAAACTGCAATGTGCAAAATGACGGAATATGCCTTCTAAGTAAAAGAGCCAATTGCTGATTGATAAAGTCATTGCGTCACTGCAGCTGCCATAAGAATCTCCGGTTCCCATAGAAACCTGAGACTTGCACTTAGGATTGCACATGCGCATTGCCTTGTCTAGTTTGAAAATAGGCTTTTTAACGCTATTTGAGTATAAGAAACAACATTTATGGGACAGTTCATGTCAGAATTTGTCGCTGCTTTGAAGTATGTGACTCTGGACCACAAAACCAGTAATAAGGGTCCATTTTTTTGAAATTGAGATTTATACATCAACTGGACAATATTTGGCCGAGATACAACTATTTGAAAATCTAGAGGGTTCAAAAAAGTAAAAAATATTGAGAAAATCACCTTTAAAGTTGTCCAAATGAAGTCCTTAGCAACGCATATCCACTCACATTTTTGATATATTTACGGTAGGAAATTCACAAAATATCTTAATGAAACATGATTTTTGGCATAAAAGAAAAATCGATCATTTTGACCCATACAATGTAATATTGGCTATTGCTACAAATATACCCGTGCAATTTACAACTGGTTTTGTGGTCCAGGCTCACATATGTTACTTAATTGTGAGTCCACCAAGCAGTATTTGACATTTAAGGATTCCCCCATTCAAATAGATACGACTTGGTTTTGGATGCCTGAGAAATGCGTTGCAAATATGGCTGCCAAGTGAACAGACTTTCCTTGAAAGGGACTTAAAGTAGCCTAATTCCTCGGGAAAACAGCGGACGTTGGCAACACTGAAGTGAAACAGCTTCTCAAACAAGAAAAAAATGTAGGGCGGGACTTGATTTTGTCCATGGGGAATTGATTGGATGGTTGTGGTTTGCTATTGGTCGAAGAAAAAAGAATTGTCAATCTTGATTTCATGGTAAAAAAAAAGACTTTTCTGCTTTTCTGTATGATGACTCATTTATGGTCAGAGGAGCTATGGAAATAAAACTGTCTTTCTGTGTTTAATGTCACAGGGAGAGTTTCACAGCTTTTGCAGTGGAAGAACTGTGCAATGAAGACATCAATGATGGATCTTAAAGTGGAACCTATGGACATTGATTACGACCAGCCGCCTCCCCTCCAAGTGTTCGCTCACACCTCGACTCTACACGGCATCTCTCACATCTTCTCTTATGAGAAGATCACGGCCAAATGTTGCCTCTGGGTGGTGTTCTTCCTCAGCTCATTGACCTTCCTCATGTACGTCTGCGTCGACCGGATTCAGTTCTACCTGGAATACCCTCACGTCACCAAGCTGGACGAGATCACGACGCCCGTGATGGTGTTCCCCGCAGTGACGATTTGCAATCTCAACTCCATCCGCTTCAGCAGGATCACACGCAACGACCTGTACCATGCGGGGGAGTTGCTGGCGCTGCTGAACTCAAGGTTGGTTTAGTCGAGGGGCCGTGGTTAAGTTTTAATAATGAGCATGAGTCACTCGCTCAGTAGATTATGCGCTCATATTCCCCGCATGAACACACAAGCACATTGGAGGGTAAATGATTAGTGTGTTTTTATTGAACTTGAGGAGCGGAAATGAAAATGTAGAGCTCTGGGGAGTCCCTGATACTGAAGTTAGCTATATATTTCCGTCAGACCTGCATCTCCATCTTGTCGTATGGAGTCCCTAAGTGCTTTTCTGGCAAATTGAAGGATGCAGTGTGATTATTGTTGCATTTTAATCAAGGAAAGTGACCCGTAGACTGTGAAACACCAGATGGGATGTTTTTTTTTGGATTGTTGAGGTGCAACTCCAATATTAAAATATTTAAGTGAAATGAAATCTTTGGCTTTAGTGGCAAGATCTGCTTCCATCTGGCATCAGGAAGTCGTGATTTAGTTACTGCAGTGTTGTAACACCCAGCAGCTGTGATGTGATGTGGGTTTGAATTGGACTTCAGTCATGCCTGCTTCTGCATTTTAAGCGCTCAGACGCACACTGTCTCTCTTTCTCGTTTTTATTCTGTATTTGCTCCAGTGTGGCACTTTTCGACATGTTTACAGAGAATTAACCTTGACTATTTATCATCCTGAAAGGACAAATGAACAGAACATGCACAGCTTTGCTGCATCAAGGGCACAAAATAAATATTGACATTGTGCCATTATTAGTCAAATTGAAATTTGATTGTGAGATTTTGAGTTACGCATGTCTTTATTTGTATTCGGTTGTCACGGTTACTATTTTGTTTTTATTTATTTATTTTTATTTTTACCACCTTATTATGGTAAAAATACACCAACTCTTTTTTTAATCCCCATAAATCATAAGCAGTGTCTCAGAACAAGTGGATAAAAACAAGTTGACAACTTAAGTTACAAACGTAATTAAACTAAACTATGTTCTATCTCCATGCAGCATATATTCTCCGGCTTTGTAGGCATCATTGTCCAACTCCAGCTCGAACCGAACACCGCTACTGACAGTTTCTGACATTTTCAGTGTGTGAGATTGTCCTGTTTTGTTGTTGTCTGTATGTCAGAGTATGAGCTCTTGAAGCTCCGCCCTCTTCTTGAAAGGGGGCCTGGAGCAGCAGCTCAATTTGTGACGTCACAAAATGTCTAGGCCCCGCCCACAACTGCTGACGGACTCCATTTTAGCATAGACCCCGCCCTGAGAGAGTTGTACACTGTCCGCCATTTTCGGACAGTGTACAAATAGTGGATAAAAGCAAGATGACAACATAAGTTATAACTGTAATTAAACTAAACTATATATACAGTACAGTCCAAAAGTTTGGAACCACTAAGATTTTTAATGTTTTTAAAAGAAGTTTCGTCTGCTCACCAAGGCTACATTTATTTAATTAAAAATACAGTAAAAACAGTAATATTGTGAAATATTATTACAATTTAAAATAACTGTTTTCTATTTGAATATATTTCACAAAGTAATTTATTCCTGTGATGCAAAGCTGAATTTTCAGCATCGTTACTCCAGTCTTCAGTGTCACATGATCCTTCAGAAATCATTCTAATATGCTGATCTGCTGCTCAAGAAACATTTAATGTGTACAATTGTACAAAATATTTGTGTACAATATTTTTTTTCAGGATTATTTGATGAATAGAAAGTTCAAAAGAACAGTGTTTATCTGAAATCTAATCTTTTGTAACATTATAAATGTCTTTACTGCCACTTTTGATTGATTTAATGCATCCTTGCTGAATAAAAGTATTCATTTCTTTAATGTTTTTTCAAAAAAATAAAAATAAAAATTCTTACTGACCCCAAACTTTTGAACGGTAGTGTATAATGCTACAGAAGCTTTGTATTTCAGATAAATGCTGTTCTTTTGAACTTTCTATTCATCAAGGAATCCTGAAAAAAAAAGTACACAACTGTTTTCAACATTGAAAATAATCATAAATGTTTATTGAGCAGCAAATCAGCATATCAGAATGATTTCTGAAGGATCATGTGACACTGAAGACTGGAGTAACGATGCTGAAAATTCAGCTTTGCATCACAGGAATAAATTACTTTGTCAAATATATTTAAATAGTACACAGTTATTTTAAATTGTAATAATATTTCACAATATTACTGTTTTTTACTGTATTTTTAATTAAATAAATGTAGCCTTGGTGAGCAGACGAAACTTCTTTTAAAAACATTAAAAATCTTAGTGGTTCCAAACTTTTGGACTGTACTGTATCTCAAAGCAGCATATATTCTCTGGCTCTGTTGGCAACATTGTGTGACTGACTTGAATCGAACACCACTACTGACACTTTCTGACATTTTCAGTGCGTGAGATTGTCCTGTTTTGTTGGTGTCGGTATGCTGAAGCATGAGCTCTTGATGCTCAGCCCTCTTCTTGAAAAGGGGCTGGAAACAACAGCTCATTTGCATTTAAAAATGACAATTTTAACATGCTATAAAAATGATCTGTGGGGTATTTTGAGATAAAACTTCACATACACATTCCGGGGGCATCAAAGACTTACTTTACATCTAGTAAAAAGGGGCATAATAGGTCCCCTTTAAAGGTAGGGTAGGTAATTTCTTTTACACTTTTTGTTATTCTGGTTGAAACTGTCTTCAAATCCTGATAGCAATCAATAATAGAAGTGGTCTAAATATTTAAAAAAGTACCTATATCTTCTGTGGAAGTCTCAGGACCAAAAACTGTTCATCCAATCATTGCATTCGGTCCGATACAATGTCCTACCAACACATGTATTTCCATACCTCCACGCACCTGCTCGCGCAGACTAATTTTGTAAAAAGTACTTAATTTTGATTTATTTTTCCTGAAAACAAGAAAATAATTTGTACTTGTCAAGAAAATGCTTCTTGATTTAAGAACTTTAAGATATTTTGACTAGAAACAAGACAAAAATTCTAAGTAAGAACAGCATTTTTTGCAGTGCATGTCATCTGCGCATTTCGTAAGGCAGAGTTGTAGACAGATGTCAGTCACTGAGCGCCACAAACAAACAGCAGACATTCTTTTACAGTTCCTTCTGAACCAAAACAACGAGCTTATGCTGCGTTCACACCATGTCGTAACAGTAATTACAAGAAGGCATCCCGTGACATCCCGGAGCTGTTTAAGTACTCAGACTTGGATTTATGCGTTTCTGTGTCAACACTATGAATTACATAGTGATATTTATATAGATACATAGTGTATGAATTACATACATTATTATTGTAATGTTATGTGCTTTGAGACATGAGGTAGTTTAAGTTCATCTCTCGTGATGCTTTACAGACTCTGCTGTACGCATTCATGTGTTTTGGAGGAGGCGTGGCTTTGGAGATGCTCTGAAGGATATTGTGCTTTCAAAGCCAGCTTACTATTGCTTGCCTCTCTGAAATTGCCTTCCCTACCTTTAACTATTTGAAAATTAGCTTATTTTTAATGCTATTAATGATTATAAGTAAATAATACTTTAAAACATTAGCATGTAGCCTTCAAATATTGTTCAGCTAAATAAACATTGCATTAAAAAAGTTAGTATTAAAGTGAAAATAATAATAAAAACACATTACAGATAAGTGGCAGGTCTATTGCACTTGCACTTTAAGGGCCCTATCTTGCACCCAGCGCAATTGACTTTGTACACCGACGCATGTGTCATTCCTATTTTGCACCCCCGCAAAGCGCGCTTTTCCCTCCACAGAAGCACGTCGCTAAACTAGTGAATGAACTTGCGCTCCCTGGGCGGTTCAGCGCAAAAAAGGAGGCGTGTTCCGGCGCAAACAATCCCTGGTGCTATTTTGCTGTTCCATTAAACAATTGCGCCACTGACCAGAAAAAACCTAGTCTAAAGTCAGTGGCGCGTTGCGCGTTGTTCATTATGCTATTTTAAGGGCGCATGCTTGACCATAATGTATAGCGTGCACAACGCGCATACACTTTGCTCATGTAATCTACACAGATGCAACAGTTATTTTTGCAAATCATAAATTGTTACACTAAAAAAATATTAACACATGAGATGACGGAAATCATTGTGGTGTGCCACGAAGATGTGAAAAAACCTGTTTAACCGACGCTATTTTGGGTGGGTTTCTCCCATCCCCATACAACACAACTTCTCTGTCTTTCACTGCTCTTACAAGAACATCAGTTTCCTCGGCTGTGAACCGCTCCTGGCGTGCGCCTGGTAAATACGCCATAATAATAGCAATCCATAATGGAACTTGCGCACCTGCTTTTAAAGGGAATGTTGGATGACGCTCTGATTGGTTTATTTCACGTTACGCCCAAACCACACCTATGAATAATGAAGCTACTTCAGACCAACCCATTTTAGATTTGCGCCGGGCGCAAGAGCCATTTATCCCGCCGGGAAAATAGCAACAGCGCCGAGACCCGCCCACAAAGTTACTTGCGCTTCGCGCTTTGACACTTGCATTTCAGATCGTTAAAATAGGGCCCAAAGGGTTAGTTCACCCAAAAAATGAAAATTCTGTCATTAATTACTCTAACTTTCATTCATCTTCTGAACACAAATGAAGATCTTTTTAATAAAATCTAAGCCAGTTCTGTACTCTCCATTGACAGCTACGCAACTACCACTTTGACACTTCAAAAAGTTCATAAAGAGATCTAATCCATGTGAATTGAGCGGTTTAGTCCAAATTTTCTGAAGAGACTCGATCTCTTTATATGATGAACATATTGAATTTAGGCTTTTATTCACATGTAAACATTGATCACGTGCTCAACAAACATGTCTGCTAAAGCACGTTGTAAAAAAAGAAACATTTGACGCTCTTCAAAGAGCACTATACAGATGGGAGCATTTGAAAGCAGTGCCTCTTTTCAAAAAGACATTTAATATGAGACATGTCCATTCAATAAAAGTCAATGTGCTACAATCTTGTTTTGGACCCCATTGAATTTCACTGTATGAACAAAAACAAAGGGAAATTGAAATGGTCGTCCAATGGCATCACTGCAGTAAACCCTATTTGGAACCTTTATTTTTTGCTATTTTTGTGTCTATCTGTCTCTATAGACATGAGATTCGGGACGCTCACCTGGTTGAAGAAAGCGTGATGGAGGTTCTCAAGAGCAAAGCAGACTTTCGCCTCTTCAAGCCACGACACTTCAACATGTGGGAGTTCTATAATAGAACAGGACATGACATTAAAGACATGCTGCTGTCCTGCCAGTTCAGAGGCTCGCCGTGCCGACCCGAAGACTTCAGTGTGGTGAGACTCTCTAGGGATGCACAGTGATAGATTTCTTTGAGCTCCTTTAGCTTCAAGCACCATACTGCAGCCCTGGTGTATTTATTTGATGCGAATCTCTCCGGTGAACTGAGAGAGCTGGAGGCATTTTCTAGGTTTCATCCAAATGCTGGGTGTGATATTTGACAGTTCAATCATTTACGCTGCTGGAATGAAGTTTGTAGTTCTTGAGATTTCCCAGGATTCACATTGGGCTGTTTAGTTGTTTTATGGCTTTCATTTCACAAGACTAACAAAAAGTACCGAAAAATACCCTTTTTTTAAGGTATCCGGTAACATGGTAAAGCCAGGGCTTAACTATAAGGATGGCGTGAGGTTAGTGTGAGAGAGGTTTGAGCCAGAACTGTCAATTCAGTCGAGTTTGTGTGCATGTAGAGCGGCTGTTGTGTGAGGGGGCGTACACTCAGGAAATGCATTCAAAAACATTATAGTGGTTTAATTTATACATTACGGTTTACTCTCTTGGGGTCGGTTAAATTTTTAATTGGTTATAAAAGGGTCTCTTATGCTCACTGCAGCTCTTATGCTGCATTTATTTGATACAGTAAAACAGTGATATTGTGAAATTTTAATATACTTTTAAATAACTGTTTAAATTTTAAATATATTTTGAAATGTAATTTATTCCTGTGATAAAAGCTGAATTTTCTGCATCATTACTCCAGTCTTCAGTCACATGATCCTTCAGAAATCATTCTAATATGCTGATTTGCTGCCCAAGAAACATTTGTGATTATGTCGAAAACAGTTGTGCTGCTTCATATTTTTGTAGCAACTGTGATGAATATAAAGTTCAATATATAATTTATTTGAAATAGAAATTTTGTGAAATTATAAATGCCTTTACTTCAATAAATTAATTAATTCAATAAATTTAATCAATTTAATGCATTCCTGCTGAATAAAATTAAAATCTTACCCTAAACCTTTGAACAGTATAGTGTAGCTATGATTTGCAGATAATAAACTCTTGTTAAAGTTAGTTGTTGTAAACTGGTCGTCTTCAAGAAATCTTAATTTACTTTATGTAAAGCTATACTACAGAAATCTGTATTTCTATTGCCATCTGTGGTTGAAACTATGGAAGCTTGTTTCTGACACTGAATGAAAAATAAAAAAGGTATAATTTGCAGCTTTTTATCTCGCAATTCTGACTTTTTTTCTCAGAATTGCATGATATAAACTCGCAATTGAAAGTTATAAAGTCAGAATTGCGAGATAAAAAGTTAGAATTGCGAGATATAAAGTCACAATTGAGTTATAAAGTCAGAATTGCGAGATATAAAGTCACAATTGAGTTATAAAGTCAGAATTGCGAGATATAAAGTCACAATTGAGTTATAAAGTCAGAATTGCGAGATATAAAGTTACAATTGAGTTATAAAGTCATAATTGCGAGATATAAAGTCAGAATTGCGAGATATAAAGTTACAATTGAGTTATAAAGTCAGAATTGCGAGATATAAAGTCAGAATTGCGAGATATAAAGTTACAATTGAGTTATAAAGTCATAATTGTGAGATATAAAGTCACAATTGAGTTATAAAGTCAGAATTGCGAGATATAGTCACAGTTGAGTTATAAAGTCAGAATTGCGAGATATAAAGTCAGAATTGCGAGATATAAAGTCACAATTGAGTTATAAAGTCAGAATTGTGAGATATAAAGTCACAATTGAGTTATAAAGTCAGAATTGCGAGATATAAAGTCAGAATTGCGAGATATAAAGTCAGAATTGAGTTATAAAGTCAAAATTGCGAGATATAAAGTCATAATTGCGAGATATAAAGTCAGAATTGAGTTATAAAGTCATAATTGTGAGATATAAAGTCAGAATTGCGAGATATAAAGTCACAATTGAGTTATAAAGTCAGAATTGCGAGATATAAAGTCAGAATTGCGAGATATAAAGTCACAGTTGAGTTATAAAGTCAGAATTGTGAGATATAAAGTCAGAATTGTGAGATATAAAGTCAGAATTGCGAGATATAAAGTCATAATTGTGAGATATAAAGTCAGAATTGCGAGATATAAAGTCAGAATTGCGAGATATAAAGTCAGAATTGAGTTATAAAGTCAGAATTGCGAGATATAAAGTCAGAATTGCGAGATATAAAGTCAGAATTGAGTTATAAAGTCATAATTGCGAGATATAAAGTCACAATTGAGTTATAAAGTCATAATTGCGAGATATAAAGTCACAATTGAGTTATAAAGTCAGAATTGCGAGATATAAAGTCACAATTGAGTTATAAAGTCAGAATTGCGAGATATAAAGTCACAATTGAGTTATAAAGTCATAATTGTGAGATATAAAGTCAGAATTGCGAGATATAAAGTCAGAATTGCGAGATATAAAGTCAGAATTGAGTTATAAAGTCAGAATTGCGAGATATAAAGTCAGAATTGCGAGATATAAAGTCAGAATTGAGTTATAAAGTCAGAATTGCGAGATATAAAGTCAGAATTGCGAGATATAAAGTCACAATTGAGTTATAAAGTCATAATTGTGAGATATAAAGTCAGAATTGCGAGATATAAAGTCAGAATTGCAAGATATAAAGTCAGAATTGAGTTATAAAGTCAGAATTGCGAGATATAAAGTCAGAATTGCGAGATATAAAGTCACAATTGAGTTATAAAGTCAGAATTGCGAGATATAAAGTCAGAATTGAGTTATAAAGTCAGAATTGCGAGATATAAAGTCAGAATTGCGAGATATAAAGTCACAATTGAGTTATAAAGTCAGAATTGCGAGATATAAAGTCAGAATTGAGTTATAAAGTCAGAATTGCGAGATATAAAGTCACAATTGAGTTATAAAGTCAGAATTGCGAGATATAAAGTCACAATTGAGTTATAAAGTCATAATTGTGAGATATAAAGTCAGAATTGCGAGATATAAAGTCAGAATTGCGAGATATAAAGTCAGAATTGAGTTATAAAGTCAGAATTGCGAGATATAAAGTCAGAATTGCGAGATATAAAGTCAGAATTGAGTTATAAAGTCAGAATTGCGAGATATAAAGTCAGAATTGCGAGATATAAAGTCACAATTGAGTTATAAAGTCATAATTGTGAGATATAAAGTCAGAATTGCGAGATATAAAGTCAGAATTGCAAGATATAAAGTCAGAATTGAGTTATAAAGTCAGAATTGCGAGATATAAAGTCAGAATTGCGAGATATAAAGTCACAATTGAGTTATAAAGTCAGAATTGCGAGATATAAAGTCAGAATTGAGTTATAAAGTCAGAATTGCGAGATATAAAGTCAGAATTGCGAGATATAAAGTCACAATTGAGTTATAAAGTCAGAATTGCGAGATATAAAGTCAGAATTGCGAGATATAAAGTCACAATTGAGTTATAAAGTCAGAATTGCGAGATATAAAGTCACAATTGAGTTATAAAGTCATAATTGTGAGATATAAAGTCACAATTGAGTTATAAAGTCAGAATTGCGAGATATAAAGTCACAATTGAGTTATAAAGTCAGAATTGCGAGATATCTCATGTTCATTCATGTTTATTTGATGCTATAAATGGACTAGTAGGAAGAGATGATCGGTTAACGAGCCTCTTGAGCTGAGGCGCTACAGCAATCTGTCACGATCATGGTCACAACACATTAAAGAGCCACAAAACGTTTTTTATTGTTTGAATTTTTTTAATAACTACACAGTTTGAAAGCTGGGACTTTGTTTAATATCATAAGTAACCTGCTCTGTCTCGTCTGTCGATGTGTTGTCAGTTTCCTCTTTGCTCTGCGATGTATTTTCCACTCTGTGTGGCGTGACAGCGCCACGGCTTGTCGGACAAAGCAACAGTAACTAAGGGGGGCGAGTCTTTGCGAAAGGTCAATTAGTTTACAACAATGATGGCTGTTGTTGAAGAACTGAGATGTGTAGATTCCGCCATCGCGTCCGTTATAGAAGATATCGACAGCGCATTAATTTTAAAAGAGGAACAGAGGACCGCGATCAAGGTATTTGTCGATGGGAAAGATGTCTTTGCCGTCCTTCCTACGGGATTCGGCAAAAGTTTGATTTATCAGCTGGTCCCGATGGTCGCTAAGAAGAGTTCTGTTGACAACTATGCGTCGCTCAACATACGTCACTTAATCTGTAGCTCTGATTGGTTGTAGGTCTATCCAATTGAGGTCTTTCCTGGATCGGTTGAAATACGCCCCCATAATCAAAGCCCAATGGAGCAGTATCAGACTCATATTCGAACTAGAATTGAGTATGACCACGTCAGGCTATCACAATTGAGTTATAAAGTCAGAATTGTGAGATATAAAGTCACAATTGAGTTATAAAGTCAGAATTGTGAGATATAAAGTCACAATTGAGTTATAAAGTCAGAATTGTGAGATATAAAGTCACAATTGAGTTATAAAGTCAGAATTGCGAGATATAAAGTAAGAATTGCGAGATATAAAGTCACAATTGAGTTATAAAGTAAGAATTGCGAGATATAAAGTCACAATTGAGTTATAAAGTCAGAATTGCGAGATATAAAGTCAGAATTGCAAGATATAAAGTCACAATTGAGTTATAAAGTCAGAATTGCGAGATATAAAGTCAGAATTGTGAGATATAAAGTCAGAATTGCGAGATATAAAGTCAGAATTGAGTTATAAAGTCAGAATTGCAAGATTTAAAGTCAGAATTGCGAGATATAAAGTCAGAATTGCGAGATATAAAGTCAGAATTGCGAGATATAAAGTCACAATTGAGTTATAAAGTCAGAATTGCAAGATTTAAAGTCAGAATTGCGAGATATAAAGTCAGAATTGCGAGATATAAAGTCAGAATTGCGAGATATAAAGTCAGAATTGCGAGATATAAAGTCACAATTGAGTTATAAAGTCAGAATTGCAAGATTTAAAGTCAGAATTGCGAGATATAAAGTCAGAATTGTGAGATATAAAGTCACAATTGAGTTATAAAGTCAGAATTGCAAGATTTAAAGTCAGAATTGCGAGATATAAAGTCAGAATTGTGAGATATAAAGTCAGAATTGTGAGATAAAAAGTTGCAATTACCTTTTTTTTAATTTAGTGGCGGAAACAAGCTTCCATATGAAACATTATTTGCAGAGTTTTTTTCCTCTTCAAATGAATTAGATGGTTTGGGGCATATATCTGAAAAATATGTAATTTGAGCAAGTAGCTTATCCATCAAAATAGTAGCTGAACCTTATTTTTTCTTTACATACAGACAATATGTAAACGTCCAAAATATATGTTCATTATTGAGTGAATTGGTGTCAGGCAAGAACACGGTTTTGTTCATCTTTGCCCAAAAATCATCTGTAGTGGCAGTGCAGCTTTAAAAAAGATGAAAAATGAGATGGTTTGCCAGGGCAAAGTGCATTTATGTATGTGGCAGACACTTTTGTCAAAAACAAATTAAAGTGCATACAAGGAGTACATTTTATCTGTGAGGTGTTTCTGGGAATCAGACCCATGACCTTGGCATTGCTAGTGATTATAGTAAAAATCTGAACTACTGACCCAACCGCTGCAGAAAAAGCCCTGTGTTTTTCGTGCATGTTTGATGGTAGTCTTTCAAGTACACTGAAAAAAAAAGGATTTACTTTGAAACAATTTTCACTCATAAATTGCTAATAAATTCCACAAATAATTACAAAGAAAGTATGTAAAACACTCATCTTTTTTCAATCATTTTCAACTTCAAAAAAATATTTTTTTAGCAGTGTACTCACATGATACATTGCGAGATATAAAGTCACAATTGAGGTATAAAGTCAGAATTGCGAGATATAAAGTCAGAATTGCAAGATATAAAGTCACAATTGAGTTATAAAGTCAGAATTGCAAGATTTAAAGTCAGAATTGCGAGATATAAAGTCAGAATTGTGAGATATAAAGTCAGAATTGCGAGATATAAAGTCAGAATTGAGTTATAAAGTCAGAATTGCAAGATTTAAAGTCAGAATTGCGAGATATAAAGTCAGAATTGCGAGATATAAAGTCAGAATTGCGAGATATAAAGTCACAATTGAGTTATAAAGTCAGAATTGCAAGATTTAAAGTCAGAATTGCGAGATATAAAGTCAGAATTGTGAGATATAAAGTCAGAATTGCGAGATATAAAGTCAGAATTGCGAGATATAAAGTCACAATTGAGTTATAAAGTCAGAATTGCAAGATTTAAAGTCAGAATTGCGAGATATAAAGTCAGAATTGTGAGATATAAAGTCAGAATTGCGAGATATAAAGTCACAATCGAGTTATAAAGTCAGAATTGCAAGATTTAAAGTCAGAATTGCGAGATATAAAGTCAGAATTGTGAGATATAAAGTCAGAATTGTGAGATAAAAAGTTGCAATTACCTTTTTTTTAATTTAGTGGCGGAAACAAGCTTCCATATGAAACATTATTTGCAGAGTTTTTTTCCTCTTCAAATGAATTAGATGGTTTGGGGCATATATCTGAAAAATATGTAATTTGAGCAAGTAGCTTATCCATCAAAATAGTAGCTGAACCTTATTTTTTCTTTACATACAGACAATATGTAAACGTCCAAAATATATGTTCATTATTGAGTGAATTGGTGTCAGGCAAGAACACGGTTTTGTTCATCTTTGCCCAAAAATCATCTGTAGTGGCAGTGCAGCTTTAAAAAAGATGAAAAATGAGATGGTTTGCCAGGGCAAAGTGCATTTATGTATGTGGCAGACACTTTTGTCAAAAACAAATTAAAGTGCATACAAGGAGTACATTTTATCTGTGAGGTGTTTCTGGGAATCAGACCCATGACCTTGGCATTGCTAGTGATTATAGTAAAAATCTGAACTACTGACCCAACCGCTGCAGAAAAAGCCCTGTGTTTTTCGTGCATGTTTGATGGTAGTCTTTCAAGTACACTGAAAAAAAAAGGATTTACTTTGAAACAATTTTCACTCATAAATTGCTAATAAATTCCACAAATAATTACAAAGAAAGTATGTAAAACACTCATCTTTTTTCAATCATTTTCAACTTCAAAAAAATATTTTTTTAGCAGTGTACTCACATGATACATTGCGAGATATAAAGTCACAATTGAGTTATAAAGTCAGAATTGCGAGATATAAAGTCAGAATTGCAAGATATAAAGTCACAATTGAGTTATAAAGTCAGAATTGCAAGATTTAAAGTCAGAATTGCGAGATATAAAGTCAGAATTGTGAGATATAAAGTCAGAATTGCGAGATATAAAGTCAGAATTGAGTTATAAAGTCAGAATTGCAAGATTTAAAGTCAGAATTGCGAGATATAAAGTCAGAATTGCGAGATATAAAGTCAGAATTGCGAGATATAAAGTCACAATTGAGTTATAAAGTCAGAATTGCAAGATTTAAAGTCAGAATTGCGAGATATAAAGTCAGAATTGTGAGATATAAAGTCAGAATTGCGAGATATAAAGTCAGAATTGCGAGATATAAAGTCACAATTGAGTTATAAAGTCAGAATTGCAAGATTTAAAGTCAGAATTGCGAGATATAAAGTCAGAATTGTGAGATATAAAGTCAGAATTGCGAGATATAAAGTCACAATCGAGTTATAAAGTCAGAATTGCAAGATTTAAAGTCAGAATTGCGAGATATAAAGTCAGAATTGTGAGATATAAAGTCAGAATTGTGAGATAAAAAGTTGCAATTACCTTTTTTTTAATTTAGTGGCGGAAACAAGCTTCCATATGAAACATTATTTGCAGAGTTTTTTTCCTCTTCAAATGAATTAGATGGTTTGGGGCATATATCTGAAAAATATGTAATTTGAGCAAGTAGCTTATCCATCAAAATAGTAGCTGAACCTTATTTTTTCTTTACATACAGACAATATGTAAACGTCCAAAATATATGTTCATTATTGAGTGAATTGGTGTCAGGCAAGAACACGGTTTTGTTCATCTTTGCCCAAAAATCATCTGTAGTGGCAGTGCAGCTTTAAAAAAGATGAAAAATGAGAAACAAATTAAAGTGCATACAAGGAGTACATTTTATCTGTGAGGTGTTTCTGGGAATCAGACCCATGACCTTGGCATTGCTAGTGATTATAGTAAAAATCTGAACTACTGACCCAACCGCTGCAGAAAAAGCCCTGTGTTTTTCGTGCATGTTTGATGGTAGTCTTTCAAGTACACTGAAAAAAAAAGGATTTACTTTGAAACAATTTTCACTCATAAATTGCTAATAAATTCCACAAATAATTACAAAGAAAGTATGTAAAACACTCATCTTTTTTCAATCATTTTCAACTTCAAAAAAATATTTTTTTAGCAGTGTACTCACATGATACATGCATGTGGTAATCATTCAGTACCATGGTATATATATATCAGTGTACCATGGTAGTACCATCTGAAACCACTGCTGTGGTACTATTTTTGTATGACTCAGACCTAAATTTTTAACTGTAAGCGTTGAGAGCAGATGTGCGCAGCAGCTCATTACTGAAAATGAGCATTGGAGCAAGAGTTCACACTATGACACTATGAGGACTATGGTGCTGAAAAGGTTGCTTCGGTGATGTAACCATGTTTCTCTCCAAGTTTCCATGGCGACATGTGGAACTGACTCCTCCATCCCCGTCTGAAGCATCGGAAGTCTTTTGTGTGGCGTGTTGGTGATAATGCCCTACTTACCCAAATGCCAACATGAGCATATTGTACAGGGATTTTTCCCTCTCTAAATATAAATGCTTGTATAACAGTATTAGTAGTCCCCTGATGAGCACAGAGTCTCCCAAAAAACCTCTGCATGTTTCTTATTCCCCGGTGATTTTAGCACACCTTCATTTCATCAGGCTTTTGAAGAAAAGCTCGCAATCCCATTTGCTCCAGGCTGCTTTAAACTCCCACAGCAGGTTCAAAATATCCAGCAGCCTTTAAAATAGGTCAGTGTTAAATATTAGATTTGGTGTGATGTGTGAGAGAGCGTCTGGGATGTTCTATTCTTTATCTCTGTCTTTAGTGACTCAGTGCTTTGGGAAAAAATAGCCCAGTGCACCAGACTTTTTGTAATTGTTAATGGAGTTCGAGGGATGGCTCTCCTCGGTCTATCTTCACGGCCAGCCGGCTCTTTTTTGTGTGCATTTAATGTTTTCCAGTCCTGTGTAGCTACAATTAAATGCTTGATGGGTTTCGTTCTGGGAGGGGAATTGCTTGCTTCATTGGCCTTGATGACTGAAGTCATTCGGCTCAAATGCTGTTTATATACTCTCCAAACTGCTTTATTTGGCAATTTCCACAGATAGGATGCTCTTGGTGATACAGTGCTGTTTTAAATCATTGGAGGCATTCCATGTCCTATTAAATCCCATGTCCTATTAAAAAATTCTCACAAACTTAGCTAGTTTTAAAACAGTGGATCTCAACCTTTTGACTTCAAGAAAGAAGAAACATCTTGGTTTTTAGTTGTTTTGTCTGATTTTAAATTATTTTAAAGGAATAGTTCACCCAAAAATGAAAATTATCCCATGATTTACTCACCCTCAAGCCATCCTAGGTGTATATGACTTTCTTATTTTAGCCGAACACAATCAGAGTTATATTAAATAATAATCTGGCTCTTCCCAGCTTTGTAATGGGAGTGAATGGTGCATGAGTTTTTCCATCCTTCATAAAAGCAGAAGACGCGGACGGAATCTGATAAATAAATTAAAAGTAGGTCAGTTCACTTAAAGGGTTAGTTCACCCAAAAATGAAATTCTGTCATTAATTACTCGCCCTCATGTCGTTCCACACCCGTAAGACCTTCATTCATCTTCAGAACACAAATTAAGATAGTTTCGATGAAATTCGAGAGGTATGTGACTCGTCCAAAGACTTTCAAGGTCCAGAAAGGCACTAAAGACATCGTTAAAACAGTCATGTGACTGCAGTGGTTCAACCTTAATGTTATGAAGAGATGAGAATACTTTTTGTGCGCAAAAACAAAACAAAAATAACAACTTTATTCAACAATCTCTTCTCTTCCCTGTCATTATCCTTACGCAGGTGATGCAGTCAGCAAAGTGAAGGCTTCCGTATTTACGTTTGAATGCCGGCTCAGTATTGGCCAAGGCTGATCATGTGATGCTGACGCAGGAGCCGGCTCAGTATTGGCCAAGGCTGATCATGTGATGCTGATGCAGGAGCTGGCCAATAATGAGTCGGTGTTCTGACTTAGAACCTGGAAGCGCTGAACATAAGCAACATATGAGAATGACACAGAAGAGAAGAGATTGTTGAATAAAGTCCTTATTTTTGTTTTGTTTTGGTGCACAAAAAGTATTGTCGTCGCTTCATAACATTAAGGTTGAACCACTGCAGTCACATGACTGTTTTAACGATGTCTTTAGTACCTTTCTGGACCATGAAAGTCTTTGGACGAGTCACATACCTCTCGAATTTCATCAAAAATATCTTAATTTGTGTTCTGTAGATGAACGAAGGTCTTACGGGTGTGGAACGACATGAGGGTGAGTAATTAATGACAGAATTTCATTTTTGGGTGAACTAACCCTTTAAATCAAATCACGACAGACTAGTGCGTTCATATTAAACTGCAAAAAGACTATTTAAATACAAATCCTGCAACACGCACACACTTGTGCCTCACTTTGTTTGACAAAAATTTATTTTCATATGATTAAAAGGAAAATTGAATTAATGTTTTATACTTTCATTTGGTTGCCAAAAAAATTTAAATACACAACACAAAATTTCTGAAAAAAACAAACAAAAACAAAACATTTCATAGAAATGTTTTTTTTTTTTTTTTAAGGCGTAGCAGTTTAAGTGAGAACTGACAAACGCAGAAGCTCAGAGGATAGAGCAAAACAAAACACCGGTCAATTAGAAGTCTAAAGTTTTAAAGAAAAATGATGGAGGATTTCAATATAAGAGAAGAGGAGCTACATCATACGTCGGGGTCAGAGGTCACTCTTTCGCCAGCACTCAACTCTCGTGAACGTGCGTACGGCCGTTGTCGGAAGCCAGTGATTATAGTTTATAATGTTTTAATTATAGATATTTTTCTTACAAAAACCCATCATTTCACTTCAGAAGGCCTTTATTAACCCCCTGGAGGCATATGGATTACTTTTATGAAGGATGGATGTGCTTTTTGGAGCTGGAATTTTTCTGTAACCAGCATGTCTCTTTTGAACTGATATTCAGTTAACTGTAGTAAAAAGCTATTTTTAATTATTTTTTAAATTATTTTATTTCAAAACAATTAATTTTCAAAGCAATATTTTGTTCAGAATAATTGATCTGTTATCACATAAATTTCCCTCCATTTCAATAACTGTTACATTATTTGAAATTCTAACTCAACAGTTTACATCATTTGGAATCTTTCTTCCACGTGGCGGGAAATTGAGTAAATAATCTTGTTCCATTTTGATAATAATCAGAAATGTTTCTTGTGCATAAAATCATCATATTAGAATGATTTCTGAAGGATCATGTGACACTGAAGACTGATGCTGAAAATTCAGCTTTGATCACAGGAATAAATTACTTTATAAAATATAATCAAACAGAAAACAGTTATTTTAAATTGTATAAATATTTTACTTTTTTAAAATATTACTGTTTTACTATATTAAATAAATGCAACCTTTTTGAGCATTCAAGAAATCACAAGATATAAGCCAGCATGTAATAAAATATAGAGCTGTGTGAAATTAAAAAAAAGATAAAGCACAGTCACATACGCCTCCTTTTCTCCACTGAGACTTCTTTAATAACAAATGCCAATTTTTCTGATCTTGATTTGCAGATGAATAAATTATTGTGCAATGAATAATCACACATGATAATGAGACAGTGATTAAAGTGCCTTTGCATGCCGCCTGTGCTCCCACCCCACGTAAATGATGTTTACAGCTAATCATGACAGTTAATTGGACTCCTGAGTGTTGCCGAAGGAGAGACCGGATGATGGCGGTGGGGGGGGGGGGGGGGTCGTTTGCATAAAGAAGGAAGACCAATAAGAAAACACTAACTGACTAATCTAGGGATCTTTAACTCAGTTAGCCCATTAAAATGCTTTTCAGACATACATTAATTTGTTGATAATGACAAAATAACAAGGCAAAGACAATGTTTTTTCTATGTTTTCTCATAGGGATTTTAAAATAGTCTTCGTTAAAGAGTTATAAGCCATGAACCAAACCAATCAGCTATGAGGTGAAGCAAAAAAGTATTGGAAAATCGGACAAAAATATAATAGAAAGATTGTGTACTTCACAGACATAACCGGCTGTGTTTGTGAACTTTTTGTGTATTTGACAGTTTAAACACAATAAGACGTAAAAGAGAAGTCTGACAGCCAGCTTTCTGTGCGTGTGCTTCAGAAGTGTGCGTTTAGAAAATTATCAATTACAAGTTTAAACTGATATAGCTTTAAAATGCATGCAGATAATACACTTTCATGACGATGAAGAACAACATCCGTGAGCATGATCGCAATATACAGTTTAAATATGGATATTTTTCTTACAGAAATGCATCGCTTCGCTTCAGAAGGCCTTTATTAAACCCATGGAGCTATGGATTACTTTTATGATGGATGGATGTGCTTTTT
Source organism: Ancherythroculter nigrocauda (assembly GCA_036281575.1). Taxonomy (NCBI): domain Eukaryota; kingdom Metazoa; phylum Chordata; class Actinopteri; order Cypriniformes; family Xenocyprididae; genus Ancherythroculter; species Ancherythroculter nigrocauda. Next base: position 3,490,247 of record VTFQ01000021.1, on the reverse strand, counting down.
TGGGCTTCAAAATCTCAGTTACTATTCATTCCCATTATAAAGCTTGGAAGAGCCAGGATATTTTTAGGGGTTCAAGCGTGTCGCGTGTGGTAAAATTACCAAGGATCAGCGGACCAAGCCGTAAGTGAGGGCTGGTAGTACTCACACCGTCACCAAGGCTCGCACTGATCGGCCTGAAGGGGGTGCTACAGAGGTGAAAAGTACGAAATCGCTCATATTTCCTGAACCGTTAGGCGTAGGATCAAGTGTCTTATATTATTGGAATCCTTGGCTCAAGACAGACAAAATGCAAAATGCAGATTTGGCCGTCGCTCTTGGCGAAATTTTCGGGTATTCTGGATTTTTTGAAAAACCTACTTTTGCGAACTATTCCTAGGTTTTTGGCCCGATCAGAGCCAAACCAGTGCAGCAAGATTCTCTGAATTTACGATTCACGGTCTATAAGGGCCGGCAAAATGTTTGAAGTGGGTGGAGCCACTTTTACTAAAATGAGTATAACTCGTGAACAGAATGAGATATTTTCACCAAACTCGGCACACATACAGTATGTAAGAGCTCATTCTGTGGTTGCATGAAAAAGGATGTGGCGACTGGCCACTTGGTGGCACTATAACAGCAAAAAACATGAAAATGGCTATAACTACTTCACCGTTAGTCCGATTGACTTGAAAATTGGCATGCAGTGTCTTCGTCTGTGAGGACATTGACGTATCTCAAAAAACATGTCCACCATCGGCCACAGAAGTTTGAGCAGCTATCAGACAAGGTTAACAGAGGCCAGTCGGAACGAAACTCAGTGGGCCTGTTTGACTCACGGTCCTAGAGGCCTGTGAGAAATTCAAAAGAGGGGGGCGCCTTCGTGTTTTTCACGTGCGTAAAGGATTATGTATGGAGCGATTTTTCGCACACACCCACAACTTTGGTACCACATGGTAGACCTCCTCATTCTGAACAACTTTGCCTCTAGGACCGCTGCTGTCCATTGAATCGTTCGTTAAATATTGGAGATTATTTCAAAAACCAACATTGGCGAACTACTCCTAGGTTTTAATATAACTCTGATTGTGTTTGACTGAAAGAAGAAAACAGGGGCAACCTGTCACCCACATGAGATCAACCAATAGCAAACCACAACCATCCAATCAATTCCCCATGGACAAAATCAAGTCCCGCCCTACATTTTTTTTCTTGTTCGAGAAGCAGTTTCACTTTGATATAAGTCACAATAGGGAACAAAGGACTATTGCAACTCTGTTAAAACCAGCAAAACAGAGCAGGTTTTCAGAAACTTCCTTCAGAAATCATTCTAATATGATGATTTGTTGCTCAAGAAACATTTCTGATTATTATCAATGTTGAAAACCGTTGTGCTGCTTCATATTTGTGTGGAAACCATGATAGATTTTCTTTCAGGAACATCAACATTTTTTTTTTGTAACATTATGAAAGTCTTTACTGTCACTTTGATCTATTTAAAGCAGAACTAAGTAATTTTTTTACCTTCATAAATAGTTTTCTAAGTCCATACGATGGTTAATTGACTTGTAGTGGTGTGTTTGAGGCGTCTCTGGCACGTCTACGCCAGAAAACAGCACTTGCAAGTTGAGCTTCGCCGACCCGACACAATCTCGCCTCATGTTCACGTTCACGCGAGAGTGACAAAATGCTTTACGGTAATTCAAAAACAATGTATATATTATGACTTTATAAGACAATTTTGAAAATTACCCACCTCCTTCGATATTTCTTGTACTGTATTTGCAAAACTACTGCGCTGGTGAGCGTTGTAGTCGTTGTAGTCCAGAGCTGCGCTTGGCGTATTTACGACAGTGTGATTCACTGAAGGAACCTGTAGGGGGAGCTTCGCAAATCTTACTGAGTTCCGCTTTATTGAACCTTTTCTGAATAAAAGTAATCCCAAAGTTTTGAACGGTAATGTACGTCTTTTGTTGTTATCTCTTTTGATTTCTATTTTAGCTGGTTATTCTCGTAAGATTGTTTGCTGTAAATGCCGTGAGCTATCATACTCTGATAATGTCAATACAAGTGGTTCTACAGGGGGATTGAGGCTCGGTGAACGTCACACAGAGATGTTTTTGTGTCAGGATTTGCAGTTTTGATGCAGAATGTTTGTGTAAGACACACAGGAACACTAATTGATGCTAATGTGGACAGCAGGGTGGTTTGATCAGGTCCGACAGGTCAAAATCTCTTAGGATCTCTCCCTATGTTTTCAACACAATCAGACAGCTGGAGCTGTGCTCAAAGGGAAATGTCTTGAAACACTTTAAATGTTTAATTAATGTATCAAAGAGAGCACAGCGAGAGGACAGAGCCTTTTTGTGTTTTTCAGACCCGGGTCTCTGTTTCCATAGGAACCGGCTCCCTTTAATAACTCTCAGCAGGTCTACAATGAACTTTTCATTTTTTTTATTCCTTTCATTGTTTATGTCTCATCTCATTTTTCAAGAATAGAGCTTTTTACTAAGGAAGAATTGTTACAGCTCTTGTAATATCACTTTATTTCGCTCAGATCATTTTGGTGCGGCTGCACGTCCCTTCTGACAGCAGGGAAAACAAAACTGAATTAAAATAATAAAATGCAACCAACTGTGTCATGTTAAGAAGCTGTAAATATTGAATATTATGCAAATATATGAAGTAATGAATTTCAATGGATTGTGTGCACACACACAAAAGACATCTGTGTCCAGAATGCAAAAGCAGTTTAGAACAAATCAAACATTATCTAGAACTTTTCTTGAGCCGGATCTTAAGGGTTAGTTCACCCAAAAATGAAACTTCTGTAATCATTTACTCACCCTCATGTTGTTCCAAACCTGTTTTGTTCTTCTTCGGAACACAAATGAAGATATTTTAAATGAAATCTGAGAGATTTCTGTCTCTCCATTGACAGCTACACAACTAACTCTATGGCCCTGTTTACACCTGGTATTAAGATGTGCTCTGGTTGATTGGATCACAAGTAGTCGACAAGGGAGACACATACCTGTTTACTGGTGTTTTAATCCATCTCTTTTGTCCACTTCCAACCAATTGTGTCCTGATTTCTTCGAGAAGAAGATCTATGGGTGGGTAAATGTATGGGTTTTTTAAGATCTTTCGATTTAATGGACAAAAAAAACTTGCGCAGTTTACATATGAACAACATTCTGAAGATGACGGAAAACCTACGGAGAACATCAGCTGATAGCTGCAAGACCACGCCGAACGCGATGAGTGTGTGTTAGAAATCAGGAATGGTGAGAGAACATTGTGCTTGGTACAATGAGTCTTTTGTGGCTGTTCAAACGTTTTCAACCACATGAGCGTTTACACTGCGAAAGCAATCCGGTTGAAAGCAATGCATTTTCGACTACCTCTGGTTAAAAGTGGACAAGCTCAAAACATTTTACACCCCGTTTACACCTATATTTAGCGTCCACTTGTAATCCGTTCAACCAAAACGCATCTTAATACCAGGTGGAAACAGGGCCTTTGATGCTTAAAAAGTATATAAAACTAATCCATATGAATCAAGCAGTTTAGTCCAAATTTTCTGAAGAGACTCGATCGCTTTATATGATGAAGAGATTTAATTTAGGCTTTTATTCACATATAAACATTGATCAGCGAACATGAACAGAAGCTCAACTGAACCTGCTTGACACGCGAGAACAAACCTCGCGCAGAAGCTCAAACGTGCTGCGTAACACGAGAATGAACCTCATTGGTTCTTGGGGAAGCTCAAACGTGATGCGTAACGCGAGAATGAACCTCATTGGTTCTTGAGGAAGCTCAAACGTGATGCGTAACACGAGAATGAACCTCATTGGTTCTTGAGGAAGCTCAAACGTGATGCGTAACGCGAGAATGAACCACATTGGTTCTTGAGGAAGCTCAAACGTGATGCGTAACACGAGAATGAACCTGATCGGTTCTTGAGGAAGCTCAAACGTGATGCGTAACACAAGAATGAACCTCATTGGTTCTTGAGGAAGCTCAAACGTGCAGCGTAACGCGAGAATGAACCTCATTGGTTTTTGAGGAAGCTCAATTGTGATGCGTAACACGAGAATGAACCTCATTGGTTCTTGAGGAAGCTCAAAAGTGCTGCGTAACACGAGAATGAACCTCATTGGTTCTTGAGGAAGCTCAAACGTGCTGCGTAACACGAGAATGAACCTCATTGGTTCTTGAGGAAGCTCAAAAGTGCTGCGTAACACGAGAATGAACCTCATTGGTTCTTGAGGAAGCTCAAATGTGATGCGTAACACGAGAATGAATCTCATTGGTTTTTGCGGAAGCTCAAACATGATGCGTAACACGAGAATGAACCTCATTGGTTCTTGAGGAAGCTCAAACGTGACGCGTAACACGAGAATGAACCTCATTGGTTCTTGAGGAAGCTCAAACGTGATGCGTAACACGAGAATGAACCTCATTGGTTCTTGAGGAAGCTCAAACGTGATGCGTAACGCGAGAATGAACCTCATTGGTTCTTGAGGAAGCTCAAACGTGACGCGTAACACAAGAATGAACCTCATTGGTTCTTGAGGAAGCTCAAACGTGCAGCGTAACGCGAGAATGAACCTCATTGGTTTTTGAGGAAGCTCAATTGTGATGCGTAACACGAGAATGAACCTCATTGGTTTTTGAGGAAGCTCAATTGTGATGCGTAACACGAGAATGAACCTCATTGGTTTTTGAGGAAGCTCAAACGTGCAGCGTAACGCGAGAATGAACCTCATTGGTTTTTGAGGAAGCTCAAAAGTGCTGCGTAACACGAGAATGAACCTCATTGGTTCTTGAGGAAGCTCAAACGTGCTGCGTAACACGAGAATGAACCTCATTGGTTCTTGAGGAAGCTCAAAAGTGCTGCGTAACACGAGAATGAACCTCATTGGTTCTTGAGGAAGCTCAAATGTGATGCGTAACACGAGAATGAATCTCATTGGTTTTTGCGGAAGCTCAAACATGATGCGTAACACGAGAATGAACCTCATTGGTTCTTGAGGAAGCTCAAACGTGACGCGTGACACGAGAATGAACCTCATTGGTTCTTGAGGAAGCTCAAACGTGATGCGTAACACGAGAATGAACCTCATTGGTTCTTGAGGAAGCTCAAACGTGATGCGTAACGCGAGAATGAACCTCATTGGTTCTTGAGGAAGCTCAAACGTGATGCGTAACGCGAGAATGAACCTCATTGGTTCTTGGGGAAACTCAAACGTGATGCGTAACGCGAGAATGAATCTCATTGGTTCTTGAGGAAGCTCAAACGTGATGCGTAACACGAGAATGAACCTCATTGGTTCTTGAGGAAGCTCAAACGTGATGCGTAACACGAGAATGAATCTCATTGGTTCTTGCGGAAGCTCAAACGTGATGCGTAACACGAGAATGAACCTCATTGGTTCTTGAGGAAGCTCAAACGTGACGCGTAACACAAGAATGAACCTCATTGGTTCTTGAGGAAGCTCAAACGTGCAGCGTAACGCGAGAATGAACCTCATTGGTTTTTGAGGAAGCTCAATTGTGATGCGTAACACGAGAATGAACCTCATTGGTTCTTGAGGAAGCTCAAAAGTGCTGCGTAACACGAGAATGAACCTCATTGGTTCTTGAGGAAGCTCAAACGTGCTGCGTAACACGAGAATGAACCTCATTGGTTCTTGAGGAAGCTCAAAAGTGCTGCGTAACACGAGAATGAACCTCATTGGTTCTTGAGGAAGCTCAAATGTGATGCGTAACACGAGAATGAATCTCATTGGTTCTTGCGGAAGCTCAAACATGATGCGTAACACGAGAATGAACCTCATTGGTTCTTGAGGAAGCTCAAACGTGACGCGTAACACAAGAATGAACCTCATTGGTTCTTGAGGAAGCTCAAACGTGACGCGTAACAAGAGAATGAACCTCATTGGTTCTTGAGGAAGCTCAAACGAGCAGCGTAACGCGAGAGTGAACCTCATTGGTTCTTGAGGAAGCTCAAACGTGCAGCGTAACGCGAGAGTGAACCTCATTGGTTCTTGAGGAAGCTCAAACGTGCTGCGTAACATGAGAATGAACCTCATTGGTTCTTGAGGAAGCTCAAAAGTGCTGCGTAACACGAGAATGAACCTCATTGGTTCTTGAGGAAGCTCAAAAGTGCTGCGTAACACGAGAATGAACCTCATTGGTTCTTGAGGAAGCTCAAACGTGATGCGTAACACGAGAATGAATCTCATTGGTTCTTGAGGAAGCTCAAACATGATGCGTAACACGAGAATGAACCTCATTGGTTCTTGAGGAAGCTCAAACGTGACGCGTAACACAAGAATGAACCTCATTGGTTCTTGAGGAAGCTCAAACGTGACGCGTAACAAGAGAATGAACCTCATTGGTTCTTGAGGAAGCTCAAACGAGCAGCGTAACGCGAGAGTGAACCTCATTGGTTCTTGAGGAAGCTCAAACGTGCAGCGTAACACGAGAATGAACCTCATTGGTTCTTGAGGAAGCTCAAACGTGATGCGTAACACGAGAATGAATCTCATTGGTTCTTGCGGAAGCTCAAACATGATGCGTAACACGAGAATGAACCTCATTGGTTCTTGAGGAAGCTCAAACGTGACGCGTAACAAAAGAATGAACCTCATTGGTTCTTGTGGAAGCTCAAACGTGACGCGTAACAAGAGAATGAACCTCATTGGTTCTTGAGGAAGCTCAAACGAGCAGCGTAACGCGAGAGTGAACCTCATTGGTTCTTGCGGAAGCTCAAACATGATGCGTAACACGAGAATGAACCTCATTGGTTCTTGAGGAAGCTCAAACGTGACGCGTAACAAAAGAATGAACCTCATTGGTTCTTGTGGAAGCTCAAACGTGACGCGTAACAAGAGAATGAACCTCATTGGTTCTTGAGGAAGCTCAAACGAGCAGCGTAACGCGAGAGTGAACCTCATTGGTTCTTGAGGAAGCTCAAACGTGCTGCGTAACATGAGAATGAACCTCATTGGTTCTCACACATCAAGCGAACATGCTTGAGCTTCAGTTTACCACAGCTGATGTGAGTTGATGAATATTTATATGTGAATAAAAGCCTAAATTCAATCTGTTCATCATATCGAGTCTCTTCAGAAGATTTGGACTAAACTGCTCAATTCATATGGATTAGTTTTACGATCTCTTTATGAACTTTTTGAAGCGTCAAATTGGTAGTTGCGTAGCTGTCAATGCAGGGACAAAAACCTCTCAGATTTCATCAAAAATATCTCATTTGTGTTCTGAAGATGAACGAAAGTCTTGCAGATTTGGAACAACATAAGGGTGAGTAATTAATGACAGAATTTTAATTTGTGGATGAACTAACCCTTTAATCCCATAGAGAACTTGTGGTCAGTCCTCAAAAGGCAAGTGGACAAGCAGAAATCAACTCTGAGCACTAATAAGGCAAGAATGAATCGCCATCAGTCAGGATTTGGCCCTGAAGCTGATATCCAGAATGCCAGAGCAAATTGCAGAGGTTATGTAAATACTGACTCTTTGCAAAGCCTTTAAAAGTTATGAAATGCTTATCATTGTTTTCCAGTATACCATAGAAACATGTGAAAAAATAATCTTCAAATACTGAAGCAGCCAGTATTTTGGCCATGGCTGTATATATGTTAATACATAGTGCAAAAGTCAGTGCTCAATAGAAATAAACAGCCAATTTAGATCATAATGGAAGGTATGCAGTATAGTTTTCTTTTGTGTGTGTTTTCAGGTGTTCACGCGTTACGGGAAGTGTTACACCTTTAACTCTGGTCACACCGACCCACCGCAGGTCAGCGTGAAGGGAGGGATGGGAAACGGCCTGGAGGTCATGTTGGACATTCAGCAGGATGAATATTTACCAGTGTGGGGAGAGACAAGTGAGACCACATGATTAAAATACCAGGTAAACGCCACTCTCATTCTTGCTCTCACTCTCGCTCGTTTTCTCACGCAGATGAGTCGTCGTTTGAGGCGGGAATCAAAGTTCAGATTCACAGTCAGGACGAGCCTCCATTTATAGATCAGCTGGGCTTCGGAGTTGCACCAGGATTTCAGACGTTCGTTTCCTGCCAAGAGCAGCGAGTAGGTGTGGTGTTAATATGCGCTTTAAATGGATCTTTAGTTTTTTTTACTCATGCTATCTATTTTTCAGCTGGTGTATCTTCCTGCTCCATGGGGGAGCTGCAAGTCGACCCCGCCAAGCTCGGATTACTTCAAAGCGTACAGCATCAGCGCCTGTCGAACAGACTGCGAGACGCGCTATTTGGTGGAAAACTGCAACTGCCGCATGGTGCATATGCCTGGTGAGTCACTGCAACAATTACGGCAGCACTTGACATTCACTTGGCATTGGCAGTACAAAATCAAAAGTATTTTACTTTAATGCTGCAGTTACTATAATGACAGTCCATCAGGTCGATGAAATAGTGAACAGGATCATTTATTGTCTGTGTTGTGAAATGTTTGGTTCAATGACTTGACGAGTCATTTGTCCAAAGGCCTTAATAATCATAAAAAACAAAGATATGACATCCAAAGTATGTAAGGTTGTAAAACTAGATATATTTTATTGAATCCAAAAGGTTTTAATTATATTTTGCTACATGTAAAGGTATTTTAGAGATTTTTAAGTGTCAAAAGGTCATTCGGTTTAACCGTCCAAAGGCCAATACAGCCATTTCATTTGTAAATTAAAATATCTTAAAATGTAATAAACATATATATTTTTTATTCTGGCATGATTTTATAACATTATATATATATCAACATAGTGCAACATGGTATTAAAATTATGTATAGAAGTTGTTGCTTTGTTATGAGAAAGAATGTCCGGAAAAATGAATTTCATTGATGTCATTCGGAGTAACCAATATAAAGGAACCATTTTGGATCAAGTCATGCGGTCAGTATCATGTGACAGGATGTGACATCATTCAGATACCTGCAAAGGACCACATGATCATGAAGCAAAGTAACTAACTCTCTCTTAACTATATGAAAAATTCATGTTTTCACTTGTTCATACGCATGTCCCAAAACATCAGGTCATTCGGTACAACCGCTATAAAACATGGAAAATGTTGTAATATTTCAAAAACTTGTACTAAATATAAAATGCTTGATTGTCCTTTTGCTAGCTAGCTAGATATCAGCCTGTTAGCATTGTTTGAAAATATCGTCATTTGGTATAACCATAAGTGTCATATGGTAAAACTAAAATTTTGGTTAAACCAAATGACTTTTTTTGGTGAAAAATTTTGTCCAAAAACTTCAAAAATTAATTAGATCTCCATTATGTTTTTTTACACTTTTAAAAACCTTATTCGTCAATGACCCGTTTAAATTCACCTGTTTTAATGCGAATCTTGGGATATTGCATTAAAAAAATAGTGCTGTCAAACGATTAATCGCGATTAATCGCATCCAAAATAAAAGTTTGTGTTTACATAATATATGTGTGTGTACTGTGTATAATTATGTATATATAAATACACACATGTTTAAATATATATAATAATTATACACAGGACACACACATATATTATGTAAACACAAACCTTTATTTTGGATGCGATTAATCGCGATTAACATCCCTAAAAGAATTGATGGATATGGCAAGATGTGCATTAATTCTAAAAATGTGCATATATCTAAAAAGTATGCGTTCAAATGAGGTAGATCATTTTTTATCCGATAAGAAGACTATGATTCAAACGCAACATGAACAAGAGAACGCAAGTGTTTCATTTATGTTGTACAAAAAAGAGCCACAGATTCTTCCCCGATTGCAGCAACTTCCATTTTTATTACAGATATTTTATACCATTTTACACAAAAGAAGATATTTTAAAGAATGTTAGTAACCAGACAGTTGACAGTGGCCATTGACTTCCATACTGTTTTTTTCCTACCGTCAAATGTCTGGTTACCAACATTCTTTAAAATATCTTCTTTTATTTTCAACAGAAGAAAGAACTTCATTCATGTTTAAAACAATTTGAGTGTGAGTAAATGATAACAGAATTTTCATTTTTGGGTGAACTATCCCTTTAAGGATCTGCCTCTGAAAAAGTGAGTTCACGACTGCTTTGAGGTCAAGTTAATCAAGCCAGTGAAAACAAATTAAACCTGCTCCTGTTAGACCGCCACTGGCACTGAAATGCAATTTAGTTGATTACAAAAGGCTAAATTAACATGTATTAGTGTGGGAATTTAACCCAGGGCAATTAATAACTGCCACTGAATATTCATTATTGTGCACAAGAACATGCTAAGAGAATTTAGTAAGTGTGAATGCTTGAGGTTTTTAATATTAAAAAGAAATTGAGCAGGATTTTGAAGTTTTGATATTATCGTTTTACTTAATATTGATTTTTCATGTGCATTTATCAACCAGTGCTATTTTAGTATTATTTAGTATTAAAGTATTTATTAATATTTTGTGTTGGCTCTTATTTTAATATTTTCAGTTTTTGTTTTAATTTTCAGTTTAAATTTTAGTAATTTTGCCATGTGTTTTTTTTTTCTTCTCCAAATTAGTTGTTTTATATTTCTATTTAGCTTTATTTTTTATATCAGATTAAGTTTTAGTAATTTTAGTTCTTCAACAATCTTTTATCTTATTTCTTATTTTTATCAAATATTTATATTTTACTTTATTTCAGCTTCATTTCAATTATTGGATTTTTAATAGTTGTAGTTAACATTAAAACAGCATTTGTCAACTTTTTGAGAAAAGTTGGGAATCCCAAGGGCTCTGATACAGTTTGAACACTTGAGTTCAAACAGAAATAAAAACTATCATCTTTTAATCATCCTCATTTCCTTCCAAACCCATATGGCACAATAAATAAAAGATGGAAAGTCTTCTGAATCCTCACATCTTGCATTGGAAACGTCAGTTAAGTCATAACATTTCCTTCTGTGCTCCACAAAATAAAGAAAGAAGAGATACAGGTTTGGACGACATGAGGGAGAAAATGATGATAGAATTTATTTTTGGACAAACCATCCCAATAATGATGCTTGGATATTTACTGCCCCCGCAGGTGATGCGCCTTACTGCACCCCTGTGCTATATAAGGAATGTGCACATCCAGCACTTGGTGAGTAACTTTTATCATGATGCAATATCACTGTCATGCTTATTTTCATGTAGCATGTAATATAGCTGTTTGTGAATGTAAAAGGTCTGCAAAGTTTCAAAAATCTAGATAAATGGAGTTATTGTCTCTCAAAAGAAAAAAAAAATCTATTCTGAACTGCAGACTGCGCCATCTGACCAATCAGAGCAGAGATGGCTCGCAAAAAGGAGGAGTTTAGAAAGACTGAATCCTTGATCGAACCGTTTCAGACACTGTGATAAAAGAGCCAATGCTGCAATGTATATTATGATAAAATAAAATGTTTTTTGACCATTAAATGCATGTAAACCTATTGTAGAAGACCATTAGCAACCATTAAAATAGCATAATGGGGCACTTTTAAAATCATTTTAATTTTTATCTTGTTGCGGTTGCACAGATTTCCTTGTGGAAGCGGACAGCGACTACTGCTCATGCGAGACTCCGTGCAACATCACGCGCTACAGTAAAGAGCTGTCCTTCGTCAAGATCCCCAGCAAAGCGTCAGTCAAATACCTCGCAAAGAAGTACAGCAAATCTGAGAAGTACATAACGTGAGTGTTCTGATCGCTTTGTTACCTTGGTGCAGTAGTGTCTGTTCTCCATCACAGCGACGGGGGTTTGAACATTTCTTAATTGATTAATAACAACGTAGATGCCAGTGAAAAAGTTAGTGTTTGATAATGTGTCACTTTAGCATTTTTATTGATAATCTGCCATGCTGGAATGCCAAAAACATGCTAAACTGTGTTGTGTGTGCTGTCAGTGAGAATGTCCTGGTGCTGGACGTGTTCTTTGAGGCTCTAAACTACGAAACCATCGAGCAGAGGAAAGCCTATGAGGTGGCGGGTCTGTTGGGTAAGTCGGTCATTTGTGCTAATCTCGCGGCTTCTTGAGAGATGTGCTGCTGTTACTTTTCTAAGTGATGAGATTTACATTTTTCACCTTAAAACTGTCAAAAAAGAAATACTACTGTCCTTTAGCACTGCAGCTCAGTCTCTGTGTGTTTGTGTGTTGTTAGGTGATATCGGAGGACAGATGGGGCTTTTCATTGGAGCCAGTATTCTTACGATTCTGGAGCTTTTTGACTACCTTTATGAGGTAAAGTTTAATGTTCTGTCCTGACATAAAGATTTCTGCTGGGTTTTGGTTTTATTTGTCTAATGACATTTTAACAGTTTATTGCAGCCAAAAGAAATCTGCTCATGTTCAAGTCGTTATTTATTAAAATCTCTTGATACAACATGGCAATCTTGGGGTCATTAAGAGTTGCTTTTAAAGGAATTAATACTTTTATTCAGTTTTTGTTATTAAAAGTGACCATAAAGACATTTAGAATGTTAAAAAAATCTATTTCAAGTATTTCAAAAGAATAAAATACAGCATACCTTTTGGAACTTTGATTTGAGCAGATGATTTTTACCATCATCGCCAGAGCTCATTTACTCTGTACATTCAACATCTGGCACATATTCGCCATCTCAACCATATTCTCAAAACTATCGTTTCACACGGATCTACGAAAACGACTAAAAACGCTGTATTCTGCCGCCAGGCCAGTAGATGGCGATGTCACTTTGTAAAGAAACACTACGCACCTATAGACTGAACACGTAATACAAGTGCACATGACGTCACCATTTCCACAAATTCGCATTTTTTGTATTTTACACAGAGATGATAACAATATTGTTTTCAAAAACTTGCACTTTGAAACCAATTTTTAAAAGTTTGCATTTTCAGGCCCCCAAAATGCCGTTGTCGTGTAAATGAACGGCCAAAACGCGTAAAAAGTTTTCGGTTTTTAGTTGAAAACGGTGTTGTGTAAACTGCCCCTGATATTTGATTGCCATTTCAAGTTGCTGATGATACTTGTATGTTGTATAATGTTTGATGCCTACGGTAATTGTGAGTGAAACATCACGTCATCATTGTATCTCAGACATTTCCACCTTGAGGATTAAATGTGAATTGCACTTTTTGAGTCATCAGAGATTTATGGAAGCTTGTTTCCACCACTGAATAAAAAATAAAAAAAGATAATTGTGACGTTTTAGCTCACAATTCTGACTTTTTTCTCACAATTGTGAAGAATTGTGAAGAAAATGTCAGAATTGCATAATATAAACTCACAATTGTGAGAAAAAATGTCAGAATTGCGAGTTATAAACTCACAATTGCGAGAAATAATGTCAGAATTGTGATATATAAACTTACAATTGTGAGAAAAAATGTCAGAATTGCGAGAAATAGTCAGAATTGCGCATTATAAACAATTGTGAGAAAAAAGTCAGAATTGCATAATATAAACTTACAATTGTGAGAAAAAAGTTACGAGGTATGAAAAATTACGAGATATAAACTCAAAATTGCGAGAAATAAAGTCAGAATTGTGAGAAATAGTCAGAATTGCAAGTTATAAAGTCAAAATTGTGAGTTATAAAGTCAGAATTACGAGATATAAACTCACAATTGCGAGAAATTGTTAGAATTGCGAGATATAAAATCAGAATTGCGAGAAAAAGTCAGAATTGCGCATTATAAACAATTATGAGAAAAAAGTCAGAAGTGTGAGATATAAACTTACAATAGCAAGATATAAAGTCAGAATTGCGAGATATAAAGTCAGAATTGCGAGATATAAAGTCAGAATTACGAGATATAAAGTCAGAATTACGAGATATAAAGTCAGAATTACGAGATATAAAGTCACAATTGCGATATATAAAGTCAGAATTGCAAGAAATAAAGTCAGAATTGTGAGTTATATAGTCAGAATTACGAGATATAAACTCAAAATTGCGAGAAATAAAGTCAGAAGTGTGAGATATAAACTTACAATAGCAAGATATAAAGTCAGAATTGCGAGATATAAAGTCAGAATTACGAGATATAAAGTCAGAATTACGAGATATAAAGTCACAATTGCGAGAAATAAAGTCAGAATTGCGAGAAATAAAGTCAGAATTGTGAGTTATATAGTCAGAATTACGAGATATAAAGTCAGAATTACGAGAAATAAACTCAAAATTGCGAGAAATAAACTCAAAATTGCAAGAAAAAGTCAGAATTGCGCATTAGAAACAATTATGAGAAAAAAGTCAGAAGTGTGAGATATAAACTTACAATAGCAAGATATAAAGTCAGAATTGTGAGATATAAAGTCAGAATTACGAGAAATAAAGTCACAATTGCGAGAAATAAAGTCAGAATTGCAAGAAATAAAGTCAGAATTGCGAGATATATAGTCAGAATTACGAGATATAAAGTCAGAATTACGAGATATAAACTCAAAATTGCGAGAAATAAAGTCAGAATTGTGAGAAATAGTCAGAATCGCAAGTTATAAAGTCAAAATTGTGAGTTATAAAGTCAGAATTACGAGATATAAACTCACAATTGCGAGAAATTGTTAGAATTGCGAGATATAAAATCACAATTGCAAGAAATAGTCAGAATTGCGCATTATAAACAATTGTGAGAAAAAAGTCAGAAGTGTGAGATATAAACTTACAATAGCAAGAAATAAAGTTAGAATTGCATAATATAAACTCACAATTGCAAGAAATAGTCAGAATTGCGAGTTATAAAGTCAGAATTACGAGATATAAAGTCAGAATTGCGAGAAATAAACTCAAAATTGCGAGAAATAAACTCAAAATTGCGAGAAAGTCAGAATTGCGCATTATAAACAATTATGAGAAAAAAGTCAGAAGTGTGAGATATAAACTTACAATAGCAAGATATAAAGTCACAATTGCGAAATATAAAGTCAGAATTACGAGATATAAAGTCAGAATTACGAGATATAAAGTCAGAATTACGAGATATAAAGTCAGAATTACGAGATATAAAGTCAGAATTACGAGATATAAAGTCACAATTGCGAAATATAAAGTCAGAATTACGAGATATAAAGTCAGAATTACGAGATATAAAGTCAGAATTACGAGATATAAAGTCAGAATTGCAAGATATAAAGTCAGAATTACGAGATATAAAGTCACAATTGCGAAATATAAAGTCAGAATTACGAGATATAAAGTCAGAATTACGAGATATAAAGTCAGAATTACGGGATATAAAGTCAGAATTACGAGATATAGTCACAATTGCGAGAAATAAAGTCAGAATTGCGAGAAATAAAGTCAGAATTGCGAGAAATAAAGTCAGAATTGTGTGTTATGAAGTCAGAATTGTGATATAAACTCACAATTGCAGGGGAAAAAAGTATTGTGAGATGAAATAGTCACAATGACCTTTTTTATTTTTTATTCAGTGGCTGAAACAAGCTTCCATAGAGATTCAATTATTGTTGCGCAGAAGAAAATATACTTAGACTATATTATATGCGTAAGGGTTAAGGACAACATCACCACATCTCTTTCTTTTTATCTGTCAAGGTAATGAAATACAGGTTGTGCCGCTGCTCCGACAAGAAACATCACAACAACAACAACACGGATCACGGCACTGTACTCGGCCTGGATGACGTCAAGTGTCACGTCAGTAAATTCCACTAACATTCCCGCAATATTCCAGCTGTTTGCCTGCCAGTCATATTCCGATTACGTTCTACATTTTAGCAGATGGCATCGCGACACCAGCACGGTTGTTTTCTACAGATTGTTCTGGCATCTTGTGCTTGTACTCTCTCTCTTTCACTCTCTCTTATGCCTATGAATGAAAATTTTCTAGTATTTTTCCAAAAATGTTTTGTTGTTTTCTGAACAAGCTGATTTCATCTCCATAAGGCAGGAATGTTAAATATAAATTAAATGGTTCGATCTTTGTGCGCCTGGCCTTTTGCAACAGAAATGCGTCTGCTAAGCTTGAGGGGTTACTGTGTCATATTTGATTAATTCTGTGCATCTTAATAGCTATGATATGGCTGTAAATGCGTTGTGACAGACTAGTCATTGCACAAGGCGTGGTAAGAGGGAACACCAGTCCGAAGGCTTGTAGTTGTTATGATACGAGCACGATATCATCGGCCCGTGTCAGATCAGAGAGACTAACCCTAGATATTCCCAGCGGGTGCATGTGAGCTTCTGTCCGCAGTGTCACGTTTGTTTCGGGAGCTGGAGTGTGTGTGCATGTCTGTTAACGTCGTGTGCCAATGCTCTGTGTGTGTGTGTGTGACTGCAAGTGCATGAATGTGTTTGTCTGTTTGTAAGTGTGTCTTTCTGCATGTATATATTACATGTGATTATTTCTAGAATGGATGAGAGGTTGGAGCAACAGGGTGTCAGGTATTTTTAAAAAGGAAATCAAGTGTTTTTAAGTCTCTGATGCATTAGATAGATGTGTCAAATGCGAACAGATAGTATGCAGTGATTTGTTGTGGAATATGGTAGTTTACGGCTATTTTTCATGTCAGATTTACATTTGAGACACTATATTAATCTCATATGCTATACAGTTTCTTTTCAGGAAAACCACACAATCAATTGTCAATATTTCCTTCAAAAGGAGGAGTGCCAAAAAGATCAACAGTATTAATATGTAAATCAAACTTTTTCAGCTGATTCATTTTTCTGTATTAATAATCTGTATTATTTTGATGTTTATCATGTGGCTGTAATAAAATGATTTTTTTTATGAATAAACATGCATAAAATTATGCCTTGTGTGTTATCTTCCTGGAATGTTTCTCTCTGTGTGTGTGTGTGTGTGTGTGTGTGTGCGCATGTAATGTTGTGCAAAGCAATGTTGCTATTGAAATAAAAGAAAATATAAATATTTGAAAATGAGAAATGTTGCCTTGACAACTAACTGTATTTCAGTTTAACCTGAAGTCCTAATATGACTAAAATTAATGCTAAAATAAAATAAAGATAAATAGAAATATTTAATACTTATAAAAAATAGCATAAAATTACCAAAACTTTAAAATTAAACTGTAAATACAAAAATAGAAATATGAATAAATATTGTATTAATAAAACTAAAATAACACAAAAGTTTTAACTCCCCAAATAAATCCATAAGCTCACTGTGATTTGAGGAATTCCTCTCCTGAGCCGGCATCATTTCTCCCATGGAACTTTGACCTTTCACCCCTGAGAACTGTTCTGGTATTCCGTTTATTCCCTAAAAAGGGATTCTATTGTTCAAAGGTCATTTTGCCATCTTAAGCTGCTCAGATCCTTTCTGATAAATCAGTCGATCTCTTTTACCTCCATGTGTGATTAGATCTCACATAAACATGTGACATTTCACCACAATCAAAAGATAAAGGAAAAAATCAATTATATTTTGCATAAAGCATATTTTTTAGACCATTATACGATTTATCCCATTCTTGACAGGCTTTGCAAGTCTACTTTTTACTTCTCATCTCACTATAGAACTTATTGATTGCTCATATTAAAAATAGATTATAATTTTTACATCTAGTCCTTAAGCTAGTAGACAAATCAAAGGTACAGCATGCTTTATTTTGTCCAACTGAGAATAAAGTTTGTGTCAGTGCAGAATTTGTGTTTGTTGTCACTTCACTTTTTACTTGCATAGACTAATAATGAATCACTTGTTTTGAGATTTTGTAAACACGCCCACCAGCGGATAGTGGGCGGAGTCGACGGGGTCAGTTTTCGCCCTCTGAGTGGCCAATAGCACCGAGGGGGCGTGGCCTAGCGGACAACACTAGAGTGTGCGCTCGCTGCGCTGCGGTTTGATTGACAGATCAGAGTGACTGTAATTGAGCGAAGGAGCCGGGGAAGATTCTCAGCGCAATGTCAAGTCCTAAAAGAGTTTGCATCGTCGGCTCTGGGAACTGGTAAAAAAATATTTGGATTTTCTTTTAGAAATGACTGTAGGGGTTCAGAATCATATGACTATTAGTTTAAACATTAAACAAAGGCGCACAAGCTTCAATGAGTCACTTGTTTAAAGAAGTTTAAGGTTATGACATTTGAAAGAGCATAACAGAAGACATTCATATGAAGGATATAGATATCCTACACAATATGAGTTCTGCTCAACAGCTGTGAATGTGCTTTTGGACTAACTTGAATACTATTTCTCACTGTTTACACCAGCCATTTGTAACACTGCTGCAATGCAAAACAAGTAGAGCACATGCTCCAGTCAGTCACACTGGTTAGGTTCAGTATTTATGTTCCATACATTTAAACTATCCGTCCTACAGCTGTCTGGCTTCAGTATTATGTCCATTTCTGATGTTTGAAATGTACTGACAGCTACTATATCATAGAATGCATGCAAAAAATGTTTGACTACTTTTGTGTTATTGAATTGTTTGACCTTTTAGGATTTGAATCATTTACATATTCACATAGACATGTTTATAAAGGTAAATGTGAGTGCTGTTGATGATTGAGGTCTTAATGAATCTTTGAAATGGGCTACTGTTCCTTTAAAACGCTATATATGGTCACACTAAACAAGACTCCAAAAGTAGATGTTTATATAACAACAATCCAAATGTATGTTTATGTATTCAGTTAAGAGCCATATTAAATTTATCAAACAATACTGCAAAATTTATATGGTTGGGTATTTTGTAAAGACTAGTTAACCCCCAGTGCGCGACTCTGATCTGATCTGACACAACAGGCTTTGATCACTATCACCTCTGTGTTTCTTGAAATGCAAATTCTCCCTTTTGGTAAAAATCTGGGGGGTTGTGATGGGAGTAAAGTCCTTTGTTAGTTTACACCTTGTATTGTGATGTTGCATGCAACCTTTCACATGATGAACTCTCTCTCTCTCTCTTTCTGTCATGTCCACAGGGGTTCTGCTATTGCTAAGATAGTTGGCACAAATGCAAGGAATAATCCGAAGTTTGACTCCACGGTTAACATGTGGGTGTTTGAAGAGACGGTGAACGGGCGTAAACTCACAGAGGTCATAAACACAGACCACGAGAACGTCAAGTATTTGCCGGGACACAAGCTTCCAGAAAATGTTGTAAGAAACTTTGTATTTGAATCATATCATTTATGAAAGATAAATATTATTAATAGGGCTTAACATTTTTAATCTAATTAATTACATGATGTGGCGATTAATTAATGCACATCAAATTTGGCTGAGAAATTACCCCCAAAAGTAATATAAAGTCATTATTGTGTAAAGCAATAAATAGACATTGCAAAAAGTAGCTTCAGAAAGAAATATTTGATTTGATTCAACATAGAATTAACTTTAAATGTAAATGACTGAATTTTCAATTTGGGGTGAATGTTTTTTTTTTTTTTTTAATTAATATGGACATATGAAATTATTTTCTAATTTAATTAAATTATACCATACTCTAAATAAGAAACTAAAACTGCCAGTAGGTGGTGGTAAATGTCTTAATGATGTCATTGAGTCATTCATTCATTCGATTCGTTCAAATGGCTGATTCATTCAGGAGTGAAGTAAATGCAAAGACTATAGAATAACACAAGACATGTCACTCGTATTATTATGAACGGGAGAAGTGCAACAAGCAATATGGCGGAATAAGTCCCGCCTTCTAAATAAGAGCCAATCACTGATTGGTAAAGTCACACGTCACTGCAGCTGCTGTTAAAAGCTTGCACGCTTCCTATAGAGATGCACACTTAGGACTTAGCACGTTTTTTCGACTTTTTTTTTTTTGTCATGATTCAAGCATTTAGAAACAACATTTATGAGACAGTTGTTGTCAGATGTCATTGGTGATTTCAAATATGAAATTTAATCGAAAGCTTGGCAAACAGCTTTGGAGAATTTGATGTTTCCCCATTCAGAGAGATCATTGAATCATTGGTTCACTCAGTTTGTTCAAAACACGGATTCAGAAATTAAACGCCATTGTGTATTGTTCGGAGACTAACAGTTCTGCTTTCTGCTTTCATTGGTAAAATTTAGCAAAAACAGACAATATTTTGTTTAAAATAACACAATATTAACTTCTTATTTATTGAACTGTTGTATAAAATCACTATCGCATTCGGGACAAAAATAGCACTCGTGTGATATTGCTCTCGTTACTTGTGTGAGATAGCTTCAATATATCATATAATGTAAATATGAGACAAAATCTCATATGAGCTTTTTTTTTTTTGCCCAATATCTTGAATTTTAGGGACATTCCATCTGCATTCTGCTTTTACACGCAGTGAGTTGTTGCCCTGCATCATATTTTCATCATCAACTGTATGAAATGTTAAATGACCTATAGGTCTGGGGCAGGGCAAGTGCATTAAATGTGTTAATAATTTTAAATCGACAGCCCTAATTATTAATAAAATCCATTAATATAATAAACAATATATAATTAAAGCTGCTGTCCGCGATTTGTGGCCCTCTAGTGGTTAATAAACAGAACTGCACGCATCTTGCGGAGGAACATTCTAGCCGGAGCTACTTTTCTCCATGTATGTCTATGGCGAGTCACGCAGTTACTGTGATACTCTGCGGCGAGTCCTACCAGTCTGGTCTGAAATAGTCCGAATATAAACACTTATTATAAGTGTACCATAATGATTCAGGATAAGACAAAAACACGGTTTGGAAAATGGATTCATGTTGTATTCTCATTATATAATTTTTGTACATTTTTAACACAAAAAAAGTTGCGGACTGCAGCTTTAAATAATTAAAAATGTAATATAATAAAACAATATATTATGTTATAAAATAAAAAAAAATAACTTGTTTTACTTGCATACTTGTATAATAAAATAATAAATAAATGGTTTATAAGAAACTTTGAAAGTGTGAAATCCTAATTATTAAAATATATAGGATGTATTATGCATAAATTATTATATATTATTTGAATATAGAAAATACTGTATTATGAGAAAATAGTGTTGCTTTTTTAAATTACATATATAATAAAATAAGAAATTAATGTTGTAAGAAACTGTATTTTAATAAATTAAAGTTTAAAATCTTTATTGATTATATTTTGATGCATATATGCAAACTTTTTATTAGCATATATAAAAATGAATAAAAATATCAATATTACATTTTTATTATATAAAAATGACCATTTTAATATAATAAAGATATAATAAAAGTGTATTAAAAACAATTTTATTATACAAGTATGCAAGGGAAACTACACAATTATACACAAATATACACAATTAAATACCATATGCAATTAAAACAAGTGTATCAATTATATATATATATATATATATATATAAATATAAATGTATACACTTGTTTTAATTGCATATGGTATTTAATTGTGTTCGTGTGTGTGTGTGTGTATATATAAAATATATGATACAATATATATCTGGCAACAAGATTCAACCAGAGAGATCACATTTTTTGCTCAGTTCACATTTTTGCTTGGGAAGTTGTCTCAACAGCAAATAGTTGCTCTGCTACAGAGGAAGTTCACACAATAGAGAAGTCTGGAGGAGAGTGCTGAGCCACTAGATTCTTTCCCAAAAACCTTTGGGAGGCATTTGCTGCTTTACAAAGGAAACCATCCATTTGCACTCAAGCTACTAATAAGAAGCTGACAAAGCTGCATGTGTTGTCTCCGTCATTATGACCTGTAGACCAAATGGTTGAGAGTCAGCCAAATGGTTGAGCCTATAACTATAATCACTGTCCCAGGACTGGGCTAGAGGCCTAGAAAACCATTGGCAGAGATATGGTACAATAACCCGAAGGATTAATAATGTGAACAAGGTTGTTTTGGCTTGAAATGGACACAAACCCTGCCAAAACCCCCCAGAATAAGGCAATATGTCGGTCACCTTAGGTGCAACCAATCCTATAGTGAATATATTGAGTGAATGTATATTTCCGCAGGTTTCATCATTCAGCATCAAACAGATTCCCTTCTCTCTATTCCTCTCTCGTTCTCTCTTCTCTCCCGCTCACAGGTGGCGGTGCCAGATCTGCTCGACGCTGCCAAGAGCGCTGACATTCTGCTCTTTGTGATTCCACATCAATTCATCGGTCGTATTTGTGACACCATGAACGGCAAAATCAAACAGGACGCGCTTGGAATGTCACTCATCAAGGTCCTGTACACTCATGAATACATGCATTGTGTGTGAAAGTCATTTCTGTGGCATTTTCTTTCTTACTCAGCATGAAAAAAGAGGAAAGTTGCTTTCTAAGATCACAAGACTGTCACATTTGACACAGATAACAAACTATGACTGTGCATGTGGGTTCATTTAGGGGGTGGATGAAGGACCGGATGGACTGAAGCTCATCTCAGAGGTCATTCACGAGAAGCTGGGCATCAAGATGAGCGTGTTGATGGGAGCAAATATCGCCAACGAGGTGGCGGATGAGAAATTCTGCGAGACCACCATTGGTGAGGGTGATAAAAAGTGATGTTAATGTGTTCATTTGTTCGCTTTGTGTTCGGGTGAGGATATGCGTTTGTGTGTTTAATGTTTGTAAGGCTGCAGGGATCAAACCGAGGGCGCGTTGCTTAAAGAACTCATGCAGACGGATCACTTCCGGGTCACGGTCGTACAGGAAGCAGATGTGGTGGAGATCTGTGGTGCTTTGAAGGTTTGCTTTGACATTTTACACCTCAAAATAGTCAAAGGGCGGCGCATATATGACACAATTGAAAATAATGCGATATCCAGTTTAACAGTTAACTCAAGAAGTTGTTTTATCAACAGCAGTAATAATACTGGTCTGTCCTGATATGGCAAGTGTCAGTTTTACAGTCTATTAATGTTCTCTTTTGCTGTAAAGAGGTGTTTGAAGCATGATGTATAAACACACAACAATCAAACCAGTAGGTCTATATACACTGAAAAGAATTTGGACATTTGCACCACTAACTTAGAAGTGTTGTTATTGCTAACTAAAACTTAAGAGGGGACCTATAATGCCTCTTTGTCACAAGATGAAATATAAGTCTCTGGTGTCTCCAGAATGTGTCTGTGAAGTTTCAGCTCAAAATCCCCCACAGATCATTTATTATAGCTTGTCAAATTTGCCTCTATTTGGGTGTGAGCAAAAACACGCCGTTTTTGTGTGTGTCCCTTTAAATGCAAATGAGCTGCTGCTCCCGGCCCCCTTTCCAGAAGAGGGCGGAGCTTTAACAGCTCTCGCTTCGGTTGCTCAACAACAACAAAGCTGGAGAATCTCACGCAGCCACATTTCCTTCATAATTGAAATTCAACCACGGTGTCCTCAGATGCAGGTGAGATATTGGTAGAAGCTCATTTACAGTAGATCAGTCTGCCCACTAGCATTTACTATAACCTTGTAAATATTATTTATCTGAATGAATGATTGGATGTTTATATTTTTGGACTTTGAGTGGAATTTGCAGACGGTCCCTTTAGCAGCCTAGGCGAAAATGCAACGAATATCAAACCTAAAACTAAGGCCCCTATGCAGCTGCTATGCGCTGCATCAGCAGATACCATACTACCATTTTCAACAGTGTCAGCCAATGGCGCTTTCACAATGCCAAGGAAAAATAAATACGGAGATGCATTCAAAAATTAATAAACGATTAAAAGGGAAAAAAGTCAACTTTCAGTTTAGCGTTTCCTTTAACATTTTATTTCACCCCAGCATTCATTTAATTATTTATGTATTTATTTGCACATTTATTTATATATTTATTTATGGATTTATTTATTCACGTATTTATATATTTATTGTTTTTGCAGGTTTCATCCTCCATATGGCTCTGCAGTTTGAGCTATAGGAGAAAACACTTTTTTTTGGTTAGGTTGCAGAGTCAAATGAAAGTCTTAAAGGGATAGTTCACCCAAAAATGAAAATTCTGTCATCATTTACTCAAATGAAGACATTCATTTTTATCCCTTTGAGATTTGACTCTGCAACCAAACAAACTTCATAATGCACTGCAAGAACACATACACCATAAAAAACTATAGTGTCAGAGGATCTTTAGCAGTTCCAAACATCACGTTATAATGTGCTTGTTGTAATTCAGCTCAGAGGAACGTGTCAGACATTTCGACCCTCTTTGTCTTCCTACAGAATATAGTAGCAGTAGGAGCAGGTTTCTGTGACGGGTTGGGCTTCGGTGACAATACAAAGGCTGCGGTGATCAGACTGGGTCTCATGGAGATGATCAGCTTTGCTCGGTTGTTCTGCACCGTCAGCTCCGTTTCTTCTGCAACGTTCTTGGAGAGCTGTGGTGTCGCTGATCTCATTACCACATGTTACGGAGGACGAAATCGGAAAGTCGCAGAGGCCTTCGCCAAGACTGGCAAGGTGAGACACCAAGAACTTAAAGGGGTAGTTCACCCAAAAATTTGCTATTTCAAACCTGTATGGCTTTCTTCTGTGGAACACAATACAGTAAAAAAGCAAACATGGAGCTGTCAAGCTTCAAAAAGTTCTATAAAAGTACCATAAAAGTAGTCCATTTGACTTTATTTCAATTCTTTTAATGTCATACATTTGTTTTGTGTGAGGAACCGTACAGATCACAATTGAAGTATTTTTACACTGTAAATCTTCCCCACTGCAGCTTGTCTTAAATTTATTTAAAGGTGCTGTAGAACGTCTTTTTAAAAGATGTAATATAAGTCTAAGGTGTCCCCTGAATGTGTCAATGAAGTTTCAGCTCAAAATACCCCAAAATATTATTCATTTTTTAACTGCCTATTTTGGGGCATCATTAAATATGCACTGATTCAGGCTGCGGCCCCTTTAAATGCTCACGCTCCCCTCCCCCGGAGCTCGCGCTTGCCTTAAACAGCATAAACAAAGTTCACACAGCTAATATAACCCTCAAAATTGTTCTTTACAAAGTGTTCGTCATGCAGCATGTCTAATCGCGTAAGTATGGTATTTATTTGGATGTTTACATTTGATTCTGAATGAGTTTGATAGTGCTCCATGGCTAAAGCTAACATTACACACTGTTGGACAGATTTATAAAGAATGAAGTTGTGTTTATGAATTATACAGACTGCAAGTGTTTAAAAATGAAAATAGCGACAGTCTTGTCTCCGTGAATACAGTAAGAAACGATGGTAACTTTAACCACATTTAACAGTACATGCACCGTTGTTTCCTCCTTCTTATATAAATCTCATCTGTTTAAAAGACCTCCGAAGAACAGGCGAATCTCAACATAACACCGACTGTTACGTAACAATCATTAATCATTAATATGTACGCCCCCAATATTTGCATATGCCAGCCCATGTTCAAGGCATTAGACAAGGGCAGCCAGTATTAACATCTGGATCTGTGCACAGCTGAATCATCAGACTAGGTAAGCAAGCAAGGACAATAGCGAAAAATGGCAGATGGAGCGATAATAACTGACATGATCCATGATATCATGATATTTTTAGTGATATTTGTAAATTGTCTTTCTAAATGTTTTGTTAGCATGTTGCTAATGTACTGTTAATTGTGGTTAAAGTTACCATCGGTTATTACTGTATTCACGGAGACAAGAGAGCCGTCGCTATTTCCATTTTTAAACACTTGCAGTCTGTATAATTCATAAACACAACTTCATTCTTTATAAATCTCTCCAACAGTGTGTAATGTTAGCTTTGGCCACGCAGCATAGCCTCAAACTCATTCAGAATCAAATGTAAACATCCAAATAAATACTATACTTACATGATCCGATGTATGCAAGCAGCATGCATGACGAACATCTTGTAAAGATCCATTTGAGGGTTATATTAGCTGTGTAAACTGTGTTTATGCTGTTCAAGGCAAGCATGAGCTCCGGGGGAGGGGGAGCTCGCGATTTAAAGGGGCCGCAACCTATATATCGGTCTATAGTTAATGATGCCCCAAAATAGGCAGTTAAGAAAATGAATTAAAAAAAATCTATGGGGTATTTTGAGCTGACACTTCACAGACACATTCAGGGGACACCTTAGACTTATATTACATCTTTTAAAAAGAAGTTCTAGGGCACCTTTAAACTGATTACGTTTAATAAATGTAAACGCATTTAACCATTTTTCCTTTATTGGCGTAAGGTCATAAACAGCTTAAGAATAAACCAATCAACAGAGTTCGATTTTTGCCCATTACCCCAATTCACACCTTAACCTTCCGAAAAGCATTCTTATACGGCAGATTTAAGCACATCCAGCCACACAGCGAGTGTTTCGCGGTAGGGGAGGAGATATATATTACAAACTCAGACTTTTTTTTGACCAAAGAAATAGGGGTGGATTCAGGGCGATTGGGACACTTTTTCCCAGTCAACTCAATGGCAAAAAAAGTCCCAATTAAGCTGAATTCACCCAATGTGTTCTTATCTCATGCAACCAAAGGACAAGTGGGACAGTTGTAGAAACTTCAAATATGAGTCCGTGCAAATTTCCCGCTGACATTTTGAAATACTCTAGAGTTTTTAATGCTTTATTTAACATCACAACTGATATAATAAATACTCTGAGTAAAATACATTGATGCTTACGTTTAAGCATCCATGTAAATATACAGGGAATAACCTGTATTTTTTAATACAGTCTTGTAAATGTGGTTTACTTGCATTGTTATTGATTTGCATGTAAACAGGTAATTTCAATAAACTGATTTTTGGTAATTATCAGCATATTGGTGTGCATGTATACGTTCTCATAGATATCAAACCAGGTGTGATGCGTATTGAAATGCCAAGATAGTTTATATGAGAAAGAAACAAAATGATTTCAATTCCATTTTCAATTTAGCATGACAAAAAATAAAAACATTTGTAGCTTTGCGTACAATGAGAATAATGCAAAACAGGCCATTTAAAGTAAAGTAAATTAGCAGTAAGAATAGTGCAATAAAAATATAGTAAACAAATCCTTCTCAGCGTTTGTAGTCATTCAATTCTCTGTTTCAGTCTCTCGAAGAGCTTGAAAAGGAAATGTTGAATGGTCAGAAGCTGCAGGGTCCCGCCACAGCCGCCGAAGTCCACAAGATACTTAAAAACAAAGGCGTACTCGACAGGTAAGGCTTGATAGAGTGGTGCAGGAATGACATCAGAACCTGGGTTTTTCAATTTATATGTAAAATAAAGCCTGTGGTAAACAATGATGATACTTTGATGTTTTATTCTACAATGTAAAATACACACACCCATAGCAAATATGCAAAGTTTTAAGTAGTTATGTTCATTTTTGCAAACGTTTGTTTTTTATAAGTAACTAGATGAGACAGTTTGGGGTGTGAGTGTGTGCAGTGTACATTGTGTCAAAGTATCGTCAAGTTATGTTTACCACAGGCTTTATTTTATGCATAAATGATAAAACCCCATAGGAAAATCTCAAAGGAACTCATATCTGCACTATTTCATTGTGCATCTACATTAAGACCAAGCACAATAAAATTAGTTGAACACATCTGAACATTTTCTTCCCACAGATTTCCCCTTTTTAATGCAGTGTATCAGATCTGTTACGAGGGTCGGCCTGTGACTGAGTTCATCCACTGTTTGCAGAACCATCCAGAACATCAGTGAAAGGACAGAGCTGCGATACTGAGTATGTGTGTGAGCCCTGCTGAAAAGACTAGCATTGCTGTTGTGTTTTAAATACTTCTTAACTAGTTTAATAAACCAGCAAGACAGCTTCATCTATGTCAAACAGAAGCAGCATGCAAATCCATGGTGCTCGAAGCTGGTCTTTTCAGCAGGGTGTGAGTGCGTTACAATGAGAGCGACCAAAGTCACACGAGGACGCTCTCTGAGTGCACTGTTTTGTCATTTCTAATGAGTCCGTCCTTTCAGCCACTTTATTCTGTATAAAAGCCTCAAATGCCAGACTGAGCGCTCCACTATAAGTGCCACTAAAGTTCTCAAAATCACACTGAATTGAATGTTCTTAATATATAATGTGAAATAAATCACTGTACCTCTGAGCTCCAGCTGTCTATTTATTTTAGAAAATCATTTTGTGTAAGAACCAGACTTGATATACAGTGGCCCTAAAAATGATCACAATTGAAAATGAAGGAATATATGAAAGAATTCATTTTTTTAGCAGTGTATCTATTGTTTTATAACTATGAAACCCAACAAGCTTCTTTTAGTGATCTGTTTTTTGATATATTTCTATCAAATAGATACTAGTACTTTTTTTTTTTACAAATGCAAAGACATTCATACTTTTTGGGGGCAACTTCATGTAAAACAGCCACTAGAAGGAATTTTCAAACCCTTCAAATTGCACAAATTGAAAATATGCCCAATGGAAACACGTCAATTTAGCAAAAACTCCCATAGTTTTTACACTCGAATGAAGTGGTTTTTCAGGCAATTCAAAAAAAGAATATTTTGCAAAACTGGAATGGAAACAGGTTTCCCTTTCGTGGGAACTGTCGACGCTGCGTGGTAACGCATTGGGAACCTTCTGTGTGATGTCGTCACTGAAGCACTCATGTATCTAACCAATCGCGTAGCGAGACGTCAGAGACGGGTGACGTCACGGACCAGGAAACTATAAAGCATACCCGGATGCAGAGCACGCTAGCTTCTGTGTCTTCAACAAAGCGCTCTATGTTATCTTGTCTGTCTTATTTGGTGTTGTTTGTCCCGTATTTCTCGACAAAATATCTCTTCGTCCGAGGACAAGAGTTGCACTAACACCTCACATATATATATATATATAAATAAGACAGTTATAATGGCGGAAGAGAAACGATTCAGGAAGTGTGTGCATCCCTGTCCCAGATATATTCCTGATGGGGACACACACGATATGCGTGTCGTTTGTCTGGGGGTTGAGCATGCCCAGGCAGCTCTCGAGGGAGCTGTCTGCGTGCATTGCGAGAGACTAACCCTCAGAGTGTTGAGATCTCGCCGGGCACTCTTCGAGGAGGGTGCCTCGGCGAGCGTTCCCCGCGGGTCGGGTCCTGCTGTTGCTGAGGCGCAGCGCCGGCTGTTGTCGTGGGGTTCGCAGATGGAGCTGGCGGAGGGGGTTGAGACGGGCCCAGCCTTATTTCGCCCTTTACCCGCCAACCCCAGTGTCTCTTCTCAGGCGGCGGAAGCACGCGTTGCGGTTTCTTCCCCCCGGAGAGAGACACCGGCGCTTCACCTCTCTTCCTCCGAGGAGGTTGATGTGGTGAGCGTCGAGACTGGGGAAGAGGACCCGCCATACTCTTCCCCAGCATATGAGGAGCTCCTGGAGGTAGTGATCAGGGCTGTTGCCAAGTTAAAGATCGATTGGCCAGCAGAGCGGGCAGAGCCTAAACCGAAAAGTAAGCTAGATGAGCGCTTTCTGCCCGCTCGGTCGCTACCCCAGCGTCGGGGTTTGCCGTTTTTCACGGACCTCCACACTGAGGTGTCGAGGTCGTGGAAAAGGCCCGTGCAGCATCGCATATTCAACTCCCAAACATCTGTATATAGCAATATAGTGGGGTTGAAACAGCACGGTTATGCGGCGATGCCCCGGGTTGAAGAGACGCTCGCGAGCTATCTCTCGCCCGAGTCGGCATCGTCGCTAAAAGCCCCGACGTTGCCCACCAAGCCCTTAAGAACTACATCAAGCTTGGTGGGCAAAGCATACATGGCAGCAGGTCAGGCGGCGGCATGTCTACACACCATGTCGCTGCTCCAAGCCTATCAAGCAGACCTGCTGGGGGAGATTGATGAGAGCGGGGAGGCCACATATGATTGCATCCAAGAGATCAGGATGGCAACTGATCTCGCTCTCCGTGCCACCAAAGAGACGGCCAAAGAAATCGGCCGGTCTATGGCAGCCTTGGTGGCCACGGAGAGACATTTGTGGCTGAACCTCTCGGACATAAGGGAGCGAGACAAAGCTGCCCTTATGGACGCGCCGCTGTCCCCTGCGGGCCTCTTCGGCGATGCTGTAAATACAGTCGTCGAGAGGTTCCAGGAGGCGAAAAAACAATCAGCGGCGTTCCAGAGGTTCATCCCCCGCCGCTCTATTCCCCCCGAGGCTGCTGAGCGGGAGCAGCCTCGGCCGTCTACGAGCTCCTCAGCGCACCACAGAGCGCAACAGAAAGTGAGCGTGGCCACTCGAGCTCCCCCACAAACAGCTTGGGGACCGGGTCGGTCCGCTCACAAGAAGCCTTCCAAGGGCAAAACGGACCTGCGGGCCGTTATCATCGCCAGAAAGGCTTCGAAGCGGTCCTGACATCTGTGGGTCAGGACCCAATGAGGGTGGTCCCCTCCGGAGGAAGCAGGGAAAAAATACATCTAATCCCCGCTCCCCTTCGGCGCCCTCAGGGGATCAGTCCGTCAACCCTGCCACCCAGTGTGCGTCAGGGCACGGCGGTCCCCGCCGGTCCTTCAAGGAGGGCCGGCCACTTGATTCGGTTGTCATCTGCCGGCGCCGCGTCAGTGGTGACCCCCGAGCAGTCTCTGGTGATGGAACAAGAGGTTATGACACTCTTGCAAAAAGGGGCTATAGAAAGGGTCTCTCCTCCCAGCAAGCTGTCAGGCTTCTACAGCCGTTACTTCATTGTTCCGAAGAAGGATGGAGGACTCGACCTATCATAGATTTACGCGTGTTAAATCGCTCAATCCAGAAGCTCAAGTTCAAGATGCTTACACTCAAACAGATTATTCCACAGATCAGGTCCGAGGACTGGTTTGTGGCGATAGACCTGAAAGATGCATACTTTCATGTGTCCATCCATCCTTCTCACAGGAAGTTCCTCAGGTTTGCTTTCGGGGGCGAAGCTTACCAGTACAAGGTTCTTCCGTTTGGCCTATCGTTATCACCCCGCACATTCACGAAGTGCGTGGATGCGGCTCTGGCCCCGCTGAGGCTTCAGGGCATCCGCGTACTGAATTACATCGACAAATGGTTGATTCTAGCTCAGTCAGAGCAACTGGCAGTCCAGCATCGAGATGTTGTTCTGCGTCACATGGAGAGGCTTGGGTTGAGGCTCAACGCAAAAAAGAGTGTGCTAGTTCCGGTTCAAACTATCACTTATCTGGGTGTAGTTTGGGACTCCACCACGATGCGGGCACATCTGTCTCCCGCTCGTGTGAGTGCCATTTTAACAGCCGTGAAAGGGGTGAAACTAGGTCAGTCACTCACTGTAAAACAGTTCCAGAGGC
Source organism: Ancherythroculter nigrocauda (assembly GCA_036281575.1). Classification (NCBI taxonomy): domain Eukaryota; kingdom Metazoa; phylum Chordata; class Actinopteri; order Cypriniformes; family Xenocyprididae; genus Ancherythroculter; species Ancherythroculter nigrocauda. Next base: position 3,459,119 of record VTFQ01000021.1, on the reverse strand, counting down.
TGTTGGGTCTGATGGCAGCTGCGTCCAACGTGATACCTTTTGGCCTTCTGCACATAAGACCCTTACAGTGGTGGCTCAGGACCAGGGGATTCTCCCCGAGGGGAAATCCTTTTCGCATGATCAAAGTCTCACGACGATGCCTTCGTGCTCTGGTCATGTGGAAAGATCCCTGGTTCCTGTCCCAGGGACCCGTGCTGGGGACTTCTGGTCGTCGCGTAATGCTTACGACAGATGCTTCCCTCACGGGCTGGGGGGCGATCATGAGTGGCCATCCAGCTCAGGGCTCATGGGAGGTCCATCAGCTCTCCTGGCACATAAATCGGCTGGAGATGATGGCGGTGTTTTTGGCATTAAAACACTTTCTCCCAGACCTGAGAGGCCATCATGTGTTGGTCCGCACGGACAACACTGCTGTGGTCGCCTATATAAATCATCAGGGGGGTTTGCGGTCTCGCCAACTTTATTACTTGGCCCGTCAGATCCTCCTGTGGGCCCAAGGGAAGCTGCTCTCCCTGAGAGCAGCTTACATCCCAGGGCGCCAAAATATGGGAGCGGACGCCCTGTCGAGGCAGGGCCCGAGGCCCGGGGAGTGGAGACTTCACCCAGAAGTGGTGGATCTCCTATGGAAAAATTTTGGTCGCGCAGAAGTCGACCTCTTTGCCTCGGGGGAGTCAACCCAGTGTCCACTCTGGTACTCCCTCACCCATCCAGCACCTCTGGGGCGCACAAGGGTTCCGACCTGGGACTTGGCCGTGGTTTTACAAGGGTTGGCTGAGGCGCCCTTTGAACCACTAGAGGAGGTCCCTGAGAGGTTCCTCACTCTAAAGACTATCTTTTTACTTGCTATCACTTCTTTGAAAAGGATAGGAGATTTACAAGCACTGTCAGTTGCTCCTTCATAACTCGAATTTGCTCCAGGAATGGTGAAAGCATTCCTGCATCCTAGACCGGGCTATGTCCCTAAGGTCCCTACCCATGTTCCAGGTCCCATTGTGCTCCAGGCTTTCTATCCTCCTCCTTTTAAATCTTCGGATCAGGAAAGACTAAATCTGCTCTGCCCTGTAAGGGCTTTGGATACTTACGTCCACAGAGCTGCCCTGTGGCGTAAGTCCGATCAGCTTTTTGTCTGTTATGGGTCCCCTAAGAAAGGGGGCCCTGCATCTAAGCAGGGGATGAGCAAGCGGGTGGTCGAGGCCATCACACTTGCATATGATGCGGCCGGACAGCCTTCTCCTTTAAATGTCCGTGCCCATTCTACGCGGGGTATGGCGGCATCAAAAGCTTTGATGTCAGGTGTCTCCATCGGTGACATCTGTGACGCGGCTGGCTGGTCATGTCAGCACACGTTTGTAAGGTTTTATAACCTTGATGTCGGCTCCACTCCGGGGTCATCAGTTCTGCCAAGATAACTTGGCAAGTATTTGCCGCTACGGCACAGTTGGGATAGCGTTCCCAATGCGTTACCACGCAGCATCGACAGTTCCCACGAAAGGGAACGTCTCAGGTTACAGATGTAACCCTGGTTCCCTGAGTAGGGAACGAGACGCTGCGTCTCCTGCCGTACCCCCTGCATACTTGCGAGCATTTGTCTCAGACTTATCCAGAAGCTAGCGTGCTCTGCATCCGGGTATGCTTTATAGTTTCCTGGTCCGTGACGTCACCCGTCTCTGACGTCTCGCTACGCGATTGGTTAGATACATGAGTGCTTCAGTGACGACATCACGCAGAAGGTTCCCAATGCGTTACCACGCAGCGTCTCGTTCCCTACTCAGGGAACCAGGGTTACATCTGTAACCTGAGACGTTTTGTATTTACAGGTCACCTGCTGTATGTAAAAGTCGATCACTCTTTAAAGATGGCGCGGTATGTTTGGATAGAAGACGAGACTTTCTTTATTAAACTCATAAAAGACAAAAGAAATACTGGATTCTTAACAACAAAGAAATGCCACAATTTATCAAGACCTCGAAGCAGATATGAGGGAGAAACACCCAAAAACACCTCATACATGGCTGATCCAAAGCCCCCAAGGGGCTTTTCTTGCCATTAATTCTTGGATAACACACCTGCATCTCCTAAGATTAAAAATAATGGCTAGTGCTGTGGCTGCGATAAACTTAAATCTACTAACATGATTTTTTTGAATAACTTATCACAAGAGGAAATAAAGTTTTAGTCGCATAACATCGGTTAATGGAAACGCTGTCATTTCGCAATAGTTTTTATCGACATTTAGAAAATATTGCAAAACGTTTGTCTCTTGAAAGTCAAGTGTGAAGGCCAAGTAAGGAAGCACATACTTGTTCTCTGCATTTAACCCATTCAAGCACACACAGTAAAAAAAGTTGACATACACCCAGAGCAGTGGGAAGCCATTTTACTGTGGCGTCCGAGGAGTGATTGGGGGTTCGGTGCCTTGCTTAAGGGCATTCAGTCATTTCCTGATAGCATTGAGAATCAAACCCGCAACCTTCGGGTTACCAGTCTGATTCTCTAACCATCAGGCCATGACTTGCTGCTTAGGAACAGATGGAATAGAATATGCATTAATATGCATGCATGCATTTCATTTTATGCAGGTTTATTTGCAGGTGTTCCAACCTGAGATTCTTCTAGTAAACGATATTTGGGCACGTTTCCATCAAGTCAAAAACATCCTCACTGAAGTCATTATACTTCACACTGCAAGAAAATATGAGAAAAATAATGCATTATCACATACTGTACAGTACATCATATTGAAGTGTGACACAAGTGCAATCATTGCAAGCATTTCTTTCTGCCAAAATGTATGTAGAATATATGCTAAAGAAAGCATATTTTTCAAATTTAAAATATATTACATTTAAACCTTTAAATTACAAAATATATTAGAAAATGTAGTGCAAGGGGCAAGAAAATGCATTTACAATATTAAAAAAACATGAAATAGCAAACAAACTAAACTTATAAAGTAAAAAAAAGTAAACGTATTTAAAATATGTTTAAATCATTTATATTTTTATTTTCAAAATATGTTTGGCAATTTTTGCATATTTTAAACTGAACACACACACACACACACACACACATATATATATATATATATATATATATATATACACAAATTTAAAATATGCAATAATATTTAAAATTTAAAATTGGTAAAATATATCTTATTTATTTATTTTGCTGTATGAGCATGTACATTCATAGCCTGAACTTACTTTAGCTCTTTCATTTGAGGACGGCCCAGCATTAATTCGACCAACTGTGGTACGGCGGAGTCCGTCATTTGGTTGTTTTTTAGGATGAGAGTTGATAAAGTGCTGCTGGCAGCAACAGATTCACATAACTCGTCTACACAAGCGTCTGTCAGCGACAACATCTCCAGACTGCAGAAACAAGACGCGACAGACATTTCAATCATCAGATTTCATGCGTTTCTCTAATCGTGCTAGTTGCTGTTGGGAGCAGGTGGATAAGGATATCACTCACTCCAGGTGCTGTAGTTTGCAGTTTTTGTGTCTCAGTGCCGCCCACATGTGTTTGGCTCCAGTATCGCCTACATCATTCAGTCCCACCGAGAGACTGATAAGCCTTGATGCGCCAGACGTCAAAATACTCCCCAGCACTCGAAACACCTCCTCAGGCATCTCACACCTCGTCAAACTACAACAAAACACAATCACTGCATAGATTTCACATCATCAAGCCTCCGGGAATCAATGTTTTTCATGTGACTTTCTAATGTCTTTTGTCAAAATTTACTTCCTTCACACACGCAAATGTAACTAGTCATATTGCGCATGATTCATCAATGCATCTTATTTAAAAGAAAAGTTTAAATGATTGCTTTCATAAGCTTTCATCAAAATGCAATAACGTTCTCGACCTCGAAAACACATTTGCACTGTTAACCGTACAAATGTTTGGGATTGGTAGCATTTTTTTCTGTTTTTTAAAGATGTCTCCTGCTCACCAAGGCTGCATATATTTAATTAAAAACAGTTGTGCTGCTTAATGAAGTGATTTTGCAGGATTTTAGGGAATAAACAAATTTATTTGAAATAGAAATCTTCTGAAACATTGTCATTTTAATGCATCATTGCTGAATAAAAGTATAACTAATATTCATAACATACTTCAACTCTCTGCCTTTCTCACATGATCATCATCAATTTGGTTAAAAAGCAACTCATTTGCATACATACTCCAGTATTTCCAGCGTGCAGTTAGGAGACATCAGGGCTTCACATATCTGCATCACTCCTGATTGGCCGAGTTCATTCACGGACACGACCAGCTCAGTCAAACAGCATTTTTCTGATTGGAGGGCAGCTGCCAGAGAGGGGCAGCAGGAGCCAGTCAACTCGCAGTCAAATGCTCTGCAATAAAAAAAAAAAAAATGTGATCAATCAAACAAAGTTCCAGTTAGTAGTTCAATGAAAAGCTTTACATAGATTAAAATAACTGCAATTAACTTTGTGAACTTTGAGTCTACTCTAATTTGCCACTAAATATATTCTAAACATATTTTTTTTCTTTTCAAAATGTGATGCATTTAGTTCCTGTTTCAAGAAAAGACAATGTTTTGTTGATGCCATTAGTGAACTTAAAGGTTTAGTTCACTTCAGAATTCAAATTTCCTGATAATTTACTCACCCCCATGTCATCCAAGATGTTCATGTCTTTCTTTCTTCATTTGAAAAGAAATGAAGGTTTTTGATGAAAACATTCCAGGATTTTTCTCCATATAGTGGACTTCCAGGTTGAAGGTCCAAATGTCAGTTTCAGTGCAGCTTCAAAGAGCTCTACATGATCCCAGACGAGGAATAAAGATTTATATACTTTTTATCCATAAATGCTCAGATTGCACTGCTCTGCGATTCGCCACGCATGATGTAATCACATTGGAAAGGTCACATGTGACGTAGGCGGAAGTACTGATCCGGTGTTTACAAAGACTAAGTCAAACAGCCTTTACAAAAAAAGGTAAAACAACGATGACGGACGATTTTGTAGTTGGAGGAGAAAATGAGATGAGTTTTTCACCCTACCGCAGTACTTCTGCTTACGTCACACGTGACCTTTCCAGCATGATTACGTAATGTGTGGCGCATCTCAGAGCAGTGCAAGACGAGCATTTTTGGTTAAAAAGTATATAAATTTTTATTTTTTTAGAAAATGAGCAATTGTTTCCCTAGATAAGACCCTTATTCCTCATCTGGGATCATGTAGAGCTCTTTGAAGCTGCACTGAAACTGACATTTGGACCTTCAACCCGTTGAACCCCAGTGAAGTCCACTATATGGAGAAAAATCCTGGAATGTTTTCATCAAAAACCTTCATTTCTTTTCGACTGAAGAAAGAAAGACACGAACATCTTGGATGACATGGGGGTGAGTAAATTATCAGGAAATTTTCATTCAGAAGTCAACTAATGCTTTAACAGTACTGTTAGTACCACTGATATATAATTTTGTAATTATATATATATACATATATATACATACCATACAAAAGTTTGGGTCAGTAAGATTTTTATGATTTTTTAAATAAATGCTTTTATTCAGCAAAAATGCATTAAGTTGTTCAAAAGTGACAGTAAATTCATTTATAATGTTACAAAAGATTTCTATTTTTAAATAAATACTGTTATTTTTAACTTTCCATTCATCAAAGAATTCGGAAAAATATGTATCTTGGTTTCCACAAAAATATTAATCAGCAAGAAACAAATATATATATAATATATATATATATATATATATATATATATATATATATATATATATATATATATATATATATATATATATATATATATATATATATATATATACACACAGTACAGTCCAAAAGTTTGGAACCACTAAGATTTTTAATGTTTTTAAAAGAAGTTTCGTCTGCTCACCAAGGCTACATTTATTTAATTAAAAATACAGTAAAAAACAGTAATATTGTGAAATATTATTACAATTTAAAATAACTGTGTACTATTTAAATATATTTGACAAAGTAATTTATTCCTGTGATGCAAAGCTGAATTTTCAGCATCGTTACTCCAGTCTTCAGTGTCACATAATCCTTCAGAAATCATTCTGATATGCTGATTTGCTGCTCAATAAACATTTATGATTATTTTCAATGTTGAAAACAGTTGTGTACTTTTTTTTTCAGGATTCCTTGATGAATAGAAAGTTCAAAAGAACAGCATTTATCTGAAATACAAAGCTTCTGTAGCATTATACACTACCGTTCAAAAGTTTGGGGTCAGTAAGAATTTTTATTTTTATTTTTTTGAAAAGAAATTAAAGAAATGAATACTTTTATTCAGCAAGGATGCATTAAATCAATCAAAAGTGGCAGTAAAGACATTTATAATGTTACAAAAGATTAGATTTCAGATAAACACTGTTCTTTTGAACTTTCTATTCATCAAATAATCCTGAAAAAAAATATTGTACACAAATATTTTGTACAATTGTACACATTAAATGTTTCTTGAGCAGCAGATCAGCATATTAGAATGATTTCTGAAGGATCATGTGACACTGAAGACTGGAGTAATGATGCTGAAAATTCAGCTTTGATCACAGGAATAAATTACTTTGTGAAATATATTCAAATAGAAAACAGTTATTTTAAATTGTAATAATATTTCACAATATTACTGTTTTTACTGTATTTTTAATTAAATAAATGTAGCCTTGGTGAGCAGACGAAACTTGTACTGTATATATATATATATATATATATATATATATATATATATATATATATATATACAATATATATATTTTTTTATTATATATATATATATATATATATATATATAGAGAGAGAGAGAGAGTACTATTTCCTTTATTTTACTGTATTTCTGATTAAATAAATGCAGCCTTGGTGAGCATAAGAGACTTCTATTAAAAAAAAAAAGACTCAAACTTTTATATACAGAATATAAAAAAACACACAGTTTATTACTCTATATGTGTAAAGACAAAGATATGTGACCCTGGACCACAAAACCAGTCATAAGGGTAAATTTTTTTAAATCTAGATGTATACATAATCTGAAAGCTAAATAAATAAGTTTTCCATTGATGTATGGTTTGTTAGATTAGGACAATATTGGGCCGAGATACAGCTATTTGAAAATCTGGAATCTGAGGGTGCAAAAAAATCAAAATATTGAGAAAATCACCTTTAAAGTCCTTAGCAATGCATATCCACTCACAAAAATACATTTTTTAATAGTTACGGTAGGAAATTTACAAAATATCTTCATGGAACATGATCTTTACTTAATATCCTAATGATTTTTGGCATAAAAGAAAAATCGATAATTTTGACCCATACAATGTATTGTTGGCTATTGCTACAAATATAACCGTGCGACTTATGACTGGTTTTGTCATCTAGGGTCACATATTTACTATTTAGAGGTGTTTAGATGTAAGCTATTAGCCATGTGCGTTGGTCACCCAAACACATGTATGGATGCTTTACTTTAATGTGTTTAGGCGGCGTTTCTGTATCACTTGTGAGATCAGCTCCATCCCATCATCCATCAGTGAGTTCCGGCTCAGGTTTAGCATCCTCAGCTCTGAAAAACCATTGTTCAGAGCTGAAGACAGTGCAAACATGGATGCCGCTGTCAGTGAGCACCCATCCAGACTGCAACAACAACAAACAGCCGTTAACATACTGTATTGCTTTCATTGCTACATTTCCGCTTCTAAACAAGAGTGACGTAATATGCAAGAGAGTGCAAGAGTACTTGATTTCTTCTAGTCTGCAGTTCTCCAGTGCACTGCTGAGATGAATAAGGCCTTGATCCTCAAGTTTATTCCCAAAGAGGTTCAGCACACGCAGTCGGGAGCCTCCGGAGAGCATCTTCGCCAGTGCTTCACAGTCAGCTGCATCCAATGAGCATCCACACAAACTACACATGGTGACAACATATTTCAGCAAGTATTTCAGCAAAAGCAAGCACCAAGAATGATGTAATCCAGTGTATTAAAAATGATATTGCTGTTGGAGCCGTGGCACAGCAGTAGCACACAAGCTCTCGACATACAGGATGCAGTTTTGAGTCACATTCCTAATATGATGCTGACTTTTCTAATAAGGGCACATACATTACAAATGATCTTACTTGAGCGATTGCAGCGCAGAGCGTGTGAGTGCATGGCAGAGAGTTTTGACTGATTCTTTTTCTAATGTGGAGTAGGCCAAATCCAGCGTGGTCGTTCGGCCCTCAGCCAGCGCTGTTGCCAGGTGGGTGATTGAGGCTGAATTGAGACGACTCTGTGACAGACTGACAGGACAGATAATGACACAATGGAATTTAATTGTATTTTTTTATAAACTTGGGGTCAGTAAGATTTTTTTTGTAAAGAAATTAATATTAATATTAACACAGGAAAAAATTACATTTTAAAATACACCGACCAGGCATAACATTATGACCACCTTCCTAATATTGTGTTGATCCCCCTTTTGCTGCCAAAACAGCCCTGACCCGTCGAGGCATGGACTCCTCTAGACCCCTGAAGGTGTGCTGTGGTATCTGACACCAAAATTTTAGCAGAAGATCCTTTAAGTCCTGTAAGATGCGAGGTGGAGCCTCCATGGATCGGACTTATTTGTTCAGCACATCCCACAGATGCTCGATTGGATTGAGAATCAGGGGAATTTGGAGGCCAAGTCAACACCTCAAACTCGTTGTTGTGCTCCTCAAACCATTCCTGAAGCATTTTCGCATTATCCTGCTGAAAGAGGCCACAGCCACCAGGGAATACCGTTTCCATGAAAGGGTGTACATGGTCTGCAACAGTGCTTAGGTAGGTGGTACGTGTCAAAGTAACATCCACATGGATGGCAGGACCCAAGGTTTCCCAGCAGAACATTGCCCAAAGCATCACACTGTCTCTGCCGGCTTGCCTTCTTCCCATAGTGCATCCTGGTGCCATGTGTTCCCCAGGTAAGCGATGCACACACACCCGGCCATCCACGTGATGTGATTCATCAGACCAGGCCACCTTCTTCCATTGCTCCGTGGTCCAGTTCTGATGCTCACGTGTCCACTGTTGGCTCTTTCGGCGGTGGACAGGGGTCAGCATGGGCACCCTGACTGGTCTGCAGCTATGCAGCTCCATACGCAACAAACTGATGCACTGTGTGTTCTGACACCTTTCTATCAGAACCAGCATTAACTTCTTGAGCAGTTTGAGCTACAGTAGCTCATCTGTTGGATTGGACCACACGGATGTTCCTTCCTTGGAGCACTTTTGATAGATACTGACCACTGCAGACTGGGAACACCCCACAAGAGCTGCAGTTTTGGAGATGCTCTGATCCAGTCGTCTAGCCATCACAATTTGTCCCTTGTCAAACTCGCTCAAATCCTTACGTTTGCCCATTTTTCCTGCTTCTAACACATCAACTTTGATGACGAAATGTTCACTTGCTGCCTAATATATCCACCCACTAACAGGTGCCGTGATGAAGAGATAATCAGTGTTATTCACTTCACCTGTCAGTGCTCATAATGTTATGCCTGATCAATATATATATATATATATATTAAATAAAAAAAAAATAAATAAAAAAAAAAAAGTCTAGTCAGCACACTAGGGTTTAAAAAAGGTAATACAGCCCACACATAGTTAATTTTTTCAACCTAAAATGAGTTTGACACCCCTGGATTAAAACAATAAAAGTTATAAGTGTAAAAATCTAAAACGTCAAACTCACCCAATGCTTTTCGACAGCCTTAATGCTGGTATAAGTTTCTTGGCCTGCTCATCTGTTAGTACTCCTCTGTATAGGTTCATATGCTCCATCTCTCCCACGCAACTCACTACATATGACAGCGCTGCGCAGTCAGGCTCCTGCATTTCACTGTAGCTCACATGCCGCCATTGGCTCTTACTGACGCTTTCTTTGACCAGAGACGAGTTACGTGCATGTTGCAGAAGCCGAAATACACTAAAGTACTTTGGTGCATTGCCACCTGCCAACACTGTTGAAACATATCCCATCATCCACTGAGAGAACGCAGACATCCGGCTTTCATCGAACCTGCCCACGGAGTCTTCTATTGGTTTGCGCTGGACTGAGTCCGACAGCCCTACTAGAAATGTGTAGTACAAATCAGAGCGCTCATCCGAGATCTGCACTGATTGGTCGAGATAAAAGGAGGTGGCCAATAAGAACTCTTGCATCACTGGAGACAGGAAGGAGAATGTGGTATCAGGGGAAGTGACATCACCACTGATGCACAAGAAAGCAGAAAGCACAGGCCGGTGCAGAAAAGAACACACGTCGTTGTAGGAGCAAACCGGATTTGTTAGTTTGCCCAAACCTAACACAATCTCTCTGGTTTCTTCTACATGCATCTTCTGTTTCTGCAGAAGCGTGTGTGTTATAATGCTGAAGAGGTGAGTAAGAGTCTCAGGCGGGGTGTTTTTACTCTCAAACTGAGTTTTAAACACACTGCAAAGCGTCCAGCAGAAGGCCGGACGAAAACACTGCTCATGCACTCCCAACGCCTCCTCACTTTGCTGAAAAATTCTCTCCGATAGGTCTACGTCGCCAAAGAACTTCTGGAAGAACATTCTCTTTTGGCTCTGAGAGAAACCGACCACCTCAAAACATCTCAAAGACTCAAGCTTGACTTGCTCTCTGGACGTGATCAGCATCGAAGCTCCAGGAAGCAGAGATCCGTGAAGAAGACTGCACAGCAATACAGAGCCTCTCGCTTCTTGTTGTACGTCTGAGACGAGACTAGAGGAGGACGATGGAGTGCATAGAAGGTCCTGCAATTGTTCCAGCCCGTCGAGCACAAGAAGTAAAGACTGAGGGCTCTGGAGAGCGCCGGCGAGAGTCTCAGAGGAGATCTGAGTGTGCGTGCGGCCCAACATGCTTTGCAAACTCTCAAATTTCCCTTCGAGAGCGGCCGGCTCCAAAACAGGCACTCGCAGGAGGAGTGTGTAATGTTGCAGGCGAGTGCCAGTCGCCCAATCCCAAATGACCTTTTCCACCACTGTAGTCTTACCCATTCCAACTCCACCATGAAGAACCACTCTGCGGCCTACAGATCCGGGAGGAAACTCTCGAGATATAACATCCTCAAAAGCTTCCCAGTGTCCTCTCTGAACCCTACTGTAAGCGTGCTCACACGCAGACACTGAGAGGGGGGTGTAGTGGCCTCTCTGGATCACTTCTCGCACAGGCTGACCTCCCAAAAGAGAGTTGGGCAGAGTGGAGTTCAGCACTGAGTTTCTCAAGGCCTCCTTGTGCCATTGCTGCACGTCTGTGGAAAGAGAAATGTGCAATATGAAGGAAGTACTTGATTACATCACACTATCTAACTATTTCTCATTCTTTCTATCTAGACATTCTTTTGAATTGAGGTAGCAAGAATTGCAATTCGAATTTGAATGTAAGGAAGATAGAATGAGAAATAGAACAGATAGATAGATAGACAGATACATAGATGTTAATTTATTAAATATAATGAAAAATAAAATCTATCTGTCTATCTATCTATTGTTCTGTTGATCTATCTATCTATCTGTCTGTCTATCTATAATTCTATCATTCGTTCTGTCGTTCTATCTATCTATCTATCTATCTATCTGTCTATCTGACTGCTATCTATCTATCTGTCTGTCTGTCTGTCTGTCTATAATTCTATCTATCTATTGTTCTATGTTCTGTCGTTCTATCTATCTATCCGTTTATCTATTATCTATTGTTCTATCTATCTATCCATCCATCTGTCTGTCTGTCGTTCTATCTATCTATCTGTTTGTCTGTCTATCTATCTATAATTCTATCTATCATTCTATCTATCTACCATTCTATCTATGTTCTGTCATTTGTATCTATCTATCTATCTATCTATAATTCTATCTATGTTCTGTCGTTCTATCTATCTATCTATAATTCTATCTATCGTTCTATGTTCTGTCGTTCTATCTATCTATCTATAATTATATCTATGTTCTGTCGTTCTATCTATCTATCTATCTATCTATCTATCTATCTATCTCGTTCTATGTTCTGTCGTTCTATCTATCTATCCGTCTATCTATTATCTATCTATCATTCTATCTATCTATCGTTCTATCTATCTATCGTTCTATGTTCTGTCGTTCTATCTATCTATCGTTCTATCTATCTATCTATCGTTCTATGTTCTGTCGTTCTATCTATCTATCGTTCTATGTTCTGTTGTTCTATCTATCTATCGTTCTATGTTCTGTTGTTCTATCTATCTATCTATGTTCTGTTGTTCTATCTATCCATCTATCTATTATCTATCTATCATTCTATCTATCTATCTATCTATCGTTCTATGTTCTGTCGTTCTATCTATCTATCGTTCTATGTTCTGTTGTTCTATCTATCTATCGTTCTGTTGTTCTATCTATCTATCTATCTATCTATCTATAATTCTGTCTATCTATTGTTCTATGTTCTGTCGTTCTATCTATCTATCCATCTATCTATTATCTATCTATCATTCTATCTATCTATCTATCTATCGTTCTATGTTCTGTCGTTCTATCTATCTATCGTTCTGTTCTGTTGTTCTATATATCTATCTATCTATCTATCTATAATTCTGTCTATCTATTGTTCTATGTTCTGTCGTTCTATCTATCTATCCATCTATCTATTATCTATCTATCTATCTATCTATCTATCTATCTATCTATCTATCTATTGTTCTATGTTCTGTCGTTCTATCTATCTATCATTCTATCTACAAACCCGATTCCAAAAAAGTTGGGACATTGTACAAATTGTGAATAAAATCAGAATGCAATGATGTGGAAGTTTCAAATTTCAATATTTTTTTCAGAATACAACATAGATGACATATCAAATGTTTAAACTGAGAACATGTATCATTATAAGGGAAAAATAAGTTCATTTTAAATTTCATGGCATCAACACATCTCAAAAAAGTTGGGACAAGGCCATGTTTACCACTGTGTGGCATCCCCTCTTCTTTTTATAACAGTCTGCAAACGTCTGGGGACTGAGGAGACAAGTTGCTCAAGTTTAGGAATAGGAATGTTGTCCCATTCTTGTCTAATACAGGCTTCTAGTTGCTCAACAGTCTTAGGTCTTTGTCACATCTTCCTCTTTATGATGCGCCAAATGTTTTCTATGGGTGAAAGATCTGGACTGCAGGCTGGCCATTTCAGTACCCAGATCCTTCTTCTACGTAGCCATGATGTTGTAATTGATGCAGTATGTGGTCTGGCATTGTCATGTTGGAAAATGCAAGGTCTTCCCTGAAAGAGACGACGTCTGGATGGGAGCATATGTTGTTCTAGAACTTGGATATACCTTTCAGCATTGATGGTGCCTTTCCAGATGTGTAAGCTGCCCATGCCACACGCACTCATGCAACCCCATACCATCAGAGATGCAGGCTTCTGAACTGAGCACTGATAACAACTTGGGTTGTCCTTGTCCTCTTTAGTCCGGATGACATGGCGTCCCAGTTTTCCAAAAAGAACTTCAAATTTTGATTCGTCTGACCACAGAACAGTTTTCCACTTTGCCACAGTCCATTTTAAATGAGTCTTGGCCCAGAGAAAACGCCTGCGCTTCTGGACCATGTGTAGATATGGCTTCTTTTTTGACCTATAGAGTTTTAGCCGGCAACGGCGAATGGCACGGTGGATTGTGTTCACCGACAATGTTTTCTGGAAGTATTCCTGAGCCCATGTTGTGATTTCCATTACAGTAGCATTCCTGTACGTGATGCAGTGCCGTCTAAGGGCCCGAAGATCACGGGCATCCAGTATGGTTTTCCGGCCTTGACCCTTACGCACAGAAATTGTTCCAGATTCTCTGAATCTTTGGATGATATTATGCACTGTAGATGATGATAACTTCAAACTCTTTGCAATTTTTCTCTGAGAAACTCTTTTCTGATATTGCTCCACTATTTTTCGCTGCAGCATTGGGGGAATTGGTGATCCTCTGCCCATCTTGACTTCTGAGAGACACTGCCACTCTGAGAGGCTCTTTTTATACCCAATCATGTTTCCAATTGACCTAATAAGTTGCAAATTGGTCCTCCAGCTGTTCCTTATATGTACATTTAACTTTTCCAGCCTCTTATTGTTACCTGTCCCAACTTTTTTGGAATGTGTAGCTCTCATGAAATCCAAAATGAGCCAATATTTGGCATGACATTTCAAAATGTCTCACTTTCAACATTTGATATGTTATCTATATTCTATTGTGAATAAAATATATAAAATATAAATATAAAATATAAAATAAAGTTTATGAGATTTGTAAATTATTGCATTCCTTTCTTATTCACAATTTGTACAGTGTCCCAACTTTTTTGGAATCTGGTTTGTATCTATCTATCTATGATAGATAGATTTAGTTTATGTTTTTCATTATATTTAATAAATTAACTTTTGTGGACCAGGATGGGTGAAAGAACACTTAATTTCCCAGAATGCATTACTTCCACAGCCTTAGAAATGTAATTAAGTAAATTCACGTCATTCCTGTCTTTAAAATGAACACTCCAGTTCAACTTCTGTAGCGTGTCTATCTGTCTGTCATGTAACAGCGAAACAACAACAAGTCAGAGGATTCAAACTCAAAACTCAAACTGTTTCTGCTCACCATGTGAAATCTCGCTCTGCATGACTGGAGATAGAGATAAACTTTGCTGCAGATGTCCAGCCCTGTCTGTGTCCGTCAGGCGGTCAGTCGCTGCTCTTTTGTCAGGGGAAAACGAGGAAGTGAGCTGTGTGTGTTTAACAAGACCCCCGATTACTGCATGTTGTAGTTCTGATTTGCCTATTTAATGGCTGGTCAGAACAAAGTTTTCTAATGTCTCTGTGAACAAAAACTGATCTAGAGGAAAGACCTAATACAAAAATACACTCGTGCGTATAAAACCGAGTCTGTTTGTGGACTGTCAATGCTGCGCTCATGAACGCGGAAGCAAAAAAAAGAAGTCAAATAGCGCCATCTAGTGACTCGTTACATTATTACACTTCATTCTTTTTATTTATATGCCTCTAACCATTTATTTTAAATATTTATTTGTATTTTGTGATTAGATTTTCTCTCTCTCTCTTTTCTTGTTTAGAGATGGTTGCTTCATATGTTCTTTTATTACGACCTTCGTATAACAAAAAGAAATAATAAAATACTGTAATAAAACACTGAGGACATAAAAGTGCCAAAAAATGATTTTAATAGAATAATTTTATTTCTGTGTGTTTATAGGAAGAGAAAAGCAACTTGTTAAGAAAAAAAATGAACTATGAAAATGCTATTTTTTTTTCTTCTTCTTTTTGTCATTCGCTGACTCTTGAAGTCTTCACTCAGCAATGACAAGCAGAGGTTGATTGATTGACACGTGATGTGAATGTGTGGACAGATGGATTCTTGCTGTTCATTAGTGTTTATGGATTGGATGGATGTTTATGTTGGATTACAGCCCAAGCCTAACAGGAGAGAGGTCAGATTTTCGGAGTTATTATTTGAAACCTTCTTACTTTTTTATTTATACCTACTTCTGGCCACTTATTTCAGTTAATTCATAATTCATATAATATATATATATATATATATTACAATACATTTTTCTTTTTTTTACTAAAAAATATAATAAAAATATATTTTTATACTAAAACAATAATATAAAAATGCTAAAAATAATCATTTAAACTTTATATTAAGCACTCGGTTTACAGTTTCACCTGTTCTCTTCTCCTTCCAGTAGTTTCTTGTAGGTGGCGATCTCAATATCCAGAGCCAGTTTGACATTCATCAGCTCCTGGTAATCACGAAGATGTCTGGCCATGTCCTGTTTGGCATTCTTCAGTGCGTCCTCCAGTGATTTGATTTGTTCTTTGGCATCAAGCACCGCCTCCTCCCCACAACGCTCCGCCTCTTTGATTTGCTCCTCCATGCTCTCACGCTGTAATGATATCAGAGAATTACCGTACAATGTACTTTAAGTTGTCATTTCACAGGATGCTTACATGCATTCACAGCCCTGGCCTTTAAAAATCATATCTGCGATAGAGTTATCAGTGTGTTTATTGAGGATGCTCATGGTTGTTCTAGTGCTCAAATGCAGAAATCATCTTTTGATATAGTAGAGTATTATCTTGATCTGTTACCTGTGATTTAGCTGAGCTTATGTCATTTTGCAGTCGCATTATCTGCCTTTTCAAATCAGCTATTGCACTTGTATTGTTTTTCAGCTCAGTGTTGCACTGGTCAGCCTGTGATGAGATCATGTCAAACTGAGGAGGAAAACACAGGTAAATCCACAATTAGGAAATGTATGTTTATTTATATGTATATATATATATATATACTTTGAGTGTCGTAACTTTGCAGATGTTGTTTATGCTCAAACAGCAACATTACACACTAACTAAAGTTAAAAAAGTGAAATCATAATCAACCACCCCTTTAAACCACTTTAAATTTCATGTCAACTGCTTAGAAATGAATACACACATATTTATAATATGCTAAATATAAATAGCAGCGGTTTCAAAAGTCTAAAGTGTGTGATTACAACAGTTTGAAACATGAGAACCTCCAGGAAATAACAAATGAGATCTCAACTGTTGTTCAATGAGATTAAATTAAGTAAATTGAGTCTTTTTCAACTTCTCAGATTTTTTTTCTCTTGAGAAAAGGCTCCAATAATCTCATGTTTCTCCTCTAGTGTTTCAGATCTCAACTTCATCTCAAAATGTGCACAGATTTGCCAAGATAATCACAAGTCAGAGATCTGATCTTCACCTTGTTCTTATACCAGGCCTCGGCTTCCTTTCGGTTGCAGGCTGAAATCTCCTCATGCTGGCTCTTCACATTAGCGATGATCTTCTCCATGTTCAGCTGCCTGCTATTATCCATCTGCACCACCACAGACGTGTCCTTCACATCAGCCTGCTTCTCATGCAGCTCCTACAGAGAGAGAGAGGTGCTGTAAGATCCTCAGGTGTTTAGGTGTTACATTCATGTATCAAAGTTTGAATTACCTGTTCATAGTAGCACTTGAAAAAGTTCAATTCATCCAGAATTGCTGCTATTTCATCTTCCAGTGCAATTTTACGCAAGTATGTTGGGTCCACATCCTGTCAGGGCATTTACACTTGTTAGAAAGGAAGATGCTTTTTGCATCCAAACAACTAATATAGGCAGAATTCGACACAGTTATATTGACCATCAGGGCCGTGGGTTGTGAAAAGAGCTGCCAGACTAATCGTTAAAAGATCTCAATCTCGATTCAAGCACCCACACGATCTTATTCCTAAATGACAACGATTCTCCTTTGTCTGTTAAACCTTTGACAAAATCACAGCAAACATTCAGATCTACGTTGGTGCCGCCGCTGAGCCAGAGAGAGCCGCTGTCATGTTTATTAACCAGCTTCACAAACAGTCTTTTCAACCACACAGTATTGTTATTTCACAATATATATCACGATATAGTTATTTTTGCTTTAATTAAGGTTTTTATAAAATCAAAATTTTTGATACCACTGAAATTTCATAATTCAGTACCATTTTCAGTATCATTTCGAAAAATAATACTAGCCTAAAAAAACTCTCAAGCTCACTGCAGACAAATAAACAGTGATAAAGAGCAAAGAAAACAAACTACAATAGAACAAAGACAGATGAAATAGACCTACCTGAAAAAGCACTAGAAATACTACATAAAATATATAAAGCAATCAAATGTTTAAACAAACACTGCATAGATTTTACTGTGTAAATTAAATATACATTTATTCTTATTAAAGATACAAAAGTGATTTCAGTCAAGAGCAGTGAGAGATTTTTTCTTTTTTAATGTTTGATTAGCATTTATGACAGCAGGTAAATTTGGATGCTGTCACTTTAAGACCATTATATAAATTACTCTGTTTACTTGCAAATACATGTCACTTTTACACATGTATGTGTATTTAACAAGCATGCCACATGAGTCCTGAAAAGTGAAGCCAAAGCGTCTCGATCGCCCCCAGGTGGCTGGATGCAGAATAGGTCATAAACCCCGCCCTCTCCATGTAATCTAATGTATCGTGAGACAAACTGAACAATCAAATTTCACATCAAATATTTTTTTCCAAAGATGGTTTCTGTCATTTTAGGCAGTTTTTATCATGCTGATGTTACTTATACAGTGTTCGTTCTTTAAATAAGTTTGTTTTAAGTAAGTTATTTGATGCTATAAAAATGCGGATTTTGACGTCATGATTGAGTGAAGTAGTCACTGAAGCACCAACTGACTTTTTTCTGGATTTTCGGGAAGAGATCGGAGCTTTAATTTTTACATTTCCAGAACTGTTTACTTCACACCGACATAATGTGTTGTTCTGCAGTAAACTATATGCTGAAATGAGTTGTCTTTTGATGCGAATTGCACTTCAACGGTTTAAAATCAACTGTTTTTAAACCGCAGTGCTTAAAAACGCATGCAAACAATAAGCTTTTATGACCGTGCAGCACCACAACCTTACATGAGCGTAACCGTGATAGAGACAATAGTCCAAAATCTCTACCAGTTGACAAATTTCTACCCGGTTAAATCACGTCTACTGTATATCACCCACCCCTAGTTACAAATATTAATTTTATCACAGAAGGCTGGGATAAAAGATTATAGTTTGGGCATTAACACTGATGTCTATGGTAGCGATCAAAATAGAGCAAATCACCTTTTGAAAGTAACTTGGCACTTCAAATAACAATTGACCCTTCGCCAGGAGTTTGATTGACAGGCGATCTAACCAATCATAACACCAAATCGCCATTTTGTCCGAAAAAGCAGTCAGGGGAGTTAGTAGATTAACGTTGGTGGACTTGAACTTGAAAAATGATGTGTACTGACATCTTTCTGTGGTTGAAATGTGGTTCATTCATGTTTATATAATGATATAAATTAACTAATAAGAAGAGATCATGAGCCGCTTGATCTGAGGCGATCTGTCACGACACATTAAAGAGCCACAAAATGGTATTTATTTTTTAAATTCTTTAAAAATTACACAATTTGTTTCATATCAAAAGTAACCTGCTCTGTCTTGTGTCCTCTTTGCTCCGCGATGTATTTTTCACTGCGTGAGAACATGATGTGTGGCGTGAGAGCGGCATGGCTTGTCGGACATAGCAACAGTAACTAAAGGAGGCGGGTCTTTGCGAACAGTCAATTGTATCGATTACATCGTTACGCCACTAGGTGGCGACAAGTGGCTGTTAAAAATGTATTTGTCATTGAATCATTCATTAAAGAGATTTGTTCAAAAACACTGCTTTATGAGTGAGTCATTGAATCATTCATTCAACCCGATTTTTAAAAAATAATTAATTCAAATGAATTAAACATTTTAAACTAAACTGCAGCGATTAACATTTTGTCAGAACCTCTAGTAAATTACATTATTTTGTTTTAGTTCTCTGTTCAGAATCGTGGGAGAATCGCAATCTCTATTTGAAACAAAAAATTGTGATTATCAACCAGAATCGTGCAGCTCTTGGTTGTGGGTTTGTTTCTGAGGGAAAGCATGAATGTATATCTTGAATGCAATGTTAGTCATTTTGGATAAAAGTGTCTGCCAAATGCAAACAACAGCCCTGATGATCAGAGATTTATCTAGACATTTATTGTGCTATTTATCTTCTGTAAGTAGATTTGTCTTACCTTCTTCAGAAGAACAAAGTCATTTTCAGCTTTGTTTCTGTTGTTAATCTCATCTTCATACCTGTAAAAGCAAACTGAATGTTAATATATACATCCCTGTTAACTTTGCTGTGCTTGTTAACTACAATTCAGAATAGTTTTCATTTATTGAAATTGAGATGAAACAAAATATTAATCTATATACATTAGATGAAAAACTTAAACAACAACAACAACAACAAAAAATCTCAACAAAAATGAGAAATGTTCCCTTGGCAAATAACTGAAATAAAATTATTAAAACTAAACTGAAATACAAATTAATAAAAGCTAAATAGAAATATTAAAGAAAACTAATAAAATGGAATGTTTAAACAGTGTAAGAATGTCTCAGATTCATTCTGTTGTTTTAATTCATTTTTTTTTTTTTTTTGATGCCAGTGATGGTTAAACCCAGATTACCACAGCTTTACCGCAGTAAAATTACTTACATTTGTCAGATTCTTAACATATTATCATCTTAACCTGCTATTATCATATTTGGCATACATTCAAGTAAACTAGTACCTCATGAACACATGGTATTTTGGCTAAAACTGTGGTTACCGTGGTAAATGATTGCTAGGAATGTTGTTGTTTACGTTCTTAAAAATAAAGATTCCAAAACAGAGTTTTCACAGCAATGCCATACATGATTTTGCATTGAATTTTGAAGTAATATTGAATGTAAGAATGTCGAGACTATTAATATTAAGAATATTGAGTCAAATATTAAGACTCTGTTCTGCTTATGATAGTTTGAATGTAGTTTCGAGTCGGGCTCAAGACTGAAGATGAAGTGTATGATTACAGACCTTTGTTTTTGTTCCTCAACCTGTGCGTGGACATTCCTGAGTTCGGTGTCCAGGTGTTCTTTGTCTTTCTTCACCCGCTCCAGCTTTGCCTGCAGGGAACTGATGTAGGACTTCAGCATGGGCTCCAGCTTAGACTCGGGTTTAGACTCTTTCTGCAGCAGCTCCCATTTAGTCTCCAAAAGCTTGTTCTCCTGCTCCAGTTTACGAACCTGTGTGTGTTTATGAGAACAGTTTATTGTTCAAATGTCGCTCTTGCAACTTAACTGAGAATTATGTTTTAAGAAATGTAGAAATATAATACAAAATATAAACAAAACAGGCAATAATTGTCATACATATGCTGTGAAATGAATATGGATAGCAGGCAGTTCAGATCATTTTATCTTGTGAAAATGTAATGTTTGACTTTATATTGAAATCTTAGATTTTTGATAGTCTTTTTCATAGAAGACTTATTGAAAAGTCTGTTTGACTTATATATATTAAATCATTTGTGATTTTTCTTTCCAACAGGTTATTAATAGATCTGGCTGAGAGTGAGATATAAAAATACATTTTTTAAAATAAAAAGGAAATTAAGTAAATATTTATTTATTTATGCTGAGATTGAGATATAAAAATAAATAAAAATTAAATTAATTAGAAATTATTTTAAAATATTTATTTATTTTCCCCAACAGATTATTAACAAATTTCAAAGATTGAACCAATTAAGTAAAAATATCTATTTATTTATTTATTAAATATATTTTAATATTAATAGCTATTAATAGATATGAATATTACATTAATAGATATTAATATTACTAAATAACCATATTAATAGACAGATTATTAGCATACCTAGTTGTAAAGATTGAGATATAAAAATATATAAATAATAAGAAAGAAATTAAGTAAAAATATATATATATTTATTTATTTATTTATTCAATCATTTCTACACATTATTAACAGATCTGGCTGCTGAGATCGAAATATATATATAAAAAAGGGGAAAAAAATTAATTAGTAACAATGAATTTATATTTCTTTCCTACAGTTTATTAACAGATCTGGCTGCTGAGATTCAAATAAGAAAAAAATAAGTATAAAAACATACAACAGGCCTAAATAGGAATATATTCAGTAGTTTTTCATAATTTTCATGTCCAAAAATACATTTAATCACAAAGCTTTAACCATCTCAGTAATGTATGAGTGATTAGCAGGGTAAAGTAGGCAGAGAGATGTCACCTTGTCGATGAAGGTGGCAAAGCGGTTGTTAAGAGTTTTGATCTGTTCTTTCTCCTGGATCCGCACAGCCTGCAGGTCGGGGTCCAGCTGAAGATCCACAGGGGTCAGAAGGCTCGTGTTGACGGACACAGGCTTGATGGGGTCCCCAACCTCTGACACATTCCCAAACCCGAAATACGAGTTACCCTGACGGGGTATTTGTGCACCGGCGCGGGGGTTTGAGCCCACTGAGCGGCTGCTGAAGTCATTATTTGTAGCGCTCATGGCCAGACAGACGGAGAGACGGAGAGATGTGTTGCAGAGGGAGGACAGGTAGACAGACGCTGGTTTCTCAGAGCTCGGCTACTTATGACTGCTGACAGGTGGGTGTGTTTGTGAATAAATGAGGATATACCAGCATTCCTCACTTCGAAAAACCTGTTCAGAGCAAACATACTCCACATTCATGCACTCTCACAGAAAACTGACATGACAAGCACAACTACTGATTTCAGTACTAAGATATCCAGATAAGAGTTTATGAGAATATTCCTGTTCCTGATTGTCTTTGATTAAAGGGGTTCTTGATTATGATTTCACTTTTTTAACTTTAGTTAGTGTGTAATGTTGCTGTTTGAGCATAAACAACATCTGCAAAGTTACAACACTCAAAGTTCAATGCAAAGGGAGATATTTTCTTTTACAGAATTCACTTTTTAAGGACTACAACAAACGGCTGGTTGGGACTACAACAAGCTTCTTCCTGGGTTAGTGACATCACTAACCCTAAAATTTACATAAACCCCGCCGCTGAGAACACACAACAAAGGGGGCGGGGCCATGTTGGGCTGCTTTAGAGAAGAGGAAGAGTTGTTGTAGTAGAGTGTTGTTGACATGCTGTCATTTTACGCCGGACTGCTTCACAAACGAGGGTCAATTCAATGCTGGATTTGCACAAAAGATGAACATGCTAGTGGATGAGTTGAATCAACTCCACAGCAACTACATAAATTTATCCACTAACCATTCAGAAACATCCTAAAAGTTGTAACTTCTTCCTGAGTCTCTCCATCAGTGTCGACTCCGGTTTGAACAATGTAAGGCTGAACACTGTTACTGACAATCCTCATTTTGGCTGCGTGAGATTCTCCAGCTTTGTTGTTGTTGAGCAACCGAAGCGCGAGCTGTTAAAGCTCCGCCCTCTTCTGGAAAGGGGGCGGGAGCAGCAGCTCATTTGCATTTAAAGGGACACACACAAAACGGCGTGTTTTTGCTCACACCCAAATAGGGGCAAATTTGACAAGCTATAATAAATGATCTGTGGGGTATTTTGAGCTGAAACTTCACAGACACATTCTGGAGACACCAGAGACTCATATTACATCTTGTAAAAAGGGGCATAATAGGACCCCTTTAAAATATCCTGCAAGTTTCATAGCTTAAACATCCTCCTCGTTATAAACAAATATTTATTTAATCAAGCTATAAAACAGCTCGTTTTGATATTGGAAGATTTGTAACAAGGGCAAATACATTTGCATATGACTGCCTCCACAGCAAGATATTGACAAATAGTTATACATCATCGCACCATAGACCCCGCCCACTGGCATTCAGTTGCTAAAAGGGTTAGTTCACCCAAAAATGAAAATAATGTCATTTATTACTCACCCTCATGCCGTTCCACACCCGTAAGACCTTCGTTAATCTTTGGAACGCAAATTAAGATTTTTGTTGAAATCCGATGGCTCCGTGAGGCCTGTATAGCCAGCAATGACATTTCCTCTCTCAAGATCCATTAATGTAGTAAAAACATATTTAAATCAATTAATGTGAGTACAGTGGTTCAATATAAATATATTATAAAGCAAGGAGAATATTTTTGGTGCGCCAAAAAACAAAACAAAATAACGACTTATATAGTGATGGCTGATTTCAAAACACTGCTTCGGGAAGCTTCGGATTGTTATGAATCTTTTGTGTCGAATCAGAAGTTCGGAGCGCCAAAGTCACGTGATTTCAGCAGCTTGGCGGTTTGACATGCGATCTGAATCATGATGTCCATTTAAGACTATAGTCTTTGTTGTTAATTGAAGCTTACTGTATTATAGTTGTATTGTGAGAGAGGGATCGAGTGAGCGAGTGTACCTGCACAGCGGTCTCCTTCAGGTCAGTCCGTTCGTAATAAAAAATCCATTTGAATGTTCGCTGCGATATCTTGTCTTTTAACAGTTAATGGGTTTCCTCGCGCCCTGATACTGACAGCGCTAGTCAAAGCATTTGTCAGTTGCGTCTTGTTCCGTGTTCAAAAGTTTCGGTCCTTTAAATGTAAAAGATTTCGCTACTTACTACTTACTGACTTTACTTACTCATAAAGCATAAGTAAGTACTCTGCCGCCATCTAATGGCGTAATAATGTAACTTCTTTTGTTGGTCACGGTCAGGGACTAGTTTTTCCAGCGGAAGGAGAAGCGCTTTTAGTTATTTTACTTTTTTTTTTGCTTTAATATTTGTTTTTCCGTGGTACCTAACCGTTTTATAAAAGCAATAAGCTCAGTGAAGCCCCATTAATTCAATGTAATCATTTCGATTTTTGTATTTTTATTTTTATTTTTAATTTTTCATTCAATTTTTGTATCTCCATGGCTTCTGAACAAATTACATTGATTTTTCACACAAATCTTCTGTTGCTTTTGCAGTGTACATATAAAAATACATGATATTTGCTTCAAATGAGTATATTTTATATGGCTTTTTCTGCTTTTTATGATGTACAGCCATGTGATTTAACACAATCATTTATTTATTCATATATAGCCTTCTGTATGTGTTGAGAATCTAACTAGACAAATTATTATTTTTTGTCTGAACCATTCAAGCCTCATGTTGAGTTAATTGAAAAATTAGCACGTATTAAAATAAATATCTAAAGAAAATTAATTTTATCTATATTTAAGCTTGTATGTTCTTATATTTACAAACTATATTTTTCCTAAAAAAAATTAAAATCACGTCAAATAATATAAATCAAATTCTCAAAATCAACAAAAACGCAATTTGATTTCTTCATTTAGCGTAGCATGAACTATAACAGAATTCAAATGTGTGTTTTTTATAAATATATATTTCAATAGGTCTCAACAGTTGAACGCTGGAGCAACAGTCAGTGAATTCCCACACAATCCTTTAGAGGGCGCTGTTGGGACGCACGCAAAACTCAGCTGTACGTACACAAATCTTCTTCCTGTTTACGTTTTCTGAGCACTTTCAGTCCGAGAAGAGACCGCAGACATCGCGAATCGCACCTGGAAACAGGCTCCGCGTTAGTTTTCACATTCACAGCGACGTCCGTGCGCCTGCAGCCGATCCTGTCTGTTAGACAGGCCGTTTCAATGCATTTCAGAGAAGCTTTACCGCCGCGCAGATGGACGCCGTTGATCTGTTTTCAAGCTGCAGAAAGGGCGACATTGCCAGAGTGAGGTCAGACAGCTGATGGGTTCTTGTTGTTGTTGTTTTAGTTTGAAGTTTTGCATGTGGACACATATACATGGCCTGTTTATTCTCAAGATATTTTATATACATATATATACACGACATAGACACTGTACAAGTAAATTTTCACAGCCTACATAAACTCTAGACTCTGATTTATATTTAACCAAGTTTGCATGTGCTATATAGTCTGTACATACAGTTTAGTCATACCTAAACTAATATATTCTATAAAAAAATATGTGTATGTACTCCTATAAACCGTATGTGCAAGTTTTTCAATGCACATCATCTAAGCAAATGTGAATAATCTATATTATATTGTATTTAGACATTGCATATGCATATCTAAACACATTTGCATGACCTGTATTGTTTTAGATCTACAGAAAGCCTATATGCATATAAAAGTAAATATGCACAGCCTATAAAATATACAGATTCTCTATATTCATATTTAAGCAAATGTGCATTTCAACCATTTTGCATGGGCTATGTAGATTTAGATACTGTATAAACAAATGTGCATGACCAGTGTTGTCTGTAGAGACTGCACATGCAACAAAATGTGCTATATTGATACTGTATATGCAATTCTAAGCAACTGCATGGCATATATATTATCTAGTTGCTGTATTTGCGTTCAGTAGCTGAGATGATGTTACATTGCAGTATAGAATTACGCTTTTCTAGCACCTTTGATTGAAAAATATGTTCATGTTTTACTTGTAACACCATAATATACCAGGGTTGTTTATCAGGGTCATTTTGTTGTTTTATTAATATTTGCAGTAATGAAATTGTGAAAGACCCTGTGAGGCCTCAGAATTAGAAGGAAAAGCATGTGAGAGTGACAGATAACATGTTGTCGCTGTATTGGCCCATATACAGTACTAGAGTTACTGTTCTTAGTCTGGAGGTTGTGTGGTTCTCTCAGTTATTATGTTGGTTGGTTGTAATGTATCTGATCACTGCTTTTTCATCTTCTCCAGATACCTGGTTGAACAGAGAGATGTAGAGCTGAACATCAGAGATAAGTGGGACAGCACACCTCTGTAAGTCTGCTCGCTTATTTCCATTTTTACCCTCTGACATGTCTGTTTTGATGAAGCCACTGATATCTTTCTGTCTTTGTCTTCAGGTATTACGCATGTCTCTGTGGACATGAAGAGCTGGTGCAGTACCTGCTTGCCAACGGTAAATGCTAACGATTATTTATAATTCACCAGGGAGTTGTAATCTGTTCCGAAGCTGGCTTCTGCCACAGAATCAAAATGTAATTGCGCCTTTTTTTCTCAGAATTGTTAGATAAGCTCGTAATTGCAAGAAAAAAATTCAGAATTGTGAGATAAAAAGTTGCAATTACCTTTTTAATTCTTTATTCCATGGCGGAAACAAGCTTCCATATAAACCCATTAAAATAAAATTAAAATTAAAAAGTTATTAAATTAAAAACAAGTAATGAGTGAAAGCAGGTCTGTAACCTTCAAAAAACATTCAGGTGATAAAACTAAACTTTATATGCGCTTTTTAATTTTACATTTATTTTATATGAGGTCCCTATTACCAAAATGTGAGCATTTATTTTTTTTAAAATAAATAAATATTTAATAATAAAAAATAAAAAAAAAACTGTTAATAAAGAAAACAAAATACCTCTGAATGGGTAACCAGAATAGCAATTTTAACCTAGATTTAGTTGGTTGGGCAAAAATACTGCCTTAGTTCATAAATAATTCAATAATTAATAAACCTATATTTCCCATTAAAGACAAAAAATAAAATAAAGACAAAATATATTTGCACTGCTTTTCACAATTTTTAAAAATGTGTGGGTTTTTTTTGGATCATAACAAGGTTGTTTGCAAAATGTGGTACTGAGCTGATTAGCATGTATAGGTCGTTAAAAAATTATATATATATATATATATATATATATATATATATATATATATATATATATATATATATACAAACCAAAGATTATTCAGACATTTTTTATATTTTTGATATATTTTTACTAGTGGGTGCAGGACACTATAGTTCATTTATGTAAGTGAGGATAGCAAAATAAAGTAAACTGTGACATATTATACCCAAAAATTCTTCATACAGTGGACTACCAGTAAAATTGATAAACATTTGGGACCAAAAATTATTCAGAAACTTTGACCTGACCATGTTTTCCTCAAGTGTTATCTGATATAATTAAGATTAATATTTTCTGACACAGTTTAACTCTGAGATCTTGTCATATTTTATCACCATATCATCCACTATATTATCATCAACTATAGTGAATAAACTGTATTAATGAATAAAATGTTCAAGGTGTCTGAATAAATTTTGTATATATATATATATATATATATATTATATTTTACTATATTATATATTATATATTATATATTATAGTAAAAATATTATAGTAAAAATTATTATAAAATTTATATATATATATATATATATATATATATATATATATATATATATATATATATAAATTTTATAATAATTTTTACTATAATTGAGTTTTTTATGGCATTCATTACTTTAAGATTCAAATTGGATTCAGTCAAGATCAATGACATTTGATTTTTTTTTTCTTAACTACACTCTTTTCATACTACTTTATTTAAAAGGTCACACTAAGAAAAAATGGACTTTGTGCCCTTAAAGTTTACCCAAAAATGAAAATTGTGTCATCATTTACTCACTCTCAAGTTGTTACAAACCTGTATGAGTTTCTTTCTTCTGTTGAACACAAAAGAAGATATTTTGAAGAATGTCAGTAACCAAACAGTTGACAGTAGCAAATGACTTCCATAGTAGGAAAAAAATACTATGTAAATCATCAACTGTTTGGTTACTGACATTCTTCTAAATATCTTCTTTTGTGTTCAACAGAAGGTTTGCAACAACGTAAGGGTGAGTAAATGATGACAAAATTTTCATTTTTGGGTGAACTCTCCCTTTATTAACTATTTTTTTTAAATTGATTTTATTTTAATTTTTTTTGAAGAATTGCAGCAAGTGTATTGTTGGTATTTGTGTAAGTAAATTACATCTTTGTTGTGGCAGGAGCAAAGTGTGAGGCGAACACATTTGACGGCGAACGCTGTCTGTACGGAGCGCTGAGCGACCCCATCCGCCGCCTGCTCAAAGAGTACAAGCGCATCACTGCGAAGGCCATGCAGAGAGACTACTACGACCAGTTCCTGCAGACGTGAGGAGCACAAACACATACAAACAGACACCCAAACCACAGTCACTGTCACAAACTCACTGGTGCTTTTCCTCATTGTAGGCTTTTGGAGCAGGGTAACTACAGTGATGTGACGTTTCTGGTGCACGGGGAGATGTTCAAGGCCCACCGGTGTATCTTGAGTGCCCGATCTGAATACTTCGCACATATGCTGGAGACCAAGTGGAAGGGCAAGAGTGCGATTGCACTCAAACATCCACTGGTAGGCGCTGTTTGACTACACAAAAACTCCAATTTGTATTCATCCCGATACTATTCCTCCTGCCTGTAGCAGGGTTATTATAGAGAACTAAAAACATTTTTCTTACTGGAAATAAACGTCATAAATCATCAGAAATGAAAATTTATATATATATATATATATATATATATATATATATATATATATATATATATATATAAAAATGTATATATATAATTACAAATTATTAAAAACTATATAGACATATTTTATATATATATATATATATATATATATATATATATATATATATATATTATAATAAATAACATTATATTAATATATATTAAAAATAAAATAATAAAAATAAAATATTATTTTATTTATTTATATAATATATATATTAATATTAATATTATTAAATTTATTTTAAAATAAAATAAAATAATACATATATTAGAATATATATAAGAATATATTAAAAATTATATATATTTAAAATAATATATATATTTAGAAATTAATAAAAACTATAGACATATTTAATATAATATATATATATTATAATATATAATGTTTTATTAATATATTAAAAATAAAATAATAAAATAAAATATTCTTCTTATTATTAAATATTATTAAATTAATTTAAAATAAAATAAAAATAATACATATATTACAATAAATATAAATATATTAAAAATTATATATATTTAAAATAATATATATCTTAGAAGTTAATAAAAACTATATAGACATATTTAAAATTTTCTTAAGCATTTCTTAAACTTTATCTGAAAATAAAATGAAAAAAGAAAATATAAAACTAAAAACTGATTCAAAATATTAATTAAAAGCTATAATAGTATCTCAGTGATATTAAAAAACACTGGCCTGAAGTATGTGAGATTATGTCAAAGGTGTTTTATTTATGTATACTTTACCACCACCAATTTGCTTTTTTATACCTTTATAAAAATATATGTAAATTGGGAAGTGTCTTTTTTTTTCCTGATTAAGTTGTGCCACCTTCTTATCATTTAGGATTAAACATGAAAGTGAATTATTTTGTTTTTTCAGAAAGTGTTAATGATACTGTTCACATCTTCCTGTGCTGCTTTAATTATCATCTCCCCAGGGTTGTGTTAAATTAATAAGAAGCACTCTTATAACCTTTTACTTCACCAGCATGCTTCAATTCATGCTGTCAATTTCAATTTCCTTTTTTTCAGGTCAATCCAGCTGCATTTGGTGCAATTATGCAGTATTTCTATACTGGTGAGCGTCAGACCAAGACCAAGAGTTAGTAGTTTGTGTTAGTAATCTTCTGCCAGACACTGTGTTTCCTCACCCTGTGCTGTTTTTTTCCAGGTCGTTTGGACATAGATGTGAATTACGTGGAGGATTGCAAGCGTTTGGCGAAACAGTGCAAGATCAGCGAACTGATTGAGGAGCTGGAAGTGAAGTGCAAACAGGTTTATGAGTTTGGTGAGGAGCCAGTCTAATCTACACAACAGTGAATCTGTACAGCTAAATTGAAACTCGTAAATTAAAGTAGCTGTTGTACAGTCAAGCTGTCCTTTTGAAAGCCACACTGCAGTAGCTAAGAAACAGACTGCCTTGAAGTGACACTATACCGTTCAAAGGTTTGGAGATGGTAAGCTTTTTTAATGTTTTTTAAAGAAGTCTCTTCTGCTCAGCAAGGCTGCATTTATTTGATCAAAAATACAGGAAAAACTGTAATATTGTGAAATATTATTACAATTTAAAATAACTGTTTTCTATGTGAATATATTTTAAAATGTAATTTATTCCTGTGATCAAAGCTGAATTTTCAGCATCATTACTCCAGTCTTCAGTGTCACATGATCCTTCAGAAATCACTCTAATATGCTGATTTGCTGCTGAAGAAACATTTCTGATTATTAACAATATTGAAAACAGCTGTGCTGCTTCATATTTTCATGGAAACCATGATTTTTTTTATGAATAGAAAGTTCAAAAGAACAAAATTTATTTAAATAGAAGTCTTTAAACATAAAAAAGTGAATAAAAGTATTAATTTCCCCAATGACCCCAAACTTTTGAGCAGTGGTTTATAAAGGGGTAATATTTTTCTAATACTGCTGCGCCAAAAAAACAAAATAACGACTTATTTAGTGATGGCCGATTTCAAAACACTGCTTCAGGAAGCTTCGGAGCATAATGAATCAGTGTGTCGAATCATGATTCAGAGCACCAAAGTCACGTGATTTCAGCCGTTGGCAGTTTGACACGCAATCTGAATCATGATTCGACACACTGATTCATTTATGCTCCTATGCTTCCTGAAGCAGTGTTTTGAAATCGGCCATCACTAAATAAGTCGTTACTTTGTTTTTTTGGCGCACCAAAAATATTCTCGTCACTTTATAATATTAATATTGAACCACTTTACTCACATGAACTGATTTAAATATGTTTTTAGTACATTAATGGATCTTGAGAGAGGAAATGTCATTGCTGGCTATGCAGGCCTCACTGAGCCATCGGATTTCAACTAAAATATCTTAATTTGTGTTCTGAAGATGAACGAAAGTATTACAGGTGTTTTTATTTTTTGGGTGAACTAACCCTTTAAGGCTTACCAGTTTGGACATTCAAGCTGTTTTAGACGCTGTCCTGTGATTTATCACTAAAGTAGCTTAGAAACTCAAAAGTTAAAACATATTTTTCTACTTTTAAAGTAACTACTTACAACCCACAGCTTCACAATAATAGAGAGACCGTATGAATGAAGGAAATGCATATTTACGTCTGTACAGTAGAGGGCGCAGCTCAAACAAACTTTATATTTGTGCAATTCAATATAGTTAATTATTACAGGTTTGCATAAAAAATTCCGAGATTGCATTTCACTGTTTTTATTCATTTTGAGGAATAATAAATGTTTTTGTGAGTAAATGCATGTTCTAGAACTACAATAACCATCATATTCACACACAACACCTCGGACCTTTATTTCTCTCAACACGAGGACAGGAGAGCTGTCAGTCAATAAATGTGAAAAAGTCATTTGTGTTACTTATTTGAAAAGGTAACTTAGATATTTTATTGTAAGTTGAAAAAGTAATGTGTTACTTTACTAGTTACTTGAAAAAGTAATCTGATTACATAACTCATGCATTACCCATGATTTGTAAAAAATCAGATGTTTCATTGCAGCGAACCATCTGAACAAACTGATTTATTAAAATGAATCCAACTTCTCAACACACTCTCTCTCTCTCTCTTTGTCAGTGTCTAATAAGCCCGGGACGTGTGTGAAGGTGTTGACACTGGATCCTCATGACTTTCAGCTGCAGGATGGGATGGCTCTGCTGGCTGACAGTGCACTTCCTGCGGAGCTCAGGGTGAGAGGAGGCACACGCTCACGTTTCTCACTTCGAACACCTATAGCCTCTTATCACTAGGGTGAGGATTCGTACGAGAAGGGTCTGTGACTTAAGTGCCATTTTTACAATTTTGGGATGTGTGGTTGCCTAGCAACTGGTGGTTAAAATAGTAATATTCAAAATGTCATTTCCTCATCACAGAAATAAATTACATTTTGAAATGATAATATGTCACAATATTACTGCTTTAACTGTATTTTTGATCAAATAAATGCAGCCTTTGTGAGCATGAGACTTCTTTTAAAAGCATTAAAAATTCTTACTGACCCCAAACTTTTGAACGGTATTGTTGATAAGTGTGTTGAGATGCAGTATTATAGACTTATTATAAAGTTAACCACTCATGTTAATAAAAAAGTCACATATGAACAGTTATTATTCCCATATTACCTTACATATTATTTCTGTTCTGTTTGCAGTGATATTTTGTTTTGTGTTGTGACATTCATCACTGATTAAAACTCTTTGATTTGTAGGTTGGATACGGTCAGCTTCCTTTCGATCTAACTGACAGCTTTCCGAGTTATCCTGATATCTGTTTCCGGGTGGAGGGCTATGACTTCCTCTGTCATAAGGTCAGCGTTTGGTAATATTGATGATTATATAATCCCTGGTTGTTGTATTTGGGACGGCATCCCAAATGCAAATAAAGACATCAGTCTAAGATCAGTCTCTGGTTATATTTTTAATCACTTTGAATCGATTATTAGAATGAGAGCTGTGCTTTAATATTCTATTTGTGGTTGATTAAAAAGGGTATTTGTGAAGATTAAATGTGTGTGTGTGTGTGTGTGCAGGCGTTTTTCTGTGGTCGTAGTGATTATTTTAAAGCTCTGTTGGAGGATCATTTCAGCGAGGGTGAAACTCTACAGGCTCATCCCAGTATTCCTGTCATCAGCCTTCACGATGTGTCTCACGATTTGTTTACAAGAATCCTTTACTACATCTACAGTGACAACACTCAGGTACAAGACACGTCTGTACAGTTGCTGAAACTTAACATTTTCTGTTAAAAGAACACTTCCAAGTTTAGTGTAGTTCTAGCAGAAAACTAACTGATATTTATTAGTGTTGTTATCATTAACTAAAACAAATAAAATATAAATACTATATGAAAAACCTAATCTTAAAGGTGCCCTAGAACTTCTTTTTAAAAGATGTAATATAAGTCTAAGGTGTCCCCTGAATGTGTCTGTGAAGTTTCAGCTCAAAATACCCCATAGATTTTTTTTAATTCATTTTTTTAACTGCCTATTTTGAGGCATCATTAACTATGCACCGATATATAGGTTGCGGCCCCTTTAATTCTTGTGCTCCCCCTCCCCCGGAGCTCGCGCTTGCCTTGAACAGCATAAACACAGTTTACACAGCTAATATAACCCTCAAAATGGATCTTTACAAGACGTTCGTCATGCATACTGCTTGCATACATCGGATCATGTGAGTATAGTATTTATTTGGATGTATTACATTTGATTCTGAATGAGTTTGATAGTGCTCCGTGGCTAAAGCTAACATTACACACTGTTGGACAGATTTATAAAGAATGAAGTTGTGTTTATGAATTATACAGACTGCAAGTGTTTAAAAATGAAAATAACAACAGTCTTGTCTCCGTGAATACAGTAAGAAACGATGGTAACTTTAACCACATTTAACATTACATTAGCAACATGCTAACGAAACATTTAGAAAGACAATTTACAAATATCACTAAAAATATCATGATATCATGGATCATGTCAGTTATTATTGCTCCATCTGCCATTTTTCGCTATTGTTCTTGCTTGCTTACCTAGTCTGATGATTCAGCTGTGCACAGATCCAGACGCTAATACTGGCTGCCCTTGTCTAATGGCGTGATCATGGGCTGGCATATGCAAATATTGGGGTCATACATATTAATGATCCCGACTGTTACGTAACAGTCGGTGTTATGTTGAGATTCGCCTGTTCTTCAGAGGTCTTTTAAACAAATGAGATTTATATAAGAAGGAGGAAACAATGGAGTTTGAGACTCACTGTATGTTTTTTCCATGTACTGAACTCTTGTTATTCAACTATGCCAAGAAAAATTCAATATTTAATTCTAGGGCACCTTTAAAAAAAACCTTGGCAACTAACTGAATTAAAGGATTAGTTCACTTCAGAATTAAAAATGTCCTGATAATTTACTCACATCATCCAAGATGTTTATGTCTATGTATAGATGTTTATGTTTCTTAAGTTGAATAGAAATGAAGGTTTTTGAGGAAAACATTCCAGGATTTTTCTCCATATAGTGGACTTCACTGTGGTTCAACAGGTTGAAGGTCCAAATGTCAGTTTCAGTGCAGCTTCAAAGAGCTCTACATGATCCCAGACGAGGAATAAGAGTCTTATCTAGAGAAACCATGGGTCATTGTCTAAAAAACTAAAAATGTATATACTTTTTAACCACAAATGCTTGTCTTGCACTGCTCTGCGCCACGCATTACGTGATCATGTTGGAAAGGTCACGCTTGACGCAGGCGGAAGTACTGTGGTAGGGCGAAAAACTTTTCTCCTTCAACTTCAAAATCATCCGTCATTGTTGTTTTACCTTTTTTTTTTTTTTTGTAAAGGCCGTTTGACTTAGTCTTTGCACGTTCGCTTTGTAAACACTTGCTCCTTACTTCTGCCTACATCACGCGTGACCTTTCCAACGTGATGAGCTGCATTGAAACTGCAATTTGGACTTTCAACCTGTTGAACCCCAGTGAAGTCCACTATATGGAGAAAAATCCTGGAATATTTTCCTCAAAAACCTTCATTTCTTTTCGACTGAAGAAGGAAAGACATTAGTATCTTGGATGACATGGGGGTGAGTAAATTATCAGGAAATTTTTAATCCTGAAGTGAACTAATCCTTTAAGTTTAAGTTTAAAACTGAATTAAAGCTAAATATAAATATAAATATATATATATATATATATATATATATATCTATATATTATGCGACTTAATACACCGATTATGCGACTTAAGAAAATGTACCGTACTTTATGTACTTTAATGTACTTTAAATAATAACTTTTAATATTTAAAGATAACAGGTAGTAATGACACCAGAATTTTAGATACCAGTGAAAATTCACAATTCTCTATTCCAATTTCCATACCACAACTAAAACTACAAGCCAAAATGTAAAACATTATTAAAGACAAGTAAACAGTCAGTAGTAAATAAAATAAGAACAAATAATCAAATTACAAGCAAAAGCACAAATAAATACAATATAACAAAGATACAAATGAAAATAAACAGTGCTTTTCAGGTTTTTCATGTAGAAATTTAAAAAGTAAGCAAATGTAAAACAACGCTGCATAGTCTTCACTGTATAAATTAAACATCCCTATTAATTAATCCTTATTAAAGTTACAAAAGTTATTCATTCAAGAGCAGTGAGTGATTTTTTTCTTTGTCCTTTGTTGTTGGATTAACATTAAAAACAGACAGCAGCAGGAATATTAGGCTGCTGTCACTTTAAGAGCGAATGCACGGATCTAATATACTGATACTGTACACATGCGTTTACTTTCTCAACTGTTTACGTTCATTTAAGACACAACATGTTTTGCTAGGATACTCGCTATTTTTTAACATAATTTTGTGTGAATTTGTCCACTCAAGTACAAGAAGGCGTGAAAGAGAGCTCAGTTTAGTATTCACGCGCTGTCTGAGACGCGGCTTTCTGAGCACGTGCTTCGGTTGTGTAACGAAATAAGCACCCTTTCGCGTCTTGTTGTGCTTGAGTATTTAAATTGTCAAGGCTTAAACTTTCGTGACGATGCAGTGCTGGCCCGTCAACTGTCCCGAGCATCATTAATGTTTGTTTTGGCGAGTGACACCATTTCATATACTCAGCAACGCCGTTTTTACTCTCATTAGCCGAGTGTTCATTTTAGGCCATGTTCAGTCCCTCCAGAAAAACGCGATTATGCGATCGCCTGATTTCATGCATAATCAGCCAAAGTCCGCATATTTATGCGGGGGTCGCATTTTTTCAAATACGCCGCACTTTCGCCGCATAAATTGCCGATTTCAGCAAGCAAAATATATGCGGGGCTAGCATGATTTCATAATCCCTGCATTTTCGTTGCAAAAAAGTCACATATATCTTAGCAGAAAGTTGAAAAATGTTGCGTTTACTTCACACTAGTAAAGCGCCATTATTTTCCCCCTATTGCCATGGGAACCTTGTGACGTGACGTAATTAACGTTACACGACGTGAACATCATCTGCAAACCATGAAACCATGATGAAGCACACAAATCATTCTCATTTGCCGATAAAAATGAGCGCAAAAGACCGCGCAAAGCAGTTTCCCGGTGTGTTACATGACAGTGGGGGCAAAATATTTTGCACTCCGTGCAACTCAGTGTTGTCGCTGGAAAACCACTTTCACTTTGCCACCGCCAAGGATGGTTAAAGCAGCAGCGGAAGCAGGCAGGAAGAAGCACACATTTTTAAAAATATTTTATTTATTCATTTTTATAGAAGTTGTTGGATATTAATAATAATACGTTTATTTTATATAGTGCCTTTCTACAAACTCATATTCCTTTTGTAAAGCTACAGAACTTGTTTGACTCAATGTTAAGTTTGAGCCATGTGTTAATTAAGGTCTGAAATAAAAAAGAATGAGAACTTAAATATTCTGTGATTTAGTATGCTTGCTTATCATAGGAAGTAATAGGAAACTACTCTTTACATTAAAGTAGTAGCCTAGTGAGAACAGGGTGTTGGGGGAATCACCTTTTATTTTTTTCTGTTTTTCATCAAACCGCAGTTTTTGCAAGTTCCCGCAATTTCATCGCATAAAATTGCAAAAATATCCTGCATATTCCATCGCATTTTTTAACAAAACGTGCCGCATAATCAAGCATTTTAGCCCGCAACAATCACAAAAAAATCCCGCGTTTTTCTGGAGGGACTGCATGTTTATAGAGGCAAATTCTGTACTATGTTGCTTTACAAAGTTAGGTTAGAGAGAGAGAGAAAAAATACAGGCAAAAAACAAACATCCATAATGAAGTACAATTCACAGGCCAAGAGTAATATTGAGAGAAAAAAATG
Organism: Ancherythroculter nigrocauda; assembly: GCA_036281575.1. Classification (NCBI taxonomy): domain Eukaryota; kingdom Metazoa; phylum Chordata; class Actinopteri; order Cypriniformes; family Xenocyprididae; genus Ancherythroculter; species Ancherythroculter nigrocauda. Next base: position 3,421,881 of record VTFQ01000021.1, on the reverse strand, counting down.
TTTTTAAGATGTTTTCGAAAGAAAGAAGGGATGTCTTGAGGTAGAGCATTACACAACCTGACTAAAAGACCTGGCACCCGTAGGGGCCAAACTAAATTTAGGAGTCATTAACACTAGAAGATCTCATATGTAAGGAAACCAGATGCCAGAGGTGTGCCACGTTCACCTTAAACAGTCTCAACATGTACTTTTGCAGGACAGTTTTCCACTACTTTTAAGGCAAGTCATATCATTTAGCTGCCGTCTTGCTGCTAAGATGCTAATAAAGCACCCTGACAACAGTGGCATCATAAATTGTACTTCTTGAGCTGAAATCATGCTTCATAAATGCTTCAGCAGAGGCGCCGATGTGTCAAATGTGCTAGGGAATGTCGTTGTTTTCCAGCTCTCTCATGAGAACGTGTATGAGGTTCTGTGTGTGGCCGACATGTACCTGTTACCGGGTCTGAAGCGTCTGTGTGGAAGGACTCTGGCCGCGCTGCTCAATGAGGAGAACGTGCTGCACGTGTGGAAGACGGCCAAACTGTTCCGTCTCTCGCGTCTGGAGGACCAGTGCACAGAATACATGGCCAAGATTATAGAGCGGGTATGTCACGGACATATGCTGCGTTTATGTTTCTCAAAATTCACATTATTTACATTCTTCATAAATGTCCCTGGTGTTATTGTGGACCAATTGTGCATTTTAATTTTAATATTATTATAAAAATATTTATAAATGTAAAAATTACTGATTTCATATAACACATTGTATTATTTATAAATATTTATAAACATTTTTTTATATAAACGTTTCTAATATTATTATTAATAAAAAAATTAAGTATAAAAAAGAATTATTTAATAGAAATAATATTTGATTTTATATAAATATACATGTATATTTATATAAAAAATATATATTGTAATATTTTTAAATATAAAAATACATTTAAATATATTAAATATTTAAAATAAAAAATGTATATAAATACAAATTTATATGTATATTACATTTAATTAACTATATATAAAAAACAATTATTTAATATATGAATTATATTAAATATTTATAAATATAAATTTGTTATATAATATAAAGATACAATATACAGTACCGTCAAGTTTGGACACATTACTATTTTTAACGTTTTTGAAATAAGTCTCTTGTGCTCATTAAGGCTGCATTTATTTGAGCAAAAATACAGAAAAAAACAGTAATATTGTAAAATGTTAATACAATTTAAAATAGTTTTTTTTTATTTTATTCTACTTTAAAATATAATTTATTTTTGTGATCAAAGCTGAATTTTCAGCATCATTACTCCAGTCTTCAGTGTCATATGATCCACTGTTTTTTTTTTTTTTTTCTTTCTTTCTTTCTTTCTGTTTTTTTGTCAAATGAATGCAGGCTTGATGAGCAGAAAATACTTTAAAAAATGTTTTTAAAAAAATTAAAAATAGTAATGTGTCCAAGCTTTTGACTGGTATATGAAATTATAGATTTATATTATTAATATATTATAATAAATGTATAAAATTATATTTTAATATTATTATATATATTTTTTTAAAATATAAAAACACATTTTCTTTTAATATATAAATAATATATTAATATATATTATTTTAAATTAAAAAATAAATTATTTAATACAAGACAGTTTACATAAATATAATTTTATCCTCTAATTGATGGATAAAATTAAGTCCTGTCCCATTTTCCACCGATTATTCAGTTTCACTGGTAAATATGTCACATTGCGTAAGTTAAATTTGTTACGAAAGTCATGTTTTAACTTGATTTCAACATGAATTAATCCTGACGACAAAAATACCATTTAATACTCAAGATTCAATATCTTAGAACTGTTTTCTGCTCCAGCAGCCATATTAATAAACATTTGCATATGCATTTCATTGGGAGATTTTGCTCAAAAAAGGAAGTCATGTTTGTTTCAGCTGGTGGAAAGGTCAGAGTTTGCTGATATGATCAGAGAGGATGCTGGGAACGTGTCCGCCAGGCAGGAAACCGATTCCATCCCTCTGGTGGACGAGATCCGATTCCACATCGCCAGTGACGTTCAGACGTACAGCGAAATCGAGGAAGCCAACCAGAAACTCAGCGCCCTGGAGCTCCTGCTGGCCAGCATTGGGCTGGAGTGCTGAAAAACAACAAGGAACTCGAGGTCGGGAGGGAGCGGGATGCTGAATGATTTATGAAATGCTTTACATGCACAAATAATCTGTAGCAAACTAGCATCACATTAGCAGTAACAAACTAATATGGTCGATTCTAACCAAAAACACACTTGCACACGCACATATACAGTCAGATGCATCATATCGCAGTGGCCTGTTGTGATATAGTGAAGCTTGCTGTCTGTAGTTTTTGTTGTTTTCCATGAACAACACCCTCCAGAGAGATAAAAGCCTGACATTTTGATGTTCGCTGGTAGTGAGCATTGTGTTTAAGTTAATATTTGTTCTTCATGATGTTTGGACATGTACTGTTCAATCTTCCAGATGCATCATGTAGCAGAATATTTAACAAACTCTACAGGAAACTTGTTGTGAAGTGTTGTGGATGCAGAGTCAAAACAATAATAATTCATAGGTTTAGCTGTTACATCACCGAATATGATTTGAGTCAATATTTAATCAACGATGAGGCGATTTCTTCTGGAAAGGAAGATCTCACTTGTGTTTTCTCTAATGTTTGCGTGACCATTTGTTTAAGCAAATTATTATTAATGCCTCTAAATGTGCGTTCACTCACAAATGTATCTTCCAGCGCTGATATAGAAGTTTCTCTGCTTTGCATCCACAGGAAAGACTTCTGCTAATGTGCATGCAATATTTGCATTTAATATCAATATTATAATCAGGAAACGTGCTCCTAAACCTGATTGTCCTTAATCTTTCTCCACCTAAATTCTTTTTCCTGCATTGCTTTGATTTTATTTCATAGCCTTTTATTTATTCTATTTTATGCTGGTCTTAAAGTGACACGTCTACACAATGTGGTTTAAATCTTCAGCGTTATCCTTAGCTCATTTCTGTCACAGCACTTGAGTTTGTGTAGGTTTGTGTTACTGAACTGGGTGCTAAGGAGAATATCCCACAAATGACGCTTTTGTGTATGAACATTCATGAATGTCAAAGTCATGAAATATCTGTTTATGATCGGATGCGTTGGCATTGCAATTTCCTTTCATGTGATTTATGGGTGGGATTCTGTGACTGAATGGGATGTACTGTACATAGGTGAGAAAAAATAAATATTATTTAATAATGTATTACTTGTGGGTCTGTCTTTTCCTGCATTGCTCTGGTTTTATTTCGGTCAGAGTCCTGTCACCTTGATTGGTCTTGTTCTAAGTTTGGTGACAGCTGACAATCGTGTGTTTGTCTTGTGTTGTTTGTGTGAGGTCACCTATAATGCCCCTTTTTACAATATGTAATATAGTCTTCGGTGTAAAGCTAATCTTAGTTAATGCATTAAAGCTGTAGTCTGTAACTTTTTTTGTTTAAGCATTATCTAAAATCAATTTTTGAGCAAGCACATAACACGCTAGTGTTCAAAACTATCTCCTTACCTTAGCCCGATTGATTCACAACCGTAAGCTTGTAGTAATGTTAGGACATGGTGTTAAATTCATCCGCGCTGAGGAGCCATGCCGAGGCACAACCCGCGTAAAGCTGATAATTCCGCAAATAACTGCAATTGCAGCTTTCAAACAGAGATGGCGACAAAGAGGCAAAACTTACCAACTGCAGCTTTAACTAATATTAACATATTAGAGTGTTACCAATATTTATTAATTTTATGTCATATTTTTTCCCCCCCAAAATACTCTAAAATGTCTGAATGAAATAATGTTAAATGTGGTCTCAGAGGTTTGGATCCCTGTGTATTTGGAAATATCTGACCTATCTTTGATCCCTAAGATGCTTTATTAGTTTTGTCCTGCAGGAGGCGCTCAGTATTAGTGACTCAAACAGGGATCATAATTTCACTGAAAGACACAAAGTGTTCTATGATAACTTTTCCACACTGTCTTAAATACTGTTGGGTTTTCGTCACATGATTATGTTATATAAAGCATCATATCAAATGTTTCGTAACTGAATGTCCCTAAATTTTGTTCATATCAGTAATTGCGTGTAGCAGGATTTCCATTGTTTTTAATCAGCTCATAGAGATAAAATGTATCTTTAATGCATTTGTTTTTGTATAGTGCATTTAAACTACCACGGATGAAATGTGGAGCTTGAGTATCGATAGAATTAACATAAAAATTTCATAAATGTCCCTTCCCAGTTATTATAGATTAGAAACCTCTGAAAACTCATTTAAAATTCTCGTTTGCTGCATGGAGTTTGGTAACTTGTCAAAGTATGGCGTAAGGCTTCCGTATGGGTTTTCATGTTTCTCCAGGCAACAGGAGGCAGAATTGCCATGACAACCGTCTCAAGTGAGGGATGGAGGCCTGTTAGAGCAGCACTGCGTTTCTCTGCCATCTATCAAAAGAGCCGTGTGTGTTTGTGTGACTAAGATCCCTGAGTCACACAGGCCGATGCAGACATGCCATGAATCCGTAACTAACCTGGCACCGCCGACAGAGGATAGTAACTAGGTCTGCAGTGATCTGATCTCACCACTCGGTTTATACCTACACCCACAAAGATCTCAGCAGCAGAACCATTACGACTCCCACTTCACAACACTCGCTGAGTTACGGCCAGATCTGATGATGTAATCTCCCATCATGTGTTTTTTTCAGGAGGAACAATAAAACCCATTGCATTACAAATAACACGCATTACGTAATCAGGTTACTTTTCTGATGTAACAAGTAAAGTAATGTATTACAAGTAATATGCATTATGTAATCATATTACTTTACTGTTGTAACGAGTAAAGTAATGCATTACAAGTAATATGCATTGTGTAATCAGATTACTCTTTCATGTAACAAGTAATGTAATGCATTTCAAGTAACATGCATTATGTAATCAGATTACTCTTTCATGTAACAAGTAATGTAATGCATTTCAAGTAACATGCATTATGTAATCAGATTACTTTTCCATGTAACGAGCAAAGTAATGCATTACAAGTAATGTGCATTACATAATCAGATTACTTTTCTGATGTAACGAGTAAAGTAATGCATTACAAGCATGCATTACATAATCAGATTACTTTTTCATGTAATGAGTAAAGTAATGCATTAAAAGTAACATGTATTACAATCAGATTACTTTTTCATGTAACGAGTAAAGTAATACATTACAACTAACATGCTTTACATAATCAGATTACTCTTTCATGTAACGTGTAACAATGCATTACAAGTAACATGCATTACATTATCATTACTCTTTCATGTAACAAGTAATGCATTACAAGTAACATGCATTACATAATCAGATTACTTTTCTGATGTAACAAGTAAAGTAATCAGATTACTTTTTATGTAATGAGTAACAATGCATTTCAAGTAACATGCATTATGTAATTAGATTACTTTTTTTATGTAACGAGTAACAATGCATTACAAGTAACATGCATTATGTAATCAAATTACTTTTTCATGTAACTTTGTAATGTATTACAAGTAACAAGCATTACGTAATCAGATTACTTTTTCATGTAACGAGTAAAATAGTGCATTACAAGTAACATACATTACGTAATCAGATTACTTTTCTGATGTAACGAGTAATGCATTACAAGAAATGTACATTATGTAATCAAATGCAGCCTTGGTCAGCAGAAAAGTTTCTTAAAAAAAAAAAATATATATATATATATCTTACAGACCCAAAACTTTTGAATAGTATTTAATCCAATATTTTTTAAAACACTTTAATCCAGTGTTTTAAGTGTCCAAATACTTCTTGGAGTCACTGATCGAAGCGAGGTAAGAGATTTTTTGGGTTTCTCTAACCCTGCTACAGTATTTGTGTCAACTGAAGTTGACCCTTATACAAAATTACCATGGTAACCATGTTTTCTGCCAAAATAAAAGGAGAATGGCATGCAGGTCAAAGTCTGACAAGTAGGCAAATATCCTTAACACCTACTACTCAAATATTAAACAAATAAATCCAAAGTGGTGTACACAGCAAAACTCCCAGTATTAACTCACACTGCCAGTTTTAAAATAATCTATATTTTGCAACACGTTTAGTCTTCAATAAGGCTCAAGTAACCTTTTCAACTCATATTATAGTGGATATCATTCAGCATTATCATAAATATTATGTCACTTATTAAATACTGTTGGTCAAAAACAGTCCAAAGTAGCACATATGTACACACATTTACATTATTTTTTTTGGTTTTCTTTCTTTTGAAAGGAACTGAAGAAAGCATGGTATTAATTCCAACTAGTTGGTTCATTTTCTGTTTTATAGATTTAATCACACGTCAAATTCTTTCCAAGCACCCTCTGGGGTTCATGTACCCCTGGTTGGGAATCACTTATTCAGAGTATTTGAAGGAATGAAGCCTGTTTCCTGCTGCGATCGCAGCATTGTTGGAAAATTTGTGTGTCGTAGTTCTCCTGCATTGTTTAAATGAAGTGCAGCATGTGGGAAAAAGGTTCAGCGTGGTTCTAAATAGAACTCTAGGGTTCTTGACTCGGTTTTAAAGAACCCTTTATGCCAGAAAGGTTCTATATAAGGAGAAATGTGTTAAAATGGTCCTATGCATTTTTACATTTTCAACATTCTTTAGTGTAATGTTGCTGTTTGAGCATGAAAAAGGTAAAAAAAAAAAAAAAAAAAAAAGTCCATCCAGCAGGAGTTATTCTCTATATCAGTGTCACTGTTTCTGAACTCCCTGAAACACCTCCGTTGTAGTCTTGAGTTTTCTTCCGGGAACGAACACGTCACAATATTCCTCATTTAAATAACTTCTGCCCAATGCATAAAAAGGGTGTGGCCTGACTGAGTTATGGTAAGGGCCTTTACATTTCCCAAACACAATCGAAGCGGTTGACCAATCACAAGCTTTTCGGAAGGAGGGGCTTCATAGAGACAGTTGAGTTTCCCAAAAGCATCGTTAGCTAACTATGGTCGCAAGTTCTGTCGTTATCAGCACAGTTTAACGAGTCGTGTTTCCTGAAACCATAGTTTCAATGAACATTCGCAAACAGCATCGCAAAGTATAGTGTGGTTCAAACGACATCAGCCTTCGACCTGTGGTTAGAAGCAGAGATTCTTCTTTGCATGATGTGGAATTTAATAAATCCTCATCGTGAGCAAAATAAGCAAGCTGACATTCAGTACAATCTATATCTTTTATTTTGAATATATACAAATGTAATTTACGTCATTTAATGCCATTTTTGAAGAGTAGTAGGCTCTAGTACGAGCCTTGAATCTGGAAATAAAGCAAAACAACTGATAAAAATGAGAATTAGTCCTCAGATGCCAATTTACAGTAAAAAAATATAGCATTAATTTGATCTCAAACAGATTAATTAAAAGAAGTTATTACTCCACCACCTGTGTGACGTCAACGTAGTTGAATGATAATTTAGCAACAGTACGGTTTCGGGGAAACAGTCGTGATTTCTTCAACGATGGATCGTACTATGGTAGTTATCAGCGAGTTATGTCATTGTACGGTAAACACACCTGAACATTCAAGCATGAAAACTTATTGTAGACCCAAAAAAAAACAAAAAAACAAAATCAAGACTTTGAAAAGGGGGATAATAGGTCCCATTTACCTGTAGATAATTGCATAATACTTTCATGTTTAACATGGTTATTTCAAGTTTTAGTATGTTTACAGGCTGTTTAGTTCATAAAATTTAATCACAATACAAAATGAATAAAAAAAAAATGTATTAATTAAAACTAAATCCATAAAATGATTCCATGATGGGAATATACAGTTTGAAGTACCTTCACTGTAAAAAATCTTATTAAAAAACTTTTTTTCTTTTGTCAAATCAACTTAATTAATGTGGTTCAGATAATATAATAATTTGAGTTTCTATATATTAAACCAATCTCCTTCACTGTACACTCTAAATAATGCTGGGTTAAAAACAACACAACTTAGGTTGAAAATGGACAAACCCAGTGGTTGGGTTAAATGTTTGCTCAATGTGCTGGGCAGTTTTATTTAACCTAACTATTAATTAAAAATTCCTTGGCTTAAAATGAACCCAAAATAGGTTGGAAATTATAAATCAGACACATAATTACTAGAGGCAACAATAATAATCAAAAGGTGGACATTTATTAATAAGCTATTTAATAAATGTTCATTAAACTTATAATAAATGTTCATTTATTTAACTTTAAAGCGATACAGTCATTTTTAAATAGTTGAGTTAAATAAAACTACTCAGCAGGTTTGGCAAACATTTAACCCAACAGCTGGGTTAAAACAACCAACTGTTCAATTTTCAACCCAACTTGGGTTGTTTTTTAACCCAGCATTTTTAGTGTATTAGCTCAAATTTTTAATTTCAGTGAACTCAAAATATTAAGGCAACCAGGTAACTTACTTTTTTAAGTTAAACCAACAATATTTTTTTTACAGTGTGACAAACCTTTAAGGTTCTATATTGAACCCTTCTTTCTAAGAATGAACACAATCTCATGGCAATTCGGTATGTTTTGGCGAATCGGTGGTTTGTGTGTGTCGGCGTGTGAATGAAATCTTTCAGTATTCCCCATGCAGCTGCCCTCTGTGACACAAACACAGTGCATGTGAGACTGAAAGAGGCTTACTGTGGCACCACATGACTCTTCCCATAGTCCACCTGCTTCACATGTCAGTAAAAGTAGAGCTCAAACACTTTACAAAAAAATCTCTTGATCAAAATGACTAATTCAAATCCATCCACATGACACTGGGAATATAATGCACAAGTAATGACAACATGAATAATTAACAAGAAACAAAGAGCGCTTTGCACACCGCTGCTTATAATTCAATTAAATGCAAGCAAACGCTGCACAAGAGATCTCATCACATGGAAATGTCAGCGTTACACAACCCCTCAGAGCACCAAATACAGCTGGACTCAGCACTCTGGAGCTGAGCTGATTTACAGGTATTATTTTGGCATGGATAAAAAACAACCTGTTCCATTGCCTCGCTCTTTAATCTCCTCCTGGGTGACCAGAGGCTCCAGAGACCAGCGAGGAAACCTGGCAACACGGTATACAGACATGCTCGCCGGCACACGGAAAAGAGCTCAAATGGGAACTATTAGAATTCTTGTTGACTCCAACATTGTCTTAATGCTGGTATTTCAAAGTGACTCACTGGGCATAATGAAGAAAAGGAGAAATAAATGAGTCAAGTTTAAGGGATTTCAGACCTCTCTTATATTTCAGCATAAGAAACTATACAAACAAATATTCACATCAAAATAAGCCTTTTGCTGTACTAATGTCTTGATGGGCATTAGCATTATGAGTATTGTTTGAGCAATTTCTGCATTCGTTTTTAATTGCTTAGACATATGCTTTAAAATACAACTGTAAACATGATAATTAGTCATTAACTGTAAGTTACCACCATACACAGTGAAAGGCAGTGTATTTAAAAAGGCAGTGCATGGCTGATATATTAATATGATTTAAATATGCAATTACGAGCTATATATAATCAGTGTATTTTAGTATTTTAGGTGCTATTAATATTCTAAAAGACATTGCATGTTATTTTAAAGTTGGTTGATATATCAATATGATATAATTTAAATATGAAATATAAAATTATGAGCTGTACTACAGTGAAGTTTTAAAAGGAAATGCTTGCCTTTTTAAGTTGGTTAATACATTAATATATCATTTAAATATGGAATACAAATATTAAATATGATATAATTTGAATATAATTTTACACTCTAAAAAATGCTGGGTTAAAAACAACCCAATTTGAGTTGTTTTCAACCCAAGGGCTGGGTAAATACAGAACAGAACACACGTTGGGTTAATTTTACCCAGCAAACTGGGTTGATTCATTTTACTATAATACTAGCTTATTTTTTTTACTTCATACATGAATTTATGTTTACTGATTAACTTAAGTCCTCTAAACTTTTTTTAAACACTCCACACAACCACTGGTTTGTATGATAATTCCTTTATTTTCTATCATATTTTATAGTATAGCATATTTTAGATCCTTTTTAATACATATTGCCTATATTTAAGCTCATTTAACAAATATTAGAGGTAAAAATGAAACATTTAGAAGTAATTCAAGTGTAATTGACCAGGCTTTGTTGTACTGTTTCCACCGTAATGCCACTGGATCTCGTGCCGTAGATGGCTTGCGTTCGACGGAGGAACTGCTAACTTAAGTCCGCCGTCTGCATTTCACTTGATTTTTAGATAAAATAAAGCATACACAGACCTGTATTTTACCAAAGAGCACCAATTTGGCTGCACTGCTCTCTCCTGAAGAGGGTGCAAAACCCCTGCGATAAATAACTCCTGGGTTATGTCTGTCCCAGGAGCTGGGTAACACAAACACCACCCAAAAACTGGGTTGTTACATCTGGAGCTGGGTAACACAAAAAACACCCAAACACTGGGTTATTACCTCTGGAGCTGGGTAACACAAAAACTGCCCAAACACTGGGTTATTACATCTGACCCAGGAGCTGGGTAACACGAAAACTACCAAAACACTGGGTTATTACATCTCACCCAGTAGCTGGGTAACACAAAAACCACCCAAACACTGGGTTATTACCTCTGGAGCTGGGTAACACAAAAACTGCCCAAACACTGGGTTATTACATCTGACCCAGGAGCTGGGTAACACAAAAACCACCAAACACTGGGTTATTATGTCTGGAGCTGGGTAACACGAAAAGTACCCAAACACTGGGTTGTTACATCTGACCCAGGAGCTGGGTAACACGAAAACTACCAAAACACTGGGTTGTTACATCTGACCCAGAAGCTGATTAACACAAAAACCACCCAAACACTGGGTTATTACATCTCACCCAGGAGCTGGGTAACACAAAAACTATCCAAACGCTGGGTTGTTACATCTGACCCAGGAGCTGATTAACACAAAAACCACCCAAACACTGGGTTATTATGTCTGGAGCTGGGTAACACGAAAAGTACCCAAACACTGGGTTATTACATCTGACCCAGAAGCTGATTAACACAAAAACCACCCAAACACTGGGTTATTACATTTCACCCAGGAGCTGGGTAACACAAAAAACACCCAAACACTGGGTTATTATGTCTGGAGCTGGGTAACACGAAAAGTACCCAAACACTGGGTTGTTACATCTGACCCAGGAGCTGGGTAACACAAAAACTATCCAAACGCTGGGTTGTTACATCTGACCCAGGATCTGGGTAACACAAAAACCACCCAAACACTGGGTTGTTACATCTGACCCAAAAGCTGATTAACACAAAAACCACCCAAACACTGGGTTATTACATCTCACCCAGGAGCTGGGTAACACAAAAACCACCCAAACACTGGGTTGTTACGTCTGACCCAGGAGCTGGGTAACACAAAAAACACCCAAACACTGGGTTATTATGTCTGGAGCTGGGTAACACGAAAAGTACCCAAACACTGGGTTGTTACATCTGACCCAGGAGCTGGGTAACACGAAAACTACCAAAACACTGGGTTGTTACATCTGACCCAGAAGCTGATTAACACAAAAACCACCCAAACACTGGGTTATTACATCTCACCCAGGAGCTGGGTAACAAAAAAACTACCCAAACACTGGGTTGTTACGTCTGACCCAGGAGCTGGGTAACAAAAAAACTACCCAAACACTGGGTTGTTACGTCTGACCCAGGAGCTGGGTAACACAAAAAACACCCAAACACTGAGTTATTATGTCTGGAGCTGGGTAACACGAAAAGTACCCAAACACTGGGTTGTTACATCTGACCCAGGAGCTGGGTAACACAAAAACTATCCAAACGCTGGGTTGTTACATCTGACCCAGGATCTGGGTAACACAAAAAACACCCAAACACTGGGTTATTACATCTGGAGCTGGGTAACACAAAAACTGCCCAAACACTGGGTTATTACGTCTGACCCAGGAGCTAGGTAACACGAAAACTGCTCAAACACTGGGTTATTACATCTGGAGCTGGGTAACACAAAAACTGCCCAAACACTGGGATGTTACGTCTGACCCAGGAGCTGGGTAACACGAAAACTACCCAAACACTGGGTTGTTACATCTGGAGCTGGGTAACACAAAAAACCACCCAAACACTGGGTTATTACGTCTGACCCAGGAGCTGGGTAACACAAAAACTGCCCAAACACTGGGTTGTTATGTCTGACCCAGGAGCTGGGTAACACAAAAACCACCCAAACACTGGGTTGTTACATCTGGAGCTGGGTAACACAAAAACCACCCAAACACTGGGTTGTTACATCTGGAGCTGGGTAACACAAATACCACCCAAACACTGGGTTGTTATGTCTGACCCAGGAGCTGGGTAACACAAAAACTACCCAAACACTGGGTTGTTACATCTGGAGCTGGGTAACACAAAAACCACCCAAACACTGGGTTGTTACGTCTGACCCAGGAGCTGAGTAACACAAAAACCACCCAAATACTGGGTTATTATGTCTGACCCAGGAGCTGGGTAACACAAAAACTACCCAAACACTGGGTTGTTACATCTGGAGCTGGGTAACACAAAAACTACCCAAACACTGGGTTGTTATGTCTGACCCAGGAGCTGGGTAACACAAAAACTACCCAAACACTGGGTTATTACGTCTGACCCAGGAGCTGGGTAACACAAAAACCACCCAAACACTGGGTTGTTACGTCTGGAGCTGAGTAACACAAAAACCACCCAAATACTGGGTTATTATGTCTGACCCAGGAGCTGGGTAACACAAAACTACCCAAACACTGGGTTATTACGTCTGACCCAGGAGCTGGGTAACACAAAAACCACCCAAACACTGGGTTGTTACGTCTGGAGCTGGGTAACACAAAAACTACCCAAACACTGGGTTATTACGTCTGACCCAGGAGCTGGGTAACACAAAAACCACCCAAACACTGGGTTATTACGTCTGGAGCTGGGTAACACAAAAACCACCCAAACACTGGGTTATTACGTCTGGAGCTGGGTAACACAAAAACCACCCAAACACTGGGTTATTACATCTGGAGCTGGGTAACACAAAAACCACCCAAACACTGGGTTATTACGTCTGACCCAGGAACTGGGTAACACAAAAACCACCCAAACACTGGGTTGTTACGTCTGGAGCTGGGTAACACAAAAACTACCCAAACACTGGGTTATTACGTCTGACCCAGGAGCTGGGTAACACAAAAACCACCCAAACACTGGGTTATTACGTCTGACCCAGGAGCTGGGTAACACAAAAAACACCCAAACACTGGGTTATTATGTCTGGAGCTGGGTAACACAAAAACCACCCAAACACTGGGTTATTACGTCTGACCCAGGAGTTGGGTAACACAAAAAACACCCAAACACTGGGTTGTTACGTCTGGAGCTGGGTAACACAAAAACTACCCAAACACTGGGTTATTACGTCTGACCCAGGAGCTGGGTAACACAAAAACCACCCAAACACTGGGTTATTACGTCTGGAGCTGGGTAACACAAAAACCACCCAAACACTGGGTTATTACGTCTGGAGCTGGGTAACACAAAAAACCACCCAAACACTGGGTTGTTACATCTGGAGCTGTTTATTATTGTTATAATATACATGTTAAGTATTATTTTGAATAAATGTTTATTTATTAAACATAATAAATGTTAATTTTGAGTTCATTTTAAGTGAGCAATACAGTAATTTTTAAACAATAGTTGAGGTAAATAAAAATACCCAGTAGGTTGGGTCAAACATTTAACCCAACTGCTGGGTCAAAACAACCCAATTGTTGGCATTTGTCCATAATCAGTTATTTTTAACCCAGCATTTTCAAGAGTGTAGTGACCATTCAACAACTATTTGAGATACTATTTATGTCATTTTAAGTTGGTTTATATATTAAATATTACATCACTTCATAAAGAAAAACACATTTATGTGCTGTAGAAAATAAGATAACTTTAATAACAAGTATATGAGATATTCTTGCACTGATATATTGGATATATAGTTTCAAAAGCATGCAACTTACATTTGTGTACTGACAGATTAACCTATGTGCATGTATGTGGGGAAAATAATAGAAGCAGCGAGAGTCGGCCGTCCCATAGTGTAATGGCCGCAGCTTACACCCTTTGACTAACATCCTGGTGAGTGTGGACACATGGACAGACCATCTGTCTGCATGCAATCGCACACACATGTCATAGCAAAGCATGAATTTGAGTGAGCAAACTCTTTATATTCACCAAATGTACTGCAATAGCTTCAATTTTCAAATGCCACAAAAATAGTCCTTGATATCCGTGACAGTGTGTGACCTTGATTTGTGATCATTCAGTCGTAAGATTTTATTAAAAGAGATAAGAAAAGGAGAGATGAGGACATGCATTGTGGCACACTAGCGTTATGGAAAAACACCACCAACCATCACAATCCTTTGGCTTTGCTGTGATTGGCAGACACGTTTAGCTCAGCGTTGTTGCCATATCAGAGTTTGGATGTACCCCACCCCCTCTTTCTTTCTCTTTCTCTAAGTTGATCCCAAATTTTTTAGCCTAGGTAGATTATCCCCTCACAAGGCCACTGACCCCTACGTGACCTCACTTTAGCACTACATATATCTGGAGATTTTGTTTTAGCATGGCAACCATTGGACTGGAACTTAAAAAAACACCTTGGAAATGATTTATTGCTTGTCAGTCATCGAGGTCTTATGATGGAACGACATGCATGTATGTATGGCTCTTTGCTTTCCAGTATAGTGACGCAAGCAGCAGTCTCCGTGCTTATTCACAATGCGCATGCGCAAGATCAAACTAGAGATGAGATGTAGAGGATGAAGCAGGATCCTTAAATGGGCGGGGTTTAACGTCTGTTTGGATGGGTCTAAATATTAAATCTTTTTTTTTTTTTTGTAATCTTAACTGGGTATATTTTTTGTGAAATGTCTATTTTTCTTTAAGAATAATTATTCTGGAGTAAATTATTATACACACCACTGATGAAGCAGCCTGGAATCAGTCACGTGATATCTGTTACTTTTCTCATCACTTGTTAAAATGGGCTAATCACAGTAAATCATTTGAAAGAAATTGCTTGAAAATATTTACATTAGTCTGTCAAGTACCAATCTTTGAAAGCTAACAGATTCAAGCGAGACAACAAAAATACATCATGACATTTAAACGAGACTCGATGGAGGTTGCAGCTTTCTGTGCCCCCTGCTGGTGTCATGTAAACTCTTATTACCAAGCAACATAATTGCTGCCCAATGGCGCGACGCTCGCGACGCCGAGCGATGTGAAGCGAGCGTGTGCTTGTCTCTTTAAGAAACACTCCTGTTGCACGAGAGCCTGGTGTTTTTCCACTCTCTCCGTTATTACATGCGCTCCCATATAAGACAGAAGTCGGGGGGAGAGGGCGTAAAGATTATTTCCCTTGCTTTGTAGCCTCACCACAAGAAGACAAAAGAACAAGAGACGGACTTGAGCAATACATTGCATTGTCAGGTGAGTGACACCTTGGACCCATCAGGGCAGTGGAGGCTGATGAAGCGCATCTTTATGTGTACATTTTCATTTACGTTTCAAAAACTCGTTTATTTTTTGTCTAAGGCATGCTCTTTTTTTTTTTTTTTTTTTTTTAAATATATATTTAAAATTTCAGTTTGATTTGCAAACATTTTTATGTGCAGATTTAATTTTATTCTCTGCTTTAAATGTAAAAAAAAGGCTTTTGCAATTCAACAGTTCTAATTAGAAAATAAATAGGATTTTTGTTACACATACATTTTCCCTATATTTCTGGTTTCCGGCATTGTTGAAAGCATTGTCTTAGGCAGAAAGAACAACTTAGTGCTCTCACAGGCTTTTGCAAGCTCAATGTCATTAAATATTAAATGCAATCAATTTATTTTAGATGCACCGTAATTAAAGAGTACTGGTTAACTGTGTACCAGTCATCTTAGCAAAACCTTGTGACAGCACCCTCAGGACCATCACAGAGCATCACACCACAGCGCGTGCTTTAACCGGGCAATAAAATGTAGGTTAATGTGAATTTCACATGCACTGCTCGTGCATGTAAACATTAGTCTCAAACCTGTCCTGTGGGTTCATGTAACACACAATGTAGGTTATTGGGACACAGTCACGATTTTAACTTCTTATCTTGCCCATTGGCCTGATGTGGTAAATGCAAAAACCCTCGTTGATGGATATGCATTAGAGATATAATTTCTTCGCAAATTGCATGTTCATCTTTCAATGTAAGCTCGTGCAATGTTTGTGTTTTCCATGCAAACTTGCAATAAAAACTTGTTTAGGGAATTTTAATTTATTCCGTATCCGTAACAGGGTTTCCAAATTAAACACGCTTAAAAATGTAATTTCATTAGGAGCGCGCGCCGGAGAATTACGGCACGTGCGGGATAGCTATTATTTCGAAACCAGACAGATTTAGTTTTATAATGCATGACATGAGAAGAACTGTGCTTTCTCCAATACTCGATATATTCGTGCCACCATCAATACCTACTGTGGCAGTGCCATACACTCGGTCATTTTCATGCACATCAAAAGGTATTACAATATGCTATAAAAGTGCCAATGTCAAATGCTAATATAATTGCACCATGTTCTACAACTGCTTCTTTTTGATCCCTAAAGTAGAGCAGTAGCTGAAGCGAGGTGCAAGTTAAAGAAATGAACTTTGTAAAGACAGAGTATCTTTTTGGTCCCGTGTTGTACAAAGTTGGCAAAGTTTTCTACTCTTACCTTAAAAGATAAATCACTGTTGGAATGACTAGACAACAATGAACTAACATCATAGCGTCTGACCTTCCATTATTAATGATTGCATTAGAGTAAATGTTGTTGTTTCTGTTTATAACATCCCATTTGCTTTTTGGTAGCTTTCGAGTATAAATGGACATTACAGCATTAAAGGGTAACTTAGATCACCCAAAAATGAAAATTCTGTCATTAATTACTCACTCTCGTGTCGTTCCACACCCACACACAAGATTTTCGTTCTTTTCGCATTAAAGCTTAATTTAATCCCCAATTCCACATTCTTTGTTTATTTTAATACATCCAATATTATGTTTCATATTTGATAGTTAGTATTAGAGTGTAATTTATAACATTCAGGGGTTTCAAACAGCTGCATTTCCAGACAAGGTTAAGTCAGCTGTCTGTTGTTGTGGCCTTCTGATACATGTCTTATTCTTCTCTGCTTACGTCACTGCTTGATTAAACATGCGCTTGAATAACTTGTTTTGATAGAGAGCTATCGGTGTTTATCTATATCAAGGCTAATGTGAGGTCTGGGCATGTTTAGAAGGTCATTATTGGGGACAAGGTTGAAAGAGGCCGATGCTGGCTGAGATAGCGGAGCTGTGAACTTGCGATATTTCTTTGCTCATGGCCACAGCAACATTTGACTAGTGTGAGTCATTCTGTTCGCTCTGTTGAGAATTTGACCCACACAAACCTGTCAAGTCACCTTTATTTTTTATAGCGCTTTACATGCAATAGAAATAGTTTCAAAGCAGCTTCACACGATTAACAGGAAATTAATGGTGCAGCTGTAGCAAGACAATAGTGTTATTATTCAGCTCAGTAACTGTGTTCACACTTGTAGTTTGGTTCTTTTGTACCAGACCAAAAAAGAAAGGCAGCGGCTATTTGCACTAAATAAAAATAGCATATTTTCTTTGCAACAGATGCTATTTACACTAAGTGAAAATAGTGATATATAATATTTACACTATATAAAAGTAACAGTTCTTTGCAATAAGTGCATGAAATATGCCGCTATTTATACTTATAAATAGTGGCAGATACTATTTGCACCTCATTGTTGTTGTTGTATATTAACAGAATGCAATAACAAACATAGAGTGTAAATGATTATATGTATTAAAATTATTAAACTGATGCCACCTTATTGGGACAATAAAGCCCTCCCTACACCTACCCCTAACCCTACCAGATAAATACCCGTTAGGCCCTTTTTTTCCACTTTTCAAATATTTTCTTCATTTTTATTGAAAATAAATTCCTTTTTGATCTGATTTGTAATGAGAAAAGGGAGAAGAGCAAGTTCGGCAAAAGGTGGATTCGAACTCGGGTCAATCGCATCAAATGCTACTTTCATGCGCCATACTCCCTACGGCCTATGCCACTGCAGATGTTCACACAGCCCTTTTAACGCTGGACCTAAAGGTACATACCTTTTTACAAGATGTAATATGAGTCTCTGGTGTCTCCAGAATGTGTCTGTGAAGTTTCAGCTCAAAATACCCCACAGATCATTTATTATAGCTTGTTAAATTTGCCCCTATTTGGGTGTGAGCAAAAACACACCATTTTTGTGTGTGTCCCTTTAAATGCAAATGAGCTGCTGCTCCCGCCCACTTTCCAGAAGAGGGCGGAGCTTTAACAGCTCAACAACAACAAAGCTGGAGAATCTCACGCAGCCAAAATGAGGATTGTCAGTAACGGTGTTCAGCCTTACATTGTTCAAACCGGAGTCGACACTGATGGAGAGACTCAGGAAGAAGTTACAACTTTTAGAATTGTAACAACACTCTACTACAACAACTCTTCCTCTTCTCTAAAGCAGCCCAACATGGCCTCACCCCTTTGTTGCATGTTCTCGGGGGTGGGGTTTACGTAAATTTTAGGGTTAGTGATGTCACTAACCCAGGAAGAAGCTTGTTGTAGTCCCAACCAGCCGTTTGTTGTAGTCCTTAAACAGTGAATTCTGTAAAAGAAAATATCTCTCTTTGCATTGAACTTTGAGCATCGTCACTTTGCAGATGTTGTTTATAATCAAACAGCAACATTACACACTAACTAAAGTTAAAAAAGTGAAATCATAATCAAGGACCCCTTTAAAAGAGCCATTTTTTTCTTAGTATGAAGAACATTTTAAAAATCTGAAGAACTTTTTCCACTATAAATAACCTTTTGTGCAATGGATGTTTATTTGTGCTGAAAGGAAGAAAAGCAGGATGTTAATAAGTCATGTGCTGACCTCCTACTAATAAAAATATTGATGCAAATGGTATCAAACCTGCAATCATACAGAGAAAAGGTCACTGGCCAACTAGGACACGTGTAATAAAGTGAGCTAGTTTATCAGCGTCAGTGTTTGAGCTGTTAGTGTGAGTTTCAAACAGGATATCAGACTGTATCAGCTTCCTGCCAGCCTGACTCTAATTTCAGAGCTCAAGTCTTACTTTGATTAAAAACAGGCCATGAAACACTGCTTAGCTGGAACACTAGTGGTGCTTGTGTGAAAACGGCAAGCATTTAAAACGTTTTCTGCATGTCAAATATTTTACACAACATTTTTTATTTTGTCAAATCAACTTAGATAATTAATGTGGTTCAGGTAACATAATATTTTGAGTTTCTGTTGATTAAAGCAATCGCCTTCATTGTATTAACTCAAATTTTTAATTTCAATGAACTAAAAAGTTTAAGGCATCCAGGTAACTTACTTTTTTAAGTTAAACCAACAATTGTTTTTTTACAGTGAAGCTGAAATGTAATACATGAAATGTAATCTTAGTTGTAATCTTAGATTTTAAGGGCTACTGTGTTATTCAAATGATTTCTAGGAATATTTTTGCATAAGCTTTGAGCAATCAGCATTGAGATTTGCTGGGTTTTTTTAGCTCTAGCTTCTAGATCTGTCTTATATAACAGTTCATGCTTTGCACAGTCTCAGAGGATGTCATTTTATAGCTCAAACTTCCTGCTCATTTTCTTGTTACTTATAGGGGTCTTCATAAAGGTTTTCCAGCTCAATCACACATGTATAAACACACATTTATGATACACTACTGCCAAAAGTTTGTATTCAGTTTATATATCGTTTTTATTTTTTTAATGGTTTTGAGGGCTCTTATGCTCACCAAGGCTGCATTTCTTTTATCTTGAATTTCTTGAGTTTTCAGCATCATTACTCCAGTCCTCAGTGTCACATGATCCTTCAGAAATCATTCTAATATGATGATTTGTTGCTCAAGAAACATTTCTGATTATTATCAATGATGAAAACAGTTGTGCTGCTTCATATTTTTGTGAAAACTGTGATCATTTTTTTAGGATTCTTTGACAGTTCAAATAATTTTTTATAATTTTTTTGTAAAATTATAAATGTCTTTACTGTGACTTTTGATCAATTTAATGCATCCTTGCATAATATCTATCAAACTTTTAGGTAATGTATATCATTCTCAACCCTTTCCCCTCCATCTTTCTTGTTCTCAGTATGGCACAGAAGGAGAAGTTGCAGTGTCTCAAAGATTTCCATAAGGACACATTGAAGCCGTCTCCCGGTAAGAGTCCCGGCACGCGTCCGGAAGACGAGGCGGAGGGTAAAGCACCGCAGCGGGAGAAATGGGCCAGCAAGCTGGATTTCGTGCTCTCTGTGGCCGGAGGTTTTGTCGGTTTAGGCAACGTTTGGCGTTTCCCGTACCTCTGCTACAAGAATGGCGGAGGTGAGTGTGTTTCAGTGTGTAATATGACAACACTTTTACAGTCTTTGTGTACTGTAAATAGCTGCTAATGTCACATGCAAACATGAGCTTGTGACATTAATACCTTTGAGCTGATTGCAGAATATTTTGTTTACAAAACAATCCTATTCTAAAATGGCAGAACAGTGTTTTAGTCTGACCTTCTGTGTGGTTTACGAAGTATTTCACATATGAATGCATTGTATTCTGTGCTGTACTAATGAATATATGTATTAAAAACTATATTTTAGTATCATTTATATACTATATATTTATTATTAATTTCAATTAAAGATGCAATATGTCATATTTTTGCAGTAAAATATCCAAAATCCACTAGGCCAGTCTTATATTTTTTGTTCACTTGAGTACTTACAATATCCCAAATGTTTCCAACTATTTGTAAATCGTGAGAAAATTGCAATTTTAATCAAGGCTCTGGGACGTGTGAGGAGTCGCCTGTCAATGGCGTCATACCCGCGTTACCCTCGGTTTCCGGTTTTATTTTGTAGAAACCATGAAAACACCAAAGATGCTTTAATATATTACATGTTTTAATAGACAAGAGAAAAACTGTTTTGATATATTTATAGACAGAAAACTAATTGTTGTTATATAGCTCAACAAGTTTAGTCTTTTTTCTCCATGATACAATACGTTTTTAAAATTAATTGCATGCCATTTATCAACACAATCATCCAGCATTTAACATGATATTGTAAAATCGATCTATCTTACTGCAGTGTGTAACAGTGTCTCACAGCAGCCGCCGAGCGAACGCACAGAATAACGTTATAACATCATTTTCAACACACTCAAATGTATCTAATATGATAAACAGAGCTGCGTTACCTCATACTCATGACCGGAAAAGCGGAAGCGGCGCCGGCGACTGTGGCAGAATAAAAGTCCCGCTGCTCGTGAGGCGTGTGTTGTGCAATCGCTCCAGCTCCTCGTTCAGCTCCACAACACTCGCTCCTGCTCTGCTTCATACTACAGTAACGTTAATAATCCATGAACATGATTTCTTCCCAAGTTCTATCCCTATTCTTTTTGCACCGTCCATTGAGGTGGAGACCACATGTCCCAAGATTCCGCTCTCAAACTTGGCGTCATCAAGCTACGCCTTTGTTTTGAATAGGCCTCTAGCGACCTCTAGCGGACAGAATTATTACATACTGCACCTTTTATTTTTATACTTTCAGTGTTAGTGCTTTTGTCATTTTATTAGTTTTATTTTTTTAATATTTCTATCTAGCTGAAGTAATTTTAGTTCTTTTTTCTTTCTTTTTTTAATTTATTTACCAAGGCAAAAACAAGGTTTTTTTAAGTTTAAGTTAATATTTAAGATTATACCATGGTCTGCTTGGATACTCCATTCTGATTGGTTGGAAGGTGTGCAATAAAACCATTTAATGCACAGGTAGTTCCGGTCAGTTTAATCACCGTTCTATATTAATGTTTTCATTGAAGCGCCCACAAACATACTTCACTGTCACTCGCACACAGAAACTTTTTGTCAATGCCGCCCCACAACTTTTAATAATAAATTAACTTCGCCACTGAATCGCTACATTAAATTACTCAGCAAGGAGGTTGTAATGTCTTCATTTTTGAAGTAATTAAACTCACAGCTTCATTACTAGTAGAGATGCTACACAGACACAGGTAATTCACACACACACACACACACATCTCTTTCTCTCTCGATAGGCTAATTAATTCAAACAAATGACCATGGTATAAGCAAGATAACCCATAGCTAGCTGTGCATTAAACAATTTGAATGCACTCAGCTTTGTGTCAGGTGGTTCTTTGCCTCCACGTTGCGCATTAAAATCGCTTTAATGCACAGCTAGCTATGGATTTTACATATATATATAATATATATATATGTATATATATATATATATATATATATATATTAGTTTACAATAACAACACTGGTTGTAGGTTCAATACAAGCTACCAATACCAATGTTATTTACTATAATAGTAATTCAAACTGGTCTCTCAGTGTGTAGAAATAAACTAAAATCATGTTTTCAGTAGGGCTGTCAACGTTAACACATGCGATTAATTCAAAATCCTTAACGCATTAAAATAATTTTACCAAATAACGCAAATAAATTACTGAAGTATGTGAAATTGTGTCGTAATTTACGACACACAGTTAGATGAGCTTAGAAGGCTGATTATTTCAGAGATGGCAGAGAGACTGCGTTTTTAGTGAATTATTCATTCCAGTGTCTGTTTCACTTTAAAACACAAACTCTCTGTCATATTCTGTGATTATTTCTGATGAGCGTGAGCCCTCCCGCATCGCTCTGTGTGAAATACAGACTGAATGAAACACCGCTGTATGGCCAGATGATACGCAAACTATGTTTCTCGGCTGGATAAAGCAAACCAGCGTCTCGCTAGTAAAGTTTTAATGGATGAGGATTGCAATCAAATGAAAGACGAATGCATGAGTTTGTTATATTGATGCGCAAGCAAATCATGTATGGGCGCTCTCTACACACTGATTGCGAATTGTTTTTATGCATAGACACATTTCAGTACATTCACATTGTTTTCACACACAAATTCAGGATAATGTTTGGATTTGTCCTGTGTATGTTGCAGTGTTTAGTAATTCTGAATGGATCCTTTTACTGTAGTATGTGCAGTCAGGCCATGGCGATTGGTTTAGGTTTTTTTTCTGGCATCTCCATGTGGTCCTGTTCAGTATCGCAACTTGACTTGTCTAAAATGTAAACAAGCTCTTTGTTGTTGTACTGTACACTGTCAATTCTGAATCGTTTTCTTTGTCATGGGTGCTTTGGTGTACATAAATGTATGAATTATGCAGACTCCTTATCATTTGGTTATTTGGTGTCCTTTTGGAATTTGCAAGTGTCCTTTTTTGGAAAGACACCTAAATTTACCTTGAAAAAAGCTGGAAAATACAGTTTTGTGAAAATCACACTTCAATCTGGTGGTTTACTTTGTTGGATATAGGCAATGATGATGAAAAAATGGATGTGTTAAACAAGATGAATGGTGTATGCTTAATTACACAATAAGTGTGTGATTAATCGTGATTTTAATCTTAATCTATTAAAAAATGTTAATCTATTGACAGCCCTGTTTTTCAGTAATGTAAGTCTATGAGGTTTACAATGCCGAAATGTGAAGCTTATATTAATTCTGAAATTGTAATTTTAGTGGTAGGACTATTTTTTAAGGTGGATGAACTTCTGGTTATTGATGTGTTGATGTACTATACTGTGTATTTTAATGTGGATCCTTATAGATGTCCATTGTAAGTGCATTATTGTACAAATTTCTTCATGTTTTGTTCATTTTTTTGGTAATTTAGCCTCCTTTAATGCGTTTTTCTTTGCTGAGTGTCTGTATTGTGTCACCCGTCTTATCTGTTGTTGTTTTTTCCAGGTGCATTTCTCATCCCCTACTTCATATTTCTGTTTGGCGGAGGGTTACCCGTCTTCTTTCTGGAGGTGGCGCTCGGCCAGTTCACCTCTGAGGGAGGAATCACCTGCTGGGGGAAACTCTGCCCCATTTTTACTGGTGAGACAAATGGATGGATCAAGAGAGAGATAGAGAGAGTGAGGGAGGGCGAGACAGGTCTGATATTTAGTGACTCATCAGGCTCAAGCACATTTTAATCTGCATCAATCATATATTTTATGATTCTCCCTTACCCCCTACCGGTTACCCGCGGTCCCTCACGGCAGCCTTGACCAATCAACACGGCCGTTACTGTGATGCGCATCGAGTCTGATTGGCTGCTGAGGTGGCTCGTTAAACTGATCTTCACTCTGACCTGTTTTCAGCATCTGCTGCGGTTGCTAAGCAACCCTAGAAGACGCGGTGTTCTTTTCAGATGCGTCGTCGTGTGCGATTCTGCATGTTTTTGTTCTGTGTGCGAGCAGGATGCGGGTCACTCATACACACACACTACATGTGCGTTTAATTCCCCATCATTTGTTTGCTTTCCGCCGCTCTCTGCTTTAGAGTGCTCTGACTAACACCCCGCTCCACATTTGGACATGTATTCTGATCTCCATGGCAACAGCCGTGAGAGGTGACTGATGGGATCTCCTCCGGTGCCGCTCAGAGATATTCTGCTCAGGAGCCAAAATGGAGTGGTTTTGTTAGGAATGATTTGATGAGAAAGAACAAGGCGGATGGTGTTTCTTAGAGCAGGGCTTTTTTTCATTTTTAGATGTGATTTTCATGTATTAAGATCTAATTAATAATGTGGAAAATTAATATTATAAATGTGGAAAATATTTAGTTTCTATTACATCATTACATTTTTTCTACTTACTCTAGTACTGTACTGTGTAATGCATTAGTTTATTATTTATTTCAATCAAGTTAATTTTAATATTTTTTATTTTAATACATTTTAATCTATTTAGTTAGTTACATTTCTTATTTATTTAAATCAAATGTTATCTTATTTATGTAGTTACATAAAAAACATTTGATGAAAATAAATAAATAAAAATGATTAAAATAAATAAATAATAAATTAATGCATTTGATTAAAAAATTATTAATATATTAAATATTATTAAATTAATATATTTTTGTTATTTATTTATTTTAATATACACTCTTTTTGTTTATTTTAATCAAATGTATTTATTTATTTATTTGGAATAAAATAACGTTTTATTAATTTATTTTAATGTAATGTAAAATAAATTAATAAATTAATGCATTTGATAAAAAAATATGTAGATAAAAATATTTACATTTTTTTTAAATGAATATATTTTAATCAAATATAAATCGGATTAAAAAATGTTTTTATTTATCTAGTTAGTTACTTAGTTTAATCATATTTAAATCAAATGTTTTTATTTATATAGTTATAGAAAAAACATTTGATTAAAATAAATAAACAAAAATTATTAAAATAAATAAATAATAAATTAATGCATTTGATTAAAAAATATTATTTTTTTACTTTTTTAAAATTAATATGTTTAATCAAATGCATTAATTATTATTTATTGTAATCATTTTTATTTTAATCAAATTTATTTATTTAATTATTTTTTTATCTAAATAACATTTTATTAATTTATTTTAATGTAATGTAAAATAAACAATACATGTATGCGTTTGATTAAAAATATTTAAATAAAAATATTTAAATATTTTTTTAACTTAATATTTTTAAGCAAATGCATTAATTTATTATTTATTTATTTTAATAATTGTATTTATTTACTTTAATCAAATTTATTTATTAATTTTGATTTAAATAACATTTTATTTATTTATTTATTTTAATGTAATGTATTTATTATTTATTTATTTAAATACAATTTTATTTAGCTAGATTAATCCTATTTTTATTTTTTATTTTATAGAATAATAATCCTATTATTTACTTTTACAACTTTTCCACGGACCGCCTAGCACTCTCTCAGTTTGATAACCCCTGTCTTAGAGGATATTTCTATTACTTTGGTACCTGACCTCTATATACACACATGCACAGGCAAGTCGCTCAAGTGGCTGGGTTTTATTTAGCACATACGAGCCATATTTCCTGACACCCTGAGCCCATTGTCCCCTTTCACCCAATGATTATGTTCTTAGTCTGGGCGGCAGCTGACCGATCTCTCTTGGGCACGCACACGCATCTACAAATGAAGTCCTGCCCTTGCATACTCAAACGCACGTTTGGCATTCTGTTGTCAGCTGTCGCAGTGAGCTCCTGGCACCGCAGAGCGGGCGAGTGGCACTTTGTATTAATTATAGCATAAAACTGGCATTCAGCCCTTTGACTGCCCTCAACCCTAGAAAAATACAGTTCAGATGTGTCAGAGCCAACAGGTGAAGCTTCATTGCTCTGAGAATAGAGTCGTTTCAGCTGTGTTTGACTCAGGGCCTCAGAGAGAACACTCTGCTTCGATGTGGCACCTTTCGTCATGATTTGAGATATCATTCATGCCTGTAACACAAAGAGTGACAAGTTACATTCTGTGCAAGTAGATGCTTGTATTTGTTTTTAAATAAATAAATGATAAAAAAAACGACTATAATAAACAAATAATTAATTAATGCATTTGATTAAAAAATATTTTTGATTATTTTTTAATCAAATGCATTAATTTATTATTTATTTATTTTAATCATTTTCAGCAGACACTTGTTCTCTAAGCAATATGTTGTGCTTATCTAACTAAATAAATAAAAACAATTGTATTTACATAAATAATAAATTAATACACTACATTAAAATAAATAAATGTTATTTAAATGAAACATAAATAAATAAATGATTCAAATAAATAAATAATAAATGAATACATTTGATTAAAAAACTGTTTAAATAAAAAAAATTAAAATCATTTTTTAAAATTAATCTATTTTTTATCAAATGCATTAATTTATTATTTATATATTTTAATCATTTTTAAGTAAAATTTTATTTTTTATTTTAATGTAATGTATTAATTTATTATTTATTTATTTAAATACAATTTTATTTCTTTGTATAAGCACTACAGACTGCTTAGAGAACAAGTGTCTGCTGAAAATGATTAAAATAAATAAATAATAATTCAATGCATTTGAGTAAAAAATTATTTAAATAAAAATATTTAATAATTTTTAAATTAATATATTTTTTAAAAAAATGCATTAATTTATTATTTAATTTAATCATTTTGATTTATTTTGATTTAAATAACATTTTATTTATTTATTTTAATGCATTGTATTAATTTATTATTTATGTATATATTATAATATATTTACTTATTTAGATAATCACTACAGATTGCTTAGAGAACAAGTGTCTGCTGAAAATGATTAAAATAAATATAAATAATTTTATTTTTTTTAAATTAATATATTTTAATCAAATGCATAAATTATTTATTTATTTTAATAATTTTATTTATTTACTTATTTTTGATTAAAATCACATTTTATTTATTTATTTTAATTTAATGTATTTATTAACAATTGGTGCAACCCTATCATTTAACAATTTCTTTGTTTTGTTTGTACAATTTTGAATGAATCACTGACGAACTGTGATCAATAAGACCATGAATGTGTACTAAGAAAGTAAATTGGATGAATGTTGCTTTCACGTTGACTTGTATTGTGTATCCGTGAACAGGAATCGGCTACGCCTCAGTCGTGATCGTGTCTCTGCTGAACATCTACTACATCGTGATCCTGGCGTGGGGTCTGTACTATCTGCTGCAGTGTTTCCAGCACGAGCTGCCCTGGGCCCGCTGCCGACACAGCTGGAACACGGAGAACTGCGTGGAGGACACCGTCCGCAAGAACAAAACCCTCTGGATCTCCGCCAACGCTGCCAACTTCACCTCGCCGGTCACCGAATTCTGGGAGTGAGTATCGTGCACGTAGGTGCGTCGTCCTGAGGCTGTGTGTACGGGACGGACGCTCTACGCCCGTTCTCATCACTCTGATATGGTCTGTAGGCGGAACGTCCTCAGCATCTCTTCAGGGATCGACGAGGTCGGCGGTCTGAAGTGGGAGCTGGCGTTGTGCCTGCTGGCTGTCTGGATCATCTGCTTCTTCTGCATCTGGAAAGGAGTCAAATCCACCGGCAAGGTGAGGGAGAGGACGAGAAAAGTCCATCAAAATGTCTTGTACTGACTTATTTGAACCCTTGTGCATCAAATTAAAAAAGTTACTCAGAGGTCCTTGGAGAACAAAAATGTCCATGCCAAAAAACTGTCATAAAAATTTGAAGCTTGAGAGTACAAACTTAAGTTTGGTCTCATTTTAAAGATGACCCTTGGCAGATTTAAAAAAAAGTTTTAAAAAAGTGAAACAAAAAAGTTATATAGGTTTAAGTTTATGAAAATGATTTTTATATAATATTCAGAAGCAGAAAACAGGAATAATTCGAGTTTTTGCTTTATAGGCCAAACCTGAGAAAATGGCATCATCTGGTAAAAAAAAAAAAAAAAAAAAAGTAAAAATTTTAATTTTGAAGCCTTGCCAACATAATGAAAGCCTTTTAACAAAAAATGCATTCATGACCCTGGGATTAAAAATGACGGTTTTAATAGGCTTCAATGGGAACATTTTTGTCTTTAAGGTTCTGAGAGGAACTATTTTGTGTTCCCAGTGTAAAATAGTGTAAAAATATTAAAATTATAATAATAATACACACTTGTGCCAAACTGTATGCTGTTGGCATTAACACAGGCAAAATGATCTAAAAAACAATACTGAAAAAGATAAAAATGTCCTTAAGGACACACTAGGGTTAATAAAGCAGGGGCGTAACAACCATTACTATTACTTTTTTATAAATGTCTAAGTTTGTTAATTCCCCCTCATTTCGAGAAGTGATCATTATGTTTTAAAAGTGCAAATTGTAGCCGACCACGTAAAATGACAAAGCAGAAGCCAGATGGTTGTTGCAGGCAATGTGTGTGCAAAAACCTCTTCCTTTCAATAAATCAGACTTAATTAATATTCATGAGTCAAGCTGATTGGTTTTATAACATTATGTGTATATACATATTATATTTTTTTATAATATTACCCAAATTATCAGGTAGTTCCTATAACCATGGTGTAAAGCCTTGGTTCCTTTGGATGTTACCATGTATTTGATAACAGAAATAGCTAAGAACAATAATATGGTCACCCGATTGGACGGCTGGCTAAAAGTGACAGTGATGAGCGCAGCATTTTACTCAAAGTTGAACATTCTTCAACTCAAGGCGACCAATGAAAATGCAGAGCGCTCAGCTTGTATAAAATACAAGATTTAGTCTCCAAAAAGCCTTTTTCCAAAAAGTACATCTTGAAAAAGTCGTCTTATAATCAGGGTCGTCTTATATTAGGAACAATACGGTATATAATTTGCACGTACTGACACTTTAAAACATTCAAGCGACTTTAAAGCATTAAAGCGCAAGATGATGTGAAAGAGAACTCAATTCAGAGCAGCGAATTCAGTTCTCTATCTTTTTGACGCAAAATTGTGTTAAAGGTGCCATCGAATGGAAAATTGAATGTATCTTGGCATAGTTAAATAACAAGAGTTCAGTACATGGAAATGACATACAGTGAGTCTCAAACTCCATTGTTTCCTCCTTCTTATCTAAATCTCATTTGTTTAAAAGACCTCCGAAGAACAGGCGAATCTCAACATAACACCGACTGTTACGTAACAGTCGGGATCATTAATATGTACGCCCCCAATATTTGCATATGCCAGCCCATGTTCCCAACATTATGAAAGGCATTAGACAAGGGCAGCCAGTATTAACGTCTGGATCTGTGCACAGCTGAATCATCAGACTAGGTAAGCAAGCAAGAACAATAGCGAAAAATGGCAGATGGAGCAATAATAACTGACATGATCCATGATATCATGATATTTTTAGTGATATTTGTAAATTGTCTTTCTAAATGTTTCGTTAGCATGTTGCTAATGTAGGCTACTGTTGGTTAAAGTTACCATCGTTTATTACTGTATTCACGGAGACAAGAGAGCCGTCGCTATTTTCATTTTTAAACACTTGCAGTCTGTATAATGCACAAACACAACTTCATTCTTTATAAATCTCTCCAACAGTGTGTAATGTTAGCTTTAGCCACGGAGCACTATCAAACTCATTCAGAATCAAATGTAAACATCCAAATAAATACTATACTCACATGATCCGATCCATGCATGAAGTATGCATGATGAACATTTTGTAAAGATCCATTTTGAGGGTTATATTAGCTGTGTGAACTTTGTTTATGCTGTTTAAGGCAAGCGTGAGCTCTGGGGGCGGGGAGCGTGAGGAATTAAAGGGGCCGCAGCCTGAATCGGTGCATAGTTAATTATGCCCCAAAATAGGCAGTTAAAAAAATGAATTAAAAAAAATCTATGGGGTATTTTGAGCTGAAACTTCACAGACACATTCAGGGGACACCTTAGACTTATATTACATCTTGTAAAAAAATGTTCGATGGCACCTTTAAAATGCCCGTCTCAGCAAGTATCCTTGTAAACACAGTAACTTAAGTGAACGTAAACAACAGAAAAAGAAATCAGATGTGTATCATTATATTGGATCAGTGCATTCGGTCTTAAAGTGACAGCAGCCTAATATTCCTGCTGCCGTCTGTGTCGTTAATGATAATCACACAACAAAAGACCAAGAGAAAATCATTTTTGTAGCTAGAACAAAGATTAATTATATTTATTTGATACCACAAAGACTATGCAGTGTTATTTTACATTTAATTATATATATATATATATATATATATATATATATATATATATTTCTGTACCTAAATACTGTTAGACTTAAACATAAAACATTTTTTTCATTATTTAATTTGTATCTTTGTTCTATTGTATTTATCTATGCTTGTAATTTGTTTATTTTCTATGCAGATGCATTACCCTACAAAATCACCCCACTGGTTCTAGAATGATTCATTCTTTCCAAATAGAGCTTTTCAAGTCATCCGGTCAAATTTACATATCGCAATATTATAATAGACATAAACTAAAAACCACAAAAAAAATGTTTGATTTTATGGGGACTTTAAAAGATTCAACGTTTTCTAATTGAAAATACAAGTACATTATGTGAAAAGCCACGGCTGTTATAAGACATCCCAAAATAATCAAGGCTTTACACAGTCATCTAAATAAAAAGAAAGACATTTTGGTGGTGCACATGAAAATATCACTAGATTTATGTTTCCTTCAGTCTAGTAACTGTGTAGGATGATAATCATGGACACACACTGAGGCTCATTCATTAAACACGAGCAGAACTGATTTCTGTGGAAATCATCTTTTGTAAAACCATTCAGTTCACTGCAGTGTTTAATGAAAGAATGATTTTAAGTGAATTACACAAATCTGCTCGTTTCATGAAAAAGGTCCAATAAATGCGCACTTTCACGAGCCTTTGTTTCAGAATTTGCAGCTCTCTGTGGGTTTCATCTGTGAATATGGATTGCTTTACGTAGGTGTGTAATTATTTTATTTTCATAATGGGAATCCACGAACGCTCTGCCCTCTTCTCGCTCTGTCTGTAGGTGGTTTATTTCACGGCGACGTTTCCCTTCCTCATGCTGATTGTGCTGCTGGTTCGTGGTGTTACTTTGCCCGGTGCCGCCGAGGGCATCAAGTTCTACCTTTACCCTGATCTGACCCGCCTAACGGACCCTGAGGTACAGAGACACAGAGAAAACAATCTTTGTGCATTGTTATTTTACATTTGAAGCAAACTACACTCTCTCTCTCTCTGATTTAGGTGTGGATTGATGCAGGCACTCAGATCTTCTTCTCATATGCTATTTGTCTTGGTGCAATGACATCACTGGGAAGCTACAACAAGTACAAGTATAACTGTTACAGGTGAGCGCTTGCTGT
This sequence comes from Ancherythroculter nigrocauda, assembly GCA_036281575.1. Classification (NCBI taxonomy): domain Eukaryota; kingdom Metazoa; phylum Chordata; class Actinopteri; order Cypriniformes; family Xenocyprididae; genus Ancherythroculter; species Ancherythroculter nigrocauda. The sequence goes on along the minus strand of VTFQ01000021.1, from coordinate 3,389,799 downwards.
TGTGTGGTACTGATTGTAAATGCATGGTTTATATGTTTATATCTATATGCTGTGTCTATTTGTTCAAACATTGTGCGTGTGTGTTTAGGGACTGCATGCTGCTCGGATGCCTGAACAGCGGTACCAGTTTCGTGTCAGGCTTTGCCATTTTCTCTGTCCTGGGGTTCATGGCACAGGAGCAGGGCGTGGCCATCGCCGATGTGGCCGAGTCAGGTAATCCTTAGGGTCAAAGGTCACCAAATCTGCTCACAAGGAATTCTTGGAATGAGCGAGAGAAGGGAATATAGATTCAAGATTGTGATGAATCTAATTGTTAGATTTTATTTGAGGCTCTTTCAGCAACATATATTTCTCACAATTGTGAGTTTATATTGTGCAATTCTGACTTTATTATTTGTAAGTGTGAGCTTATATCTCACAATTCTGAGAAAAGAAGTTGGAATTACGAGATATAAAGTCAGAATTGCAAGAAATAGTCAGAATTGTGAGTTACAAAGTCAGAATTGTGAGAAATAAAGTCACAATTGTGAGTTATATTGTCAGAATTGCGAGAAATAAAGTCAGAATTGTACGGAAGAGGATTAGGGCCAAGCAATAATAAAAAAATAAAACCATCTCGAGATTAAAGTTGTTACATTTCGAGAAAAAAAAATGTTAAATTTCGAGAAAAAAGTTGAAATAAAATGTTGAGAATAAAATCATTAAAAATTCGTTAGATTATGAAAACAAATTAGTGAAATTATGAGAAAAAAGTCGTTAAATTATGAGAACAAATTCGTAATTTAACGAATTTGTTCTCATAATTTAACAACTTTTTTCTCATAATTTAACGAATTTGTTTTCATAATCTAACGACTTTTTTCTCGTAATTTAATGAGTTTATTCTCAACATTTTATCTCGACTTTTTTCTCGAAATTTAACGACTTTTTTCTCGTAATTTAACAACTTTAATCTCAAGATGGTTTTATTTTTTTATTATTGCTTGGCCCTAATCCTCTTCCGTACAATTGTGAGTTATAAAGTCAGAATTGCAAGAAATAAAGTCAGAATTGCGAGAAATAAAGTTAGAATTGCTTGATATAAACTTGCAATTCTGACTTTTTTTCCTCGCAATTGTGAGTTTACAGTATATCACGCAAATAATAATTGAAATAAAAAAAAATGCATAATAATATAGTTCCTTTAATAATGTATAATTGACTTCAGGTCCTGGTCTGGCCTTCATCGCATATCCAAAGGCCGTTACAATGATGCCACTGCCGACGGTCTGGGCGATACTTTTCTTCATAATGCTTCTGCTGCTGGGCCTAGACAGTCAGGTTAGATCAACACACACAAACACACACCTACACTTCCTGTCGACTTGTCTGGCTCTTACATTAAAGGGATAGTTCACCAAAAATAAAATCCCACTCATGTCATGTTCCAAACCTGAACGACTTTCTTCTTCGGAACAAAAAATAGAAGATAATTTTTTGATCAACTATTTCTTTAAGAAAAACATCCAAGACATATAATTGGGAACTGCATTAAGTCTCCGGAGCTATAAAAGAGCAAGCTCTGAGTAATAAAAATGTCCTCTGCGTGGTGTGACACATATGAGTGTCTTGGTGTTGGAATGAAAGTGCGCAAACATTGAGATGGTTAAGCCATCAGATCATAACTGTACAGCATAGCGTTCAGTCCTGATGTGAAACATCATCTCTCTGCGGCTGGGAGCCAGCGTTGAGGAATTACACGGCCATATTTCGGTCTGCCTCCCACAAACACACCCTCACACTCACATATCACGAGACGGTGAAGTTATTCCAGTCTCGTATGACTTGCTGAAAAGCCAGCGTGCGAAGGATCACATTTCCTCTTGGGTATGTGTGTGTGAAATTACACCTACATCACACACACACACACACTAAGAGCAACAATGGGACGTAAATAAGTTTGCCATTGTTATGAATGTCATTCACTCTTCACTAGGCAATGAACAAAATGATAAACCCTCAGACTTTGTTGAAACACAGTTTTCCAGAGTTCAGGGTCAGACGAGGTGGTGACCTCATGCATAAGCTGTCACCATTGTTCATTCACTCAAACACTTCATCTCAGATGACTCCCTGTAAAGCAATGCTTATCTGACACAATGTGCATTAGCGAAGGGTATTTTGGTTTAAAGAAGACCTTTTTTACATTTTCAACTTCATTTAGTGTGTAATGTTGCTGTTTGAACATGAAAAAGCTCTTACAAAGCACAAAGTTCTTCTCTATATCAGTGTTTCTGAACTTCCTGAAACGCCTCCATTGTAGTCTTGAGTTTTCTTCTGGGAACGAACACGTCACAGTATTCCTCATTTACATATTTCCCGCCCACAACATATGCAGAATAAAGGGGCGGGGCCTGGTTGAGTTAGTTAGTGGTTAGTCTCAGCCTCAGACGTTACGTTATTTTTCCTCTCCAGCTGTTTGGCCTTCCTACAGTCACAATACCAAAACTATGATTAAAATAAAAACTGTGTAAACACCAACAATGCTCTACTGTTTCCATTTCCATTACTGTTTCCACTAACAATGCTGTACTGTTGGTCACTAGTAGGCGTCTGTACTTGACTGCAGGATCCAATGTATCACATGACTTATGCTTCACAAACATTGGTATTGTCCAAATAACAAAACTTAAATGGTTGCTTTGTTCTGTCAGTCACTGAGTATGAACACACCTCTGTGTCTGCATTGTCACGCCAGGCTTTAATAAGACACGCGATATAGCAACAAGTGACAAAAGCCAACTAGATTCCTTTTTTTTTACATGGAACAGATTGAATGAGTTTTGTTGTAACCAAACAAACACAAGAAGTAACCAGTGACAGGTCATTTCATCTGCTTTACATGAATATATATTATATATTTCATAACTTTATATGTGTGTGTATTCAGCATTTTCAGTGACATATTGGTAAGGACGAGGTTTAAGTCACAAGTACTTACCAGTGTCGTTATTGTTAAATAATTAAAATTAATTAAAATTATACTGAAAAGAAATTACATAAAATATAAATATTAGATGAAAAACTTAAATAAAATGAGAAATGTTAAAAAATAACTTAAAATTACTAGAACTACTCTTACATCTAAATAGAAGTAATTAAACAAATAACCTTTGTTTATAAACAAAGCAATAAAAATGGCAAAAGCACACAGAAAACAGAAAATATCAGTAAATTAACTGAAATAAATAAGTTTAAGCTGAAGTACTAAACTTACTAAAACTGAAATATAAATAAAGCTAAATAGAAATATTTTTTTAAAAAAGTAATAAAACAAATTGCAAAAGCTCATAAACAAATACTAAAAATACAATTAAAATGAAAACAGAAAATATAAATAAGTAAACAGACTCAAATAAATAAGTTTAAGTTGAGGCACTAAAAGTACTAAACTGAAATATGAATAAAGCTAAATAGAAATATATATATTTAAAAAAAAAAAAAAAAAAATGGCAAAAGCTCATAATAAAATTACTAAAAATAAAATTAAAATAAAAACAGAAAATATATAAGTAAATTAACTGAAATCAACTTTAGTTGAAGTTAAGTTGAAAGTTGAAGCACTAAACTTACTAAAACTGAAATATAAATAAAGCTAAATATATATTTTAAAAAAGTAATAAAAATTGTAAAAGCCCTTAACAAAATTTTCTAAAAAATAATTAAAATGAAAACAAAGTTTACGCTAAAGTACTTAAAGAAGTACTAAAAGTACTAAACTGAAATATGAATAAAGCTAAATAGAAATATATATTTTTTAAAAAGTAATAAAAATGGCAAAAGCTCATAACAAAATTACTAAAAATAAAATTAAAATAAAATCAGAAATTATAAGTAAATTAACTGAAATCAACTTTAGTTGAAGTTGAAAATAAGTTGAAAGTTGAAGTACTAAACTTACTAAAACTGAAATATAAATAAAGTTAAATATATATATATATTTTTAAAAAAGTAATAAAAATTGCAAAAGCCCATAACAAAATGTTCTAAAATAATAATAATAATTATAATTAATAATTATATAATTAAAATGAAAACAAAAGAAAAACAGACTCAAACAAAGTTTACGCTAAAGTACTAAAAGAAGTACTAAAAGTACTAAACTGAAATATAAATAAATGATACAGAAAAAGATATACAATAAAATATTATTATAACAATTATTTTTAAAAATTAAATCCAAAAATATAAAAATTGGAAATATAAAAAAAATATTAAAAATATTTTTTTAAAAAGGTAATATTTATAAATACTATAACAGTATACAAACAATGTGCTTACTAATTCAATTCCATCACATGTGTGTGTGTGCGTGTTTTTTCTCCCGTCAGTTTGTAGAAGTGGAGGGTCAGATCACCTCGCTGGTGGACCTGTACCCATCCCTCCTAAGGAAGGGATACCGGAGAGAAATCTTCATCGCTGTTATCTGCGTCATCAGTTACCTGCTGGGACTCACCATGGTCACTAAAGTAAGAGGAGTGTGTTCACGGTATGGATTTCACCCCTCCGCCAGCGCCTGAATGCTGAATGTTCACCTGTCTCTCTCTCTCTCTCTTTCTCTCTCAGGGTGGCATGTACGTCTTCCAGTTGTTTGACTACTATGCCGCCAGCGGTGTGTGCCTTCTCTGGGTTGCATTCTTTGAATGTGTTGCAGTAGCCTGGGTTTACGGTAAATACACACTACATGAGGTTTTAGTAAACAATACAGGCCTCTAGAAAGAAATAATGGAGAAATATTTTGAACTAGTGAAGGCAAAAAAACAAAATGGTGACCAGTTACAGGATTTAAAAAAAAAATCCCTTGGTGACAGATTGCATTCTTAATTTTAAAATATATTAAAATAGAAAATGGTTGTGTTAAATTCTAATTATATTATTGTTTTGACTATATTTTTTATCAAATTAATGCATCTTCTTTCAAAAAAGCTTACAGACCCAAAACTTTTGAAGAGAAGTGAATATACATTTCAACCTAAATCATCATGTTGTCAAAAGTGCTAGTACTGTCAAAATTAACGTGTTAATGCATGCGATTATTTTTTCAGTTGTTAAAAAATAAAAAATTAAATTAAAAATATTTAACGCAAATAACACAGCATCATTTGACTACCGTTACATTATGTGATGACGCTCCAAACGCCACAAGACAGACGGGAACACGCTGTCTGTGAATGTCATGTCATGTGACACACACACGACTCATGTGCACAGAAAGACGCGGCAGTATCGAGTTCTCTTTCATGCTTGAACAAACAATAACACAGAATTATGCCAAAATGCCCATTTTGTCGAGTATCCTCTTAAGATCAGTCTTAAATGAGTTAAATAACGTCTTAAATGAACTTAAAGGTGCCCTAGAACGTTCTTTCACAAGATGTAATATAAGTCTAAGGTGTCCCCTGAATGTGTCTGTGAAGTTTCAGCTCAAAATACCCCATAGATTTTTTTTAATGAATTTTTTTAACTGCCTATTTTGGGGCACCATTAACTATGCACTGATTTCACTCGACGCCGCCCCTTTAAGACGCGAGCTTCCTGCCACATGAGCTGTCAACTATATTACAGCGCATTTACAAAGTTCACACAGCTAATATAACCCTCAAATGGATCTTTACAAGATGTTCGTCATGCATGCTGTATGCATGCTTCGAATTATGTGAGTAAAGTATTTATTTTGATGTTAAAAGTTTTATTCTGAGTGAATTTGAGGCTGTGCTCCGTGGCTAACGGCTAATGCTACACTGTTGGAGAGATTTATAAAGAATGAAGTTGTGTTTATGAATTATACAGACTGCAAGTGTTTAAAAATGAAAATAACGACAGTCTTGTCTCCGTGAATACAGTAATAAACGATGGTAACTTTGACCTCATTTAACAGTACATTAGCAACATGCTAATGAAACATTTAGAAAGACAATTTACAAATATCACTAAAAATATCATGATATCATGGATCATGTCAGTTATTATTGCTCCATCTGCCATTTTTCGCTGTTGTTCTTGCTTGCTTACCTAGTCTGATGATTCGGCTGTGTGCAGATCCAGACGTTAATACTGGCTGCCCTTGTGTAATGCCTTTGATAATTGTTGGGAACATGGGCTGGCATATGCAAATATTGGGGGTGTACATATTAATGATCCTGACTGTTACGTAACAGTCGATGTTATGTTGAGATTCGCCTGTTCTTCGGAGGTCTTTTAAACAAATGAGATTTATATAAGAAGGAGGAAACAATGGAGTTTGAGACTCACTGTATGTCTTTTCCATGTACTGAACTCTTGTTATTTAACTATGCCAGGGTAAATTCAATTTTTGAGTCAAGGGCACCTTTAAAAAGTTGTGAGAAAATGAGATGCATGTCAGATCTGCGTCATGTTCGGCAGTGGCAGCTCTTAAAGTGACAGCAGCCTAATAAACCAGTTGCTGTGATGATGTAATATGTTCATCAAAGAATAAAGATAACAGAGAAAATTGTAGGATTAATCTGTATTTAATGTATAATTTATGCAGTGAAGACTGTAGTAAATATGGAAATATACAGAAACTAAATAAAGTTATCAAACACTTGTTTGATAACTTTATTCAGTTTCTGTATATTTCCACAGGTAAAAATGACATTTATTATAATGGGTTTATGTGAAGATTGTTTTAAGTTCATTAAATTATAAGTTGTTATTTTTTTCAAAGCCTAATAAATGTTGAAATTGATAGCTTTTAGTCATACTTTAATGTTGAATATCTATAATTACCGGCCTAATGGACTTCAGTGGAAACACGGCTATAGAGACATCAGTAGCAGTATTAGTATCAGTGATGCTGGCTTTCATTCATAAAAAGATGCCATTAAACAAATATTTAAAATACACTGTCTTTAAATTGTTTCGGCATTCATTTGGAGAGTAAATGTGAAATTATTACAATATAAAATATTAAAAACTCCAAAGATTTGAATCGTGATTAATCACAATTAATTAAAAAAAAAAAGTGCAATTAGTAAATTTTTTTAATCGATTTGACAGCATGCAAAAATGTACAATTATTTAGTAGATTTTTGACCTTATTTTAATCACGATTAATCGCAGTTAATTACAGAAAAAATGTGTTATCATTTAGTAAGTTTTGTAAGCGATTGACAGCACTAGTTGATACATAAAGCTCTTACATGGACAAGTTATGCATCACATACTCATATACTCAGGTACTTGAGTGCAAATGTGACCTTGTTTTAACCCTGATTAATTGAATTGATCGAATTTAATCGATTACAGATTTTTTTTTTTTTTACTAATTTAATTTGGAGAGTAAATGTGAAATTATTACAATATAAAAATATTAAAAACTCCAATGTTTTAATCGTAATTAATCATGTGCAATTAGTTCTTTTTTTTAATCGATTGACATCACTAGTTGATACATAAAAGAGATCATGGACATTTTATGCATCACATACTCAGATATACAAATCATCACAAAATCACTGAGGTTAAAAGGTACTTAAGTGTGGATTTGACCTTGTTTTAATCACGATTTATCGCAGCTAATTACAGAAAAAAATGTGTGATTATTTAGTACATTTTGTAAGCGATTGACAGCACTAGTTGATACATAAAGCTCTTACATGGACAAGTTATGCATCACATACTCATATACTCAGGTACTTGAGTGCAAATGTGACCTTGTTTTAACCCTGATTAATCGAATTGATCGAATTTAATCGATTACAGATTTTTTTTTTTTTTTACTAATTTAATTTGGAGAGTAAATGTGAAATTATTACAATATAAAAATATTAAAAACTCCAATGTTTTAATCGTGATTAATCGTGTGCAATTAGTTCTTTTTTTTAATCGATTGACAGCACTAGTTGATACATAAAAAAGCTCATGGATTTTATGCATCACATACTCGTATACAAATCATCACAAATTTACTGAGGTTAATCAGCACTTGAATGTGAATGTGACCTCTTAAGAGGTCAAACACCACACTATAAACAATCACATACACACACTATATGCTCTACTTATTATATGGGCATCTGTCTCTTTAAAAACAGATGCTGCGGTCACTTGTGTTTACAGCATAAATACTGAGCTCATGCGTCTTATGATCTTTGCATTAAGCTCATTTATGGTTGCTCAATCAACAGTCTAACAGTGTTTGCTGAGATTAATCTTATATAATCTCATTTAGTCTTATATAATCACATGAGTCCTCTGGGCTTATATCAGATCTCTCTTTTGAGTCATGACTGGCCCCACATGAAATAAGCATGTTTTTCAGTGATGATTGTTGGGAAGATCTTTTTGGCAAACTCAATATCATTTAAGCTCTATAAGTTGAGATGCACTGTTGCTAATGATCTCGACTGCATGTGTACATTTGTAGGGGCTGATAATTTCTACGATGCTATAGAGGACATGATCGGCTACAGACCCAACAGCTGGATGAAATGGAGCTGGATGCTGATCACACCCGTCCTTTGTGTGGTGAGTGAGCGATCGCAGTTTATGCTTGAGAAATATGGAAAGCAGCAAGAGGTTGTGACTATTCCCATCTTTCTCTTTCAGGGTTGTTTTGTCTTTTCACTGGTGAAGTACAAGCCGCTCACCTATAACAAGCTTTACAAGTATCCTGATTGGTCCGTTGGACTGGGTTGGGCTCTTGCACTGGCTTCTATGATTTGCATCCCGATGATGGTCGTCATCAAAATCATCCAATCAGACGGCTCCCTGATAGAGGTGAGAAGGTCATATACTGTATATAAAACACATCAGGCTGATTTATTAATGTTTAATGATTAATTAATGCAAAGCAGCATACACATCTACTGGCATTATTGATCATATTTTTTTTAGTAGAGTACAATATATTTATGAAGATTAGGGAACATAGAGAAACATTTGTGTCCCCTAGGATTATTTTAAAGAATTTAATGCTTTTATAGAAAAATATTTGTATAATATATATACTATAATTTATTTATATAAAAAGTATTTATGAAATATTATAACTTTAGGGCTTTTTATTTTCTTTTATTTTTTTATTCTAATTTCATATTTTCACTTACTTTTTAAGAAAAAATTATTCTGACTTTTCTACTTTCCATCTAAAATAAAAGTATAAAAATATCTGTAAATCTCTACTTTTTTTCAAGAAAATAAATGTACCAATCATAGTTCAATTCATTTTTGTATTTTATTGTATACATTGACTGTTTTCTGTAAATTATTATTCTAATTTTAAAGGATATATACAAATAAATGAAGTCTTCTTATTCTTATTTATTTTCATTTTTATTTATTTTTTATTTTAATTTTATTTAACTTTTTCTCAAATATAATTGCACAAATAATTTATGGAAAATAATCTATAAAATATTAAAAAGTAATTTATTTATATTAAAGGTATTTATAAAATATTATAACCTAAGGCTTTTTATTTTCATTTATTTCTATTTTATTAATATCTTCAATTTTTAAGAAAAAATAATTCAGACTTTTCTACTTTCCCTCTATAATAAATGTATAAAAATATCTGTGAATTTCTACTTTTCCTCAAGAAAATAAATGTACCAATCATATTTCAATTCATTTTTGTATTTTATTGTATACATTGACTGTTTTCTGTAAATTATCCTATATAAAAGTATTTATAAAATATTATAACTTAAGGCTTTTTATTTTCATTTATTTTTATTTTTATTTTTATTTTCTTAAAATGTTCACTTTTTAAGAAAAAATTAAATGCAGACTTATACATTAATTATTATATTACATATTAAATTATCGTTTCAGTTTTAAAGAATATATTAAAATAACATAAGGCTTTTTATTCTTATTTATTTTTATTTTTATTTTATAAAATGTTCTCATTTTTAAGAAAAAAAAAAATCATACTTTTCTACTTTCCCATTATTATAAATGTATAAAATCAGTGAATATCTACTTTTTTCAAGAAATTCATATTTTATCATATCTTAATCATTTGATATTGTATACATAGACGCATTTTAAAATAGAATTATAATATATTATATAGATATTATATATATAATATCATCCATCGTTTAAATTCTAAGCTATAGCATAAAAACAATGATCAGCTATCATGTGAAATTCCTTATTTTATAACAGTCTTGAAAATGTACTCAAATCAATGAACGCACTGTGTTTAGCGGATCAAAGCGGTGGCGGCGCCCGTTAAAGGAGGCGCGAGCTCTCGTCCGAAGGAGTACAGCCTGAAGAACAGCGAGCTGCTTCACCCTCTGGACCCCAACGGCATCCACACCTTCACCAAACACACCCACACCATCGTAGAAACTACTATGTGAGACTCTCTAAGAGAGATTCCCATATTCTCCTGCTCCTGTCCTCTCCTATGGGAGATCCCGTTTTCCTGTGTTGTCCCTCTGCCTTCCCCTCTGTTCCTCTCTCTCTCTCGCTCTGCACTAGTGCATTTTTATGAAATGATCTTATATCGATATATATCTTTTTTGCCATGTAGGATTTGTATTCTGATTGTAATCACTGGTATTAGCATTAATGCTGATATTGTAATAACCTGATGTGAGCTTTAGCTGTGTGGGGCGGTTTGTTTAATCTGTAGTGCACTGTTTCACATTAAACCGTGTCCTAATCAGGAGCGACACACGATTTAACACTCATCGCTTTACTATTACTATCATATCAGAGAGATTTTGCTGTCAATTTCGGTGCTGTCACTCTGGGTAGCCCCGCCCACAGCGAAATCCCATTGGTCCAAAATCACTTATTGCATTTTACTAGTTTTATCGTGGAAATCTTGTTGCGCCTGGTTAGGACACAATCCATCAGCAGAGAGAGCGAGTTTTAGTTCATTTTTAGGATAAACTTAAAACAGCAGCGAACTAAATGTGACATTTAGCTCCGTCCGTCAGTGGTTGTGGCAGTAACTCTTGTACGATGAGGTTCTTAAATGTTCTTTGTCTTGAAGAAAAATGAATGTACCTCCGCTTTGGGGCGGACGCTGTGCACAGTCATGCACACTCACACGTAAGACATAACCTTAACGCTCTGTCCTTTCAGTCTCTCCTTGAACTCTAGTGATCACTGCCATCGCACACATCGAGTTCATTTAACACTGTAGGCAGCTGTGTTCACTGATGAAAGTATCATTTGATGCACTATTATAAGCGTCATTCGCTGTAAGCTGATCCGAGAGCTGATGATTATCAGCACCACGCAGAGCCGTTTGGCAGCACTTTACAAGCTCTTCATGTACAGCGCGCTCCGAAAGTCTGAGACTGTACCAGTCAAAATGTTTCTGTGTATATTTATTTTCATTTTATTTAACATTTTCTTAAATCTTAAAACTTTTCTACTTCCCCCTCTATAATAAAAAGTGCTAACTTCAGGGAATTTCAACTTTTTTCAAGAATTCAATCATATTTTAATCATTTGGTATTGTATACATCAGGGGTGTCCAAAGAGATTTTTGAAAGGGGACCGGATTCGATGTTGTGGACACACCTGGGGGTGGATACTTTTCTTCATCATATATATATATATATATATATACACACACACACACACACATATATATATATATATATATATATATATACTAGATCTCTTTTATTGAATACAAAAGGTTTTAAATATATTTTGCTACATATAAAAGTATTTTAACGATTTTTAAGTGTCAAAAGGTCATTCGGTTTAACCATCCAAAGCCAAATACAGCCATTTCATTTGTGATTAAAATATCTTAAAATGTAATAAATGTATATATTTTTTATTCTGGCATGATTTTATAGCATCATATATCAACATAGTGCAAAATGTTATTAAAATTATGTGTAGAAGTCGTTGCTTTGTTATGAGAAAGAGTGTCCGAAAAAATGAATTTCATTGATGTCATTCGGAGTAACCAATGTAAAGGGAACATTTTGGAAGTAATGTGGTCAATATCATGTGACAGGATGTGACATCATTCAGACACCTGCAAAGGACCACATGGTCATGAAGCAAAGTAACTAACTCTATTTAATAATTAATGTTTTCACTTGCTCATACACATGCCCCGAAACATCAGGTCATTCGGTGCAACCGCTATAAAACATGGAAAATGTTGTAATATTTTAAAAACTTGTACTAAATATAAAATGTTTGATTGTCCTTTTGCTAGCTAGCTAGATATCAGCCTGTTAGCATTGTTTAAAAATATCGTCATTCGGTATAACCAAAAGTGTCATTTGGTAAAACCGCAATTTTGGTTAAACCGAATGACTTTTTTGGTGTCCATCTTGTAAAAAATGATAAAAGCAGTGTTAATTGATTATAAAAACCACATAATCTCATTATTAACACTTAATAAAACTTTAAAATTAATTATATCTCCATTATGGTTTTAAAACCTTATTCATCAATGACCCAAATATATAGAGAGAGAGATAGACTAACATTTGAGATCAACTAATTATTATTAATAATTACATGTTTTGTCTCTTGGAAATGCACATTTGACAGTACCAGTAGCTTGATTTGGAAAGCAGATGTAAATTTATTTTCATTAACACAAACACATTTTTTAATATTCTTACTGAGTTCATATTGTTTCTATGGTATCTAGAATGACTTTATGTTATTAAAAATGCACAAAACTGCTAGGTTTTTAAAAAAAATCTGTAATTTGGCCTCTATTTCATTACTCTTCATTATTTAATACGTCTACATTAATAATACAATAAAATTCAATATTAATATCCCACATTCTGCCACTACCACAGTAAATCCATGATAAATGTTGGTGATTTGTGGATTGAAAAGTATTCTAACTGGATGGTTGTCGCACAATGTTTCGCATGTTTTCCACGGTAGTGTTGTTGAGAATGTCAGCGCCGTTTCATCTGGTTGTGAACTAGTTCAAATCACCGAGACATTTGTGGTTTGCATTGGAGAACTCATCTCGAACGCATGTCACTGCGCTGTTTAGTGGTCACATGATCGAGACCGGTCAGCAAGTGAGCGCATTTGTTCTGCCTTTTGGGCCGAGCTAATAAATGGTCCCTGCAGCACGGTGTATAGTGACAAATTGGGTCCCCCTGAAATCGGCTCTCCAGTAGGACCCCACACGATCCCATTGGTTCAAATGTCTTTTAATAGTTATTTTGTGTTAAATTAAGTGTTAAATGTCCAAATATTTCAGTTATATTGCCAGGTCGTCATTGTAAATGAGAACTGGTTCTCAATAGACTCACCTGGTTAACCCTTGTGCGGTCTTCGTTTGGGAAGTACACTCAGGGTCTTCGGGGTCTCCACAGACCCCAGGCAACAAAATGCAATTTTGTAACAAAATACTTGTTTTGTTTTTTTAAACAAATGTAATTTTACTCTGTTTATTAATGTTTTTACTCCATGTTTGTGCAGTTTTTGGAGGATTTGTCATATCTTTTAAATTTATATAAATAAATTAAAAAATATTTTTTTAAATAGGTTTTTATACAAAAACAGCTTTTTATGTAAAATTCACTTTATAAAGGACCCACATTTCTAACTTTCATTCATGGGGATAACATGGATAATTTGACATGGTTTAGTGTAAGATTTTTGCCCATCTTTTGGAAAATGCAGTTATAAAAGTAAAAAAACTATAATTTTTACCAGTAAATGCTGTAGAGCTCCACTATTTGCTATGTGCTGTTTGACTGAAAGACATCTTTTCACAAGTATTTTTCAGTTAGATTCATATCTAAATATTCTGAAATCACAATTATAACAATAAAGGCTACGTTTTGTCAAAGTTTAGTATTTTTTGTAATGAAAAAAATCAGTTTTTCAATATGATGAATACATTATGATGAGACCCCGCTTAGAAATTGGACAAAATTCATCCTCAAAATCAACATTTTTGAAAAACTTATTTTTTTCATTACAAAAAAAATGCTAAACTTTGACAAAAAGTAATTTTTATTGTCATAATTGTGATTTCATAATATTTAGACATAAATCCAACTGAAAAATACTTGTGAAAAGATGTCTTTCAGTCAAACAGCACATAGCAAATAGTGGAGCTCTGCAGCCATATACTGGTAAAAGTGATATTTTTTTTACTTTTAAAACTGCATTTTCCAAAAGATGGGCAAAAATCTTACACTAAACCATGTCAAATTATCCATGTTATCCCCATGAATGAAAGTTAGAAATGTGGGTCTTTTATAAAGTAAATTTTACATAATAAACTGTTTTTGTATAAAAAAAATATTTATTTATTTATTTATATAAATTTAAAAGATATGACAAATTCTCCAAAAACTACACAAATATGAAGTAAAAACATTAATAAACAGAGTAAAATTACATTTGTTTTTTAAAAAAAAAACAATTATTTTGTTACAAAATGACATTTTGTTGCCTGGGGTCTGTGGAGACCCCGAAGACCCTGAGTGTGACCTTTTTTTTTTACACTAACATAAAAACAAGATATCACTCCAATTTTTTTTTTTGTAGATCTAGAAAGTGTTAACAACTGTACAAAGTTTCATGTCATTTGGACAAAGAGAACTTTTTTTTTTATTTGAGCAAACATCGTTTGGGGTCTGTGCAGACCCCAAAGACCCTACAAGGGTTAAATAAAGGTTAATAATAATAATAATAATATAAATAAAACAAAGTTCAATTATTCATTTAATAGTCTATTATAATTATTATATATTAATGAATTACGTTCAGTTGGATTTATTATGCACTAATTTGTTTTCTTATGCATTACATAGTAAGCTATATGGGTATTTTAAATTAATATCATTCATATATACTCAGGATAATCATTAACTGACAGTTTGGGGAGACCCGATTTCGAGGGAGGACCGGATTTGTCAACTAGTGCTGTTTAGTTCTGCTTTTGGCGCATTTAATGTTTCCCTGACCTTGACATTGTGAAATTGCATGATTTGTAAATTATGTGGCGGCCACATATATTTTAATAGACAAGCTGCGGGTCGTTTGAAATTCATCCCTTTTGGAGGCTGTAACTTTGGACACCCCTGGCATACATAGATACTGGTTTTCCAAAAAAATAATATTTTAGAATTTCAATTCATAAAAAAAAAAAATATATATATATATATATATATATATATATATATATGTATATATATTTTTTAGATTTAATGTGAATGCTGATGAATTGTCATTGTGTGTATATTTATTTATCAGATTGTTTTCATTATGAATTATACTATCAGCATCAGGGGCCGACAACCAATAAGTGAGGTAAGCAGTCGCTTGGGGTATCATGGGTCCCCAACAAATACCCAGAAGCCTATATAAATCAATTTGACATTTGAATATTTGACCTTTTATATAGAAATGTTGGTGTTGGGATTGCTTTGGGCCCCCAAATCACTGCCCCTGATCAGCATAAGAATTGCTGACATGAACAAAACTTGATGAGAATAAGCACCTTATGCTTCAGTGTACAAAGAGTCACATGATCAATGTCACTAATTAACTTGCATTTGATTAGTGACCTAAAATAATGCAGATTTTTTTTGTTGTTGTTGTTGTTTTCCCCAAAATCCTCAATTATATTTTGATTCCCACATGTTTCAGACTTTTGGAGGCCGCTGTATATCACATGATGATGTGGATGTCAGCCAAACCGCTCATCATCATAAAGCCTCTCAGAATGAGCGCAGGAAACCTGGGCTTTATGTCCTTGCACAGAGACACTGCCATTTCCCTCTCTGGTCTAAGAATGAGATTGTTTCTTTAGCCTTAAGATGTCTAAATAAATTTTCAAGCTAATCACCAACAGCGAAGAACTGCCCCTCATAATGTGTCCTTTACCTTTGAGCATCCATAAACACGACCCTTTCTGACCCCAATGTCTTTGTACACATCAGGGCTGCGTCCGAAATCGCATTCTTCCCTACTGTATAGTAGGCGAAAAACAGTATGTGACAAAAGAAGTATGTCCGAATTCACAGTACTTATAAAAGAGTAGATAAAAAGTATCTGGGTGACCTACTACTTACGAATGGACACTTTACTATCCCATGAGGCCTCAGGATTTGCGAATGGCAGTGAAGCGATGCAACTGACTTTGCTAGGTCACATGATAATGATGACACGGCAAATGTAGTAGTAGGTCCAGATTACATATATAGCACGTACTTTTAGCGCTCACAAAGTAAGTACTTAATCAAAGTAACTACCTACTCGAGAGAGTATGCGATTTCGGCATACGCATGACCCCTGAACCTTTCTTGATTTAGCTAAACCCTCTGTCCTATTCCCACCAATCTGTTCACTAAGCAAGTGTTTGCTCATTTGTAGTATTTTCATTTATCTAAAATCTGCCTTTTTGTATTTAACCATTTTATACTGTACCTGATGTGATTGGTCATTTGCCTATATATATATTTTTTCTGAACGTATTCAGAAATTTATATTTAAACGTTGATTAGTTGTCAGCCTAAATGCAACTTGCAGTGTGCAATATTTGTAAACAACTGGCTTTGTCCATTTTTAATTATAATTTCAGCTGGAAAATACTGTAATATGATGAAAACAGGAAATTCAAGATGAAATTTTTCATTCACATTTTGCTGTAACTTGATTAAACAAAAAATCTTGTAAAAACCAAAGTAGTTTTGTGACAGACACCGTTCTAGATGCATATTGCATCTTTCAGACTGAATAAAAATGTCCAATCTTGGTATGCGTCGTGTCAAGTCTGTTCAGAAATGTGTTTCCTGCTTTTTGATATTCTGGACAACCAGACCAGACCGGGACGTGGAGGTTCAATCAGTGAACCCCAGTGGAATTCTTCTTTTTATATATATATATATATATCAAAGATTACATTTGCAATATGAGTTGAAATGGCTGACAAATCAAGTGTGTGATTATGAGAGTGAAATCTGGTTTTAACCCTAAAAAGGGCAAGACCATAAAGAGACATCAGAAAATTATTTTATTGCTATTTTCCATTTCTTAGGACACAAATAATACAATTTCATGATTTGTTTTAAAAACATGACTTTTATTTTTTATTTTAATGTTTGTATCTCCCAGGATGCGTCGCCCGTTTGGGGTTATAAATTAATTGAAAACAGAAAGCTTGTTTGGCAGTGTGCATTACATTTTAGCCACATTTTTAAAACCATTTATTCTCCCATAACTTAAACTAAACATTCTTTGTAAAATTCTGTTGAACAATAAGTATAATGCCTATTTATGAATATATTGTGTAATGCTGTATAATATTTAAAGGATTAGTTCACTTTCAAATGAAAATTAGCCCAAGCTTTACTCACCCTCAAGCCATCCTAAGTGTATATGACTTTCTTCTTTCTGATGAACACAATCTGAGAAATATTAATAAATATCCTGATGCATCTGAGCTTTATAATGGCAGTGAGCGGGATCAACGAGTATGAGCTGAAGAAAGTGTCTCCATCCACATCCATCCATCATAAACGTACTCCACACGGCTCCGAGGGGTTAATAAAGGCCTTCTGGAGTGAAGCGATGTGTTTGTGTAAAATAAATATCCATATTTAACAAGTTATGAAGTAAAATATCTAGTTTCTGCTAGACCCCCTTTCCGTATTCAAATTACGGAGAAAAAAAAGGAACTGGCTTTTTCCGTAAGTTGAATAGGGAAGGCTTAGGACATAGCGCAAGCGTTTTGAACTGCAAGAGTTTTACACTTTTTCCGTAAGTTGAATACGGAAGGCGGTCTGGCGGAAGCTAGATATTTTACTTCATAACTGAAAAAAACATTTCTGAGCAAAAAGGACTTTACTTGATAAAATATGAACTATCAATCAGAGGACAGAAAGCATGAAGTAGATTGTACAAAACAGGTTTTTCTACGGAAGAGGATTAGGGCCAAGCAATAATAAAAAAAGAAACCATCTCGAGATTAAAATTGTTAAATTTTGAGAAAAAAGTTGAGATAAAATGTTGAGAATAAACTCGTTAAATTACGAGAAAAAACTTGTTAAATTTCGAGAAAAAAGTCGAGATAAAATGTTGAGAATAAAGTTGTTAAATTACGAGAACAAATTCGTTAAATTATGAGAAAAATGTTAAATTTCGAGAAAAAAGTCGAGATAAAATGTTGAGAATAAAGTCATTAAATTACGAGAAAAAAGTCGTTAAATTTCAAGAAAAAAGTCGAGATAAAATGTTGAGAATAAAGTCATTAAATTATGAGAAAAAAATCATTAAATTTCCAGAAAAAAGTCGAGATAAAATGTTGAGAATAAAGTCATTAAATTACGAGAAAAAAGTCGTTAAATTACGAGAACAAATTCATTAAATTATGAGAAAAATGTTAAATTTTGAGAAAAAAGTTGAGATAAAATGTTGAGAATAAAGTCATTAAATTATGAGAATAAACTCATTAAATTACGAGAACAAATTCGTTAAATTATGAGAAAAATGTTAAATTTTGAGAAAAATGTTGAGATAAAATGTTGAGAATAAAGTCATTAAATTACGAGAACAAATTCATTAAATTACAAGAATAAATTTGTTAATTTAATGAGTTTATTCTCAACATTTTATCTTGACTTTTTTCTCAAAATGTAACGACATTTTTCTCATAATTTAACGAATTTGTTCTCGTAATTTAACAACTTTTTTCTCGTAATTTAACAACTTTTTTCTCGTAATTTAATGACTTTTTTCTCGTAATTTAACGACTTTATTCTCAACATTTTATCTTGACTTTTTTCCTGAAATTTAACAATTTTTTTCTCGTAATTTAACGAGTTTATTCTCAACAGTTTATCTTGACTTTTTTCTCGAAATTTAACGAGTTTTTTCTCGAAATTTAACAACTTTAATCTCGAGATGGTTTTATTTTTTTATTATTGCTTGGCCCTAATCCTCTTCCGTATTTTTCAGCAAAGTTTTGGTCATTTTGATAATTTATAGGGCCTAGTAATTTGCGTGTTAAATATTATACAGCATTATATGTATTCATAAATAGGCATTATACGGTCGAATTGTAAAAGCAGGCCATAGCAATGCCACATGTCAGTCAAGAGCAAAGAAATAAACCAGAACTGGACCTTATCTGAGCCACAATATCTTTATATATTATTTATAGAATCATCTTAGCATTGACACACCTGTTAAGAAGCAAAATCACTGAAGGAAAGAAGAGAACAGAAACACAAGAGCTACAACTGACTTCAGGCACAGCCTTAGATGAAATCAACTGAAGATAAAGACATTAAATCTCTGCAGATCTCAGCAGAGGAGGATTAAACAACTCCACAAACAACATTACAGTTTTACATATTTCTAACCAGATTGACTTTATTTCTGTCATTCATCTACAGAAGTTCTTATTGAGAATTAACAGAAGTTTAAAGCTCATGTTTATATCATTTGTAGTCACCATAACGGTGATCAGTGTTTCCATTAATTGGGCTCTTTTATAACATGCTTGTTTTCGCTGGCTGCTGTGACAGTGTGTTTGTCAAACACGTTTGCAGTAGCAAAAAAAGTTGAAATGAGATCAGATTTAATAATCATTGCGAAATAGCATGATTTACTGATGTCATTTGAAATGTAATAATTGTGTTTTGCCCTTAATACATTTAAATTACAAACCCTGCTTTACTGAAACATGTAGAACAATAGTTCAAATTAAAGAAAATAATAAGACAATTCAGCTGCATAATTTATTCATGCTGTGATGCATTTTCAAATCTTTAATGATTTTGAAACTGTGGGAGACCACAGACATAATGACAGTTTCAACCGATGTTTAGCATTATAATCCTCTGAACGCACACACTAGATGATTCGACCGGACTGCGAGACCGCACAACTGCTGATTGCAGGAACAATTTCACAGTGAGTAGAGATCTCATGGAGACTTGCGAGATGTAATGCAGTTAATTTCAACTTAATAATTATAGAATGCATTGCAGCATGAAGCAACCTGAAGCTTTCACCTGCACACCCTGAAGCTAAGCTGGGTTGAGCCCAGTCTCTATCTGGATGGGAGACTGGGTAGCTGTGGGAAGAGGTGTTATAGAGGCCTGCGGGTCTGATCAGCCTGTGGCCTGAGTGGGTCCTAACATCCCAGTACAGTTGCAATAAGCTGTACTGTATGAAGGGTTGTAACCCTGGTGTACAATAGTCCATACATCACATACCGCCCAACGCCCCGGTACAGTCGCCATAAACTGTACTGAATAAAGGGTTTAAAATAAACCCCACAAAATAAGGGGTGTGACCCTGGGGCAAAAATAATCCCTTCATACCATGCAGGTAGTAAGTTAGTTTCACATCACAAATGATTTAGTACTTTATTTAGTTCTTACAACTTACATGGAAGCACTCTTTTAATCATTACTATTTTTAATGTTTGTGAAAGAAGTCGCATATGTTCATCAAGACTGCATTTATTTGATTAAAAATACAGAAAAACAGTAATATTGTACGGAAGAGGATTAGGGCCAAGCAATAATAAAAAAATAAAACCATCACGAGATTAATGTCATTAAATTTTGAGAAAAAGGTTGAGATAAAATGTTGAGAATAAACTCATTAAATTACAAGAAAAAACTTGTTAAATTTCAAGAAAAAAGTCGAGATAAAATGTTGAGAATAAACTCATTAAATTACGAGAAAAAACTTGTTAAATTTCGAGAAAAAAGTCGAGATAATGTTGAGAATAAACTCGTTAAATTATGAGAAAAATGTTGTTAAATTACGAATTTGTTTTCATAATTTAATGACTTTTTTCTCATAATTTAATGAGTTTATTCACAACATTTTATCTCGACTTTTTTCTCGAAATTTAACGACATTTTCCTCATAATTTAATGAATTTGTTCTAGTAAATTAACGACTTTTTTCTCGTAATGTAATGACTTTATCCTCAACATTTTATCTCAGCTTTTTTCTCGAAATTTAAAGATTTTTTCTTGTAATTTAACGAGTTTATTCTCAACATTTTATCTCAACCTTTTTCTCAAAATTTAATGAGTTTTTTCTCGTAATTTAACGAGTTTATTCTCAACATTTTATTTGGACTTTTTTCTCAAAATTTAACGATTTTTTCTTGTAATTTAACGAGTTTATTCTCAACATTTTATCTCGACCTTTTTCTCGAAATTTAACATTTTTCTCATAATTTAACGAATTTGTTCTCGCAATTTAACGATTTTTTCTCGTAATTTAATGAGTTTATTCTCAACATTTTATTTAGACTTTTTTCTCGAAATTTAACAACTTTAATCTCAAGATGTTTTTTTTTTTTTTTTTTATTATTGCTTGGCCCTAATCCTTTTTTCGTAATATTGTGAAATATTATTACAATTTAAAATGTTTTTCTATACCTACAGTATCTCACAGAAGTGAGTACACCCCTCACATTTTTGTAAATATTTTATTATATCTTTTCATGTGACAACACTGAAGAAATGACACTTTGCTACAATGTAAAGTAGTGAGTGTACAATTTGTATAACAGAGTAAATTTGCTGTCTCCTCAAAATAACTCAACACACAGCCATTAATGTCTAAACCGCTGGCCACAAAAGTGAGTACACCCTTAAGTGAAAATATCCAAATCGGGCCCAAAGTGTCAATATTTTGTTATTTTCCAGCACTGCCTTAACCCTTTTGGGCGTGGAGATCAGCAAAGCTTCACAGGTTGCCACTGGAGTCCTCTTCATGACGACATCACGGAGCTGATGGATGCGATTTACAAGTAGATTTCTTTTATTTCCCTGCCTCTCCCCACAGCCTCTCAAATGTTTGATGGAGGATACGTCGCCCCTTTTAGGGTTAAAATGAAACCCTAAACATGTTAAAATGAAAACTCACTCTTTAACAGCTGATTTGGCACATAAACAAGAGTCATTTATAACCTAAATATGACTTAGTTACAATAAACAATATTAAAATTCATAATTTTGGAAGTCAAATCATCCGCACACTCGAGCAGGATTGTTATTTGAACATTTTGAGTCAGATGACCAATTCCCTGAGAACTGATTCAAGACTCATTCTGACCGAATCACTGAAAACAACATTACAGATTTACATATTTCTAACCAGATTGACTTTATTTCTGTCATTCATCTACAGAAGTTCTTATTGAGAATTAACAGAAGTTTAAAGCTCATGTTTATATCATTTGTAGTCACCATAATGGTGATCGGTGTTTCCATTAGTTGGGCTCTTAACTTTTATAACATGCTTGTTTTCACTGGCTGCTGTGACAGTGTGTTTGTCAAACACGTTTACGGTAGCAAAAGAAGTTGAAATGAGATCAGATTTAATAATCATTGCGAAATAGCATGATTTACTGATGTCATTTGAAATGTAATAATTGTGTTTTGCCCTTAATACATTTAAATTACAAACCCTGCTTTACTGAAACATGTAGAACAATAGTTCAAATTAAAGAAAATAATAGGACAATTCAGCTGCATAATTTATTCATGCTGTGATGCATTTTCAAATCTTTTTGAAACTGTGGGAGACCACAGACAAAACAGACTGAGAACTGATTCAAGACTCATTCCGACCGAATCACTGAATCAGTGAGTTGTAGCTTGATAAATGTCCAGTTCACGAATAAATCATTCAGTTCGATTAGTGAACCAAATCAACAGGTTCATTGAAAAGAACCAGCTGTCAAATCCTCCACACGCTCAAGCTCCAAACTGAGGATCAGTTCCGGTTCATTGATAATTAGTTGGTACGTTCCAAATGGGCACTTCAAAAATACTTTACAGCTGCCTATATCATACATAGACAATATACAATATTGAGAGATAAACCTAAAATAAATAAACTAACGTTAAACAAAAGGCGCAGCTTGCACAATCTACTCCTCCTTGATTGTCTTGTTAAGATGACGCAGAAGTGCGTTCCAAAAAAAGTTTTTTTTTTGACCCCTACGCCCTTCATCCCTTCTAAGCTCTCACTCCGGAGGGTAAACCCTTTGAAGGGATTAGGGCATAGGGATGAGCCCTTCTGAATGGAACGCAGGGAGAGTCAGACATGACCAATACTGAGAGCTGATTCAAAACTCGTTCCCACTGGATCACCGAGTTCTAACTGGAGAAATCCAATTCATGATGAAACATTCCGTGCAAATCAATTTGTGAATGAGTTCAACAGGTTCATTGAAAACAATTGACTCAAACAAATGATTCCTCATGAATTGAACATCACCGTCAACTCGGAGCGGGCATTTCTTTACTTTAAAAAAATAAAATAAAATAAAATAAAAAAGAGCAATGTGTGTTTTTCTGAAGTGTAGCAAAAAAAAAAGTAATACATTTTTAAAATATAAATTATTTAATTATATTAAAATATAAAAAGTATTAAAATTTATTTCAATTGAAATTAATATAATCTATGCACAAAATTAAAAATGTACTGAAATACAGTAACACAATGAATATGTTACTGTCCCAGGGGGCCACAGGGGAGTGGATAATTAAGGGGAAAAATATACAAAAAACTAAAAAAGAATTAACTAAAAATTGTTTTAAAATAAATATTTGAATAATAAATTGATGTATTAGATTAAAACAAATTATTTATTATAATATAAATTATATAATAATATTAACATATAAAGTATTAAATATATTTGAATTGAAATTACTATATACTAAAATATAAAATATACTCTGATATGTACAAAAATGAAAATGTACTGAAATACAGTAACAGAATGAATATGTTACTGTCCCAGGGGGCCACAGGGGAGTGGATAATTAAGGGGAAAAATATACAAAAATATATATATACATATATTAATTTTATTAAAATAAAAAAATGCTTATTTAAATAATAAATCGATATATTAGATTACAATAAAATAATTTTATTTAAATAAAAAATAATGTTTGATTAAAATGAATAAAATCAAGCAAATAAATACATTCGATGAAATGAAAACGATTGAAATAAAAATAAAAGCAGTGTAAAAATGTAATGTAAAAAATAAAGATTAAACAAAGCAGCTAACTAAATTAAAATATAAAGAGATTCAAATTTAAATACATTTAAAAGAATTTGATAAATGAATACATTAACAGTACAGTAGAAACACATTGATATAACATGAACTAAACATTTTACACATTTATAATATCAATTATTCAGTGTATCATTTGGGTCTATATATTGAAAATATATAGTGGTTACATCTTAGGATGATCATATTTGGGGTCTGTGGCATCTAAAAGATTGAAAAGCCCTGCATTAGGCATCACATTTCCTCAAATCAGAATCCACCCTTGCTTGGACTAAAATAGGAGTGGTGTCAAGCGGCTTTGGCTTCCAGTATCTGACAGCGCGGTGAGGTGTGGGACAGCTCATCTCCACCTCGTGCCAACACCGTCTACGCTATCAAAACCCCGAACAGACACACGAGGTGGAACAACAGGAAGAGAGAGAGAGAGAGATGCTTCAGCTTATATTCTTGCCACAGACACAGAGTTACATACACTTTGGTTTTTATCCTTTATTTTATTTAAAAAAAAGGAAATGATCATTTCAAACCCAAGAATATTAAATGTACATCTTATTCATGGCATTCTACATAATTAACATCCAGGAAAAGGGGGTTTGTACACAGAATAGAGGATATACAGAGAAGGATCTCCTTTTAAAAGTCACACTTAAAACAAGATCCTTTGAAGGACTTCAGATCACTTAAAATCAGAATTTATTCCTGGATTGTATCAGGACGTAAAGCCATAAAATCCTTGTAAAACGCCTTACGGTACACGAAAGACATCACCGAACTGCATCACATGCACCTGAAACATTCACGTCAAGACTTGAGGGAAAGAAACACTGAGCTTTTCATCATCAGTGTTTAAAAAAAATCGATTGTCATGGTTTTGATCTGTCGAAACAGACGACACATGGCTTGAAGTTTCTCTTTGTGTTTTGTAAAAATCTGCAGATCAAAGAGTTTGTGCTGACAGGAGAAACTAAACGAGTGTGTTATTTATTTATAATAGAAAGAAAAGTGGCGTGTGTGAAGATGAACTTGACATGTTTTGTGTAACTAAAGGTGAAAATAAAACTCACGTGCCTCTGTGAGTGTTCAAATACATGTATTTTGTGGCTTGTTTGTATGAAAGCATAAAAAGCAGCAGTGGATACTAACTTGTGACAAAAACATTGAACTTAGCTTGAAAATGAACAAATACATAAATATTAAAATAATAGTGCTAATGTGTCTCTTGTGAGGGTGAGAGAGAACATTTTGTGTGGAAAAAATTGAAAAAGTTGTGCTCATTTTTGGGAATCAGAGGTCAACTCTTCTTGCATTTTGTGCAGAAACCATGGACAGTTCAGAAGGGTCCTGACAGTCTTTAGGTGGCCAAATGTGTGCCTGAGCGAGAGGGTTTCTGCTAATGACCAGCTGCAGATGCTCTCCGGCCTCTGTGATCAACGGCACAGCTAGACAACAGTCAAAATCGCGAGTCCGTGCGTGATTGACCTGTTAAAATAGTCAAACAAAATCAGAAGGTTTGAGATGTTTCTTTGGAGTTCAATGACTGTACACCACCATTCAAAAGTTTGGGATTGGTAAGATTATTTTAATGCTTTTGAAAGAGTCTCTTCTGCTCACTAAGGCTGCATTTATTTGATCATAAATATAGTAACAACAGTAATATTGTGAAACATTATTACAATATGAAATTACTCTTTTCTATTTTAATATATTTTAAAATGAACTTATTTAAATATTTTAAAAGAACAGCATTTATTTGAAATAGAAACCTTTTGTACCATTATAAATATCTTTACTGTCACTTTTGAACAATTCAATGCATCCTTGCTGAATAAAAGTATATATTCAATGCATATGCTTTTAGTACATTCTTCCAAAAAAAAAAAAAAAAAAAAAAGAAAAAAAATCTTACTAACCGCCTAGGAAAACTATGGAATAGGGCTGCACGATTAATCGCATGCTATTCTCACGCGCATTTCGTCAGTAAAGCCGGTTCCCTGATTACCGCTAAATCGCCATCACCTGTTTTTAAACGGAGCGCCTTTTAATAGACGGAGCCGTAGTTCACGGACAAGCCACGCAATATCGCGTTCATTATCGCAGGCGATTCATCTGCGATATGAACGCGATATTGCGTGGCTTTTCAGTGATCTACGGCTCTGTCTATTAAATGCCGCTCCATTTGAAAGCAGGTGATGGCGATTTAGCGGTAATCAGGGAACCGGCTTTACTGACGAAATGCGCGTGAGAATAGCATGCGATTAATCGTGCAGCCCTACTATGGAAGCTTGTTTCCGCCACTGAATAAAAAAATAGTTAATTGCAACTTTTTATCTCATAATTCTGACTTTTTTCTGACTCAAAAAAGTCAGAATTGTGAGATATAAATAATTGCGAGAAATAAAGTCAGAATTGTGAGAAATAATGTCAGAATTGCAAGAAATAAACAACTGCGAGAAATAGTCAGAATTGCGAAAATAACTGCGAGAAATAGTCAGAATTGCGAGATATAAACTCGCAATTGCAAGAAATGAAGTCAGAATTGCGAGAAATGTCAGAATTGCAAGATATAAACAACTGCGAGAAATAGTCAGAATTGCAAGAAAAAAAGTCAAAATTGTGAGATATAAACTCGCAATTGCGAGAAAAAAGTCAGAAATATGAGATATTTGCAATTGCGAGAAATAAAGTCAGAACTGCGAGAAAAAAGTCAGAATTGTGATTAAACTCGCAATTGCAAGAAATAGAATTGCAAGGAAAAAGTCAGAATTGTAAAATGTAAACTTGCAATTCCGAGAAATAGTCAGAATTGAGATATAAACTCGCAACTGCAAGAAATAGTCAGAATTGCAAGAAAAAAAAAGTCAAAATTGTGAGATATAAACTCGCAATTGCAAGAAATAGTCAGAATTACGAGATAATCAATTGTGAGAAATAGAATAACGAGAAAAAAGTCAGAAATATGAGATATTTGCAATTGCGAGAAATAAAGTCAGAACTGCGAGAAAAAAAGTCAGAATTGTAAAATGTAAACTTGCAATTCCGAGAAATAGTCAGAATTGACATATAAACTCGCAACTGTAAGAAATAAAGACAGAATTGTGAGAAAAAAGTCAGAATTGTGAGGTATAAACTTACATTTGCGAGAAAGTCAGAATTGCGAGAAAAAAGTCAGAATTGCGAGATATAAACTCAATTGCGAGAAATAGAATTGCAAGATATAAACAACTGCGAGAAATAGTCAGAATTGTGAAATGTAAACTTGCAATTGTGAGAAAGTCAGAATTTAGATATAAAGTTGCAACTATGAGAAATAAAGTCAGAATTGTGAGGAAAAAAAGTCAAAATTGTGAGATATAAACTCGCAATTGCGAGAAATAGTCATAATTGTGAGAAATAGAATTATGAGATAATCAATTGCGAGAAACAGAATTGCGAGAAAAAAGTCAGAAATGTGAGATATATTTGCAATTGCGAGAAATAAAGTCAGAACTGTGAGAAAAAAGTCAGAATTGTGATATATAAACTCACAATTGCGAGAAAAAAGTCAGAATTGTGAGATATAAACTCGCAATTGCAAGAAATAGAATTGCAAGAAAAAAGTCAGAATTGTAAAATGTAAACTTGCAATTGCGAGAAATAGTCAGAGTTGAGATATAAACACGCAACTGTGAGAAATAAAGACAGAATTGTGAGAAAAATTCAGAATTGCGAGGTATAAATTTACATTTGCGAGAAATAGTCAGAATTGCAAGAAAAAAGTCAGAATTGCGAGATATAAACTCAATTGCGAGAAACAGAATTGTGAGATATAAACTCACAATGGAAAGAAAGTCGAAATTGCGAGAAAAAAGTCAGAATTGCAAAATATAAACTCACAATTGAGAGGAAGTGTCAGAATTGTGAGAAATAAAGTCAGAATTGCAAGATATAAACTTGCAATTGTGAGTCGCCGCAATTCTCTTTTAAAAGTCGCAATTAACTTTTTTTTATTCAGTGGCGGAAACAAGCTTCCATTGAAAACTGTCAAGGTTAGGAAGGAATAGTTCAAACTTCCAGAATATGGGAGAACTGAGGGTGAGTAAACAGTGACATTTTCCATTTTTGGGTGAACTATCCCGTTAAGAAAAGGTCAGAGGGTTGAATACATCACCTGTAGAATACGGTCATAAGGCTGTAACCCAGCTTGGTCCGCAGGCCCATCAGGACGGATCATGTTCACATAAACACCCTTTTCCAGCAGACCGTCGGACACGCTGAACCCAAAATCCCTGCTGTCGACATCCTTCCGTATACAGATCTGAGAGAGAGGGAGAGAATAAAGATCCGTCCGGCAGCAAATAAAGCCGGGGACACACTTAATGACTAGCTGAAACATTCTAACATTGCGCTCAACACACAAAGACTGTTTCAAATTTAAATACTTACACAAGAAATGTAAACACTGACTGAAAGCAACTGGCTCTGACTCGGCATGTTTGGGCATAATCAGTCGTAAGTATCAAATTACATTCATAATCAGCCTTTCACTCGTTATAGTGTGTCCCCGGCTTAAGACATCATTCACCCTAGAGCTGCTGGGAAAGTGAACATTACCTTATGAAGCTCTAATGGCATGGACGGGCTGTCCTTCATGTCTTCTGGTACAGCGGTGTTCTCTGAGGTCCTCTCTTTGGTCCTGCTTTCATTCTGCTTCTCACTACCTTCGCTCAAACTCAGCGTGCTGCCTGACATTATAGTAGCCTACAGAGGAAATAAAACAAACTGCACCACATTTGATTTGGAACGACATGACGGGGTATAGAGAATTCTGGGAATTTTCAAGTCAAATTTATTTGTATGCTGCTTTTTACAATACACATTGTTTTGAAGCAGATTTACAGATGTTTATACTGTAATATCTATAA
Organism: Ancherythroculter nigrocauda; assembly: GCA_036281575.1. Classification (NCBI taxonomy): domain Eukaryota; kingdom Metazoa; phylum Chordata; class Actinopteri; order Cypriniformes; family Xenocyprididae; genus Ancherythroculter; species Ancherythroculter nigrocauda. Next base: position 3,360,840 of record VTFQ01000021.1, on the reverse strand, counting down.
TGCCTTAGTGTTTTACCATAGAACAGGTTTTAGGGCTGAGCGATATGATATAAAACGATGATACAAGTGTTCCTCTGAACTGTAGATCTAGCTATATTGTATTTATAGTGTTGTCTAGACTCTAGCACTGTAGGCTTATACAAGTGCAGCAGTGACTCGGGAGCATTCACGTTCTGGAACGTTCATGAACATTCCGTTCACGGCAATTAAGAGATTTATGTATCGGTTTAAGAGAATATGTATCGGTTTTGTTCTATTAAAGGGGCCCTTGATTATGATTTCACTTTTTTAACTTTAGTTAGTGTGTAATGTTGCTGTTTGAGCATCTGCAAAGTTACGACTGAAAGTTCAATGCAAAGAGAGATATTTTCTTTTACAGAAATCGCTTTAAGGACTACAACTACATAAAATTATCCACTAACCATTCAGAAACGTCCAGTTTCATTCTAAAAGTTGTAACTTCTTCCTGAGTCTCTCCATCAGTGTCGACTCCGGTTTGAACAATGTAAGGCTGAACACCGTTACTGACAATCCTCATTTTGGCTGCGTGAGATTCTCCAGCTTTGCTGTTGTTGAGCAACTGAAGCTTGAGCTGTTAAAGCTCCGCCCTCTTCTGGAAAGGGGGCCGGGAGCAGCAGCTCATTTGCATTTAAAGGGACACACACAGAAATGGTGTGTTTTTGCTCACACCCAAATAGGGGCAAATTTGACAAGCTAGAATAAATGATCTGTGGAGTATTTTGTATGGAAGAGGATTAGGGCCAAGCAATAATAAACTCATTAAATTACGAGAAAAAACTCGTTAAATTTCAAGAAAAAAGTCGAGAAAAAATGTTGAGAATAAACTCGTTAAATTACGAGAAAAAAAACTTGTTAAATTTCGAGAAAAAAGTCGAGATAAAATGTTGAGAATAGGGTCATTAAATTACGAGAAAAAAGTTGTTAGATTATGAGAATAAATTCGTTAAATTGAGAAAAAAAGTCGTTAAATTTCAAGAAAAAAAGTCGAGATAAAATGTTGAGAATAGTCATTAAATTACGAGAAAAAAGTCGTTAAATTATGAGAACAAATTTGTTAAATTGAGAAAAGTCGTCAAATTTTGAGAAAAAACTTTTTTTTAGTTAAATTGTTAAATTATGAGAACAAATTCGTAAAATTGAGAAAAAAGTTGTTAAATTTCGAGAACATTTCGAGAACAAATTTCAAATTTGTTCTCATAATTTAACAACTTTTTTTCTCGTAATTTAATGACTTTATTCTCAACATTTTATCTCAACTTTTTTCTCGAAATTTAACGAGTTTTTTCTCGTAATTTAACAAGTTTATTCTCAACATTTTATTTCGACTTTTTTCTCAAAATTTAACAACTTTAATCTCGAGATGGTTTTAATTTTTTTTATTATTGCTTGGCCCTAATCCTCTTCCGTAATTTTGAGCTGAAACTTCACAGACACATTCTGGGGACACCAGAGACTTATATTACATCTTGTGAAAGGGGCACAATAGATTCTCTTTAACATTTAATTACTGGTAATTTATTTTGTTGTGTTAAAAGTTTGTCAAAGCCTAGTTTGCCTATTTAAATCCAAACAGCGACTTTTTTTTTTTTTGGCTGGGCAGTGTATTTTCCACATCTACAGTCAAACCAAAATTTATTCAGACACCTTGAACATTTCGTTCATTAATACAGTTTATTCACTATAGTTTAAAAAAATGGTAATAAAATATGACAAGATCTCAGAGTTAAACTGTGTCAGAAAATATTAATCTTAATTATGTCAGATAACACTTAAGCAAAACATGGTCTGGTCAAAGTGTCTGAATAATTTTTGGTTGCAAATTTTTATCAGTTTTACTGGTAGTCCACTGTATGAAGAATTTTTGGGTATAATATGTCACAGTTTACTTTATTTTGCTATCCTCACTTACATAAATGAACTATAGTGTCCTGCACCCAACTAGTAAAAATATATCAAAAATATAAAAAAAAATGTCTGAATAATTTTGGTTTGACTATATAGCAGTCATTTAAGCGAAAACGTTGAGAAATATAGCTTTAAAAAATAGCTTTAATTTCAATTAGTAGCATCTCTTATTTCAGGCAAAATTACTATAATGTGAAGCTGCTCCTTATTGTGATTGACAATTACTTTGAAAACATTGCATCGAGTAAAAGATTTTGGTAAATTACTTGTATTGTCTAGATGTAGGTCATATGACCAAGTACTTTAAACAATGATTTAATCCTCCACAATGAGCACAGAAAATGCAGACAAGGTACACACACTGGTTGAATTGATTCCCAATTGGATTTACCTCAAGTTCCCGCAAGATTTCCGATTGGCCGCAGGTCTCCAGATCCTGAAGAGCTTGTGACCAATAGTTCTCCTGAGCGTCTGTATTGTTGTGGTTGTGACAGCGTGCGGGACTGACAGATCTGTGTCAATGCAAAGCAACCTGGGTAATGTAAGGCCAGGTGTACTATTGGAAACGGAGCTCTCTCTCTCTTTCTATAACTGTACTGTACGGCTGAAACAATCACTGCAAAAGATCCTTCTCAACTACAAGAAAAGCGGCGGTTAGAGAAAGAGAAACACACACAGATGTGTCTGAAAAGGCTGTGAACTAGTTCCAGCGATAAAATAATAAAATTATGAAAATGAGCAAAAAAGAAGCAGACAAGGGCAGATGACAGCATGTGGCCGACGGATGATTAGTAAGGCAGACGAGAGACAGAAAACCTGAGAAAAAAATAGAAAAGAGAAGAGTAGGACCATACAGAGACTGTGGAAGCAAACAGGCTAGTGGTTCCTGTGCTAGACAGTGTGCATGTTCGATAAGAGTTTAGACACAGAAACAAGTCAAAAACCTCATGTAGATTCATTTAGGCACAAAGATCATCAAAGTTACATATAAAATCTAATTCGGTAAAAACGTTTTTTACAATATTAGATGCATAATTTATTACAATTAAATTGCAGTGCCATGCAAGCAGCTTAGTGCTCAAAAAATCTCAAATATCTGGGTCTGTATTACAGTATGTTATTAGTATGTCGCTTGTATATGTACAGATTAGTGCTGTCAAAATTAGCACGTTAACGCATGCAATTAATTTCAGTTTAACGTGTTAAAAATATTTAATGCAATTAACGCAGCATCCATTTTTTCCATCATAATTTGGCTAGCGTTATATTATATGATCAAGTTCTTATTCACGCAAATGCTTTTAAACCATTCAAGCGCTACAAGACAAACGTGAATGCGCTGTCTGTGAATGTTGTCATGTGACGCACACGACTCATGTGCACAGAAACTGAAAGAGTTCTCTTTTGCGCTTGAACAAACAATAACACAGAATTATGCCAAAATGCCCGTTTTGTTGAGTATCCTCTTAAGATCAGTCTTAAATGAGTTAAATAACGTCTTAAATGAACTTAAAAAGTTGAGATGCGTGTCAGATCCGCGTCATGTTCGGCAATGGCAGCTCTTAAAGTTACAGCAGCCTAATAAACCAGTTGCTGTGATGTCTGTCATTAAAGGGGGGATATATAGTATAAAGAGTTGGATTCTCATGCTAAACATAGCCAAAGTTTAAAAAAAACTTGGACATGTGCCAAAAAAACTCTTCCGATTCCTCACAAACTTTGCAAATTTTTTTTTTTCTATGTCCCTTTATTATGTAATAAAGGGCAGAATTCCTTGTATGGGCACTTCTCCCGTAAGAGCGTGCACACAACGACCAGAGCGAGAGCAAGAGCACGCCCATCAACGCACTTCATTCAGCTTTATGGAAGTCGTCAGCAGCGCTGCACAGGACTTGAAAGAGAAAGATTTGTCACTTTGTTTTTAGACCACGAAATCAACAATGTCACCAAAGAAGGGTGTTTTTGGTTGTGAGGGAAAGATAACCTTGCTTCCCAAAGAACCCAGCGTTAAGTGAAGCTGAGAGATTTGTGCTCACGCATTACATTGATGCGCTCTCGATATTTGTCATTAAAAGAAACTGATAGTTGCAATCACTTTGTGTTGTTTAAAATGAATGGAGAATATCTGGTGTTTTTCCGTGGCTGCTCGAGCCCTCAGGATTGGCGCTTATGGTTTTATAAACAAGCCCCAGTTCAGCGCTGGATTTACAGATTGTTTGAAACTGAAAGATGGAGCGGTCACAGCGATAATGATCCCGGTCATGAGTCGGAACCGCAGGTGGTGAGTAAAACTGCTTCAAATGTCTGTTTTGTTGGCAATAACGCCTAAGTGCATATAATGTAAACAACACGAACGTAGTGAATTCATAAATTCATTATTCATCATTCATATGCTATATTCATTATAGTGATTCAAAAGTTATCCAGGGATAATGCGATGGTGTATTGTGTGTGTTTAAATACATTTGTTTAGCTGCAGACGATCGCTACGCAAAAGCTGCACGTGCTCGTCACTCTTTAGCTCCGCTCACACGGCACGGCTCCAGGCGCTCGGCTGTTTTCGGAAAGACTCGGTACAGCGTGTGTATCTTTTATAAATATGAATAAACTAAAGACTTTTTGGAGATATGAAGGATGCAGTATACTCTATAGGTACTCAAGATTAACATGAGATTGGCAGAAACTGTGTGTGATACCCCCCCTTTAATGTTAATCAAAGAACAATGATAACAGAGAAAATTGTAGTTTTAATAATCTATATTTCATTTATAATTTATGCAGTGAAGACTGTAAAGTGTTTGATAACTTTATTCAATTTCTGTATATTTTCTACCTGTTAGACAGAATGAATGCCATAGTAATTAGGACATTTATTATAATGGGTTTATGAGAAGATTGTTTTAAGTTCACTTAAATTAAGAGTTATTTTTAAAGCCTAATAAAAGTTGAAATTGATAGCTTTTAGTTGTACTGTAATGCTGAATGTCTATAATTAATGTTTAAAAAAAATATTTTTATAAAGACATAAGTAGCAGTGACAAAATATACTGTCTTTAAGTTGTTTCTATATTAATTTAGAGTAACTGTGAAATTACTACAATATAAAAATATTAAAATCTCCAATGTTTTTAATCGTGATTAATTACAGAACAAATGTGCAATAAATTAGTTAATTTTTTAGGACAGCACTAGTACAGATACATTTTTACAGCTTGCTGTTGTTTGTCACTTTTGGTTAAGTTTTGTAATGTTTATCTAAATATGTGTAAATATAAATATAAATATGTAAATATAAAACTCATTCTGATTCTGCATATACACTACCACTCAAATGTTTGAAGTCATATTTTTAAAGAAATTAATACGTTTATTCAGCAAGGATCCATTAAAACAGTAAAGATATTGTATCATGTTTTTCACAAATATATAAAGCAGCACAACTGTTTTCAACACTGATAATAATCAAAAGTTTCTTGAGCAGCAAATCAGATTTCTGAAGGATCATGTGACACTGAAGACTGGAGTAATTATGCTGAAAATTCAGCTTTGATCACAGGAATTAAAATACTAAAATAGTAACCAGTTATTTAAAATTGTAATATTTCACAATATTACTGTTTTGACTGTATTTTTGATCATATAAATACAGTCTTTGTGAGCAGAACAAATTTTCAAAAACATTAAAAAAAACATTACAGACCCCAGACTTTTGAACGGTAGTGCACATAATTTGTTGTATCATGACAAAAAAAAATAAATAAATAAAAATTAATGTTTTACAGTGCATCTTTGAAAAATGACCTGGACATGTTCTTGACATTTCATGAGGTTCACCTGTGAGTTTCAATTTTTTTTTTTTTTTAAAGCGCACATGACAGGCCAAGAGAAAGAGCAACAGCCACATGATTGTGTGTTAGTAACCAAAACTATAAAATAAGCTGAAATGTTCTTATGCACAAAAGTTATTGTTTATATATATATATATATAAAAATTAGCTGTTAAATCAGCTTATGCTTCTTTAAATCTTCTAGTTCCTGATTAGTTTCTCTAAAATAATAAAGATACTGTAACAACAGAATCAACAAGCTGTGTCTCTAAACAAACTCTCACCCAGAGTACGTCCAGTCCTCTTCACCCAGCCTCCCATCATACATTGCAGTACGGTGGGCGTGTCTTCTGGAGGTCAGCGGGCTCCTGTGATTGGTCTGTCTCCAGTCATTGGGGTGAAGAGTGAAGTCAGACGCTCTATGAATATAGACACCTGAAAATAAAGGTTTTGGTTTGATTATGCACAAACATTAATAAGATTTGAGATAATATATGACTATAATGACTATAATGAATATAGCGCACAATATTTATAGTGCTTTTGGGTGAACTATAGTAATTTGGCTTGCCATTACACCAAATTGTTATAAACTGAATGAAACCTCACAGGTTTCAAAATCCTCAATATCATCACATAATGAATTAATAATTTAAATTAAATTAATAACAAGTATATTGAACCTTACATACAGTACACTCTATGTTAGCAAATGTCAACTGCTTGATTGTTATATCATCGAAATATGTAAACTATATTATCGCCCAGTGACATTAAAAGTTGGATATACCGTATAGTACATTCTACTTCATCTGCATACTCACATATACTCACGTAAATTGAGTGATTGTTTATATTGTCACAAAACCTTGCTATATTATCCCCTTTATTGTTATTATCGCTTTATATAAAGTTGGCTATTATTTCTATATACATGTAGTATACTCATGTAAAGCAATATATATTATATATATTAAATTTCTGCCTGATTTGTCACAAAATGTACACCACCATTCAAAAGTTTAGGGTCTGTAAGATTTGTTAATGTTTTTGAAAGAAGTCTCTTCTGCTCACCAAGGCTGCATTTATTTGATCAAAAATAGAGAGGAAAAAAAAAAAAACAGTAACAATGAAATATTACAATTTATTACAATTGTATTATTACAATTATTGTATTATGCTGCTCTTTTGAACTATATATTCATCAAAGAATTCTGAAAAAAAACACTGTTTCCACAAAAATATGAATCAGCACAACTGTTTTCAACATAGATAATAAACAGAAATGTTTCTTGAGCAGCAAATCAGATTTCTGAAGGATCATGTGACACTGAAGACTGGAGTAATGATGCTGAAAATTCAGCTTTGATCACAGGAATAAATTACATTTTAATATATATTCACATAGAAAACTATGGAAGCTTGTTTCCGCCACTAAATAAAAAATAAAAAAGATAATTGCAAATTTTATCTCGAAATTCTGACTTTTTCTCAGAATTGTTTATATCTCGCAATTCTGACATTATAACACAATTGCAAGAAAGTCAGAACTGTGAGTTTATATCTCGCAATTCTAACTTTATTTCTCAAAATTGACATTTGCAAGATTATACATTATATCTCACAATTCTGAGTAAAAAAGTCAGAATTTCGAGATGTAAACTAGAAATTGTTAGAAAAAAGTCATAATTGTTAGATAAAATTTGCAATTATCTTTTTTATTTTTTATTTGGTGGCGGAAACAAGCTTCCATAGTTTTCTATGCAAGTATATTTTAAAATGTAATTTATTCCAGTGATCACAGCTGAATTTTCAGCATCATTACTCCAGTCTTCAGTGTCACATGATCCTTCAGAAATCTGATTTGCTGCTCAAGAAACATTTCTGATTATTATCTATGTTGAAAACAGTTGTGCTGCTTCATATTTTTGTGGAAACAGTGATTTTTTTTCAGGATTCTTTGATGAATATACAGTTCAAAAGAGCAGCATTTATTTGAAATAGAAATCTTTTGTAACATTATAAATGTATCTACTGACACTTGATCAATTTAATGCATCCTTGATGAATAAAAGTATTAATTTCTTGAAAAAAAACAACTCAACTTATCGCTGAGCTCTAATCTGCTAAATGTGACTATAAAGGCATTCTTTTCTGTAAAACTGCCAAATAAAAAAGCGCCATACAAATGACTGTCGCCTTAATTTTCCAAGGATCCTTCAATGACAGAAAACTTCTAGGACATATTCCAATCAGGCACATTCCCTCCAGCCCACTTGATTAATGTCCAAATGAGTCGATTAACCCTCGCTGACCTCACACTTCACTTTAGCCAGCCCTTGTTAACATCCAATTACATTATTCGTCATCTAATCCAGGGACTTCTGTACCTTGACTTCCATAGCCGGCGTCCAGGGCCGAGCTATCCCACGAGTCCATGGCTGAATCTAGACTGGGCGGTGTGGTCAGACGGTGAAGCTCAGAGTATTTACCCCGCCTGAGAGAATCCGAGCGATCGTCATCCGTGTCGCTCACGCACGAAGCCGTTCTGGACGGGCTGCCCCTCTCCGACTCCAAAAGCGCTGGAAAAGACAAATGTGGGTCACGAGGACAAGTGTTGATGCATTATTCATAGAGATGCTCTTCCCAGTGGATTATATGTCGGAAATGCACTTAATTCTGAGACTTACGATCAGATCGTTTCTTGATCTTGAGCGTGACCGTGTCTCCGGCGGTCTGCAGCAGGTGGATGGCCTCGCTCAGAGGTTTCCCCTTTAGACTCATGTTATTGATGGCCAAGACACGGTCACCGATATGAAGAGCGCCAGTCCTTCACACAAATACAATCTCATGTTTTAGTCAGATGACATGTGTTATGAAACATGCACATCTGAGTGTGTGTATTATTCATGATAAAGCACTAGATGAGGTGGTGAGTGTTTGTGTGCACCTGTGTGCGAGGCCGTTGCGGGTCAGGCTGGAGATCAGGATGGGATTGAAGGGCTCTTCAGTGCCTGAAATGGTGATTCCAAGAGGACCTCCGTGTCTCTTGAGCTCTACTGTGAATATGACCGAACCGGATGACTCCAATTCATCTACAATATACAGAGACACACAGAAGATAAAATGTCATAAATTGATATATATATATATATATATATATATATATATATATAGAGAGAGAGAGAGAGAGAGAGAGAGAGGGGGGTTTGAGAAATAATATATATTCTATATATAATATATTCTATATAAAATTAAAAACATAAATAGAATTTTCCAGTACTTGACAACTCATTTAAACCTGTAAGTCTGTTATGTGCTTTTGTAAATATTATTATTATTATTTAAATATTTCTATTTATCTTTATTTTTATTTTAGTACTTAAAAACTATGCTCTCCTTAAAACATATTATATATATACACACACATACATATATATATATATATATATATATATATATATATATATATATATATATATATATATATATATATATATATATATTAGTTATACAAGTTGAAGTTATAGAAATAATATATATTTTATATATAATATATTCTATATAATATAATATAATATAATAAATTCTATATTGCATAATATAGAAATAACTTCATACAGGCACCATTTACATTAAAAAATTAAAACTAAAATTAAAAATGTAAATTTAAATTTTCCAGTACTTTGTTATTCATTTAAGTCTGTTATGTACGGAAGAGGATTAGGGCCAAGCAATAATAAAAAAAAAATAAAACCATCGAGATTTAAGTTGTTAAATTTTAAGAAAAAACTCGTTAAATTTTGAGGGAAAAGTCGAGATAAAATGTTGGGAATAAACTCATTAAATTTCGAGAAAAAAGTCGTTAAATTACGAGAACAAATTCATTAAATTATGAGAAAAATGTCGTTACATTTCGAGAAAAAAGTCGAGATAAAATGTTTAGAATAAAGTCATTAAATTATGAGGAAAAAAGTCATTAAATTACGAGTTTGTTCTCATAATTTAACGACTTTTTTCTTGTAATTTAATGACTTTATTCTCATAATTTAATGACTTTATTCTCAACATTTTATTTCGACTTTAATGGTTTTATTTTTTTATTATTGCTTGGCCCTAATCCTCTTCTGTAGTTATGTGCTTTTGTCAATTTTATCATTATTTTGTTTTAAATATTTCTATTTAGCTTTAATTTATTTTTATTTTAGTTTTAACAATTTTAGTACTTCAACAAAACCCATGCTTTCCTTAAAAAGTAATATTATATATACTGTATATAATACTGTACTATATTTACATATTTATGAAGTTATAGAAACAATAAGGTGAATAAATCACAAATTATAACTTCATACAGGTGCCATATACATTAAAAAAAAATTAAAACTAAAACTAAAATTTAACAAATTTTCCAGTACTTGATTACTCACTCAAGTCTTTGATTACTTAACTACTAAATAATGACCCAGTACAAATGAGAATGAGCATTTCTTAAACACACACACACACACACACACACACACACACACACACACACACACACTCACCCAGGTTATCTTCATCTTTCTGAATTCGCAGTTTGACCATCCCCTCGGCCTGCTGCAGGACCATCATGGCTTCTTCCATCCCACAGTTATCCAGCCGAACATTATCAACGGCCAGCAGACGATCACCTGGCTCCAGGGTTCCTATTCTATTATAAAAGGCCATTTCACATCAATCAGTGAACAAGAAACATCATATCTATCAGTTTGCCTCTTTAAAAGCAGGTATATCAAATTGGTTTAAGGTGTTGTGTTGTAGGTGTACCTGTGTGCAATACTGCCTCTCTGGATCTCAGAGATGATCAGAGGTTTTCCTGGCTTCTTGCTTGCTGTAAATCAGAATTTACAGGAGTTTTGCATTATTGCAAAAAAAAAAAAAATGCATTTACCACCTTAAATATTGTATATAATATTATATAGAGAGCAAATAAATTAATATTTTTATTTATACATTTGGACTGTAAAATAGTATAGGTCAACAGCGCCCCCTGTTGGTCATCACTCACCACTGATTGTGATGCCAAGCTCCACTCCACGCCTCTTGGGCAACTTCACCTGAAACGTGCCACTGCTGGGAATGACTGATTCTGTGAGAGAGACACAAGATCACACAGAATTATACATCTAAAATCTGTGACCGTGTATTCAGATCACACTTGAATCACTGACTTTTGATTGAAATGACATTTTGTACCTGCGACATCAAACTCCACCTCCAGCGTCACCTTACTGGCCAGAGCTGCATCTCGGAGCAGCTGATTGGCTTCCTCCAGTGTTCCGTCCTCAGTGGGAATTCCATTGATAGAAAGAAGTCTGTCTCCGACTTGTAACACTCCACACCTTGAAGGCAAAAACACAGCATGCATTCAAATAAGACACAGACATACAGAAACAATACAAAACAGAATATATTATCACTGATTATAAATGAAGATGCTACAAATTTGCATAAATAAATGTACAATACTATTCAAAAGTTTGGGGTCTAAGATTGTTTTATGTTTTTGAAAGAAATCTTGGTAACACTATAATATATGGAAGAGGATTAGGGCCAAGCAATAATAAAAAAATAAAACCATCTCGAGATTAAAGTTGTTAAATTTCGAGAAAAAAGTCGAGATAAAATGTTGAGAATAAACTCGTTAAATTACGAGAAAAAAGTTGTTAAATTACGAGAACAAATTCGTTAAATTACGAGAAAAAACTCGTTAAATTTCGAGAAAAAAGTCAAGATAAAATGTTGAGAATAAAGTCATTAAATTACGAGAAAAAAGTCGTTAAATTACGAGAACAAATTCGTTAAATTTCGAGAAAAAAGTCAAGATAAAATGTTGAGAATAAAGTCATTAAATTACGAGAAAAAAGTCCTTAAATTACGAGAACAAATTCGTTAAATTTCAGAAAAGTCGAGATAAAATGTTGAGAATAAAGTCATTAAATTACGAGAACAAATTTGTTAAATTACAAGAAAAAAAGTTGTTAAATTTCGAGAAAAAAGTCAAGATAAAATGTTGAGAATAAAGTCATTAAATTACGAGAAAAAAAATCATTAAATTACGAGAAAAAAACTCGTTAAATTTCGAGAAAAGTCGAGATAAAATGTTGAGAATAAAGTCATTAAATTAACGAATTTATTCTCGTAATTTAACAACTTTTTTCTTGTAATTTAATGACTTTATTCTCAACATTTTATCTCAACTTTTTTCTTGAAATTTAACGAGTTTTTTTCTCGTAATTTAACGAGTTTATTCTCAACATTTTATTTAGACTTTTTTCTCAAAATGTAACAACTTTAATCTCGAGATGGTTTTATTTTTTTTTATTATTGCTTGGCCCTAATCCTCTTCCATAATAATAAGATTTCACATGTTAACTACATTAGTTAAACTAAGAATGAACAATACTTCTACAGCCTTTATTAATCTTAGTTAATTTCAACATTTACTAATACATTATTAAAATCTTGTTAACATTAGTTAATGCACTAACATGAACAAACAATGAATGACAGTATTTTTATAAACTAAGATTAACAAAGATTAATAAATACTGTGACAAATGTATTGCTCACTGTTAAGGCTAAAGTATACTTCACTTTTTACGTGCACGCGAGGGTCAGCGTACAGTGCGTGTGACGTAAATTTCGTCATCAGAAGAGTACGTGCCTCTTTTATCTTTTTTAATAGGCACTCTCTTTAGTGCATGATTACAATTCCTACAAAATCATGCTATGATAAATAGTAGTTAATCAAGTATAAGAAATTATGTTCAATTGTTTTTTATTATGCATCCGATTTCGAGGGAGGACACAATTTGTCATGCCACCGGAACACATGCAAGCTACAGCGACAATCGAGGACTACAAAGACGAGAGATTGTGCGAAGAGATTAGAAATTCCCTCATTTGTACAACTGTAGCATGAAAGAATACAAAGATGTTTACATGGGTTGTAACTCGTGATCAACCGATATTAATTTTTTTGAACCGATACCGATAATTTGTGTGTTTATGTGCCCGATAACAGATATGCAGAACCAATATTTACTTTTATACTTCTGTTTTTGACCACTGAACTGAACAAACCATTTTATTTATAACAATCACTCCCTCCTTGCATAGAAAACAAAACAAATCTTATTTATACACCAATACATTTTGTTAATTTTAATCTTCATATTACAAAAATAATTGTATATATATAAATAGCATCAGCAGCAACACTAATGTTAACAATAAGCAAAATAAATGTAGAATGTCTATTGTTTTCAAATGGAGAAAATAAATTAAAGACAGGAGTCATATCAACTTTGCAGAAATGTAAACTTCATTATAAACTACAGTTTAAGTATTTAAGCGTTTAAGTATATTTATAAGATGTTTAATAGGCTAAAGTAAAGAGTGAAGCAGAATGCACTGGATAATGTTACAAAACTGAATAATATTGTCTGGAATATTGGAATATAACTATGGAAGAGGATTAGGGCCAAGCAATAATAAAAAAATAAAACCATCTCGAGATTAAAGTTGTTAAATTTTGAGAAAAAAACTCAATAAATTTTGAGAAAAAAGTCGAGATAAAATGTTGAGAATAAAGTCATTAAATTACGAGAAAAAAGTCATTAAATTATGAGAAAAATGTCATTAAATTTCGAGAAAAAAGTCATTAAATTACGAGAACAAATTCGTTAAATTATGAGAAAAATGTCATTAAATTTCGAGAAAAAAGTCGAGATAAATTGTTGAGAATAAAGTCATTAAATTATGAGAAAAACGTCGTTAAATTATGAGAAAAACGTCGTTAAATTACGAATTTGTTCTCATAATTTAACGACTTTTTTCTCGTAATTTAATGACTTTATTCTCAACATTTTATTTCTACTTTTTTCTCAAAATTTAACAAGTTTTTTCTCGAAATTTAACAACTTTAATCTCGAGATGTTTTTTTTATTTTTTATTATTGCTTGGCCCTAATCCTCTTCCGTATATAACAAACAAAACATCATATTTTATTGCCTTTCTCAACTGGTATGTTATATCAGAATTAATAATGTTTTTGTCATTCTAGATTATGAAATATCTGCTGACAAAGCGCTGTTTATCTATGCATTTACACAGAACTATAGCCTACTTAAACTGCAATCGCTCACGGAGATAATAAATAATTAATTTCCATAGAGTTGTGTTTACTTGGATGTTTATTAGCAAATTAATGGTTATATAGTAAATGTTTATATAATTACGGTGTTTTAAATGAGTGAATCTTGTTAAAAATTACATGCGGTGGCCGTGGAGCATTTTCTGAGCATCAACCCGCTGAATGAACAGCAAAATGCAGAAGACTTCACGAGACTAATGATAAGCATAGATAACAGAGAGAGAATTAAATTCAGCACTTTTATTTCCAGCATGTGCTCATTCATGGCTGTATTATTTAATTCATGCAAAGTTACATCTTTATTGGGACAGGACGGATTATCTTGCGTGACTCCGTGAGCTTGTCTCTATTTCTGAAGCTTCATAAACTAGTTACATTTCAGGCATTTATGTAACATCTAATTTGTGCATTAATGGCTGTTAAGTTAAATAAAGTTCACTAATTACAGCAAAGCAGGTAAGTATAGGCTACTTTACCTGTGCATGCCGTTGTCTCGTCTCCCCTCAGATGCGCTGTAACGGCGATCCTGTGCGAAATTTTTAAAACACCCACAAGATGGCGCCATTTATCGGTAAATCCGATATTACAAAACCGATATCCGATTATGGTAAAATGCTTAAATATCGGGGAAAATATCAGTAAATCGATATATCGATCGATTACTAGTTGTAACTTGTGGTGAAAGATTGCTCAAAATGTACGTGTCAAATGAAGTATACTTTGCAAGGTTGTGCGTTCGACTGTGTGCTTATGCTAGCATATGCATTAAAAAAACGAAGTATACTTTCTGCTTTAGTTCATACATTACGATAATGTCTCAGTTTTTAAAATTAGTTTAAAGTGTTACTGAAATCTCTTTTGTTCACCAAGGCTGCATTTATTTGATAAACAGAGTGAATTTTAAAACATTATTACACTTTAAAATGTTTCCCATTTGAATATATAGTAAAATATAATTTATTCCTGTGATCAAAGCTGAATTCACAGCATCAGTACTCCAGTCTTAATGCTGTAAGGCGTGTGTGTGTGTACGTACATGTATGCACATCTATCCACAGGCTCTAAGTGTACAAGACAATGGCGTCAGCATGCATCGCATCAACAGTTTAACAGCGGCGTCCTCTCACCTTTCAGCAGGTGTGTCAGGCTCTATAAAGCGGACACAGGCAGGCGCTGACAGGGGTTCTGTAGCAAACACTCCCCCCTGTAACTGCAGCCCGAATCCAGTAAGAGGATCTCCTCTCAGAACCACCTCACTGGTTTCTATATGCACCACCTGACCACCGGCGCCCACTGTACTCGATGCCAGAGACACTGAGAGAGAAGAGAATGAGCAACATTTAAAAAAACAAAATAATTATTTGACTAGATAGATAGATAAGATAGATAATCTCACAGGAGCTCTTGTGGTCTTTTCTGCGGTGTCTTCTCTTGGTGACAGTGCAGCGAGGGCTGGATGGGTAGGACGGCAGGGTGCTGCTGGGATAGGTGTTGGGATATGTTGACTGAGTGCCACAGTTGTAACTGTGAAAGCCTGATGTGTTTGCAGAGATGCCTGATGTCACAGCTGGAGGAGAGAGAAGATTTGAGACTGAATGGTGTATGGTTGGTTATATGTGGAATGGAATACTACAGTGCTGCTAGTGTGCCATATGAGTGACACCCAAATTATAAATAGTTGTATTTTTAATCAAATAAATAAAATTATAATTACAAAATTATACAATTTTATAAAATTATAATTTATATATATAAATATATAAAAATATATATATAAAAAAAATATATATAAAAACTATATATAAAAAAGACTAACAAATAAATAAATTAAATAAAAATTAAAACAAACTGATAAATAAAAATACATACATTTATTAAAAAGAATAAGATAATTAAAATAAATAAATAAAGTACAATAAAACAAAACTAATACATAAACACAAATAAATATTCACAAATAATTATGCTATTACTTTAAGTACAGGAAGTTGCACAATACATTGTGGAATACAGTATATATATATATATATATATATATATATATATATATATATATATAAAAATCTAGACTAATAAATAAATATATAATAGTTTATTTAAAAGAAATAATAAACAAATAATTCAGATAATTAAAATAAATAAAAATAATTTAAGTAAAATTAAATAAAATAAAAATTAAACAAATAAACATGCAAATAAATACTAAAATAATAAATAATAAATCAATAATTTAGATAATTAAAATAAATAAAAATATTAAAAAAGTGATAAAAATAATTTAAAACAAATAAAACAAAACTAATACATAAACATGCAAATAAATATTCACAAATAATTATGCTATTACTTTAAGTACAGGAAGTTGCACAATACATTGTGGAATACAGTAGACTAAAATAAATATATAAAAAATTCTAGACTAATAAATAAATATATAATAGTTTAATTTAATTAAATAATTTATTTAAAAGAAATAATAAATAATTCAGATAATTAAAATAAAATTTAAATAAAATAAAATTAAATAAAAATTAAACAAATAAACATGCAAATAAATAAATACATAAAAAAATCAAATAAAAATAAAAAAATAAAAAAGTGATAAAAATAATTTAATTAAAACAAATAAAACAAAACTAATACATAAACATGCAAATAAATAATACTCACGGCTATTCATGCTATTACTTTGAGTACATCACCCAAACAGGAAGTTGCACAATACATTAAGGAACACAGTATTCCACATAGTATGCTGTGTTTACTATATTACACATTACAGTAGGTCATCCAGGTATACATACTGCAAAACAAGTATGAGTAGTAGGGGAGAGCGGAACACAATCTAACACGTTCTCAGTTTGTGTAAATTCAAGTGGGGTTTAGAGTATTTATTTTTCTCCCACATTAATTTCACACATGTCCAGTGCAATTATGTGGTTTTGTTTCATTAATACATTGCATACTTTTTTCTTCATTCACCCCAAAAGAATGGAAGTGAAATGTGACAACATGCCCCATAGGTGGGGCACATTGTAACACTAATGTAAAAATAAACTAATTTTCGAGTTTGACAACAAACACACCACAGGAAAATAGCTATACAACATAGCTCAAAACATCATTTCTGAACATTGATCCTCAGTCTTTATTCACCTCTTTCTCAAAAGTTATCCAAGAATATCAGTTCTAATAGCATGTGAAAACTTTAAAACCATGTGTGTTACAACTAGCCCCTATATTAGCACCTCAGGCAATTCATTAGATTTAAAAATGATTCAAATGCATCACTGCATCTGGTCTATACATTAATGTACAGGACATTATGGGGACACTCACATCGGTGTGAGGGTGTAGGGGTGGTGTGACTCCAGGCGGAGGGCGTTTTTTGGAAAGGTGGAGGAGCGCTGGTGTAGTTCTCACTAGAGTCCCACTGGCGCTGACTACTCCTCTGGACACGTACTGCAGGGAAAACACACACAAAACGGGCCATAAATAGGTTATTTCTGCCAAAAACAAGCTTAATGTTACAGCACTGATGTACGCCTGAAGAAAGATCTGATGTGGACCGATCCGCACTGCCTCACTGATCATTGGCATTCAGTCCGAGACGCTGCTCATAGGCACGTGCCTCGTTCGCTCCTTTACACATTTATTCCCTCCATTTCTTTTTCTTACATTTCCGGGCCAGCTCTAGTAAGGCTGACAGCAGTGGAGGAACCATCTCTCTTAGCTCACGTTAGGAAACAAATGCTCTGGAAGACAGATGGAGGACATTGTTTTGGATTCTGACAGAAACAGATCCTTCTGACACTATGCAGCTGTGTCACTAACGATGCTTAATTAGGCATGCAGCGTGTCACACTCGTTAGGAAGTGCCACGCCCATCTGACAGAGATAAATCTGCACATCAAAGAGGTCCTGTGCCTTTCTTCTCTTTGTTTTAGGCCACTCTCTTTTCTAACAACAAAATGCTGTTATTTCAATGATTTTTTTGTCTCTGTTACTGTTAAAAAGAGCTTTCAGACAGAAGACAGGAACAATAGTCATGCCTTTAAGGGCCTCAAAAAAAATGAGGCACTGGTAAAACATTTATTTGTGACATACAGTATATGTTACTAGCAAAAAAAGTATTTTGTCAGAATGCATGGCTACTTTTGAATGGCCATCAAAGGAGTGAGTAAGATGCTATTTACAGCTAGATGGTGTAGTTATGATATCTGCCAGCAGGGGGCTAACTGGACTATACTAACCAGACAAACCTTGGTTGAATATTATGGAAGAGGATTAGGGCCAAGCAATAATAAAAAAATAAAACCATCTCGAGATTAAAGTTGTTAAATTTCGAGAAAAAAGTCGAGATAAAATGTTGAGAATAAAGTCATTAAATTATGAGAAAAAAGTCGTTAAATTACGAATTTGTTCTCATAATTTAACTACTTTTTTCTCTTAATTTAATGACTTTATTCTCATAATTTAATGACTTTATTCTCAACATTTTATCTCGACTTTTTTCTCAAAATTTAACGACATTTTTCTCAATTTAACGAATTTGTTCTCGTAATTTAACGACTTTTTTCTCGTAATTTACTGACTTTATTCTCAACATTTTATTTCGACTTTTTTCTTGAAATTTAACAAGTTTTTTCTCGTAATTTAATGAGTTTATTCTCAACATTTTATTTCGACTTTTTTCTTGAAATTTAACGAGTTTTTTCTCGTAATTTAATGAGTTTATTCTCAACATTTTATTTCGACTTTTTTCTCGAAATTTAACGACATTTTTCTCATAATTTAACGAATTTGTTCTCGTAATTTAATGAGTTTATTCTCAACATTTTATCTCGACTTTTTTCTTGAAATGTAACAAGTTTTTTCTCGTAATTTAACGACTTTTTTCTCGTAATTTACTCACTTTATTCTCAACATTTTATGTCGACTTTTTTCTCGAAATTTAATGACATTTTTCTCATAATTTAACGAATTTGTTCTCGTAATTTAACGACTTTTTTCTCGTAATTTAATGAGTTTATTCTCAACATTTTATCTCCACTTTTTTCTTGAAATTTAACGAGTTTAATCTCGAGATGGTTTTATTTTATTTTTTTATTATTGTTTGGCCCTAATCCTCTTCCGTAGAATATAGTACATTTTGGCAAATATAGTAGTTGGTCTTACAGGTATTCTGTTTCAGAAAATTAGCATCATATGCACACTACACTGAAAAATAATCATTACAAACACCCAAAATATCACAAAATGAGTGTTTACACTAACACACTTGTCAACAGTGTTATTGTTAACTAAAACTATTAAAGTCCCCTAATCTCATCCCTTAAAACTCATTTTTGATTACCAAAATGACATATTTAAACATTTTTTTCCTGTGAAAAAAATTCTTCATGGCTTAAAATAGCTTGAATGTAACTCTACACCCTTGCCTCATTTAGTATATGCAGGTCAATGAATATGCAAATTAGCCCCGCCTCCACTCGCTCATGCCAGCTCAGAGATCCACTCGGTCAACTTACTGATGTAAACGCTGCACAATGGTATCGTTCTTTACAACATCGGACACAACGTCACCATGTCAGAGTGAAACAGCTGCCTTCTAACAACCAGTATCTTTAGAAACGCTTTAACTCAGAACGTCAGTGGAGAAAGTTCAACCATCATACACCCGCCATATTGCTAAATCTACATGATTTTTCATATCAACAGAAAAATATACCGGGATAACCTGGCTTCTCTCGAGACTCCCCTGCTAGTTCACTGTTAATGATATGCTAAAACCCGCCGGCACGTTGATGTGATTGTTTACAAGATAGTTTGTGACGTCACAAACACCAGCGATTTCAAACCACTTTTTTCACTGCAGTTTTAAGGAGAAAATACACAGCAATGGTGCTGACTTATGAATTTACACATGGTTTGTCTTAAAGCAAATTAAAAACCACATAGACATATAAACAACATTTAAACTTAATTTTCACCACAGGGGGTCTTTAAAACTCACTTTCATTAATTGAAATAAAACTAATAAATATTTATTAATCTAAACTTGAAATTAAATAATGTCACATCTAATAATGACAAAAGCATATAAAATCACAAATATTTAAACTAACATTAAAATATAAACTGAAAATATATAAAAAAAATTAATTCTAATATTATTAAATACTATAATAGTATATACACTAATAAATGCTAAAATAACACCATTTGTCAAACAAACAGGATACTAACCTTTCATTTCAAGTGTGAATGAACCAGAATAAAATCTGTTGACTTCCAAGAGATCAGAAATTATTAAGGTATGTTTATTCTGGTATCCCGTTCATATCGCACCAAAATGACATATTTGAAACATTTTTTTTCCTGTGAAAAAAATTCTTCATGGCTTAAAATAGCTTGAATGTAACTCTACACCCTTGCCTCATTTAGTATATGCAGGTCAATGAATATGCAAATTAGCCCCGCCTCCACTCGCTCATGCCAGCTCAGAGATCCATTTAAACTTGATTTTCACCACAGGGGGACTTTAAAACTCACTTTTATTAATTGAAATAAAATGAATAAATATTGCATCTAAATATTAGATGAACTTGAATTTGAAATTAAATAATGTCACATCTAATAATGACAAAAGCACATAAAATCACAAATATTTAAACTAACATTAAAATGAAAACTTTGTCAAACAAACAGGACACTAACCTTTCATTTCAAGTGTGAATGAACCAGAAAAAAATCTGTTGGCTTCCAAGAGAACAGAAATTATTAAGGTATGTTTATTCTGGTGAATTAAACATGCAAAATAGTCAGGTCATGTGACATTACAATGAAAATATAGCAGACTGCAGTTTGAATGGTTAAACTTTTATATATTGTGTCACATACACTACTGCTGATTTTTTTTTTTTTTTTTAAGAAATTAACTTTACTGTCAATTTTGATCAATTTAATGTGAATAAAGACATTTATAATGTTACAAAGGATTTTCTCTTTCATATAAACACTGCTCTTTTAATTCAAAGAATCCTGAAAAAATGTATCACGGTTTCCACAAAAAAATATTAAAAAGCTGTTTTTAACACTGATAATAATCATAAATGTTTCTTGAGCAGCAAATCATCATATAAGAATGATTTCTGAAGGATCATGTGACACTGAAGACTGGAGTAATGATGCTGAAAATTCAGCTTTGATCACAGAAATAAATTACACTTTACTGTGTAAAACAATTCATTTAAATTGCAATAATATTTCACAATATTACTGTTTTTACTGTATTTTTGACCAAATAAATGCAGCCTTGCTGAGCAGAAGAGACTTCTTTTAAAAAACATTAAAAAAAATCTGACTGAGCCCAAACTTTTGAACTGTAGTGTACTTTATAACATACTAGTAGGCAGTATTCAGTATATACTGTACTATACAATGTATAATGCTAGTATTCCATTCAGTACATTCCTCCGTTTTCAATTCTGCAATGTGGAAAATGACTCCACATATGAGATTAGTCTCTGACACATGAGCTGCCCAGCAGGCACGTGCACAGGTAGGGCTCAACCTGTGCAGAGCACATGCCCTTTTTTTTTGGGAGGTGTTTTATTTAATTTATTTATTTTCTTGAATAAATCATGGTATTGGTCACCCTTTACGCCTGTCTGTCTGATTTACAAATATATTTAGCCTAATAAAGGTATTAAAAAGAGCTTGTGACAAAATCATTTTGGATCCGCTCAAACTAACTGTCAGTCAAACCTCTTAACTCCGCCCCCTGAGTTCAGCGAAATGAAGTTCCACAGCAGAGCAGCTGAACGTCTTGCAACGGTAAATAAATATCATCTTGTTGTTTGAATAAAGTAGGCTACAACGTTGTCTTTACGAAAGAAACATTGGTATGTCTATAAAGTTTCATATTTTATGCATTTGAGGCCTGAGACCGGTGGCGGAGAGAGAGGGAGGGGGCTAACGTTAGCATTTGCCTTCTAAGTTAGTCATAGCGAATAGCCTACAAAT